>OY759267.1:1162500-1640000 GCA_963662155.1 Lamellibrachia columna
ATGAACGACTTCCGGTTGCGCGCGCAGCCAATCAGAGCGCCCCCTGACGGTTGTAGGAACACCACAAACCGTGCGCAGAGCCCCCTAGCGACTGGAGCTAACCCTAATCGTCTAGAGCGCCCCTGGCGACTGAATTAAATTTTAATTTTAATTTTTTTTTTTTTTTATTTATTTATTTTTATTTTTTTATTTTTTTTTTTTAACTGCGCGCGCAGCCTCACAACCTTCTGGGTAGCCCGAGCGCCCCCTGGTCCGTAACCCTATCCATAACCCTAGAGCGTCCCCATTGGCAAGCCGTTACAACGAAGCAATAGAAAAGCTACGCAATATTGTCCACAAACGTTAGACAGAGGACTCTGAAGTCTCTTGCTATTATCATTAACAGGGTCATTAATAACTGAGATCAAAGGACCTAACGAGGAGACGAGAAACTAACAAAACACGATATCGTACTATATTTTCTTTATATGTAAATATTTAAAAAATAATGCGCTCTTACACTTTATCCATAACTCCTACAGTTTACCAATAATTCCTACAATTTACCCATAATTCTCCTATTGAATAAGAGTACAAGGACATTTTATTAAATTTTTATTTTTTTATTTTTATTTTTTTTTGAAAATAATGACACAATATCGTCCACAAACGTTAGACAGAGGACTCTAAAGTCTCTTGCCATACGCATATTTTCGTTATATGTCAATATTGTTAAATAGTGCGCTCTTACACTTTACCCATATGCGTATGAGTTTCATAAAAATCGTGCATGATTAATGAGGTAAGGAGGATGAATGGCTCGTGTGTCCATCTGCTTGCCGCCGAAACGCGGGCATCTTAAAAAAGGAACAAACGCAGTCGGTCGTGTGCACACACACAATCATCTTTTAATTGCATAACAATGCAGATACTAGCAGCTGGTAAGTATTACCTATCTCAGAGGGTCTTAACCCAATCAAACACGCGACAATCATTTGCTACTAAATCGCTACCAAATGTATTGACGAAAGCCTTCATCGGTATGCCGTTACAACGAAGCAGCAAATAAGCAATGCAGTATTGTCCGCACACGTTAGATAGAGGACTCTGAAGTCTCTTGGCATTGTGACTCCACTCGGAACAATGTTCGTTCAGGAACACGCGAAATGCGCCGTGTAGCGGCGGTAGTCCGTACGAGCAGAAGTATTCACTGCGTCTGTCGGCATCCACGTAGAGAGCGATCCAATGTTGACCGGGTTTATCGCCGTCGTGAGTATTGCATACGAAAGCGAACGGGAAAGCATCGATCATCGTAGGCAGTCCGTCTTTGGGTACGACGTCGTGGACGATCGAACGAGTTCGTGCGTCTCTCGCCAGGAGACGTGCAATCTGGCTTGTCTCCATCAGAAATCGTAGATGACGTTCCTGCTCTTGTCGATTTCCAGCACCGATTCGAATTCTGCGTACACGACGACGTTGATGGTCTGTTGGAGCGCTGCAGCGAAATGCATCTCGATGCGCAGGTTGCCCTTTTGTACCAGATGGAAGCACGACCCATCACACGCGTCCGGGGTCAGGTCGAAACCAAAGAAGATGTACCCATCACGGAAGTCGTCACGAGTCAGACTGTTCCCTTCGTCCTGTGATACCTTGCCCGTCGATGTGAACAGGTTGAGGTAACTTCTGATGAATCGATTCTCGTCGAAATTCGGCTGGAGAGGTTTGGAGGGTACCTGTCGACCATCCACGTAAACGGCGAGGAAGTTGACGTTGTTGTGCTTGGCGTGAAACGGGTTCTTCGCGTACGAACCGTTGTACGCGTCTTTGTCGATGCAGCATAGTACCAGACGTTTCGGTAGGGTACCGAGGAACAGGTTTTCGTGCGTGTGCGAAATGGCCCCTGTGGGAATGGAGTATATTTTGCAGTCGACGGAACGTAGCGGGTACTTGGCCGTGCCCTTGTCCAGTGCCTTGATGTGCGCCATCTGAACGGTCGGATTCAGTGTGGCTTTCCTCGCGAACATGGTGGCGTTGACGATGTGTACTTTATAATCGAGGTTGCCACCCCCGGCCATGAGCGCGAACGTGTCCTTGCTTCGCACCAGTCGTATCTTGACGTCGACGCCGTTGAGCAGGTAACGATCTTGTAGGAACAGGTCCACGTGTAGTCGTCCCATCATGTCAACGACACGACGGTCGCACGCCAGGAGTCGTCAACAGACCGCGTATCAAATCTTTACCGGCATCGGTGGCGCGTCGTTTGGCCGCCGTTTTTATGTTCTGACCGGACATGACGTCGTCGGCTCTTCGCAAGCCGGTCTTCAACGCCCCCTTTCCCAAAGCCACGGCTCCTCGCTTGATGAGTGGCATGGCGCTCCGAATCAGACCTCCGAACAGACTACCCAACCCGTGTCCTCGTTGCACTCTGGCACCGACAAAGTAGGGTAAAGCCCCTCCCGCCTGTCGGGTGTAATAATCGTTGTAATTCATTCTTCAGAACAGACCAGTCTTGCGACGTCGAAAATGAAGCGTCACCGTCACCTTGCCGCGTTCGAATGGCACGGCATGCCGGGTATCGTCTCTTATATCGATTTCGATTGTTCCAAACTCCTTGCGCAACAAGGGCAAGTACTGAACGTGCTCGAAATGTCTCGAGATCGTATGTCCGTGTTCGCCTTGTATCGGAACAATCCTCAACAGCGGTACGAGACTGTCGCCGACGACGCGCGATTCCACGACGTTCGTGTACACGTAGAGTGACTCGAACCCTTGCTTCATGTCCACCACGGAATCCCCTTCTTTCACGAAGGTGTACACCTCTCCATCACCATCTAGCGGCACGTGACTTTCAGGACTACGGATGGTCCTTGCGTCGAGACCTAGTATGACTCCCATAGAACCCTGGGTTGTGAATTCGGTACTCGGTGACATGCGTACGGATACTTTTTGAGTGATGTCGCTGTAGCTTAATCTTTGACGTACCGCGATACCCGCTAGCGAGCGGTTGATGGCTCGTATGAGTTTACGAGTTCCGTCGTAATATCCCTTTGCTATGCCTCCAACAGAATGACCATCGCTAGAGCTTTCCGAGAGGAAGAACCAGGAATCCTTCTCTCTGACATTGTACCAATCGTGCGGGTACTGGATCTCCACCAACCCGCATTCCCATTCGCCGGACAGACTGATGCGTTGTGGTAAGGACGTGACGTAATGGGTCAACGTGTTGTCGGGATGCAGGTGCATCGACGCGTTGCTAGGCAACGTCAGGTAGAAATCAGCCTTCATCGCGTTTCACGGATGGATTGGGTAGCAGGTAGCCCAACGAACTACTCAACAGCGCCGTCCACAGATTAGAGTCGGTGTGACCGGTTGTCAGGTTGTAGATGCTGACCGCGATGATCGTGTACAAGACGACGACCTGACACAAGAACACGATTTCCGCCTTGGGACAATCGGTGCCGAAGAGGTGCCAACGCGATGCAACAACCTCGTTGTCGTTGTCGTCCGTAACGTCTATCCCTTCGTTGTCTTCTTCGATGATGGACATCGTTGGAATGAGGAGTCGACCGGCGCGTAACTACTCTTTATACCGAACGAGCGCCTTGGCATCGATCCAGCTGTTGAACGAAGTGGGGTAGCCGTACCATTTGACTAACGCCTCCGTTCGTTTTCCCATCTTCCGTCGCTGCAGCACCGATTCCACGCGGTACAGTTTATCTTTCGAGACCAATACTTTCTGCAGTTCCGGTTCGTAGAAGGTTCCGTCCAGCACCTCACCGAGATCGTCGACCAACCGGTACACGGGTGGATCGGAGGCGTGAACTTCGCGTATCGTGAAGAGCTCCTCGCTCCAATTTGCCATGTACCCTTTCTCGAACCGCCGTTTCGCTTTGCTGATGCGCACGCGATCATCCACCTTGAACACCCTTACCATCGTGACCGTACAAGCGCTGCCACACCTCCTCTTGATTCGCCGCGTTCACTTGCGAAGGGGCCATGCCTATGCTTCGATGATAGATGTCGTTGTACGACTGCACAAAATCCTGTAGCGCGTCGATGTACCGCACCGTCTGATATTTCGTAAAGTATCGCCACATACGCGTCTTCAGCGTTCTGTTGAACCTTTCGACGATACTCGCCTTGGTCTCCTCGTTATGAGTGGAGAAATGATGGACACCGTGCTCCTTCAACAAATGCCTCACGGATCTTTTGAGGAACTCCAAACCTTTGTCTGTTTGCAAGGTTGTAGGCTCGATGTTGACCAACAATCCTTTCAATGCCGTCACCAGAGACGACGCCGACTTGTTTTTCAGAGGAACGCACCAGGCCCGTTTTGAAAAGACGTCGATCACCGTCAACAGAAACACGTATCCGTCGTTGTCTTTTTTCAGTTTTGACAAGTCGACGAGATCGGCCTGCCACTGGTGGTTGCGTCCACCCACGATGACACGTCGTCTCTTGAATCGAATTCTCACCGGTTTGTGTAAGGTGTACGCGTCTTGTTCCGACAACCATTGCTTGACGGCTTTCACTGGTGCGCGCGTGACACGTCTCAGTGCGTTGACCCCACCATAATTTCCGACGCGTTTCGGATCGAAGTAGACGCGTTTGAGTGATTCTTCGACTCGACGCCCCATGGTTCGCACCACACGACTAGAGGAGACGAACTGAGGTAATATCTAACGAGGAGTGCGATAATGTATAATAGGATACAACACAGTACTCCCACGACGATAGGTCGATATTCTACCATCGAAGTAGCGGCAAGAATTTTTTCACGAGCGGGTAGTAGTCAGCGTTCATGTACAGCACCGAGACAAGCACTCCTGTCAGTGGGTAGTAGTCGGCGGTCTTGTACAGCACTCCGAGGACTACCAAGCGATATGTGTCCACTACCGATACCATGGTTAACTGTTGAATCGTCGTAGCGCACAAATCTTTTAAAAGGACTCCCATCCATCCAGTGACGGTAACCGATGATGACGTTTTTTTCGAGGACTTTTGGACTGTTCCACTTGCCAACGACTGTAGGGGGTCCAACGCGGTAAAGGACGATTTCTGGGTGTCACCGCCACCGGTGTTGTCGTTGCCGCCTGTCGTATGTAGCGTCTCCGTTCGACGTTACCAACCAATTCCATGGGTAGGTTGATACGTTTGAGATGCTGCGCGAAAGCTTGCCATCCTACAGGATCACTCTTTCTTCTTTTTCGCAATACATCGTTCAAAAGATCCACCATGTTACTTCCAGGCACCGGCGTACCGCTGTGTATCAATTCGCCTCGATCGGTCCACGAGAGCTGGGTTTTGAGACAATCCATCAACTTCTTGGCCTTAACCTTCATGGTCTTTGGAACGCTGTCCACGATGTCGGCCTCTACGGCAGAGGGAGCTGCTGTTGCCGGTGCTGCTGCTGTCGCCTTTTCCGGTGTCGCTGTTTCTGTCGTTGCATCATCGTTCACCACAACCACTCGTGTCGGCTGTTTGTCGCGTCGATCGGACAAGTGGTTGTATCGCTGTAACACCTGATTGTACAGTTTCACTTTGTCCCCATCGTTTAGGTCTTTTTGATCGAGAATGGAGGTCATCTCGGCGTCGAGTCCTTGCATGACCTTACCAACCGTGTATGTAGGCGGTGGTGGTGATCGAAGGGTCTCCAACAACCGTGGATCCACCAAGGCCATTTTTCGCGCGTGCCCCATCTACGCGAGCACCTGTCTGAGCAAGGGAAGAATCACCGAGCCTGCCAACGGAGCTAGTAAAGCCGATAGGAAACCACCGGTCTGTTCTTGCAGGATGTGTCTCCTCCTCGCGATGGGCAACCGTCTCTTAACCAACTCGCGCAGTTCTTTCCTGTATTTTTTCAACCGCCTCCTCTGTGTCGGAGTCAACGGAACGTTTCCTTTCAAGATGTTATAGGCACACTCGGCCAGAGCACAAATGAGATCGGCGTCAGCGTTGGCGAGGATGGCTCTTCTCAATTTGTTGTTTTTGTATCTATTCAGCGCCTGTATACACAGGATGTGTCTTGTCACCAGTTCGGACATCGTGCGAATGAAGACTCGAACCAGGCGCTCGGCGTTTTTATACCTTCGGTAAGTAGACGTACTGGACGGGGTCGTCCGGAAAAATGGTCGTACGTAAGCGTAGATCTTCGGGCGTGTCCTGTTTCAGATCGATCAACAGGTAGCCATAAGGTACCCGCGTTGCGTCTTTGAAAGCTTCTTGCACGAATTTGACACGACCCGGATACATCTGTCGTGCCAAGTGCGTTATCTGCGACGTGTCACGGGGATTCTTGAACACCACCATGTATTGAGCGTTCAGGCTGATGGTGCGACTTTCCTTGTTTTTAGGAAACAGGTTCTGCACGAGATAGAGGACGGATGTGTTACTGTGATGACTCTTTTTGGTGAACAAGGTCGTGACCCGACCGTCCGTTTCAGCTATCAGATCATCTATGACGACGAGGTTCCTCGTCTTGGGATCGAACAATGACGCATTCGGTAAGCCTTCCTCGAACTGCAAGTTGGGTATGTTCATCGACGCGTAAGCGGATTGCCATTCTCCGTAACACCACGTCATTTTCTCAGGAGGAAGGTCCATCATCGTTGATGCGTTACGTAGCAGACGCGTCACGAAAATGCTCTTACCACACCCCGTCGGTCAGGCGATGACGCACGTGAATGGATGCTTCCATCACGCGTCCATGGTCACTTATGAATGTCTTCCGTAGCGCGTCATCTTTTCTACACGTTCACCGGACCCGTGCTCACCCCGTCTTCGAGCACCACGCGTTTTGCGTAGAAGTAGGTGAGGGCAGCTCGTTCCTGCACATACGTCAACACGGACGAGTGGTTCAATCGGAACCCGCGATTCTTTCCACTACCGCTCCTTCTATTGGTGAGTACCTCGAGGAACGCATCTTTATCGATCTCGTTGCGCGCAGTGAAAAAAAAAAAAAAAAAAAAAAAAAAAAATTCAATTAAAATTAAAATTTAATTCAGTCGCCAGGGGGCGCTCTAGACGGTTAGGGTTAGCTCCAGTCGCTAGGGGGCGCTGCGCACGGTTTGTGGTGTTCCTACAACCGTCAGGGGGCGCTCTGATTGGCTGCGCGCGCAACCGAAAGTCGTTCATGCACATGGTCGCCGGAATTGCTTGGTCAGAAACTTACACTAACTACTCCTGCGGTTAAACGGGAAAACCTTGATTAAATTATTCTCTACCAACAGTTTCACCAATCTATGGTAAATGTCTAACAAACCTGCAGAAACACACGGAAGTCGATGCTGCCGTTGGTGCCTCGACTGAAAGTACGGAACACGTGCTCGGCGAATACTGTGGCGTCACCTTGCGGGAAGACATGCGCGTAGGCAGACTTGAAGTCTTCGACGGTCATTGTCAAATGACCGTGGGGACAGTCCTATTGTCAACAGAATAATACGCCACAAGATGTCTTAACAATTGCAGCGAATATTCCCCCCTCCTGTTACTAAATGCAACAATAACTACTAAGTTTATGACAAACTAAGGCTACCCTTTATTGGGATTCCATCAGGCCTGTATCTAGGCTGGGGCATAGGGAGCCGAGACCACAAACTGTGATGGTACACGTGACAAGATGGTGGACGCTACATCATAAACTGTGATGGTACACATGACAAGACGATGGACGCTACATCATAAACTGTGACGGTACACGTGAAAAGATAGTGGACGCTACATCATAAACTGTGATGGTACACGTGACAAGATGGTGGACGCTACATCATAAACTGTGATGGTACACGTGACAAGACGGTGGACGCTACATCATAAACTATGATGGTACACGTGACAAGACGGTGGACGCTACATCATAAACTGTGATGGTACACGTGACAAAATGGTGGACGCTACATCATAAACTATGATGGTACACGTGACAAGACGGTGGACGCTACATCATAAACTGTGATGGTACACGTGACAAGGTGGTGGACGCTACATCATAAACTGTGATGGTACACGTGACAAGATGGTGGACGCTACACCATACACTGTGATGGTACACGTGACAAGATGGTGGACGCTACACCATAAACTGTGATGGTACACGTGACAAGATGGCGGACGCTACATCATAAACTGTGATGGTACACGTGACAAGATGGCGGACGCTACATCATAAACTGTGATGGTACACGTGACAAGATGGCGAACGCTACACCATAAACTGTGATGGTACACGAGACAAGATGGTGGACGCTACACCATAAACTGTGACGGTACACGTGACAAGATGGTGGACGCTACACCATAAACTGTGATGGTACACGTGACAAGATGGCGGACGCTACATCATAAACTGTGATGGTACACGTGACAAGACGGTGGACGCTACATCATAAACTGTGATGGTACACGTGACAAGACGGTGGACGCTACATCATAAACTGTGATGGTACACGTGACAAGACGGTGGACGCTACATCATAAACTGTGATGGTACACGTGACAAGATGGCGGACGCTACATCATAAACTGTGATGGTACACGAGACAAGATGGTGGACGCTACATCATAAACTGTGATGGTACACGTGACAAGATGGCGGACGCTACATCATAAACTGTGACGGTACACGTGACAAGATGGCGGACGCTACATCATAAACTGTGATGGTACACGTGACAAGATGGTGGACGCTACACCATACACTGTGATGGTACACGTGACAAGATGGTGGACGCTACACCATAAACTGTGATGGTACACGTGACAAGATGGTGGACGCTACATCATAAACTGTGATGGTACACGTGACAAGATGGTGGACGCTACATCATAAACTGTGACGGTACACGTGACAAGATGGTGGACGCTACATCATAAACTGTGATGGTACACGTGACAAGATGGTGGACGCTACATCATAAACTGTGATGGTACACGTGACAAGATGGTGGACGCTACACCATAAACTGTGACGGTACACGTGACAAGATGGTGGACGCTACATCATAAACTGTGATGGTACACGTGACAAGATGGTGGACGCTACACCATAAACTGTGATGGTACACGTGACAAGATGGTGGACGCTACATCATAAACTGTGATGGTACACGTGACAAGATGGTGGACGCTACATCATAAACTGTGATGGTACACGTGACAAGATGGTGGACGCTACATCATAAACTGTGACGGTACACGTGACAAGATGGTGGACGCTACATCATAAACTGTGATGGTACACGTGACAAGATGGCGGACGCTACATCATAAACTGTGACGGTACACGTGACAAGATGGTGGACGCTACATCATAAACTATGATGGTACACGTGACAAGACGGTGGACGCTACATCATAAACTGTGATGGTACACGTGACAAGGTGGTGGACGCTACATCATAAACTGTGATGGTACACGTGACAAGATGGTGGACGCTACATCATAAACTGTGATGGTACACGTGACAAGATGGTGGACGCTACATCATAAACTGTGATGGTTCACGTGACAAGATGGCGGACGCTACATCATAAACTGTGATGGTACACATGACAAGACGGTGGACGCTACATCATAAACTGTGATGGTACACGTGACAAGATGGCGGACGCTACATCATAAACTGTGATGGTACACGTGACAAGACGGTGGACGCTACATCATAAACTGTGATGGTACACGTGACAAGACGGTGGACGCTACATCATAAGCTATGATGGTACACGTGACAAGATGGCGGACGCTACATCATAAACTGTGATGGTACACGTGACAAGATGGTGGATGCTACACCATAAACTATGATGGTACACGTGACAAGATGGCGGACGCTACATCATAAACTGTGATGGTACACGTGACAAGATGGCGGACACTACACCATAAACTGTGATGGTACACGTGACAAGATGGCGGACGCTACATCATAAACTGTGATGGTACACGTGACAAGATGGCGGACGCTACATCATAAACTGTGATGGTACACGTGACAAGATGGCGGACGCTACACCATAAACTGTGATGGTACACGAGACAAGATGGTGGACGCTACACCATAAACTGTGACGGTACACGTGACAAGATGGTGGACGCTACACCATAAACTGTGACGGTACACGTGACAAGATGGCGGACGCTACATCATAAACTGTGATGGTACACGTGACAAGACGGTGGACGCTACATCATAAACTGTGATGGTACACGTGACAAGATGGTGGACGCTACATCATAAACTGTGATGGTACACGTGACAAGATGGCGGACGCTACATCATAAACTGTGACGGTACACGTGACAAGATGGTGGACGCTACATCATAAACTGTGATGGTACACGTGACAAGATGGTGGACGCTACATCATAAACTGTGATGGTACCCGTGACAAGATGGTGGACGCTACATCATAAACTGTGATGGTACACGTGACAAGATGGTGGACGCTACATCATAAACTGTGATGGTACACGTGACAAGATGGTGGACGCTACATCATAAACTGTGATGGTACACGTGACAAGATGGCGGACGCTACATCATAAACTGTGATGGTACACGAGACAAGATGGTGGACGCTACATCATAAACTGTGATGGTACACGTGACAAGATGGCGGACGCTACATCATAAACTGTGACGGTACACGTGACAAGATGGTGGACGCTACATCATAAACTGTGATGGTACACGTGACAAGATGGCGGACGCTACATCATAAACTGTGACGGTACACGAGACAAGATGGTGGACGCTACATCATAAACTGTGATGGTACACGTGACAAGATGGTGGACGCTACACCATAAACTGTGACGGTACACGTGACAAGATGGTGGACGCTACATCATAAACTGTGATGGTACACGTGACAAGATGGTGGACGCTACATCATAAACTGTGATGGTACCCGTGACAAGATGGTGGACGCTACACCACAAACTGTGATGGTACACGTGACAAGATGGTGGACGCTACATCATAAAATGTGCTGGTACACGTGACAAGATGGTGGACGCTACATCATAAACTGTGATGGTACACGTGACAAGATGGTGGACGCTACATCATAAACTGTGATGGTACACGTGACAAGATGGCGGACGCTACATCATAAACTGTGACGGTACACGTGACAAGATGGTGGACGCTACATCATAAACTGTGATGGTACACGTGACAAGATGGTGGACGCTACATCATAAACTGTGATGGTACACGTGACAAGATGGTGGACGCTACATCATAAACTGTGATGGTACACGTGACAAGATGGCGGACGCTACACCACAAACTGTGATGGTACACGTGACAAGATGGTGGACGCTACATCATAAACTGTGATGGTACACGTGACAAGATGGTGGACGGTACATCATAAACTGTGATGGTACACGTGACAAGATGGTGGACGCTACACCATAAACTGGGATGGTACACGTGACAAGATGGCGGACGCTACATCATAAACTGTGATGGTACACGAGACAAGATGGTGGACGCTACATCATAAACTGCGATGGTACACGTGACAAGATGGTGGACGCTACATCATAAACTGTGACGGTACACGTGACAAGATGGTGGACGCTACATCATAAACTGTGATGGACACGTGACAAGATGGTGGACGCTACACCATAAACTGTGACGGTACACGTGACAAGATGGTGGACGCTACATCATAAACTGTGATGGTACACGTGACACGATGGTGGACGCTACATCATAAACTATGATGGTACACGTGACAAGATGGTGGACGCTACATCATAAACCGTGATGGTACACGTGACAAGATGGTGGACGCTACATCATAAACTGTGATGGTACACATGACAAGATGGTGGACGCTACCTGATAAACTGTGATGGTACACGTCCAATTTCAATTTTGCATTTGTTAAAATTGCCCGAAAGAGTTTATGGAAAGCTAAAAGCTTAACATAAGCACATTTTTGTATTGGGAAATCAACAATAATTTTCATAAATGTCTATTCACCACGTCTCAGTATTCATTTCATGTTGTGTGCAGTTCTTTGTAAGTGTACAGACACAAGGAGAAGGTATGGAAGCCTAACCGTAGCTAACCCCATCTCTAGCTAAACCCATATCTAGCTAACCCCTTCCCTAGCTAACCCTAACCACGAAGTGGTTTACAGAAGATATAACCATTCCCAAAGGCATAGGTTCATGGGAAAAGTATGGTACAGACCGGTTGCCAAAATGGAAATTTGGTCAAAATTAGGGGGTATGGCACCAATTTGTGAGAGAGCAGGTAGCTATTTTGCACCAGAACAGTCATTGGTGATATTTGTTATGTGGCCCAGTGCATTGGTGATATTGTGTAGCAAATTTGGACAGAATAGTTGTGTGTTGGTTGTGTCACAGCCACTGGAAGCATTGCGTAGATCAACATTTTGAAATGTGGCTGCAACGTGTATCTGGTCTTGTTATACCCCTTTATGGTGGCGTATCCAAATCAAGCAGTATGCTATCCAAATTAAGCAGTACGCCATGTACCCAATCAAGTAGAAACACGAAAGCAATCACATAAATAATAATATTTAACAAGTCTGACACAATGGAAATCACTCACAATCCTGTTAAATGTGACAAATTGTCACTTTTCTGACAAAGTTGCGTCATATTTGGTTAAAAATCAAGCAATTATATAAATATTAATTTGAATATAAGTAGTTGGTATATTTAAAAAGACAGTAAGTAGGTTTCATTGGTTCGCAATGCTCTAGAAATCTAGTGTACATGGTTCCAAAATTAACCTTTAATTAAATTATGTGACTTGTTTTCAGCTAATATTATGGGCAGTGCATTGTTTTGATTTGGCTGTGAAACAAATAATAATGACGTGACAAGCAGGAGTGTTCCATAATGGGTTTACATATACAATGTGCCTCAACTTGATATAGAATTGGACACTTTCTCCGGAAAAAGCTTCGCTATTTGGGATCATGCCTCAGTTAGACTTCCTGGTGTGTTACCGAATGTAAGGGCACAGTAATTTTAGATATGTGTAATTTAAAAAAAAATCATATCATCTGACATAACTGCATTTGAGCCAGGCACATTGGCAAGTTTGCTAATAGAACATGTTGACAGTGTAACTGTGGATTTTTAGATGATTTCAATAGGCGGAAGGATTTTTGGCAATTTTTTCGCCACAAGGCACGTGTGCGTAGTAATTCATGCAGAAATTAAAAATATTGACGGGTATGGAAAGTTCGATCACTTTAAATGACAACAGCAGGTAAGAAGTTTCAGAATTTTTTACGGACAATCATCTGATTCTTTAAGACCAGTGGCGAATTTAGGGGTCCATGTCACACTTTGGTTTTGGGATAAAATTGCTTCGTTAATAACCTTTTGCGCCACTACATCGTAGCATGTCAAACTAATGGGTCACTAAACTTGTCCCTTTTCCCCCTCCCCCAACGCCCCCACCCCCCTCCCCCACCGCCCCCACCCACTCACCACCGCCCTCCCCCCATTCCAAGATACAAATAATTTTTTTTCTCCACTGACAACGTAGCTATAACGTATTATTTATTGCACCATGAATTGTGGAGTACACTTGTGGAGTACACTTGTGGAGTACACTTGTGGAGTACACTTGTGGAGTACACTTCAAAGGTGTTTTGGTTCGTTCACAAAATCAAGGCATTTACCTTGATGAATTCTTTGTAGTATTCCCGTATTTCATCGGCTGTGAAGTTCGTGCAGTCTTGAAGATCGCTAAGGACTTCCGGTCGTAAGGCTGACGTGTGCGCTCCCATTCTAGCAAACAGGACGTGAATGATATCACCATGCCGCACACCACATGCATCATGTGCAAACTGGTCGAGGTTAGTTAGTATAGGTGTTTTTGCACGAAATATTGTATCCTTTATGTTCCGGATGATTGTTGCAATCGTTTTTATTTTTACTAGTAAAAATACCCATCTCCGGACGGGATAATTTGGTAGTTACGCAAACCGTTACATGCAGTGGTGCCGCTCAGCATATCACCCATGCCACAACTAGATTAAAAATTCAAAAGTGGCGACGTATCACAAGCGATTGGTGACGCCATTGTTGCTAACGACTTGCTACGTCATTGCAACTGTGCAGTGGACGGTTTACGTAACTTTGAACAATCGCAGAAACATGCATAACGTTAAGAAGGGTCTATGATTCCAGGTAATAGTGGGATGAATTTCGAAAAAGTAAAACTGTAATGCAAGGAAGGCTACTCCTCCTAGATACTTGCATCTAATAGGAGTAGCATAGCAAACAAACATTCAAAAATACATACATACATACATACATACATACATACATACATACATACATACAATATACATGCATACATTCATACAATATACATATATAATAAATACATACATGCACACATACATTCATACATATATGCTGAGATATTTATTAAGACAAATGTAGGAACTAGAGATTCAGTTTCTTCACCGACTATTTGGAACTAATTCCCTGTTAGTGCTAAGTATGTAGGAAATAAATATAGCAACATTTCGTCGTAAACTAAAACCCAACTGTTTACCAACCCAACTTGCTTATCGATTAGGAACTGCTTAACCCCTTTTGTGTTGGTGCGCTACAGAGCTTGGGTCTCTCAAGGATTTTAGTGAAAAAGAAGTATTTTATATTGTATTGTACTGTATGTGTAGGAGTAGTATAGGTGCTGTTTTGAAACATCAAATGTGGAGTGGTAACTAAAAATAGATTTCGGGGAAATCCCCCTAATGACGTCACACGGAAACCCCGGGAGGAAACCCCCTACGTCACACACTCTGACGACAGTGGCGCCCCTGGCGACTGAACAGCGCCCCCTGGCGACTGGAGCTAAACAATTCGGGGAAACCCCCTACAAAATAAATTTCGGAGAAACTCCCTAAAAAAATTCAGGCAAATCCAGATAAGAGTACGAGTATATTTTATTAAATATTAAAACACAATGACATAGGATATCATAGTAAAGCATTGTAATATAATTAAATATTAGTATCAGCAGTCTTATATAGCAAGCGTTAAACAACGCAGACAGCCGACGTACAGCTGACGTAAGTTATAAACGTGTCAGGACACGCAGCTTGCGTAGTGTTGCATCGCGAAATTTAATAGCGACCGCTCTGAATCTAATAACTTGCAGCTGACGTAAGCCGCACACAGAACAATACCAAATAAGGACATGCAGCTGACTTAAGCCTCACAAGACGCGTCACGGAAAGTGCACCAACAGCATATTTTCGTTATATGTCAATATTTAAAAATAATGCGCTCTTACACTTTACCCATAATTCCTACAGTTCACCCATAACTCCTACAGTTTACCCATAATTCTTACAATTTACCCATACCTCCTTCAGTTTACCCATAACTCCTAAAGTTTACCCATAACTCCTTCACTTTACCTATAACTCTTACAGTTTACCCATAACTCCTAAACTGTACCCGTAACTCCTACAGTATAACCAGTAATCCTACAGTTTACTCGTGACTCTCATGTTTTGCCCATAATTCCTACAATTTAACCATACCTCCTACAGTTTACAGATAACTCCCAAAGTTTACCCATAACTCCTACTCACACGCACACGCAAACGCACACGCGCACGCACGCACACACACACACAAGTTTCAAGTTGATGATTTGGAAGTTTGCGAAGTTTACGATTTGAAATTTTGTCAATTAGAAGTTTGCATGTTGAAAGTTTCCAAGTTGGAAGTTTGCGAGTTGGAAATTTGCATGTTGAAAGTTTGCAAGTTGGAAGTTTATGAGTTGGATGTTGCGAGTTGGAAGTCTGCATGTTGAAAGTTTATGAGTTGGAAGTCTGTGAGTTGGAAGTTTATGCTTTGGAAGTTTCCAAGTTTATGAGTTGAAAGTTTGCAAATTGGAAGTTTTGCATATTGAAAGTTTGCACGTTGGAAGTTTGTGAGTTGGAAGTTTGCAAGTTGGAAGTTTGTGAGTTGGAAGTCTGCAAGTTGGAAGTTTGTGCTTTGGAAGTTGGCAAATTGAAAGTTTATGAGTTGGAAGTTGCGAGTTGGACGTCTGCATGCTGAACGTCTATGAGTTGGAAGTCTGTGAGTTGGAAGTTTGCGTTTTGAAAGTTTCTAAGTTGTTGATTTGGAAGTTTGTCCCCCCACACAACACACAACACAACTCAAACAACAAAAACACAACGCAAATACAACTCACACAAAAACACAACTCACACAAAAACACACAAACCACACAACAAACACACAATACACACACACAACAAACACACAACACAAACACAACTCACACAAAACACACAACACACACACATACGCACACACACACACACACACACACACACACACACACACACACACACACACACACACACACACACACACGCACGCACGCACGCACGCACGCACGCACGCACGCACGCACGCACGCACGCACGCACGCACACAACAAACTCACAACACAAACACAACTAACACAAAAACACACAATATTCAAAACACACAAACACAACACACACAACACAAACATAACACAAACACACACACCACAAAAACAAATCACCCAACATAAACACAACACAAACATACAACACAAAGACATCTCACACACAAAAAATACACAACACAAACAACACACACACACGCACGCACGCACGCACGCACGCACGCACGCACGCACGCACGCACGCACGCACGCACGCACGCACGCACGCACGCACGCACGCACGCACGCACGCACGCACGCACGCACGCACGCACGCACGCACGCACGCACGCACGCACGCACGCACACACACACACACACACACACACACACACACACACACACACACACACACGACAACAAACATACAACACAAACACATCTCACACACAAAAAACACACAACACACACACACACACACACACACACACACACACACACACACACACACACACACACACACACACACACACACACACACACACACACACACACACACACACACACACACACACACACACACACACACACACACACACACACACACACACACACACACACACACACACACACACACACACACACACACACACACACAACAACAACAACAACAACAACAACAACAGACAAACTAACAAAATGATGAACAAACCAACAAAATGATGCACAAACTAACAAAATGATGAACAAACTAACAAAATGATGGACAAACCAACAAAATGATGGACAAACCAACAAAACGGTTTTAGTTGTAGGAGTTTCAGTTGTAGGAGTTTCAATTGTTGTACTTGTTGGAGCTTCAGTTGTTGTTTTGATCTCGTAGTATGGCTTACAGCTGGATAGAAGCACACACTGCAGACTGATAGTCCATCGTGCACATGGTCACCGGATTTGCTTGTTAGGGTTAGCTCCAAGCGCCAGGGGCGCTGATACAGTCGCCAGGGGCGCTCAAGCACAAGAAACCGGAAACGGAAGTCAATCGTGCCGCCGCCTTCGCCTTGTGTGTGTGTGTGTGTGTGTGTGTGTGTGTGTGTGTGTGTGTGTGTGTTGCGTGCCGCGGCGTGCGAGTGCGTTTCCGTTGGCATTTGCGTGTGCATGTGAGTAGGAGTTATGGGTAAATTTTAGGAGTTATGGGTAAAACATGAGAGTCACGAGTAAACTGTAGGATTAATGGTTATACTGTAGGGGTTACGGGTAAACTGTAGGAGTTACAGATAAACTGTAGGAGTTACGGGTAAACTTTAGGAGTTATGGGTAAACTGTAAGAGTTATAGGTAAATTGTAGGAGTTATGGGTAAACTGTAGGAGTTATGGGTAAACTGTAGGAGATATGGGTAAATTGTAGGAATTATGGGTAAAACATGAGAGTCACAGGTAAACTGTAGGAGGTATGGGTAAATTGTAGGAATGATGGGTAAACTGTAGGAGTTATGGGTGAACTGTAGGAATTATGGGTAAAGTGTTAAAGCGCATTATTTTAAAATATTGATATATAACGAAAATATGCTGATGGTGCACTTTCCGTGACGAGTCTTGTGAGGCTTAAGTCAGCTGCATGTCCTTATTTGGTATTGTTCTGTGTGCGGCTTACGTCAGCTACAAGTTAATAGATTCAGAGCGGTTGCTATTAAATTTCGCGATGCAACACTACGCAAGCTGCATGTCCTGACACGTTTATAGCTTACGTCAGCTGTACGTCGGCTGTCTGCATTGTTTAACGCTTGCTATATAAGACTGCTGATACCAATATTTAATTATATTACAATGCTTTACTATGATATCCTATATCATTATTTTTAAATATTTAATAAAATTTACTCGTACTCTTATCGGGATTTCCCTGATAATTTTTTAGTGGGTTTCTTCGAAATGTTTTTTAGGGGGTTTCCTCGAATTTTTTTAGCTCCAGTCGCTAGGGGCGCTGATGCAGTCGCCAGTGGCGCCAGCGTCGTCAGAGGGTGTGGCGTCATTAGGGGTTTCCCGAAATCTATTTTTAGTTACCACCTCCACATTTGATGTTTCAAAACAGCACCTATACTAATTGTAGGTGACCGGCCCTTGAATCACCTAAAACATGAAACTTTCCATTCGGCATCATGCAATCTCCTTTGTAAAAGACAGTACTGGATAGACACGAACCATGGAACGTGTGTGCATATAGTGTGCATTAATCGTGCATTTCATCTATGAAAAATGCCAAAGCGAATGCATGCACTTTAAATCTAATATGCACCTATTAGAGCATTCGCAACTGGCCTGTGCATGCAAGAGTTTCCAGTGTTTTCTACGCGCTCAAATGGAATTGTGACATTTGGAAAACAGTACCAGTATTTTAAGAAACCTGTGAAAAATAGCCTGTTCGAGCTCACCTGTTTGCGTTTCGAACTTCCAACCAGCTTTTAGTAGTGATCCCTCGTGAGTTATTTAGCAGCGACACCGCCAATGTCACTGTGTGCAATACAGTGACAACAGACTCGTTTTGGGTTGAGGGCCCGTTTTGGGTGGAGGGCCCGTTTTGCACGTTGTTCGATACGGAATTGATTAGTCTTGTTGTTCAGCTGGGAAACCAACATGGACATGGATGACAAAAAGAACATTTCACGCAGACTGATGAAAGAAAAATTACTCGGATAAACACAACTAAACGATTTGGCTAAACACGAATAAATTATCCATGCTTTACGTATAAGTTCTACTTATACCTATGCATTTGAACTATAATAAGAACTCCCTCCTGAATAACTCACACAGTTCATTTTCCCTACTGCTCGAAAGAAGCCACTAGCGAAGGTGAAGTTCTTAATTCGTTAATCTTTTATGATGCATGTTGACATATCGTTTCAGCTTAGACATCATCATAGATATCAGCATAGACATCATCATAGCTCTATCATACGTTCTATTTAGCATCGTTAAACAGTTCTAGACACAAATTCTGGCACAAGTTCTGGCAAATTCGCTAGGTACAATGTTTATGCCTCATATTGGTAAGATTAGTTTGCTGACCCCGTAGCAAATATATAAACAGTTTATCAACTAAATAAACATATACATCTTACATTGCTACGTATCAAGCACGTATCTCACTTGCCAAAAGGTCGATACCTCGGTTTTCAAAAGCACTAATCCCGTTGGCACTGTCAACAATGAGAATGCATTATTGATTAATTGTTTTATGACTTTATGACTTGGAGCCACTCAAAGTTGCTTCATGCTTTCCTCCATTTGGGACTTTCTCCATAAGAGAGAGGCCATTGGCTCATGGCCAATGGTCAGACCGTGGGCATGGAGCATTATCGGTTGTCGGAAACTGTTCATGGTTGGCATTAGCAAATTTTTCCCGACTGACATTTCAGTGTGGTGATTGTAAATGCTTTGTTACAACTAATGCTACTTGATATTGAAAATCATTCTGTCTCCCTATGATATTGTGACATTCCATTGCAGTCCAGTCTCGGTCAACTGGACGAGAAAGTGTTATACGCGTGTTTTACGTGCTGATAACGTTTTGGTTCTTCGGATAAAATGCAGAGACTCTACTCAATGGCACGATCAACCGTGTAGAGTCGCCCTGGTTATTGATCAATAGCACGACCAACCGTGTAGAGTCGCCTTGGTTATTGATCAATAGCACGATCAACTGTGTAGAGTCGCCTTGGTTATTGATCTCAATGTTATTTAAGAGACGTACCAGCGACCAACCAATCTGCCCGAGAACGACAAGTGTTATCTACACCGAGGCCCGTGCTGAGGGCAATGTTTATTTACACAGAGCCTATCATGCACTGGCTGGTCCATACGAGAACGACAAGTGTTATCTACACCGAGGCCCGTGCTGAGGGCAATGTTTATTTACACAGAGCCTATCATGCACTGGCTGGTCCATATGATGACGATATGAGTCAGAGCCATTTAAAGTATACACTATGTTTAGACCAAAATACACATTGCCTTCCTCTAACACGAATACATGAAAACATCCGAACATTTAATATGATTGTATCCAAAGCAACAAGCAACATATATCAAGTGATAAGGAAGTCATTGACTTATCGAGAGTCCAATAATTTGTCAGACAATTTTGTGAAAAAAATACAGTGTTTCTGCTGACATTTTATAAGGCATTAAAAAAACGATCCGCTTATTTGTTTTCCCTAATGAGGAGGAGTGCTTTCTCATATCCAATCTGTTTCCCCTTGTGAGAATGAGTGCTTTCTCATATCCAATCTGTTTTCCCTTGTGAAGACGAGTGCTATCTCATATCCAATCTGTTTTCCCTTGTGAGGATGAGTGCTTTCTCGTGTCCAATCTGTTTCCCTTCTGAAGATGAGTGTTTTCTCATGTCCCTTGTGAGGATGAGTGCTTTCTCAGGTCCGATATGTTTCCTTTGTGAGGATGAGTGCTTTCTCGTGTCCAATATGTTTCCCTTGTGAGGATGAGTGCTTTCTCGTGTCCAATCTGTTTCCCTTGTGAGGATGAGTGCTTTCTCGTGTCCAATATGTTCCCTTGTGAGGGTGAGTGCTTTCTCGTGTCCAATCTGTTCCCTTGTGAGGATGAGTGCTTTCTCGTGTCCAATCTGTTTCCCTTGTGAGGATGAGTGCTTTCTCGTGTCCAATCTGTTTCCCTTGTGAGGATGAGTGCTTTCTCGTGTCCAATCTGTTTCCCTTGTGAGGATGAGTGCTTTCTCGTGTCCAATCTGTTCCCTTGTGAGGATGAGTGCTTTCTCGTGTCCAATCTGTTTCCCTTGTGAGGATGAGTGCTTTCTCGTGTCCAATCTGTTCCCTTGTGAGGATGAGTGCTTTCTCGTGTCCAATATGTTCCCTTGTGAGGATGAGTGCTTTCTCGTGTCCAATCTGTTCCCTTGTGAGGATGAGTGCTTTCTCGTGTCCAATCTGTTTCCCTTGTGAGGATGAGTGCTTTCTCGTGTCCAATCTGTTTCCCTTGTGAGGATGAGTGCTTTCTCGTGTCCAATCTGTTCCCATGTGAGGATGAGTGCTTTCTCGTGTCCAATCTGTTTCCCTTGTGAGGATGAGTGCTTTCTCGTGTCCAATCTGTTTCCTTGTGAGGATGAGTGCTTTCTCGTGTCCAATATGTTCCCTTGTGAGGGTGAGTGCTTTCTCGTGTCCAATCTGTTTCCCTTGTGAGGATGAGTGCTTTCTCGTGTCCAATCTGTTTCCTTGTGAGGATGAGTGCTTTCTCGTGTCCAATCTGTTCCCTTGTGAGGATGAGTGCTTTCTCGTGTCCAATCTGTTTCCCTTGTGAGGATGAGTGCTTTCTCGTGTCCAATCTGCTCCCTTGTGAGGATGAGTGCTTTCTCGTGTCCAATCTGTTCCCTTGTGAGGATGAGTGCTTTCTCGTGTCCAATCTGTTCCCTTGTGAGGATGAGTGCTTTCTCGTGTCCAATCTGTTTCCCTTGTGAGGATGAGTGCTTTCTCGTGTCCAATCTGTTCCCTTGTGAGGGTGAGTGCTTTCTCGTGTCCAATCTGTTTCCCTTGTGAGGATGAGTGCTTTCTCGTGTCCAATCTGTTCCCTTGTGAGGATGAGTGCTTTCTCGTGTCCAATCTGTTTCCCTTGTGAGGATGAGTGCTTTCTCGTGTCCAATCTGTTCCCTTGTGAGGATGAGTGCTTTCTCGTGTCCAATCTGTTCCCTTGTGAGGATGAGTGCTTTCTCGTGTCCAATATGTTCCCTTGTGAGGATGAGTGCTTTCTCGTGTCCAATATGTTTCCCTTGTGAGGATGAGTGCTTTCTCGTGTCCAATCTGTTTCCTTGTGAGGGTGAGTGCTTTCTCGTGTCCAATCTGTTCCCTTGTGAGGGTGAGTGCTTTCTCGTGTCCAATCTGTTCCCTTGTGAGGGTGAGTGCTTTCTCGTGTCCAATCTGTTCCCTTGTGAGGGTGAGTGCTTTCTCGTGTCCAATCTGTTCCCTTGTGAGGATGAGTGCTTTCTCGTATCCAATCTGTTTCCTTGTGAGGATGAATGCTTTCTCGTGTCCAATCTGTTCCCTTGTGAGGGTGAGTGCTTTCTCGTGTCCAATCTGTTTCCCTTGTGAGGGTGAGTGCTTTCTCGTGTCCAATATGTTCCCTTGTGAGGATGAGTGTTTTCTCGTGTCCAATCTGTTTCCCTTGTGAGGATGAGTGCTTTCTCATGTCCAATTTGTTCCCTTGTGAGGATGAGTGCTTTCTCGTGTCCAATCTGTTTCCTTGTGAGGGTGAGTGCTTTCTCGTGTCCAATATGTTCCCTTGTGAGGATGAATGCTTTCTCGTGTCCAATCTGTTTCCCTTGTGAGGATGAGTGCTTTCTCATGTCCAATCTGTTCCCTTGTGAGGATGAGTGCTTTCTCGTGTCCAATCTGTTTCCTTGTGAGGGTGAGTGCTTTCTCGTGTCCAATCTGTTTCCCTTGTGAGGATGAGTGCTTTCTCATGTCCAATCTGTTCCCTTGTGAGGATGAGTGCTTTCTCGTGTCCAATCTGTTTCCTTGTGAGGGTGAGTGCTTTCTCGTGTCCAATATGTTCCCTTGTGAGGATGAGTGCTTTCTCGTGTCCAATCTGTTTCCCTTGTGAGGATGAGTGCTTTCTCATGTTCAATTTGTTCCCTTGTGAGGATGAGTGCTTTCTCGTGTCCAACCTGTTTCCCTTGTGAGGATGAATGCTTTCTCGTGTCCAATTTGTTCCCTTGTGAGGATGAATGCTTTCTCATGTCAAATCCGTTTTCCTTGTGAGGATGAGTGCTTTCTTGTGTCCAATATGTTCCCTTGTTATAATGTTTCCCTTGTGAGGATGAGTGCTTTCCCATGTCCAACCTGTTCCCTTTTGAAGATGAATGCTTTCTCATGTTTAACCTGTTCCCTTTTGAGGATGAATGCTTTCTCATGTCCTATCTGCACTGTGTTCATAATAATTACGTTCGCCTACCATTTGGTTCCGGCAGCTGCAGTTTTAAAATATATATGAACATAAATATCATAATTGTCGATGAAAGTAGTATAAATGTATAACAAGAGGAAACACGGATGTGTATACATGTTTAATATGTACAAAATGCAATCAACTAGAGATTTGTGAAACGGAAACAACTTTTGACACTCAGTGCCGATTACGATTCACCCAAAAAAGACCTATTAACCGGAACCCTTACTGATTACATATTTTCTGTAATTGTTACGGTATTACGGTTTTGTGCATTGTTCGTATTACGGGATACGGCCCGCGTTAGAAACATGACACGCGAACAACAGATGACCACACGCGAACAACAGATGACCAGTCCACAACTCCGAAGAGCGACTCTCGATAATATTTTAGCTACATATATTAAGGGCGGGATACACATAAATAAAAAATATTGGACTCTCGACATGTCAATGTCGACTTGCTATCTGCAGCTTATCTCTCATGGTGGCCATTTGTTAGTCTTGTTGAAAGCTGTGCGTAGTCAGCTGCGCCAAAGTCTCGCGAGATGCAACCGATACATCTCAGTTTGCAAGGCGGGCAAACCTGCGGACGTAGGTAATGATACGGGTTCGTTTGTGAGGTGGCGTATTTTTATTACCATACTTACGGAGTGGCACGTATAAACACGCCTAAAAACCTTCTTACGTGAAAAACGTTTTATATTTTCACACCCCCCAACAATGGCGCCACTCACCTTGTGATCAATTTTCACGCAAGCGCGGAAGTTGACAGAACCTGGCAAGCGAGAATGAAATGCAAACAGTAACTTATTTTAAATATCCGCTGGGGAAACTACGTAGTGTCACCAACTTGGTGAAACGTGTGTCAATTTCGTCAAGTGTATTCAGGTGCGAGTATACGTTAAGCTTGCGCCCTTTGTGACGTCTGCTTGCCGAGAGCAATCTGCTTATCATGACTTATTAGAACGGCGACTGACAGCAGTGACACCTGATAAGAACACAGTCGTCGTGTATTGCGTCTTATCTCAGCAAATATCTTCGCGCACGTATTTAAATTTTACTACGTTGACGGTGGGGCTCACGTATCGTTTTCTCCTTGGACACGATATGCTACGTTTGGTTTAATGTGTGTGTGTGTGTGTGTGTGTGTGTGTGTGTGTGTGCGTGCGTGCGTGCGTGCGTGCGTGCGTGCGTGCGTGCGTGCGTGCGTGCGTGCGTGCGTGCGTGCGTGCGTGCGTGCGTTGCGTGTGTGCGTGCGTGTTGTTGTTGAATCCATGCGAACCGTGAATTTTCACGGCACTTTTCTCTAAGTTGCTATCAAGTTGATATCATCTGCATAGTGAAGATTCATGTTTTCCCTGCTATGACTCGTCCACATCTCTCGGGAATCTCTTATTATACCAAACGCACGATTTTCTCTTCGATCATGTTGGAAAGCATATCTGATAGCAGACAATTATAAACGTCTACTTAGATAATATTTTTGTCGCCGACCACGAGCAGCGTTTTCATAAAATCCTACATTTTGTTTTCGAGAAAATCAAGATACTCCCTGTCACGTACCGCCCAAACCAAGATACTCCCCGTCATGTACCACCCAAACCAAGATACTCCCCGTCATGTACCACCCAAACCAAGATACTCCCCGTCATGTACCGCCCAAACCAAGATAGTCGCCGTCGTGTACCGCCCAAACCAAGATACTCCCCGTCATGTACCGCCCAAACCAAGATAGTCGCCGTCATGTACCGTCCAAACCAAGATACTCCTCGTCATGTACCGCCCAAACCAAGATAGTCACCGTCATGTACCGCCCAAACCAACCGTATTTTATCTTCGTACAATTGGCTTAACGTTGTTGTTTCCATCACTGACGCGTGCTTCCAACAAGCAACCATACATTTTTTTCCATTTTACATCTGTTCCTTACAATATTTTTCGGGTGCAAATAAATTTACCGTATCAAAATCCGTGGCACTTTCATCGTCCACCATCGACCAGGAAGTAAACTATATTGACACATCTCCCTGTGGATTGAGGAAGACAACGATAGCAGCGCGGTAAGAGGAAGGGAAGCTGCGGGTAGTAGAGGAATATGGAAGAATGTTGTGTCGTAAATCAGGGAATTACGGATATAGTGGTATATGACGTCCATAACTGAGGGAGACCAAGATAACGTACTAGAATAAGGATACGTGTTAGGTTATTAAGCACAGCAGGGAAGGAGGGAGCGAGACAGGCATTGGAAAGGAACACACTAGGGAAAGAGTTACATCACTTTCTTTAATAGTTACAATTCGGTTATTTCACACCCTCAATTATCAATAGCATTATATTGTTGGCAAACTGCGTAATGTTCGGAAATGGAGACAATGCTAGTGTTGTTATGGACGCTCAGCACGCCAAACTTATAAGGCGTACGTGAATTGTGTACTACGTCACCAATAAGTGGGGGCTTTTCCTGAGGATTCCGCATGCGGCTTTTAAGGCACGTTCACACAAGCGATTTGTTGTCCAATTTGTCGGCGCGACACTGTTTCGTCCCGACCAATTTGATACATGGTTTTTTGCTACTCTTAAGACATGATGCTTTCAATTGGTCGGGATGACACAGTGTTGCCCCGACGAATTGGACAACTAATCGCTGATGTGAAATAGCGTGTATACTCGATTCTGCCGGTCCGTTACATGCTGTACGTCCCTATGTGAGAACGTTTATTCAAACATATTAAGCAATTAACTTGTGTTCCTACATTTAGCAAACCACAAAACGTTCTTACCGATATAATGCCCGACGAACGAGGATGCCAGAACATATCATTGTTTACTTATAACTCTTATTTTTCACATGTTTTGACACAAAATAAAAGATAAAGACAAAGATAAACTGCAAGTTTGCAACCAACTTACATCCTAATACGACATTTACGCGGTCGTATTGTTGCGATGTATACGGTATATAGGCCTGCCAATATCAAGTTGCTGACCCCTTATAATGTGCAACATTTGAGATGTGTACGTGTAGATCACGTGTACACGCATACGTAATAAGTTTGGCCTGCTGGACACCTATAAATACTTCTGTTGCGCTAAAATCCTCGGGAGACTCAAGCTCGGCAGCGCACCAAAACAAAAGGGGTTAAGCAGTTCATAATCGATAAACAGTTCTAGTTATAAACAGTTTGATTGGAACGCTGGGGAGCTATGGAGGATAAGCAAGTTTAAACAGGTGGGTTTTTAGTTTACGGCGAAATGTTGTTATATTTCCTACATACTTAACACTGACGGGGAATGAGTTCCACTGAGTCGGTTCGGCAACTGAAAAAAAATCTATTTCCGACATTTGTCATAACACTGGGAACAAAAGGTAGATTAGAATTAGATGATCGAAGGTGGCTGGGGTGTCTTGAAGGCCTGAGCAGGGAATGGAAATATGCTGGTTGCTTGAATGAAAGTGCTTGATAGGTAATTGTACAGATCTAAAAAATAGTGCGATATCAGACAGGGAGCCAATGCAATGATTTAAGAAGTGGTACTGAGTGAGAGAAACGAGGAGACCGGGTAACTACCCTTGCCAAACAATTTTGTACACGTTGAAGTTTCAAGATGTCCTTGAGAGCAATATTATGAAAAAGGGAATTGCAATAGTCAAGTCTACTGCTAACAAGAGCAGTTGCAATAGTTTTGGCGACAACAAAAGATCAAAAGACATGTATCGACAAATACGACAAACGTCACGAATGTGATAAATGCAGCAACGACAAGTTTGTGAAATATGTTGTCTAAAACTTTTATTATTGTCAAAGGTGACTCCGAAATTCCGTGCTGAGACGGCCGGTGTGAAATTCTAGTTTAGCATAGGTGACGGGAAAAATCAATCAAGCTTACCACGCTGTTTTTGTGTACCAATAATAAGAAACTTTGTTGATGTGCATTGATCTTTCATTTGTTGTCAGTCATCCAGTGTAATATATCATAGAGACAATCCCTGAGTTGGCTTAAGGAGTAATTTGTATCCGGGGTAGCCAAGGAAAGGTAAATCTGCATATAGGTGGTGGTCTAAGTTGAGTTTGAATAATTGAGCTGAGTGGAGTAGTGTTAAGAGTAACACATAATGGTCCAAGAACATAACCCCGAGGAACACCACATGAAGTGGGTAGTGCCGCTGAAAAGTAATGGTCCAAGAACATAACCCCGAGGAACACCACATGAAGTGGGTAGTGCCGCTGAAAAGTAATGGTCCAAGAACATAACCCCGAGGAACACCACATGAAGTGGGTAGTGCCGCTGAAAAGCAATTAGCTCTCTTCACTCTGTGGTATCTACCAGTTAAGTACAATGAAAACCAGCTGAGGGCTGTGGCAAATATGCCACACCACATTGACAAACGTTTAATGAGCATATTACGGTAAATAGTATCAAAAGCACCAGATATAGCAAGCAAGGTAAGCGATGTTACTTTACCTTTGTCCACATTTAGAGTAACATCACTTGTACTTTTAAAAGATCACAATACTTATTTGGAGAGGACATGATTATTGTCCTTACTTCATCAACTGTGGCAGGTGTAAAAGAAGCAAGTAGAAAATTTACTTGCGGAGAGTCTATATGATTTAAAGTATGATCTTAAAATTACAAGAGAATGAGTTACATAAAGACTTGATTGATACATGATTAGGTAGAGATGGAGCAGGCACTCTGTATAAAATTTTATTTATGCAATTCCATAGTTGATTTTCGTCATTATTTGAGACAAATTTGTATAATAATCCAATTTGGCTTTAGCTATTTGTACGTTGCAGTAGTGACACTGTTTTGAATAACGTGACCTATCCAAAAGGAGGGTGATTTGTGCCATACTCGTTCAAGATAACGACGACAGCTTTTAGATTGTAACATTTCAGGAGTCATCCACGGAGCCGGTGGTTTTTGTGATACAGAGTTGGTGGTTATCGGGCGTGTTTATTACTTGTCAGTTGCGAAGGGATTTACACGGGCAGTGGATCGACCTGGATCGACAACTGAAGCGCAAAGATTGTCAAGCTCAGCGCGTTAACATCGGTTCGGTTATAGTTGTGAAAACAATGACGTCATACGAAACGGAGGCAGTCGATACCGGAAGTGTATTACAATATTGGACTATGTCATGTGTAAAACAACAAAAGAAGATGGTCTTGGATTTATCATCAGAAGGAAGAAATCATAGATCTTGTGTTTCCTGATTAGTGATGACACCATGTCTGCACAGAGATTACTGGAATTGTCGAGAACAATGCAGGAACTGTTGGATTTGTGTATGAATGTGAACCCCCAAGGTAATAGCTGGTGGTGAAGTACTTGATAAAGTAGACGACTGTCTGTGTATAGGTTCCTGTATAGACAGAACAACAAAGGAGGTTACCATCGTATTGCCCTAGCATAGGAGAGTCCCTCAAAGTGTCATTCTTGAAGGCCACAATCGAAAGTGCTTTATGGAGCTGACACCTCTCTTAGTCAATCACGTATTTTCCTTGTGTAGCAATTTACTTATAAGAATAGTAAATTAATTAAAAAAGTGATGTGAAGAAAATATATATATTAAAGAAAGAAAACGATAGTTCTGTGGCTATGCGAAAACGGAATCCATCAACTACTATCCCAATGTAACACATGTATGGCAAACATCAACGTTTAATCGACATGCGACGGTAAATAGTCTATACATAACATTTGGAGCCAGTTGGAAATCACAATGTCGTACCAGTTGTTCTTCAAATGGACGCCATCTTTTGACCAACGACGCACACCTTTCGACATGGCGTACATGTCAAAGAACGTAGAAATAATAGAATCCTCCCGGCTCAGTTCTGGAAGTAGCGCTTTAAACAGTGCTTTGTTAATTCGTTGGTTTTGTTCGTCAGTTGTAAAGTTACCGTCAAAGCGCGCATGACGCCAAAATGTCGGTTTCTTGTCGATATTTTCACCGATTACGCTGAACCAGAACACTTTAGTTGTGGTCGGGACAAACTGCTTTATAAGAGACTTGAGATTATATATGTTCTGTTCTATCATAGCAAGATCGTGTCTAGCCTTGTCGTGACTGGATGAAAACAACAGTAATATGTCCGGGTAGTTATCGTGAAGATATTCTCGAAGTATGAACTCCTGGTAAGTATTCGATTGGCGACAGAACGAACCTCCGTTGATGCGTCGACAGTTGTTCCGCCATTGATTCCGCACTGTCGTCACTTCCGTATCCATGAAAAATTCCATGGCAACGTACTCCAGCTGCAACCGGAAGTTATGGCGACTACCTGTGACTTTGTTGGCTTCACACGAAAGGAGAGAACTCCTGCATCCGCCACAGTCTCTGTTGTGAAAGACGATGTCGTACGGGTTGAGATTAGTTCCCCGGGTGAAGTAATCAATATCGGGCAATGCCGAGCGATTCGCGTCTCTGCGTTCCGACTTCACCACTTTACACGTCGCTGACTTTCCGAACAGCCGCTGGAGGGCGCTGAAGTACCGCTTGCCGTTGGAATCTCCCAACACGAGCAACTTTTTTATGTCATGCCCTACCAAACAGCGACCGACAGAATCTGGCAAAAAAAAAAATTAAGATCCACCAATGTTCATGCAGTGAAGATCAGTAGTTAGAGCGATGGCCTGTCGGTCGAAAGGGCAAGTGGTCAAAGTCTGGACAGTTTAGTACAGTATACGAGCGCATACATGCTGTACTCCAGTGGCGTATTTAGGGGGAACATTGGGCCACGGGCCCCTTTTCCCAATGGCCCTTTGGGCATAATTGTTTAATGTTTTGCCGAGTTTTCTGTTGCGCCGCTACATGGTAGCGTGAGTGACTAGGCTGGCCACCCTCCGGCTTCCCCCTTTGGCCTTCCTTCAGCCTCCCCCTTCGGCTTCCCCCTTTGGCCTCCCCATTCGGCCTCCCCCTTTGGCTTTCCTTCAGCCTCCCCCTTCGGCCGCCCCCTTTGCGAGACCCTAGATACGCCACTGTTGCACTATGAATACATTTGGGCTTTGTATTTGATATTTTTTGTTGTTGCAATAGTGAAGGAAAATCTCAAAATTAGCTGCGTGTGGGTGTAGTCAAAGTGGACGTGTACATGACCTTATATGGAAGGCATGGTATACACGTGCCTATAAAACAAGCAATTTTGCCCATAATTTAGGGTTTCTGTTAAATTTTCTGTAATCCGCATCTCGGAAATGCACGGAGATCGATCACACACGGCCTGCAGCCAATGCTGATCCAACATTGTACAAGGCAAATCTTCGAAATAACAGAGAAGTAATTCTGGAAATATCAGAGTAATGTGAATATAAACTGTCGTATGTCCTCACCCGCAGGAAACTCGACCGTAGAGAAGCGACACAGTCGAGGCAGATATGCACAGCGCGGAAACTCCTGTTCCGTGTTGCTCCATCGGCCAGCCGTGGGGAAGTAGCCACGTCGTAGGCAGTGTGCGCGGACAGCTTCGACGGAGCACAGCTGACGCCTGTTGCCTCCGAGTAGAACTCGGTTCCACGACGCCACTACCGTCTGTGAGAAGTTTCCGGTATGCACGTTTAAATATTCCCGTGTCAAAAACCAGGCACAGACAAGGAACAGAAGACAACATCCTGCAATGAAGTTGTGTCTGGAGAGAAACAACATTGTCCGTCGCACGCTGTTCTTCTCGCAGGGTCAAATGACCTACACGAATGCTTTCACATCTCACATTTATCACACAGCTGGATCTAATGACGACTCTTAGCCAGTCACATATCGCATTTAAGTACCCATTGTGCCCTTAAATAGATATTAACGGCAGAGATAGAGCTACGTGTGCATAGTAACCTATTTTCACACAGGTGAAGGATATGCAATTTTGTATATGCATTCTATTTTTTTTTGACAAACATTTTTATTTTCAATTAACATAAATCCAACAAGCAGAACAGGTTTTCAGCATTTAATTCGGCATAAATGTATATGAAGCAGTAATGACTTCAACAGTCCATCAAGAGCATTTAATAAAAACACATTATAAGATCAATAGCAATTTATACAAAATATACCTTACAAGCAAGAGGCGACCGCAATAAATTATATGTATTGTTGTGAGAAAAGATGCGTGAACAATGACAGTAAGTGTATTATAACAAGTTGTACGAGATGCTTTGTGGGAAGCTTTAGTCGTCGTTGAATGTGTTGCAACAAGCGAAGACGTGAACGTTCCCCCACGACAGGGTGATTGCCAGTCAATGTTCCCCACGCCGCCACGACAGCAACGTCTTTACGTCTTCGCTTTTTGCAACACATTTAACCGCGACTAAAGTCGAAACTTCCCACAAAGCATCTCGTACAACTTGTTATAAAACGCTTACTGTTACTGTTCACGCATATTTATTGCAATCGCTTCTTGTTTGTAAGGGATATTTCGTATAAAGTTGCTATTGATCTGATAATGTTTTTATTACTTGCTCTTGATGGATCGAGTGCATTTTTTACTTGTACTCATATAACTTATGGGTCATGTACTCGTACTCATACTCAATGTACTCAGATTTTACGAGTACATTACGAGTACAGCTGAATATTTTCTCAATATATGCTGTGAAAATTATTTTTATTTGTAGTTAACAAAATGAAACTTTCCTGAAGTATTTGAATGTGCAGCTATTTGTTTTAATACTTTGTTATTTCTGATTGATTACTCCTCCTTACCATCCCTACACATAGTACACCCCCACTTTCCAATAACAATGATACCAAAAAAGGCAACAGTTTCCGGTGTGCACGTATAAATGTTCCCGTGTCAAAAACCAGGCACAGACAAGGAAAAGAAGACAACATCCTGCAATGAAGTTGTGTCTGGGGAGAAACAATATAGTCCGTCGTATGCGGTTCATCTCGGAGGGTCAAATGACCTAGCTACACGAATGCTATAACATCTCACATTTATCACGCAGCTGGATTTAACGACGGCTCTTAGCAAGACATAACTCGCGTTTAAGTATCCATTGTGTCCGTAAAGGGATATTATGGTCAGAGCTATTAAAAAATAGAGCTACGTAGGCGTAATATTTTCACACAGCCGAAGGATATGCTATTTTGTATATTTATTAAAAAAAATTTCATTTTCACTCAACATAAATCCAACAAACAGAACAGGTTTTCAGCCGTTGTACACAACTTTCATTTGGCACAAATGTATGCAGCAATCACTTTGGTCATCCATCAAGAGCAAGTAATAAAAACATTATCAGATCAATAGCAACTTTATACGAAATATTACAAACAGAAGCGATTGCAATAAATAATATGCATTCTTGTGAGAAAGAGATGCGTGAACAATAACAGTAAGCGTATTATAACAAGTTGTACGAGATGCTTTGTGGGAAGTATCGACATTAGTCGCGGTTGAATGTGTTGCAAAAAGCGAAGGCGTAAAGACGTTGCAGTCGTGGCGGCGTGGGGGAACATTGACTGGCAATCACCCTGTCGTGGGGGACATTGACGGCAATCACCCTGTCGTGGGGAACATTGACTGGCAATCACCCTGTCGTGGGGGACATTGACTGGCAATCACCCTGTCGTGGGGGACATTGACTGGCAATCACCCTGTCGTGGGGGGCATTGACTGGCAATCACCCTGTCGTGGGGGACGTTGACTGGCAATCCACATCTCGTGGTAGCGTGGGTGATTTGTGGAATACGTGGTATGCGAGAGGAAGACCGTGGCTTGCAGCTGTTCATTATGAGAGGAGGCAGAGTATGCAGCAAAAGAGAGGCAAGTGGGTGAGTGGAGAGGGATTGCCAGGTGGTAAGACAGTAAAGGTTGATGATAAAAGAGAAAAGGGGCATAGTGTGCGACAGGAAAGGAGCTTTGCTGATGTAGTATCACAGGGGAAGGCGAGGAAAGCCCGGGTATTTATGGGGGATTCCATCATTAGGAAAGTGGATAAAATTGTAAAGAGAGGAGATGGCATAACAGTATGCCTACCAGGGGGAAAAATAGAGGATATAGCAGAGAAGGCAGGACAAGTCATGGGTAGTGGCACGGGATGTGCTGTTCTCGTGCATGTGGGAACGAACAATGCCGAGAAGGAGGGAACATCAGCCATCGTTGGTAAGTACAGGAGGTTGATCAAGACACTTAAAGAGGCACAAGTTGGACAGATTGTATTGTCGGGGATATTACCAATAATGGGAGGCATGAGTGAGGAATATAGGAGGATGGCGATCAACACACAAGTACAGAAGGTATGTATGGAGGAGGGAGTAGGCTTCGTAGACATGCGGTTAAATTTTGTGGGAAGAGATGACTTTTTCATGAAAGATGGACTTCATCTGACAGGGAAGGGTGCTGCAGTTCTTGGGTGTGAGTTTGTCAGAGTTGTCGACGAGGGCACAGGTACCATAAATTATTTTAACTAGATGCGCAGGGGGAACTGACAGAGAAAACTCAAAGGAGTACTACTACAAATACACATCCAAATAAATGTTCACCAATAATTTCAGACAATGAACTTAAATGTGTATGCTTAAATGCCAGGAGCATAGTAAATAAAAAAGTGAGTTAGACATTATGGTAGCAGATATTGATCCTCATGTAATAGGCATCACAGAATCATGGGCAAATAAAGATATAGTAGATGCTGAGTTAGCACTGACAGGCTATGCAATGTTTAGGAAGGATAGACGAGAAAGAAGGGGAGGTGGAGTAATTTTATATATTAAAGAATCTATCCAAGCATATGAAATTACACTGAAAAGTGAAGCAGATTGTGAGGAAGCCATTTGGTGTAACATAGTTACCAGTAACTCAACATTAACAATAGGAGTAGTTTATCATAGTCCTAACATAGGATAAGAGGAAGATGTAAAATTACAAAAGGCGATAACGGAGGTGAGCAAGGGGGAATGTGTTATAATGGGTGATTTTAACCATGGCCATATACAATGGGAATCATTAGAGAGTGCTGGAGGTGACAACCATCAGTTTCTACTTCTAACACAGGATTGTTTCCTTACTCAACATGTCTTGGAACCAACCAGAGTTGGGAATGTGTTAGATTTAATTTTGTCTTCTCAAAATGAATTAGTTGACAATGTTGAAGTACACGAACCTTTGGGTTCAAGTGACCATAACCAAATCCATTTTAATATAAAAGTAAAAACAGGGAATACATATAAAAAAACAATGGAGGAGGAACTTCAACAAAGGCAAATATAAAGATATGAGAACATATCTAGCAAATATAGATTGGAATAACTTGCTGAAGAACAAGACAGCAACAGAATGCTGGACTTGTTTAAAATAGAGATTGAGGGCATTAATGCGAAATTTGTTCCATTAAGTAAAACAAGGGAAAAGGTCCAGGAAGAAACCCCTGTCAAAAGATGCTATTAGAAAAAAAATTCACAAACAGATGCTGTGGAGGGTATATAAACATACTGGAAATGTAGGAGACTACACAAACTACAAAGAAGCACTTAACCTAGCTACAACTGAAATTAGAAAATCTAAAAGAACCTTTGAAAAAAAATTGGCAGGTAATATAAAAAATTACAGCAAGAGTTTCTATGCTTATGTAAGGAGTAAACAGAACGTTCGAAATCAGGTCAGACCACTGGAAAACAACAGTGAAAACATAATTTCAGATGGGTTTCAAATGGCAGAGGTCCTGAATGGGTATTTCAGCTCAGTTTTGACCATAGAAGATATCAGCTCACTTCCAGTTCCATTGACTAAATTTGAGGGAAATAAATCAGAACAGTTGGGGCAGTTATTTGTAAAAATTAAGAAGATGAAAGATAATAAATCACCTGGAGTTGATGGGATACCACCAAAATTGCTTAAGGAAATTGTTGAGCAAATTAGTACACCACTAATAAAAGTGTTTAACTTGTCACTAGAAGAAAGAATAGTTCCTTCAGAATGGAAAGAGGCAAACATTACATCGCTATTTAAGAAAGGATCGAGGAACAAACCAGAAAATTACAGACCAGTGAGTTTAACATCAGTTATACAGTCGCGCCTCGTTATAACGCGGTGGTCGGGGTCCACGATATCGGATCGCGCTGTAAGCGAGGCGCGTTAGGTGTTCCCATATCTGCCACCAGGGAGCTACTAAACAACAGCGATCGCCGCGCGCTGCACCAAGTCCATGAACCCTGTCGAAGCCCTGTGTGCTTGCAGCACTGTCCTATACGCCAACATGCAGTTTATGGAACTTATTAAACTTTTTATGCTAGCATCAAAGTGTATTATGTTTAAATATCACACCCTGATGATTATTGAACTGAATAAAACAAATGTACGTATATAGTTATGCCTTATGGAATAGATCTACTACGATGATGACGTACTAGTCAAGGCAATGGGCCTACGAATCGAAAATAATAACCTGGATCTGAGTAGCCGAAAACATATATGATTTGACAACCGTAGTATGTAAGCTAATAAAACACCGAAAACGACAATAGGTAGAATTAATGATTGTTTCACTTCGTCTTTGAACCGTTCTCGACCAAAGCGCAAATTTATTACGCACCACTTAACATCGATTCATCGTTTCATATGCTTCATATTTTTTGCGCACCGGTAGAGCCTTGGGTTAAGAATTTGGCATGTTGGTTTCGCGTCGCGAAAACGATTAAATTTAGGATGTAATGGAAGCATGTCATTTCACCTAAGTGTTATGCTGGTATTGCATACTAAATGCATTTAAAACTGTTAATCTGATTCGTACGCGAGGCGTATTTTTGAATCTCGATTGCAATTTACAAACCGTCGAAGCGAAGCGCGAAGCCAGCGTCAGCGACAGCGATTGATGTCGGCGACAGCGCAAGACAAACAACACATTGATACTCGTTCATTGACATTGTTCGCTTAATGTTTCTTGAGAATTGTCAAAGCAATTCTAAGTAGGTTTAAGCAGGCCCATTTGGCATTTTCCCCTGGCGGCAGAAAATCGGGGTCCACGACCGACCGCGTTATATCCGAATCCGCGTAATAACGGCGCGCGTTATAACGAGGCGCGACTGTATATAAATTACTCGAAACATTAATTAGAGACCACATGGTGGAATTTCTTGTAAAACATAAATTAATAAATACATCTCAACATGGGTTCCTAAAAGCAAGGTCATGTCTAACCAATCTCAATGTTTTTTGAAGAAATTACAAAGTGGGTAGATGACGGGTCACCAGTGGATGTTGTCTATTTAGATTTTCAGAAAGCTTTCGATAAAGTGCCTCATCAAAGATTGTTACTTAAACTAAAAGCCCATGGTATAGGCAATGATGTAATCACCTGGATAGAAAAGTGGCTTACACACAGAAGACAGATAATAATAGTAGATGGTGAGATTTCAAACTGGAAATCTGTTCTGAGTGGGGTACCACAGGGATCAGTATTGCAGGCCCTATACTGTTTTTAATATATATATATATATATATATATATATATATATATATATATATATATATATATATATATATATATATATATATATATATATATATATATATATATAATAATATATATAATAATAGTAGATGGTGAGATTTCAAACTGGAAATCTGTTCTGAGTGGGGTACCACAGGGATCAGTATTGCAGGCCCTATACTGTTTTTAATATATATATATATATATATATATATATATATATATATATATATATATATATATATATATATATATATATATATATATATATATATATATATATATATATATATATATATAAATTATTTGGAAGATAACATATCTTGCAAAGTACTCAAATTTGCAGATGACACAAAAGTATTCAGAAAGGTTACTAATGATACAGATAAACAAAGTTTACAGGATGATCTAGATAAACTAGTTAAATGATCAGAAAACTGGCAAATGTTATTCAATTTTGGGAAGTGTAAATGTATACACATAGGACATGGAAACATTGACGAAGACTATAAAATGGGGGATGCTATACTAGGTAGAACCACACAAGAAAAGGACTTAGGTGTAACATTTAGTGCTGACATGAAAGTTTCAGAGCAATGTGGGATTGCTGCTTCGAAAGGAAATCAAATTCAAGGGCTAATTATGAGAACTATCGTGTATAAGGAGAAACAGCTAATTGTACCCCTGTACAAAGCAATAGTTAGACCACATTTGGAATACTGTATACAAGCATGGAGGCCGTTTAGTAAGAAGGACATAGACAAGCTAGAAAGAATACAGCGAAGAGCAACTAAAATCATTCCAGAATTGAGAGACCTTAGTTATGAAAATCGCTTATTACAATGTGGTTTGACAACACTAGAGACCAGGAGACTAAGAGGAGACCAAATAGAAGTGTTTAAAATAGTGAACGGTTATGCGGATGTTTATAGGAATATGTTCTTCAAACTTAAAGAAGGCAGTAGAACCAGAGGACACAAAGCAGCATTAGTTAAGGAACAGTGTAGGTTGGACATGAGAAAGTATACTCTTTCTCACAGAGGGTGATAAATGATTGGAACAAACTGTCAAATGATTGTGTTAATGCTAGTAGTGTGAATATGTTTAAAAATAAAATTGACAGATATATATATGATAAGGGCGGGCTACACATATATAATAAAATTGTTGGACTCTCGATAAGCCAATGACTTCCTTGTCCACTTGCCATTTGGAACTTGTTGTTTGGGATGGCAATCTTGTTAAATCAGTAAATGGGACTACGCCGTGATGCTATTGTAATAGCTGGGCACGAACCACAGTCAGAATCCGTCCGCCGTTATATAGATAGAGTCCCAAGGAAACATTTATTGTGCAGTTAGGGTTTATTTGTGAGAGCCGAAATTGTGTGGATGAGTGAGTGGAAGTGATGTTTTTGTGCACAGTAGCATCTAAGCTTTGAAACGATGCCATTTGTCAGTTGGTATACCAGTTGCGTACGGACACAGTGTCAGTGGCCGTTACGTTAGGCAGGATGTACTCATATTTTGGAAACTGGGGAATTTTATGGCAGAATTGCAGGGGTGTCATGCATTGAAGCAATTTGTGCGAAAAGGAGGTATGTCATTTTCACGAATTTCACACACCAGGTGTCTTAGTGGGTTTGCCATGTGCTGTAAAAAAAATTGTAGGATAAATGTTCAGTGTAGGCGCAAGAACGTTATAATTATCGTCTATGGAAAAAGTGACTGTGGTCCGTGCCCAGCTGCCGATCGATCTAAATCGAGCGCTTTGATTGCCTCATTGCCTCAACTTCGTTCAGAGGCGTAGTCCGAACTTTGTATATTGTATGTTCCAGCCACAGAGTTTTTTCAGTCCGTCAAAGAATCTAGTTCCGTTTTACTCGCTAGACGTCGCCAGTATTTGCCACTGGTTGACTTCCGTTGATCAATCTGTCAAATGAGCACTTTCGTTCCTGCTTTGTCCATGCTTCGGCGTCTGCAGAGAATGGTGTAGATCCGGTATTCGGCCAACAGGACGTACTGTTTCGTGTTGGAAGCTCGGATACAGTTCCGATGGCGTCATCAATGGAAGCTCTCGAAGGTGGGTCCCGTCTCTCTCTGACGCTGTCTCCGAGACACAGACCCGAGATGGGCAGCGCTTGGAGACTACAATCGCTTACCTCCTTGGCTAGCGGCTTCCCTGGGATTATGACTAACGACGTTGGAAAAGGGCTTTTAACGTCTAAGATCGGACTAGAAGTAATTGTATCATTCGTTATTGTAGTATCGTTTATTATTGGACTACACCCGTATAACACTGACAATTATGGCGCTATCGGTAGTATTGTTTAAGGCTTCGATTGTTTAAAGGCCTTCGTTGTTTAAAATATCCATAAATTAAACGTAGGCAGCGGCAGATGCTAATCTACTGGCAGCTGGTTGTTGGCTCCACTGGTACAGGCCAGTGAAGCGTGTGATGTGATGACTAAGACTCGTCATTTATCTGCTTGTATCCTTGTGTCATGTCATAAACGAAGTAGGCTAATGCATACTGAAAACTGTTTTAACACACACACACACCCACACACACATTTCCTCAATAAATAGGGCCTACTGTTTCTGTGATGTAGGCCCTATTGTTCCCGTGACAGTTGGCCTCAAGCAAGCCATTTGCCCTCTTACTCTTAGATCTTATCAAGATTAGAGGAAATAATTTCCATGTTTCATGATTACAGTGTTAAATACATAATGCTGAACAGGTACGTCTGGGTCAGCTGTAAATTACGTATATCGTATACCGGGTACTTGAGACTTGAGGCAGTTTTAGGAAGTGGCATAGTGAGTCACCTGAACGCCTCAACCAGGATTTCATCCCTGACCCTTAAGACATATTTACAGAGGATGGTGCACATACAAATAAAAATTAAACATGAATTCTGACCGCCTGTCTACATCACCAGGTCACATTATCAGCATCTCTGAGTTCTTCAGTGGACCCATTGTTGTATTGAATTCAGTCATGATGTCTGGGGATATAACTAGACTGTAATAATAATTTAGACAACTTTGCAAGTAGCAACAAATGTTGACTACACTAAGAATTGTGTTCAAAATTTATCAAGTAGCAACAAATGTTGACTGCACTAAGAATTGTGTTCAAAATGTATCAAGTAGCAACAAATGTATCAAGTAGCAACAAATGTTGACTACACTAAGAATTGTGTTCAAAATGTATCAAGTAGCAACAAATGTTGACTACACTAAGAATTGTGTTCAAAATGTATCAAGTAGCAACAAATGTATCAAGTAGCAACAAATGTATCAAGTAGCAACAAATGTTGACTGCGCTAAGAATTGTGTTCAAAATGTATCAAGTAGCAACAAATGTATCAAGTAGCAACAAATGTTGACTTCACTAAGAATTGTGTTCAGAATGTATCAAGAAACAAAGCATTGTGGAAAATAAAGTATACACACAATTCACAGTATTCTAATTTTAATCATAGGTTGCATTAGGGCAGTTTAGGTGAAATTGTGGTTCCAAAGTCGTTTTATTCAAATGTTATCTAATTAAATTGGAGTAAAATGTATGAATGTTTGTTTTTCAGGCATACCCACCAAAATGTCATATCAGTGACCACTCATGTAACACTCTCTGTCTCATAACACATTAACACCAGTCGCCAGGCATTACTAAACAAAAGTAATTACAGTGTGTACACAAACATCGGTTGTGTCTAGGTGAGAGTGCACGAAGCGAGAGTGCATGAGGTGAGAGTGCATGAGGTGAGAGTGCACGAGGCGAGAGTGCATGAGGTGAGAGTGCATGAGGTGAGAGTGCATGAGGCAAGAGTGCATGAGGTGAGAGTGCACGAGGCGAGAGTGCATGAGGCGAGAGTGCATGAGGCGAGAGTGCATGTAACATGTATCAAGAGAACACGTGTACCAGGCAGTGCACATCTGTGGCAGACATTGTCACTATTATTGTGTGCACAGCGGCAATCCTTGTTGGATATGAATAAAATTGGATTGCTCATTACCAACCTACCAAGTAGTTGGTGTATTTATACAAACAGAGGAAGGGCTGCATGAGCGTGTCCCCATTTCATTATAAACACAAATACGCCGGGAGTCGAAAAACACACAAAATGAATTTTTTACCTATAGGATGAAAAGCCTTTTTTGTGGGGCTGGATAGCGAGCACCTAGCTGATTAGCTAGGTGTGTTAAAAAAAAATAACCTGTTCCCCTCTCTATCCTGCGCACCCCTTTATCGGTAAGACGCTTAATTGTAAACGTCTGGGTCAGCTGTAAATTACGTATATCGTATACCGGGTACTTGAGACTTGAGGCAGTTTTAGGAAGTGGCATAGTGAGTCACCTGAACGCCTCAACCAGGATTTCATCCCTGACCCTTAAGACATATTTACAGAGGATGGTGCACATACAAATAAAAATTAAACATGAATTCTGACCGCCTGTCTACATCACCAGGTCACATTATCAGCATCTCTGAGTTCTTCAGTGGACCCATTGTTGTATTGAATTCAGTCATGATGTCTGGGGATATAACTAGACTGTAATAATAATTTAGACAACTTTGCAAGTAGCAACAAATGTTGACTACACTAAGAATTGTGTTCAAAATTTATCAAGTAGCAACAAATGTATCAAGTAGCAACAAATGTTGACTGCACTAAGAATTGTGTTCAAAATGTATCAAGTAGCAACAAATGTATCAAGTAACAACAAATGTTGACTGCACTAAGAATTGCGTTCAAAATGTATCAAGTAGCAACACATGTTGACTGCACTAAGAATTGTGTTCAAAATTTATCAAGTAGCAACAAATGTATCAAGTAGCAACAAATGTTGACTACACTAAGAATTGTGTTCAAAATTTATCAAGTATCAACAAATGTATCAAGTAGCAACAAATGTATCAAGTAGCAACAAATGTTGACTGCACTAAGAATTGTGTTCAAAATGTATCAAGTAGCAACAAATGTATCAAGTAGCAACAAATGTTGACTGCACTAAGAATTGTGTTCAGAATGTATCAAGAAACAAAGCATTGTGGAAAATAAAGTATACACACAATTCACAGTATTCTAATTTTAATCATAGGTTGCATTAGGGCAGTTTAGGTGAAATTGTGGTTCCAAAGTCGTTTTATTCAAATGTTATCTAATTAAATTGGAGTAAAATGTATGAATGTTTGTTTTTCAGGCATACCCACCAAAATGTCATATCAGTGACCACTCATGTAACACTCTCTGTCTCATAACACATTAACACCAGTCGCCAGGCATTACTAAACAAAAGTAATTACAGTGTGTACACAAACATCGGTTGTGTCTAGGTGAGAGTGCACGAGGCGAGAGTGCATGAGGTTAGAGTGCACGAGGCGAGAGTGCATGAGGTGAGAGTGCACGAGGCAAGAGTGCATGAGGTGAGAGTGCATGAGGTGAGAGTGCATGAGGTGAGAGTGCATGAGGCAAGAGTGCATGAGGTGAGAGTGCATGAGGTGAGAGTGCACGAGGCGAGAGTGCACGAGGTGAGAGTGCATGAGGCGAGAGTGCATGTAACATGTATCAAGAGAACACGTGTACCAGGCAGTGCACATCTGTGGCAGACATTGTCACTATTATTGTGTGCACAGCGGCAATCCTTGTTGGATATGAATAAAATTGGATTGCTCATTACCAACCTACCAAGTAGTTGGTGTATTTATACAAACAGAGGAAGGGCTGCATGAGCGTGTCCCCATTTCATTATAAACACAAATACGCCGGGAGTCGAAAAACACACAAAATGAATTTTTTACCTATAGGATGAAAAGCCTTTTTTGTGGGGCTGGATAGCGAGCACCTAGCTGATTAGCTAGGTGTGTTAAAAAAATAACCTGTTCCCCTCTCTATCCTGCGCACCCCTTTATCGGTAAGACGCTTAATTTAGCTGGCCCAGTTATACCAACCGATCATGTGGCTTTTTTTTAAATATGACTGGCCAGTGGTGCATGCTGGGAAAATTTGTAGATTAGCGAGCGGGACCATGTTTTCGAATCACTTTTCTTCGAGCTTCTGAATTTATTCCCACCCACCCTGTGTATTTGTACTTCTGTGTCGATATGCTTTCTAAACTCGCATATTATGTGACAACATGTCTAGAAATCTAATTGATCTGAATGTTGTATCAGGGGGGTTTATTCCCCCAAATTTTGTGTTTATATCAATGGGGATTTACTCTCCCACTTTTGTGTATATCATTGTAAGGGGGGGTTTATTCCCCCACTTTTGTGTATAAATATCATTGGAAATACTCTAGTTATACATATATATATATATATATATATATATATATATATATATATATATATATATATATATATATATATATATATATATATATATATATATATATATACTATATACATATGTGTATAATTATGTATGCTTGTCTGGCAATGTCTGCACATAGATATCTTTTCCCCTTTTGTATGCTGTCGCTTTGTATAAGAGCAGCAAGGGTTTTTGGTAAAGACTGTCTTTGACAGTTTGCTACCTACACTAGAAAATATTACTAATGTTAAATCTTATCTGGTATCATTTACTAATTGGTCATACTTACTTTTACTACTTACTTAGTCCTCTTCGTGCCCGGTGGCACATAAGGCATTAACGAGAGAGCGCCACTGCTGTCGGTCTGCAGCCCATTTGGTGATGGTGTTCCATGTCAGGCCGCATTCTTTCATCTCCTTCTCCACTGTTCGTCTCCATGTTTCTTTTGGGCGACCACGTCTCCTTTTTCCATCTGCTGTCCAGTGTAAGGCTGTCTTGGACATTGCGCCAGGTGACATTCGGCACACGTGTCCAAGCCATCTCCATCTTCTCTTCTTTATCTGTGTGGCCAAGGATGTTGCATCTGTTTTGCGGTGCAGCTCTTCATTAGTGATGGTGTTGGGCCAAAATACTCCTAGGATCTTCCGTAGACACTTGTTTTGGAAGGTCTCAAGCTTGTGTGCTAGCTTGGCTGTCAGTTTCCAGCACTCGGAGCCGTAGAGAAGTACACTGAGAACATTACTATTGTACAGTCTCAGTTTTGTTTCCAATCTTGCCTTTCTGATCCTAGCCGTGGCATCTTTTGCAGAGTCTCCATCTGTTGTGATTTTGCTTCCCAGGTATGCAAAGTCCTGAACGTCTTCCAAAGCATCACTGTTGTTTATGGTGATGGGGTTATCTGTCTTGTTGTTGATCCTCATCAGTTTGGTTTTTGCTGTGTTGAGCTTTAACCCAATCTGTGGTGCTGTTGTTGTGAGTTTGTCCATCTTTTCTTGCATGTCCTTGTGCCTGTTAGACAGCAGTCCAATGTCATCTGCATAGTCCAGGTCTTCCAAGATCGAGGTAAGTGTCCATCTGATGCCTCTGTTTCCAATTTTGGTGATTTCTATCATCAGCCAGTCGGCTTTGGTCATACACACCAGCTTAATCAGTCATGTACCAGGCTGTGCACAATCTGTGGCAGACTTTGTCACTATTATTGTTGGTCTGTTGGGTGGTGTTGTTGGCCCGTTGGGTGGTGTTGTTGGCCTGTTGGGTGGTGGTGTTGGTCTGTTGGGTGGTGTTGTTGGTCCGTTGGGTGGTGTTGTAGGCCCGTTGGGTGGTGTTGTTGGCCTGTTGGGTGGTGTTGTTGGTCTGTTGGGTGGTGTTGTAGGCCCGTTGGGTGGTGTTGTTGGTCTGTTGGGTGGTGTTGTTGGCCTGTTGGGTGGTGTTGTTGGCCTGTTGGGTGGTGTTGTTGGTCCGTTGGGTGGTGTTGTTGGTTCGTTGGGTGGTGTTGTTGGCCTGTTGGGTGGTGTTGTTGGTCTGTTGGGTGGTGTTGTTGGCCCATTGGTTGGTGTTGTTGGCCTGTTGGGTGGTGTTGTTGGCCTGTTGGGTGGTGTTGTTGGCCTGTTGGGTGGTGTTGTTGGCCTGTTGGGTGGTGTTGTTGGTCTGTTGGTTGGTGTTGTTGGCCTGTTGGGTGGTGTTGTTGGTTTATTGGGTGGTGTTGTTGGCCTGTTGGGTGGTGTTGTTGGTCTGTTGGGTGGTGTTGTTGGTTTATTGGGTGGTGTTGTTGGCCTGTTGGGTGGTGTTGTTGGTCTGTTGGGTGGTGTTGTTGGTCTGTTGGGTGGTGTTGTTGGTCTGTTGGTTGGTGTTGTTGGCCCGTTGGGTGGTGTTGTTGGTCTGTTGGGTGGTGTTGTTGGTCTGTTGGGTGGTGTTGTTGGCCCGTTGGGTGGTGTTGTTGGTCTGTTGGGTGGTGTTGTTGGTCTGTTGGGTGGTGTTGTAGGCCTGTTGGGTGGTGTTGTTGGCCTGTTGTGTGGTGTTGTTGGCCTGTTGGGTGGTGTTGTTGGTCTGTTGGATGGTGTTGTTGGTCTGTTGGTTGGTGTTGTTGGCTCGTTGGGTGGTGTTGTTGGTCTGTTGGTTGGTGTTGTTGGCCTGTTGGGTGGTGTTGTTGGCCTGTTGGGTGGTGTTGTTGGTCTGTTGGTCTGTTGGTTGGTGTTGTTGGTCTGTTGGTTGGTGTTGTTGGCCTGGGCCCTCGTTGTCTCTGTTAAAACATTTCATTCTCTCACTTCATGTAGCTATTTCAAAATCATCTTTCCTTCTGTAATGCAGTCTACTTTTTTCAGTACCCATCTGAGTAAATATTAATGTCATTCACATTGTACTGGCAGATTCTTCCAAAACATCTGCTACTTTGACACTTGTATAGTGTATTTATTATTTTTCTCTATTTTTAGTATAGTTAATACGTGTGAGCCTGTGGCAACTTGAACATTTACCATGTTACTTTTACTTCTCCTGACCTGTCACATACATTAGGTGTGTGTCTTTGTAATTGGTGTCCACAGTGAACGATATACATCCTTCTAACCAGGCCCTTAGCCAGAAATACAATTTTGCCAGTCTTGAACATTCTTGACCTTGACCATCCCGTAACTGTCTGTGTACGTTAGGGCACCTCTGACGATAATCACACAATCTGTTTCCATCTTTGCTGGTCTTTTGTTGCCATTTGTAGAAGTCGAGGCCTGTCCATTCTCTGATGTTGTCATTCCAGTTCTTTTTCTGCCTGCCTCTCCTTATTTTTCCCTCTCACTGTGCCTTGCAGGATGGTTTTGCCAGGCCAGTAGATCTTGTGACGTGTCCATACCATCTTAGTTTGCATCTTCTGACTGTGGTCAGGATGTCTTCGTGTTGTCCGATGTTTCGACTGATTATCTTTCTGACTTCTTCATTGGTGACAGGGTCTGTGTACGAGATGCGCAAGATTTTTCGGTAACTTCTCATCTCCAAAGCTTATATTCTTCTTTTTAATTCTGCTGTTAGGGTCCATGTCTGGTAAGCGTATAGTAAGATCAATATGACAAGTGCACGCATCAGTCTTATTTTGTTTTTCAGGGTGGTGTTGTTGTTTTTCCACATTGGTTTTAGTCTTGCCATTGCAGCTGAGGTTTGTGCAATTCTTCAAAGGATTTCTGATTTTTATCTTTTTTCTGATAGCGTTGATATTTGAGGTTAGCGACGGTTTCTAGTTCTCTCCTGTTGACGAGTATCCGTTCTTGTATGCCATTTGAGTTCTTAGTCATGAGCTTCGTTTCCTCTGCATTCATTTCCATCCCATAGTCTGAAGAGATTTTGTCTAAGCATTTCACTATGTTGGCCAGTTCTTGTTCATCTCCTGCTATGGCGTCGATGTCATCAGCAAATCGTAGGTTTGTGATCGTTCTTCCTCCAATACTGACTGTTCCTATATGACCTTCAAGTGCATCTGTCGTGATGTGTTTGAGGAAGATGTTGAAGAGTGTTGGGGAAAGAGGACAACCTTGTCGTACTCCGACTGTGGTGTGGAACCATTCCCCTATGGTATTGTTGAGAAGAACCGTGATGCTGGCTTTTGTATACAGTTGTTCAATGACATGAATAAGGCTTCGGCCGATGTACTTTTTTATGGTTGCCCAGAGAGCTGAATGCCATACTCCATCAAAAGCTTTCTTGAAATAGATGAAAGCCTGATAGATGTCTTGTTGGTGTTGTGGATATTTTTTTGCAAAAAATTTGAACATTGAAGATCTGCTTAGTTGTACTTAGTCGTACTTAGTTGTACTTAGTCATACTTAGTTGTACTTAGTTGTACTTAGTTGTACTTAGTTGTACTTAGTCGTACTTAGTTGTACTTAGTCGTACTTAGTCGTACTTAGTCGTACTTAGTCGTACTTAGTTGTACTTAGTCGTACTTAGTCGTACTTAGCCGTACTTAGTCGTACTTAGTCGTACTTAGCCGTACTTAGTCGTACTTCTTCTTGTCCGGAAGCCAGCTTTTTCCTCAGTGATGATGTTTTCTGCTAGTGATTTTAGTCTATTTACAATTATTTTTAACATTGCTTTACTAGGATGGCTGATAAGGCTGATAGTACGGTAGTTTTGGCACAGTTGCAGGTTACCCTTTTTTGGCAATGTGATTATAAGTGATTGTGTCCATGTTGTGGGCCATTCTCCTAATTTCCAAACTTTGTTGCATATTATTGTTAGTGCATCTATCATGGCATTTATCATTCTCCTCCAGCTTTTATTAACTCTGATGGGGTGTTGTCAATTCCCGCTGCTTTCCCCCACTTTAGAGATTTAACAGCTGCTTCTACTTCCTCTCGTAGTACTGGAAAGTCATCATCTTCGTTTGTCTGAGGGTAATTTAGAATATTTGGATCTCCGTTTGACTGGTGGTTGTAAAAGTTTCAGCAGTATTCTGTCCATCTATTACTGACCTCCTTTTCTTCTGTGAGCAAGTTCCCATTATTGTCCTGTATGCTGCTGGTTTTTGGTTGTCTTTTCTTCATGAGGTTGTTAACTATTTTGAATGCTCTTTTGCTGTTGTTCTTGTTGATGTTATCTTCTGTTTCACTACATTGCTCTTCAATCCAGTTTTCCTTGCCTCTCTTCAGGCCCCTCATTATTGCGTTGTTAATCTCTCTGTACTTAGTAGCACCTTCAGTGGCGCTCTTGTCTTTCTTCAGCTGTCTCTGTTTATCGCACATTTCTAGCAAGTCTCCTGTGACCCAGGGTTTCTTTTTTGGTGATGTTTTCCAAGGATCTTGCTGGCTGTATCTGTCACAGCGGTGTTGAAATTGTTTGTCATAGTTTTGCTTCTTCCTCGGCTAAGTTAAGTGGAGCAAATATCCCTCCTATCATTGCTTTGAACTCTTCTGTAATGTTGGGGTCTTTATTCTGGGGTTCTTCAGTCTCCGAATCTTCTTCAGCCAAAGTAGAAAATTCATCATTATCATGTCATGGTTGCTTCCAACATCTGCACCAGGGAAGCTCCGTGTTTGTGCCCTGTTTATGCTTGACTGGAATCTGTTTTGGACTATGCTGTAATCAATCTGGTTACGGTGTTGTCCTTGTCCATTAGGAGCATGCCAGGTCCATCTCATGGATGCTTTGTGTGGGGCCAATGTGTTGGCTAATACTAGATTGTTGTAGCTAGCAATTCAAAGAGTCTCAGTCCTCTCTCATTGGAGACATCATTACAGAAGGGTCCATAATTATCTTGCCAAGTTTCTGTGTCCACTTTGGCATTCCAGTCCCATTGGACTATTAGAATATCTTTCTTGTGTATTTTGCTGATAATACTCTGAAGCTGGATGTAAAAGCCTTCGATTTGTTCATCGTCATAGTCTGATGTTGGAGCATAGACCTGTACTACGGTAATGTTAAATGGGGTTGCTTTAAGGCGGGTGGAGGTGAGCCTGCTGGAAACTGGGTAGCATCCTAGTACAGTGTCTTTAATGTTCTTATGTACAAGAAAACCGACACTAAATTTGTGTTGGTTTTCTTCTCCACTGAAGTACAGTGAAGTACAGTATGTGTCCTTCTTCAGTGTCTTTTTCTCCTCAGTTCTTCCATCTGTGTTCGCATATTCCAAGAAGGTGCCAGCTGTACCTTTCCATCTCATGGTTCAGTTCTTTAAACTTCCCTGTTGGTCTTAACGTCCTTAAGTTCCATGATGCTATTGCAATGTTGTCTCTTCCACGTATCTTTGAAGTTGTGGTTCTACCAGTAGTAAACTTGTCATGTCTGCTCTGGTGAGTAGCGAAGGATGCAGTCATTGTTAACCCGGGCTGCGACTGATCCGGTATGGGTCTTGATTTGTTAATTATCATTTTGGTGTGTCTAGGGCAATTTAAAACCTGGCGGAGCCCAACCCTCTCCAGACGGCCATCTCCCCGTTAGCCTGAATCATCATGGAAACAGTTTCCCGGCCTGCCCCACTAGGAGGTGGGGATGGCTTGTGTGAGCCCGGGACAGTAGCAGGCTACTAATATTAACTTTTCACCCTCTTCCACGTTGAAGGGAGTGAGAGGAGCTGATCCTGACGTCATTGATTGCTATGTCAAGTGTGCATCACACCTTACAGACCATTCTAAAAAACCTTAAACAGAAGCCGTTCACGTGAATGACAGCCATTATTGACCTAATTAAAACATTTTCAATGGCAAGCCGATGCTGGTTGATATAGTGACAGCCATTACTGGCCCATTTGGTTTTTGCACTGGTAAGCCAGTGCAAGTTGAGCAAATGTCTAATGACAGCCATTAGTGGCCGAATTAGGTGTTTTCAATGGCAGGCCAATTCCGGTTTAACCATTGTTTGCCCAATCGAGTCTTACTAGCTGTGCAGCGAGGTCGGCGTTATCACCTGCACAGTAATAATAATAATAGAAGAACCAACACATGAAGGTTCTTGAAAAAGTAACTTGAAACTTTATTTTAAATATATAAACATGGAAGTAATGTTTGAAGCATCTTTAGACTTTAAGTACATGCATGCAAATTCATCTAATATAAACAAATATGATTACAATCACATTCAAGTAAAAATGTAAAATAAGACAACAAATAGAAATAGAAGATATAGCACTCAATAATATAATCGGTTTTTAAAGTAATACATTGAAATATTACTTCTTTGATAAAACAGCAACCATCCAGGTTCAGTATTGCCTATTGGACAAAAAACAATATGAATTTACTACACTGAACACAGCCTAATCGTTCGTGGTTTACCTGCCGTTTGAGTTGAGGAACCGGGTAACTGCTGCCGATAGTAGGGCCTACACGCCGGTTATATATGTGAATCGGAGCCCGAATCAGACTCAATTTTGAAGTTTATCACGATCATGCTTGGCCACTGCAGAGTGCCAGCAGTGGGTGACAATACAGTAGCATCTCTAGCGGCAGGCACATCAACATTATGGATCTCCACCAACGTAACAAAGGATGCTGACTCAAACTGTTCATGGACAATCACTGGAAAGCTGCTTTATTCACGTTTATGAAAAAGGCATCGATTGTCGTGAACTTTGACGTTGACATATCGCATCTTTTCACTTGCTTGACAGGTGCCATTTTGAACTCACCCCACGACATCCGGGTGACAGGATTGTTTCTACAAATAAGAGCTCTAATGGATACGCAGTGTATTAGGCATTGAGAAAGGCCATAAAAACGCGTTTCCCAACCAATGGCATACACGATTACAATAAATAGAGATCAACCGCAGAATCATTATTTTCCAACTATGTCAAGGTTAAAGATATATAGTCTTATAGATCGGCAGTATTCGCTATTCTGCTGCCGACAACATTTGTTGAATCACGACCGCTTGCGCTAAGAGTCACAAAGACATTTAAAACATTTTTATTATGAAAAATCTCATCTTGTAAAAAGACAAACTCGTCTTTTATTTTATATTACCTGTCGTGGGTCTCTGGCTAAGGGCCTGCTTCTAACTCTGATATCCAGTAGGAGCACATTTTATGAAACAGTTGATATATTGTTGACACAGGATGACTTCCTGGTTGTAGGGCAGTTACACAACACATTGCACTGTTTTATATGTGCAGGTTTCTCTTTCATAATCTGCTCGATGCAGCTTCCCAATTAAAAAACTTATTTTTTTGCAATCTGACAGCTGCTTGCCTTACTCCAGACAATCACAGCAGACTCTCTGCCTGGGGCATACAGACTCTCTGCCTGGGCATGGACTAGTATCTTACACGCATCAGTAGTAAGACAACGTCTAATCTTTGAACGCTGCCTTGCACATGCGCGACACATGTGACGACATTGTTAGTCCGCAGTCGATCGTAATCCCGATGTTGTGGATGGTTGGTGATGGAACAATGTTACATCCGCATACAAACAAGACATCTTGCAGGTGTTTACGATTTGGTGCCGTGATGATAATAGCCTCGGTCTTGTTATCATTCAGCAGGAGATTGTGGTCAGACATCCACTGCCTCGCTTCTTCGATGCATCGCTCAATGCGATCAACCGCAGTAGCTTCTCCATCCTGCATTCCACTCAGATCGACATACAGTTGAGTGTCATCTGCATAAAGATGATATTGTAGGTTATGTTTCTTAAGATAGCACCCAATGGCAAAGTGTAAGTGGAGAAAAGATAGCACCCAATGGCAAAGTGTAAGTGGAGAAAAGATAGCACCCAATGGCAAAGTGTAAGTGGAGAAAAGATAGCACCCAATGGCAAAGTGTAAGTGGAGAAAAGATAGCACCCAATGGCAAAGTGTAAGTGGAGAAAAGAATTGGGCCCAGCACAGACCCTTGTGGGATGCCAAATTCGATCAACATTCTCTGGGAGTTGTGGCCACCAATGCATACTGTCTTTGTTCTCTTTGACATATATTACTCCAGAGATCATGCCTCAGTTACACTACCTGGTGTGTTACAGACGAATGTATGGCACAGTAATTTGAGATATTATGTGTAATTTAAAAAAAATCAAATCATCTGACACAACTGCATTTGAGCCAGGCACATTGGCAAGTTTGCTGGTAGAACATGTTGATAGTGTAACTGTGGATTTTTAGATGATTTCAATAAGCTGAAAGATTTTTGGCAATATTTTCACCACAAGGCACGTGTACATAGTAATTCATGCAGAAATTGGTAAAAATTGATGAGTGTATCACGTTCAGGCATTTTAAATGAGCTAAAAGTACGAGACTTTGACTAAACTCGATCAGCATGTCAATGATATGACGACAACGGCAGGTAAGAAGTTTAAGAATTTTTGATGGTCCCGTTTTCTTACATTGTTGTTGTCTAGATGCTGGTGAAGTTGGACTGCTATGCGGCGCTCCAGTAACTTTGACACAAATGACAAGTTTGATATTGGCTGGTAGTTGTTCATCAAGGTTATGTTTCTTCAATAGAGGAGGTGTAATCACAGCATGTTTGAAGTTTGCTGTCACGGACCCCGACTCGAGCGACATGTCGATGATTGTAGCTAATGTCGGCACAAGAATATCAATGTTGGCTTTCACGAGTGAAGTAGGAAGTGGATCAAGTACACTTGATTTTGTTGGACATTTCCTTACTTAGAACGCCGTCTGTGGTGATACCGGGAAACACACTGACCGTGCAAGACATTTCATAATGCACATACTCAGCATTGACAGTTTGTAAGCGTCTGCCAACTAACTGCCTATGAATGTCTAACACTTTGCGTGTGAAGTGCTCAAGAAAGTCATCCGCGAGATGCAACACCAGTCACTGGACTGGGAAGTTTTGGAGCAGTTTTTTCTTCATCAGGTCATCCATGATCCTCAATAGTGCTTTGTTGTTACGTGCACATTCGTCCATTTTTTATGTGTAGAATTTGGCATTAGCTAATTGTACATACTGTATTTGTTGTTTGTAAGTCTCACGTTGTCCAGTGTAGATATCTCGGTGAATCTGCAGCTTTGTCAGTCTCCACTTCTGCTCTGCTTGCCTGAGCTTAGCAAGCGATAATTCATTTGAGTGCCAAGGTGTGTTGGGACGCACAGTAATTGACCGTGTGATCAGTGGAGCATGGCTGTTTAACAGTTCTTTCAAAGTAGAGTCGTACTGTTGCGACAGGTCTGCAATGTTGCTGCATGGACTTGTTACCAGGTGTGAAAGTTCAAAATCTGATCTGAATTTTGTTGAGTTAATTGCAGCATATCTGCGATAGGAAATCTGCTTTTTCGTTTGGTCTGGCTTTGGTGCTTGGAGCAGACAGTGAACAGCGTGGTGATGAGTCAGCAGGGACCCTACCGTCACTGACGTCACAACGTGGTGATCGGTGAACAGAGACCCCACCATCACTGACGTCACAACGTGGTAATTGGTGAACAGGGACCCCACCATCACTGACGTCACAACGTGGTGATTGGTGAGCAGAGACCCCACCGTCACTGACGTCACGACGTGGTGATTGGTGAACAGGGACCCCACCATCACTGACGTCACAACGTGGTGATTGGTGAGCAGAGACCCCACCATCACTGACGTCACGACGTGGTGATTGGTGAGCAGGGACCCCACCGTCACTGATGTCACAACGTGGTGATTGGTGAGCAGAGACCCCACTGTCACTGACGTCACAACGTGGTGATTGGTGAGCAGGGACCCCACTGTCACTGACGTCACAACGTGGTGATTGGTGAGCAGGGACCCCACCGTCACTGACGTCACAACGTGGTGATTGGTGAGCAGGGACCCCACCGTCACTGATGTCACAACGTGGTGATTGGTGAGCAGAGACCCCACTGTCACTGACGTCACAACGTGGTGATTGGTGAGCAGGGACCCCACCGTCACTGACGTCACAACGTGGTGATTGGTGAGCAGAGACCCCACCGTCACTGATGTCACAACGTGGTGATCAGTGAGCAGGGACCCCACCGTCACTGACATCACAACGTGGTGATCGGTGAGCAGAGACCCCACCGTCACTGACGTCACAACACTTCCAGAGGATGGCTTGATTACGAGGTCCAGAATATTGCCGATGGTATGTGTCGAATGACGAACGTGCTGCTGCAAGTTGGTGGCATGCAGAAAATTGAAGAAATCGTTTGAATCTATATTTCCGGCTTTTTCATAGTGGATGTTAAAATCGCCCAGGATGATTAGTCGTCCAGTCACCTGTGCTGTGAAAAATTTGAGGTTCTGAAAGAGACTCCACGAGTAGTAGCCTGGTGACATTTGATGGTGTGCCAAACATCACCATGAGGCACTGGAATGATGATGCTGGCCATTATCGCGAGAAGATCATGTTTATACAAGATTTGTATAAAACACCGACTCCCCACCCCGTCGGTCGGACCAAGGTAGGTGGACGAAACTGTATCCAGTCAGCTTGCTGGTGTTTGCGGTATGTAACCAACTCGCACGACTGGTGGACACTGACAGTGTTTAATGAGTAAAGTTAAAGCTTCCAGAGGAAATATGTATCCACCGCAACAATGGCCGAGAATAGTAATATCACAAATGGAGTTTCTGCTCCCAGCGACAGAGATAAACTGTCTATATGCATATACTGAGCCGGGAGAAGGTTGCTTTGATGTAACAACGTGTGTCGTCTTCTCCGGCCCAGGGCGAACTGCAACGACTAATTTCTAAAACTCGCTCAGGTTAAACGTAGCGCCCCCTAGTGACTAGCCAAACAAATATATAGACAGCTAAATCCACCAGGGTTACAGGTACCCTTTAGGTCATCGGTCAGCTACGTCTCTGTAAGTGCGATGATATCAAGATCATGTTCACATATATAATCGGTGATGAAATCCATCTTATTTCTGATGAATCTTGCATTAAGCAGAGCAAGGTTTGTGCAGTTCAGAGGATTGGATGATAATTTCAGAGTAATCAGGTTGTCATGCATTTGTGAGGATGTGTGCATTTCGTTTGCTGCATGCTTAGGGATTGGTCAATGACCGATCACAGTGGGGATACGGTGTTGTTTTTCCTCCTCGGCAGCCACGCTTGGTTGGAAGTCTCGCGGCAATGCCGAGTTCACATAATATGTTCCATGTACTGCCATCCAATCTTGAGACGGGTTGTAATGTTTGCTTTGGGCCAGTTGACAAGCAGTGTAGGTATAGTTGGCTTAGTCTTGTTCTGTCATCCTTGACCAGATACAACCACTTGACACTGCCACTGAAGCGTGACGGCAGATCTGCAAGCAGGGTTGGTAGTGCCAGCTGGTTGTCGTCAAGCCTGACTGATCACCAATTCAGCAATGCAAGTACAATACCTGCAGTCCAAGTATACTCACTAACACCACTGTTGAAAAATATCGATGTCAGACAACCACAACATGTAAAAATCATGATATTATACAGCTCTTGTACTGTGCAGCCACGTAGGCGCAACCACAACACAGCCATGTTTTTATTGGACTTGCCTATGAAGACAATCAGGGTAACTGGGGATGATGAAGACAATCAGGGTAACTGAACATGATGAAGACAATCAGGGTAACTGGGGATGATGAAGACAATCAGGGTAACTGAGCATGATGAGGACAATCAGGGTAACCGGGGATGATGAAGACAATCAGGGTAACTGGGGATGATGAAGACAATCAGGGTAACCGGGGATGATGAAGACAATCAGGGTAACCGGGGATGATGAAGACAATCAGGGTAACAATGCCTTGTTGCACATAGTGTGTGGATTATTGAAATAATTGAACATGTACAACAACAAACAAACATTATTCAGTAACAAAAATTCCATTTTGTAATAATATGACAAGTGAATAGATTGGTGTGATTTAGGAGTTTCTTTAGAAACCCAAAATGAGTTATAACATAATTGTCAGTGTTATGTAAACAGTTGCATGACAAATATGAGTTATAGCTTATGAGTTATAACATGTAAACAGATGCATGACAAATATGAGTTATAACTTATGGGTTATAACATAATTGTCATTGTTATGTAAACTGTTACATGACAAATAAGATAGTATTAGCCAAAAATAAGGTGTACTAAAGTGCACAGCTTAATGGTATATTACAAAGCATGTGATTTAATACATTGCTGTTGTATGATTACAAGATAATTAGTAAGGATTGTATGACATGTAAGATAAGATTATCTTGCAGAGGTGTTGAACATGCTCTGAAAAAGTTTACTTTGCATTCAAGAAAGTATTTGGGTCTGAACGGGTCACGTGTCATTATTTACGTGTCATTATTTACCGTGGAATTTCACCATTTAAAGATGGCGTCATGCAACATTCTGAACTTGCTGTTTGTCGCCTTTTTTTACTAGTAATCCTTTTGTTAGTGGTCCTTTTGTTAGTGGTCCTTTTGTTAGTACCATATCACTGTTATAAACCCTGTGATTTCTACATGCCTCTCACTGTTATAAACCCAGTGATTTCTACACCCTCTCACTGTTATAAACCCTGTGATTTCTACATGCCTCTCACTGTTATAAACCCAGTGATTTCTACATCCCTCTCACTGTTATAAACCATGTGATTTCTACATCCCTCTCACTGTTATAAACCCAGTGATTTCTACACCCTCTCACTGTTATAAACCCTGTGATTTCTACATCCCTCTCACTGTTATAAACCCAGTGATTTCTACATCCCTCTCACTGTTATAAACCCAGTGATTTCTACATCCCTCTCACTGTTATAAACCCAGTGATTTCTACATCCCTCTCACTGTTATAAACCCAGTGATTTCTAAATCCCTCTCACTGTTATAAACCCAGTGATCCCAGTGATTTCTACATCCCTCTCACTGTTATAAACCCAGTGATTTCTACATCCCTCTCACTGTTATAAACCCAGTGATTTCTACACCCTCTCACTGTTATAAACCCAGTGATTTCTACATCCCTCTCACTGTTATAAACCCAGTGATTTCTACACCCTCTCACTGTTATAAACCCAGTGATTTCTAAATCCCTCTCACTGTTATAAACCCAGTGATCCCAGTGATTTCTACATCCCTCTCACTGTTATAAACCCAGTGATTTCTACATCCCTCTCACTGTTATAAACCCAGTGATTTCTACACCCTCTCACTGTTATAAACCCAGTGATTTCTACATCCCTCTCACCGTTATAACCCCAGTGATTTCTACACCCTCTCACTGTTATAAACCCTTTGATTTCTACATCCCTCTCACTGTTATAAACCCAGTGATTTCTACATCCCTCTCACTGTTATAAACCTTGTGATTTCTACATCCCTCTCACCATTATAAACCCAGTGATTTCTACATCCCTCTCACTGTTATAAACCCAGTGATTTCTACATCCCTCTCACTGTTATAAACCCTGTGATTTCTACATCCCTCTCACTGTTATAAACCCAGTGATTTCTACACCCTCTCACTGTTATAAACCCAGTGATTTCTACATCCCTCTCACTGTTATAAACCCAGTGATTTCTACATCCCTCTCACTGTTATAAACCTTGTGATTTCTACATCCCTCTCACCGTTATAAACCCAGTGATTTCTACATCCCTCTCACTGTTATAAACCCAGTGATTTCTACATCCCTCTCACCGTTATAAACCCAGTGATTTCTACACCCTCTCACTGTTATAAACCCAGTGATTTCTACATCCCTCTCACTGTTATAAACCCAGTGATTTCTACATCCCTCTCACTGTTATAAACCCAGTGATTTCTACATCCCTCTCACTGTTATAAACCCTGTGATTTCTACATCCCTCTCACTGTTATAAACCCAGTGATTTCTACATCCCTCTCACTGTTATAAACCCAGTGATTTCTACATCCCTCTCACTGTTATAAACCCAGTGATTTCTACACCCTCTCACTGTTATAAACCCTGTGATTTCTACATCCCTCTCACTGTTATAAACCCAGTGATTTCTACATCCCTCTCACCATTATAAACCCAGTGATTTCTACATCCCTCTCACTGTTATAAACCATGTGATTTCTACATCCCTCTCACTGTTATAAACCCAGTGATTTCTACACCCTCTCACCGTTATAAACCCAGTGATTTCTACACCCTCTCACTGTTATAAACCCTGTGATTTCTACATCCCTCTCACTGTTATAAACCCTGTGATTTCTACATCCCTCTCACTGTTATAAACCCTGTGATTTCTACATCCTCTCACTGTTATAAACCCTGTGATTTCTACATCCCTCTCACTGTTATAAACCCAGTGATTTCTACATCCTCTCACTGTTATAAACCCTGTGATTTCTACATCCTCTCACTGTTATAAACCCTGTGATTTCTACATCCTCTCACTGTTATAAACCCTGTGATTTCTACATCCTCTCACTGTTATAAACCCTGTGATTTCTACATCCCTCTCACTGTTATAAACCCAGTGATTTCTACATCCCTCTCACTGTTATAAACCCTGTGATTTCTACATCCTCTCACTGTTATAAACCCTGTGATTTCTACATCCTCTCACTGTTATAAACCCTGTGATTTCTACATCCTCTCACTGTTATGATCTCTCCCCTGGACTGGCTGAAGGGGCAGGCTACAGTAGAGGATTGCATTAGTGGCCATGTTAACATTTTGTCTGATTATAAGAAAACCTAACCATAAAAAATTCGGAAACTTTTTCACATCAACTGCCATCATCTCACTGACATGCCCACCAGCTTTTATCAAAATCACATACATCCAGCCCTTTTAAAACGCCCCCATGTGCGATGCCCATCAATGTTTACAAAAATAGCCATGTATTCATGCGCCCACCTGGCCCATAGCAGAAAAATTCCCATAAAAGTTACTCTAAAAAAATGCATTATTTCACAGCCAATAGGTTCTACAAACAAACCTGTGAATATTCCTGCTCAAAGGCACTCATGTCACATTATATTAATTGATTAAGGTCCCATTTTACAATTTCATACGCCCTACATTCATGTGAAACAATAAACAGGAATGTCAACTGTGGTCTTACCCCTGAAAGTTGATATGTAGACCCATAAATAGGTGCACCTAGGGAAGGTGTCATGTCACCACTTGTGACGGGTGACCTCTGTCACATCCAAGCTGTGGCATCAGACTCCAGACTCTAGCAGCCCCAGGGCTGACAAGTCAAATACAACTGCGTTTTAAGTTCTGTGTGAAACTCAACAGCAGATATGAATGATTTAACTGCCTGTTAGGACCTTGTTCCACCACTAGCAGCTGTCAGGACCTTGTTCCACCACTAGCAGCCCACTTATTGTACAATTATTCATAGTCAGTGTTTCTAAGTACAACTTATGATGCCAGTCTACATCCGTTTGACTTGATTACTTTCACTTTAGGGGTCATGCCTCAGTTAGACTTCCTGGTGTGTTACACACATCAGTGTAGGGCACAGTAAGTTTGGATATAGGACGTTTTAAAAAATTCATACGTCTGACATAAGTGCATTTGTGCAGGGACATACCCGGTTTGCTAGTGGAACCTGTTGAGAGTGAAATGGTGGATTTTTAGATGATTTTAATAGGCGGAAGGATATTTGTGAATTTTTTGGCCACTAGACACGTGTGCGTCGTAATTCATGCCAATATTGGTAAACATTGAGGGGTGTCGCACATACAGACATATTACAAGGGTTAGAAATGTCTAATTTTGAAAAAACTCGACCAGCATGTCAGTGGGATGATGACAGCGGCTGGTTAAAACTCTTAGAATTTTTGATAGTCGTTTTCTTATAATTATGCAAAACGTTAACATGGCCACCAATGGGAAATGTAACTGTATCCTGAACCCTTTATCTGTTTGTCCACTTAGCAGAGACACTTCATGTGGAGGGGGTTAGAGTTAGGGTTAGGGTTAAGTCAGTTAATAAACTGTGGTTAGATTTAGAACATAGCTAACTGCCTTATTGGTGACATTACAACATTCTTATGATTGTAGAAAATATGATTAAAGGCAGTTTTTTCAAGTTATAGCTCATCCAGTGTCATGCCGGCAGTGCGGTATGTCATGTCGGCAGTGCGATCTGTCATCCCGGCAGTCAGGTATGTCATCCTGGCAGTGTGGAATGTCATGCAGGCAGTGTGGAATGTCATGCAGGCAGTGTGGAATGTCATGCAGGCAGTGCAGCATGTCATGCAGGCAGTGCAGCATGTCATGCAGGCAGTGCAGAATGTCATGCAGGCAGTGCAGAATGTCATGCAGGCAGTGCAGATTGTCATGCAGGCAGTGCAGATTGTCATGCAGGCAGTGCAGAATGTCATGCAGGCAGTGCAGAATGTCATGCAGGCAGTGCAGAATGTCATGCAGGCAGTGCAGATTGTCATGCAGGCAGTGCAGATTGTCATGCAGGCAGTGCGGAATGTCATGCAGTGCAGATTGTCATGCAGGCAGTGCAGAATGTCATGCAGGCAGTGCAGAATGTCATGCAGGCAGTGTGGAATGTCATGCAGGCAGTGTGGAATGTCATGCAGGCAGTGCAGAATGTCATGCAGGCAGTGTGTAATGTCATGCAGGCAGTGCAGATTGTCATGCAGGCAGTGCAGATTGTCATGCAGGCAGTGCAGATTGTCATGCAGGCAGTGTGGAATGTCATGCAGGCAGTGCAGATTGTCATGCAGGCAGTGCAGACTGTCATGCAGGCAGTGCAGATTGTCATGCAGGCAGTGCAGATTGTCATGCAGGCAGTGTGGTATGTCATGCAGGCAGTGCAGAATGTCATGCAGGCAGTGCAGAATGTTGATATGTAGACCCATAAATAGGTGCACCTAGGGAAGGTGTCATGTCACCACTTGTGACGGGTGACCTCTGTCACATCCAAGCTGTGGCATCAGACTCCAGACTCTAGCAGCCCCAGGGCTGACAAGTCAAATACAACTGCGTTTTAAGTTCTGTGTGAAACTCAACAGCAGATATGAATGATTTAACTGCCTGTTAGGACCTTGTTCCACCACTAGCAGCTGTCAGGACCTTGTTCCACCACTAGCAGCCCACTTATTGTACAATTATTCATAGTCAGTGTTTCTAAGTACAACTTATGATGCCAGTCTACATCCGTTTGACTTGATTACTTTCACTTTAGGGGTCATGCCTCAGTTAGACTTCCTGGTGTGTTACACACATCAGTGTAGGGCACAGTAAGTTTGGATATAGGACGTTTTAAAAAATTCATACGTCTGACATAAGTGCATTTGTGCAGGGACATACCCGGTTTGCTAGTGGAACCTGTTGAGAGTGAAATGGTGGATTTTTAGATGATTTTAATAGGCGGAAGGATATTTGTGAATTTTTTGGCCACTAGACACGTGTGCGTCGTAATTCATGCCAATATTGGTAAACATTGAGGGGTGTCGCACATACAGACATATTACAAGGGTTAGAAATGTCTAATTTTGAAAAAACTCGACCAGCATGTCAGTGGGATGATGACAGCGGCTGGTTAAAACTCTTAGAATTTTTGATAGTCGTTTTCTTATAATTATGCAAAACGTTAACATGGCCACCAATGGGAAATGTAACTGTATCCTGAACCCTTTATCTGTTTGTCCACTTAGCAGAGACACTTCATGTGGAGGGGGTTAGAGTTAGGGTTAGGGTTAAGTCAGTTAATAAACTGTGGTTAGATTTAGAACATAGCTAACTGCCTTATTGGTGACATTACAACATTCTTATGATTGTAGAAAATATGATTAAAGGCAGTTTTTTCAAGTTATAGCTCATCCAGTGTCATGCCGGCAGTGCGGTATGTCATGTCGGCAGTGCGATCTGTCATCCCGGCAGTCAGGTATGTCATCCTGGCAGTGTGGAATGTCATGCAGGCAGTGTGGAATGTCATGCAGGCAGTGTGGAATGTCATGCAGGCAGTGCAGCATGTCATGCAGGCAGTGCAGCATGTCATGCAGGCAGTGCAGAATGTCATGCAGGCAGTGCAGAATGTCATGCAGGCAGTGCAGATTGTCATGCAGGCAGTGCAGATTGTCATGCAGGCAGTGCGGAATGTCATGCAGTGCAGATTGTCATGCAGGCAGTGCAGAATGTCATGCAGGCAGTGCGGAATGTCATGCAGGCAGTGCATAATGTCATGCAGGCAGTGCAGAATGTCATGCAGGCAGTGTGGAATGTCATGCAGGCAGTGTGGAATGTCATGCAGGCAGTGCAGAATGTCATGCAGGCAGTGTGTAATGTCATGCAGGCAGTGCAGATTGTCATGCAGGCAGTGCAGATTGTCATGCAGGCAGTGCAGATTGTCATGCAGGCAGTGTGGAATGTCATGCAGGCAGTGCAGATTGTCATGCAGGCAGTGCAGACTGTCATGCAGGCAGTGCAGATTGTCATGCAGGCAGTGCAGATTGTCATGCAGGCAGTGTGGTATGTCATGCAGGCAGTGCAGAATGTCATGCAGGCAGTGCAGAATGTTGATATGTAGACCCATAAATAGGTGCACCTAGGGAAGGTGTCATGTCACCACTTGTGACGGGTGACCTCTGTCACATCCAAGCTGTGGCATCAGACTCCAGACTCTAGCAGCCCCAGGGCTGACAAGTCAAATACAACTGCGTTTTAAGTTCTGTGTGAAACTCAACAGCAGATATGAATGATTTAACTGCCTGTTAGGACCTTGTTCCACCACTAGCAGCTGTCAGGACCTTGTTCCACCACTAGCAGCCCACTTATTGTACAATTATTCATAGTCAGTGTTTCTAAGTACAACTTATGATGCCAGTCTACATCCGTTTGACTTGATTACTTTCACTTTAGGGGTCATGCCTCAGTTAGACTTCCTGGTGTGTTACACACATCAGTGTAGGGCACAGTAAGTTTGGATATAGGACGTTTTAAAAAATTCATACGTCTGACATAAGTGCATTTGTGCAGGGACATACCCGGTTTGCTAGTGGAACCTGTTGAGAGTGAAATGGTGGATTTTTAGATGATTTTAATAGGCGGAAGGATATTTGTGAATTTTTTGGCCACTAGACACGTGTGCGTCGTAATTCATGCCAATATTGGTAAACATTGAGGGGTGTCGCACATACAGACATATTACAAGGGTTAGAAATGTCTAATTTTGAAAAAACTCGACCAGCATGTCAGTGGGATGATGACAGCGGCTGGTTAAAACTCTTAGAATTTTTGATAGTCGTTTTCTTATAATTATGCAAAACGTTAACATGGCCACCAATGGGAAATGTAACTGTATCCTGAACCCTTTATCTGTTTGTCCACTTAGCAGAGACACTTCATATGGAGGGGGTTAGAGTTAGGGTTAGGGTTAAGTCAGTTAATAAACTGTGGTTAGATTTAGAACATAGCTAACTGCCTTATTGGTGACATTACAACATTCTTATGATTGTAGAAAATATGATTAAAGGCAGTTTTTTCAAGTTATAGCTCATCCAGTGTCATGCCGGCAGTGCGGTATGTCATGTCGGCAGTGCGATCTGTCATCCCGGCAGTCAGGTATGTCATCCTGGCAGTGTGGAATGTCATGCAGGCAGTGTGGAATGTCATGCAGGCAGTGTGGAATGTCATGCAGGCAGTGCAGCATGTCATGCAGGCAGTGCAGCATGTCATGCAGGCAGTGCAGAATGTCATGCAGGCAGTGCAGAATGTCATGCAGGCAGTGCAGATTGTCATGCAGGCAGTGCAGATTGTCATGCAGGCAGTGCGGAATGTCATGCAGTGCAGATTGTCATGCAGGCAGTGCAGAATGTCATGCAGGCAGTGCGGAATGTCATGCAGGCAGTGCGGAATGTCATGCAGGCAGTGTGGAATGTCATGCAGACAGTGTGGAATGTCATGCAGGCAGTGCAGAATGTCATGCAGGCAGTGTGGAATGTCATGCAGGCAGTGCAGATTGTCATGCAGGCAGTGCAGATTGTCATGCAGGCAGTGTGGAATGTCATGCAGGCAGTGCAGAATGTCATGCAGGCAGTGCAGATTGTCATGCAGGCAGTGCAGACTGTCATGCAGGCAGTGCAGATTGTCATGCAGGCAGTGTGGTATGTCATGCAGGCAGTGCAGAATGTCATGCAGGCAGTGCAGAATGTCATGCAGGCAGTGCAGATTGTCATGCAGGCAGTGCGGAATGTCATGCAGGCAGTGTGGTATGTCATGCAGGCAGTACAGAATGTCATGCAGGCAGTGCAGAATGTCATGCAGGCAGTGTGGAATGTCATGCAGGCAGTGCAGAATGTCATTCATGCAGTGCAGATTGTCATGCAGGCAGTGCAGAATGTCATTCATGCAGTGCAGGTTGTCATGCAGGCAGTGCAGAATGTCATCCTGGCAGTGCGGAATGTCATGCAGGCAGTGCAGATTTTTTTTGTCATGCAGGCAGTGCAGAATGTCATGCAGGCAGTGTGGAATGTCATGCAGGCAGTGCAGAATGTCATGCAGGCAGTGCAGAATGTCATGTAGGCTGTGCAAATTGTCATGCAGGCAGTGTGGTATGTCATGCAGGCAGGGCAGAATGTCATGCAGGCAGTGCAGATTGTCATGCAGGCAGTGTGGAATGTCATGCAGGCAGTGTGGTATGTCATGCAGGCAGTGCGGAATGTCATGCAGGCAGTGTGGAATGTCATGCAGGCAGTGTGGTATGTCATGCAGGCAGTGTGGTATGTCATGCAGGCAGTGCAGAATGTCATGCAGGCAGTGTGGAATGTCATGCAGGCAGTGCAGATTGTCATGCAGGCAGTGCAGAATGTCATCCTGGCAGTGCGGAATGTCATGCAGGCAGTGCAGAATGTCATGCAGGCAGTGTGGAATGTAATGCAGGCAGTGCAGAATGTCATGCAGGCAGTGTAGATTGTCATGCAGGCAGTGCAGAATGTCATCCTGGCAGTGCGGAATGTCATCCTGGCAGTGCAGAATGTCATGCAGGCAGTGCAGAATGTCATGCAGGCAGTGCAGATTGTCATGCAGGCAGTGTAGAATGTCATCCTGGCAGTGCAGAATGTCATGCAGGCAGTGCAGAATGTCATGCAGGCAGTGCAGAATGTCTTGTGGGCAAAACCTTTTTTATTTTCTTAGTAAATATTACGTATATATCTCTGAAATCTCACACGGGCAGAGCAGGATCTTCCTTGAATGGATGCTTCAGTTTGTTTTATTATTCCATTAGACATGAATTCTCTTTCGCATTCTTACCATCAATGTCTACAATTTCTGCAGGGTGGTTGTCACTCAGTCTATGTTTGGGACAATAACCAACAGAATACCTGAATGTTTTCAAATCTGCAACACACTGCGCATATCACTGTCATTGTCAAAATGCCAACATGTCAATATCAGAAGCCTTGCTGCTTAAATCCGTTTCCTTCCAAACCACAGTATGCAACGTATTATTGTAGTGGAACTGGTAAATATTTATTTCCTACATTCAGTGTAAGTCTGTCGCCTTGCACGTTCAGTTGGTGTATGCCTGTGGCTTGCTTGTTCAGTCAGTGTATGCCTTGTGGCCTTGCTTGTTCAGTCAGTGTATGCCTTGTGGCCTTGCTTGTTCAGTCAGTGTATGCCTTGTGGCCTTGCTTGTTCAGTCAGTGTAAGCCTTGTGGCCTTGCTTTGAAGACTTCTGTGCACTCTGTCCATAGCCTGGTCTCTCCTACTTCACTTGATGTCATTACTCTGACCAACCCCAAATGTATAGAACTGTTATGAACACATTCACATGTTGTTATCTATATTAAGGTCAGAGTTACAGGAGCCACTGTCTGTCAATGTCTGTCACCGTTTGACAGCTCCAGTGATGTTGTTCAGCCAATGGTCGTCGTCTACAAAAACCCTTGTGTGCACTATGACTTAACTGCTGCCAAAGCCTCTCTCTGATAATGTCCTGGTGGACACCAGTGCTATATAAGACATATGTTATTGCTATTGTTTGTCAGTTAGATTTGTCTTGTCTTGGATAGGATCTTATTCTGGATCTGTTCAGTGCAATAACTTTATTCCAACGGTGCATTCTTAATTAAGATACATTACGACATAGGATATGATCTTATTCTGGATCTGTTCAGTGCAATAACTTTATTCCAATGGTGCATACTTAATTAAGATACATTATGACATATTTTTATATTATATTTTTGTTTAATGGTGTACAGTTTTTATTTTAATACCTTGGGATATTTTTCTCAGAAATGCATAATTTGGAGCTGTTTTGTCATGGCACTATATTCTTTAAATCATATGATAATGTGAGGATTCTTCAGTTAATAAGATGAGAGAATATCCCCAATAATTATGCAACTTCATTTGGTACTATGCTGAAAAAAATAAAATTACTGTTGTGCACCACAGTATACTGAATTGTTTTGAGTAACAACTAAGTTGAGTATTCAGACAGGAAAGTAGAATTTGAATAATAGATCCAGGTTCACATCTTTCAATGAAATTAATAAAGATATTCTTAGATGTGTTACTAGATAACCTTGGTAAGTAAACATATAACTATGGCAACTTTAGATTTAGGATTTGTAGTGTACTGAGGCATAACAATAAAGATAAAGTGGGGGAAGACGACGAGAGAGATGCTAGGGAGAGCTCACCTCAGCCTGGGAGGAGGCTGAGAGGAGGTAAGGTGACAGGTCGTAGGGAGACAGGACGTAAGGAGATGGGATGTAGGGAGACGGGAAGGAAAGAAATGGAAGGGAAGACAAATGGATCGAAGGAGAGGGAGTGGGGGAGACAGTAGCAAAGGAGACGGGGGGGGGGGAAAGACGATAGTTAAAGCGATGGGAGTGAGGGAGACATGAAAACATTGTGGGTTCGGGCAAGGGTGGATCTGTTTTAGTACATGTAGGGACAAATTACGTAGAGAGGGAGGGTACAACTGCCATAGTTAGGAAATACAGGAAGTTGGTCAGATCACTAAAGCAGACGCGGGTTGAGCAAGTAAAACTGTCGGGGATTTTACCAGTAATAGGAAGGAGGGGTCGCAGATATCGAAATTGCCGGGGGATGGCAATTAACATGCTAGTCCAGAAGCTACATAGGAAGAGGAAGTTGGATTTGTGGAAAAGTTTTGTTAGAAGGGCTGATATCATATGTACATGAAGGATGGGCTTCATCTAAGTGGAAAGGGGCAGCAGTATTTGCAGATGGACTCACAGCAGCAGTAGACAGTGGCGTGGGTAACATAACAAATACTTTTGGTAGTAAACTCTGTTTAAACTAGAAGCGCAGCAGGACAAGAGGCCACTAGTACAAACCAATAACAAAATGTCCTAAAAACAGGTCTGAAGCAGGTTATAAATGCATGTGTTTAAATGCTAGGAGTATAGTAAATAAGAAAAATGAATTAAATATTATGGTAGAAGATATTGACCCTCACATAATTGGTATTACCGAATCATGGGCCAACACAGACATAACCTATGCTGAATTAGGATTGACAGGATATGTAATGTTTAGGAGAGGTCGAATAGGAAGAAGGGGAGGGAGAGTTATTTTATATGTTAAAGAATCTATTCAGGCTTATGAAATAAAATTAGAAAGGGAAGCAGATTGCGATGAAGCTGTTTGGTGCAAAATAGTTTCAGGAAATTCAAAATTAACTATACGATTAGTTTACCGAAGTCCAAACATAAACGAAGAGGATAACACAAAAATACAAAATGCTATAAAGGAAGTTAGTAAAAGGGAATGTATCATAATGGGAGATTTTAACCATGGGCACATACAATGGAAATCTCTAGAGAGTACAGGGGGTGAGGACCAACAATTTCTATTTTTAATTCAGGATAGCTTCCTTACTCAGCACATGCTAGAACCAACCAGGGGAGATAATGTATTAGATATAGTTTTGTCATCACAAAAAGAATTAGTGGACAATGTAAAAATACATGAACCATTGGGTAACAGTGACCACAATCAAATACATTTTGACATCAATGTAAAATCAGAAAGTAAATTTTTTTTAAATGTATCGGTGAAACTTCCACAAAGGTAACTATAAAGATATGAGAAAATACTTAGCAAAGCTAGATTGGAATAACATGCTGATGAATAAGACCGCAATTGAATGTTGGAATATTCTAAAGTATGAAATGAAGAGTATCATTGATAAATTTCTTCATTTGAAAAAAACAAGGAAAATGGTCTAGAAAGAAACACTTGTCAAAAGAAGCTATTAAAAAAATAGTGTTTAAGCAAACTAAGTGGAGGGTTTATAGGCGTACCAGAAAGGATGAAGACTATGCAAATTACAAAGAGGCACTTAACCTAGCTATAACTGAAATTAGAAAATCTAAAAGAACCTTTGAAAAAAATTGGCTGGTAATATATAAAATAACAGCAAGAGTTTCTATGCTTATGTAAGGAGTAAACAGAAAGTTTGAGATAAGGTCGGACCACTGGAAAACAACAGTGGAAACATAATTTCAGACGGGTTTCAGATGGCAGAGGTCCTGAATGAGTATTTCAGCTCAGTTTTTACCACAGAAGATATCAGCTCACTTCCAGTTCCATTTACTAAATTTGAGGGTAGTAAATCATACTATTTAGGGCAGCAGTTATTTGTAACTCCTGAAATGATAGCAAAGAAAATTAAGAAGATGAAAGATAATAAATCACCAGGAGTTGATGGGATACCACCAAAACTGCTTAAGGAAATTGTTGAGCAAATTAGTACACCACTTGCAAAATTGTTTAACTTGTCACTAGAAGAAGGAATAGTTCCTTCAGAATGGAAAGAGGCAAACATTACGCCGCTATTTAAGAAGGGATCGAGGAACAGGCCAGAAAATTACAGACCAGTGAGTTTAACATCAGTTGTATGTAAATTACTTGAAACATTAATTAGAGACCACATGGTGAAATTCCTTGTAAATAAATAAATAAATTAAATTAATAAATACATCTCAACATGGGTTCCTAAAAGCAAGGTCATGTCTAACCAATCTCTTATGTTTTTTTTGAAGAAATTACAAAGTGGGTAGATGATGGGTCACCAGTAGATGTTGTCTACTTAGATTTTCAGAAAGCTTTTGATAAAGTGCCACATCAAAGATTGTTACTTAAACTGAAAGTCCATGGTATAGGTAATGATGCAATCAACTGGATAGAAGAGTGGCTTACACACAGAAGACGGAGAGTAATTGTAGATGGTGAGATTTCAAACTGGAAATCTGTTCTGAGTGGGATAACACACGGATCAGTATTAGGCCCTATACTGTTTTTAATATATATAAATGATTTGGAAGATGACATATCTAGCAAAGTACTCAAATTTGCAGATGACATAAAAATATTCAGAAAGGTTACTAATGATACAGATAAACAAAGTTTACAGGATGATCTAGATAAATTAGTTAATTGGTCAGAAAAATGGCAAATGTTATTTAATTTTGGGAAGTGTAAATGCATACACATAGGACATGGACACATGGACGAAGAATATAAAATGGGGGATGCTGTACTAGGTAGAACCACACAAGAAAAGGACTTAGGAGTAACATTTAGTGCTGACATGAAAGTTTCAGAGCAATGTCAGATTGCTGCTTTGAAAGGAAATCAAATTCTAGGGCTAATTAGGAGAACTATCACGTATAAGGAGAAACAGCTAATTGTACCCCTGTACAAAGCAATAGTTAGACCAAGCATGGAGGCCGTATCGTAAAAACGACATAGACAAGCTAGAAAGAATACAACGAAGAGCAACTAAAATGATTCCAGAATTGAGAGACCTTAGTTACAAAAGCCGCTTATTACAATGTGGTTTGACAACACTAGAGACCAGGAGACTAAGAGGAGACGAAATAGAAGTGTTTAAAATAGTGAATAGTTATGAGGATGTTGATAGGAATATGTTCTTCAAACTTAAAGAAGGCAATAGAACCAGAGGAAACAAAGCAGCATTAGTTAAGGAGCAGTGTAGGTTGGACATGAGAAAGTACTCTTTCTCACAGAGGGTGATAAATGAATGGAACAAACTGCCAAATGATTGTGTTAATGCTAGTAGTGTGAATATGTTTAAAAATAGAATTGACAGATATCTGATAAGGGCGGGCTACGATACACCCCTGTAGATGAGAAAATTGTTGGACTCTCATAGCTGTGGGTTTGTTGACTTATTCAATGTCAACTGTGTCAGAAGGTCACATTTACTCAAGACTGACCTCTGTTCTTGTCCTACAACCAGTGTAACTGGGGATGATGATGACAATCAGGGTAACTGGGATTGATGATGACAATCAGTGTAACTGGGGATGATGATGACAATCAGGGTAACTGGGATTGATGATGACAATCAGTGTAACTGGGGATGATGACGACAATCAGGGTAACTGGGATTGATGATGACAATCAGTGTAACTGGAGATGATGATGACAATCAGGGTAACTGGGATTGATGATGATGACAATCAGTGTAACTGGGGATGATGATGACAATCAGGGTAACTGGGATTGATGATGACAATCAGTGTAACTGGGGATGATGATGACAATCAGGATAACTGGGATTGATGATGACAATCAGTGTAACTGGGGATGATGATGACAATCAGGGTAACTGGGATTGATGATGATAATCAGGGTAACTGTGGATGATGAAGACAATCAGGGTAACTGTGGATGATGAAGACAATCAGGATAACTGGGGATGATGATAACAATCATTGTAATTAGGGATGACGAAGACAACCAGGATATTTGAGATGATGATGACAATCAGGGTAACTGGGGATGAAGACAATCAGGGTAACGGAGCATGATGAGGACAATCAGGGTAACTGGGGATGATGAAGACAATCAGGGTAACTGGGGATGATGAAAACAATCAGGGTAACAATGCATTGTTGCACATAGTGTGTGGGTCATTGAATACATGTACAACAACAAACGAATGAATGAATGAACAAACGAACATTATTCAGTAAAAAAATGTTCATTTGACAATAATATGACAAGTGAATAGATTGGTGTGATTTAGGAGATTGTTTAGAAACCCAAAATGGGCTGATGAGTAATAACATAATTGTCATTGTTATGTAAACATTTACATGACAAATAAGATAGTATTAGCCAACAGTTAGGTATAGTAAAGTGCACAGCTCAATGGTATATTACAAAGCATGTGATTGAATACATTGCTGTTGTATGATTACAAGAGAATTAGTAAGAATTGTATGACATGTAAGATAAGGTTATCTTGCAAAGAGGCGTTGAAAATGCTTTGAAAAAGTTTACTTTGCATTCAAGAAAAATGAGAATTCAGTTGGACAAATAATAGCCATCTAGTGTTGATGCTTTGATAGAGGAATATGCCATCTAGTGTTGTTGCTTTGATAGGGGAATAGGTCATCTAGTGTTGTTGCTTTGATAGGGGAATAGGCCATCTAGTGTTGTTGCTTTGATAGAGGAATAGGCAATCTATTGTTGTTGCTTTGATAGAGGAATAGGCCATCTAGTGTTGATGTTTTGATAGAGGAATAGGCCATCTAGTGTTGTTGCCTTGATAGGGGAATAGGCCATCTAGTGTTGTTGCTTTGATAGGGGAATAGGCCATCTAGTGTTGTTGCTTTGATAGGGGAATAGACCATCTAGTGTTGTTGATTTGATAGGGGAATAGGCCATCTAGTGTTGTTGCTTTGATAGAGGAATAGGCAATCTATTGTTGTTGCTTTGATAGAGGAATAGGCCATCTAGTGTTGTTGCTTTGATAGGGGAATAGGCCATCTAGTGTTGTTGCTTTGATAGGAGAATAGGCCATCTAGTGTTGTTGCTTTGATAGGGGAATAGGCCATCTAGTGTTGTTGCTTTGATAGGGGAATAGGCCATCTAGTGTTGTTGCATTGATAGAGGAATAGGCCATCTAGTGTTGATGCTTTTATACAGGAATAGGCCATCTAGTGTTGATGTTTTGATAGAGGAATAGGCCATCTAGTGCTGTTGCTTTGATAGAAGAATAGGCCATCTAGTGTTGTTGCTGTGATAGATGAATAGGCCATCTAGTGTTGTTGCTTTGATAGAGGAATAGGCACACAATGCATTTTGGTTTTGAGTTTGACTGAGAATTTGCTACAAATGCCGCAAATGTTTTTTTTCTTCAGTTTAATATTTTGTTTTTATTGCGTGGTAGTCTGTGTACCTCCAGAACATCCTACAAAATAGGCAACAGTGTACTGCAGTGAAACTAGTGTTTATCACGTAGTTCCCTCATTCACTCCAAGGCCTAGTTCCCTCATTCACTCCAAGGCCTGGCTCTTGTATAAACATATTAAATCTGCACTTGGCCAATAGCTAGACCAACATGACCTACTTGTAGTGTCATCCTATCCAGCTGTCTGCTTTACAAAGTCTGTTTGATAAAATATACAAAGGTTGTGTGCAGTTATGATTAAATCATTTTAAGCTCTAAGTATCTTTATTTATATTTTCTGAAGTAGTGTAATCGTATCCTTTAAATGCTGCTGTTGATCAGTTTAATCAATTCAGATTAAAATAATATTGTAATATATCTAAACTGTAACTTTTACCCATATGATCATCACTCTAACTGTTATAATTATGACCTATTTGTTACCAAAATTAATACAAAAGAGAGTAATTTGATTTATGTAAAGATAACCAAATGTTTATGAGTTATTGTAATTAATTAAACTTATAATTGCAGTTTGTATTTGTAATATGACCCAGTACAATTAGTGTTACACCATTCTCTAACACTGGACAAAACAATGGCTTTCAACACTGCAACTGACATCATAATCAGTGTTATTATTTCAGGCACTTTGCAGTGCTATCATGGTACAGCTGTCTCATTTTATAATACTTATTTCAGGCACTTTGCAGTGCTATCATGGTACAGCTGTCTCATTTTATAATACTTATTTCAGGCACCTTGCAGTGCTATCATGGTACAGCTGTCTCATTTTATAATACTTATTTCAGGCACCTTGCAATGCTATCATGGTACAGCTGTCTCATTTTATAATACTTATTTCAGGCACTTTGCAATGCTATCATGGTACAGCTGTCTCATTTTATAATACTTATTTCAGGCACTTTGCAGTGCTATCATGGTACAGCTGTCTCATTTTATAATACTTATTTCAGGCACTTTGCAGTGCTATCATGGTACAGCTGTCTCATTTTATAATACTTATTTCAGGCACCTTGCAGTGCTATCATGGTACAGCTGTCTCATTTTATAATACTTATTTCAGGCACTTTGCAATGCTATCATGGTACAGCTGTCTCATTTTATAATACTTATTTCAGGCACTTTGCAGTGCTATCATGGTACAGCTGTCTCATTTTATAATACTTATTTCAGGCACTTTGCAGTGCTATCATGGTACAGCTGTCTCATTTTATAATACTTATTTCAGGCACTTTGCAGTGCTATCATGGTACAGCTGTCTCATTTTATAATACTTATTTCAGGCACTTTGCAGTGCTATCATGGTACAGCTGTCTCATTTTATAATACTTATTTCAGGCACTTTGCAGTGCTATCATGGTACAGCTGTCTCATTTTATAATACTTATTTCAGGCACTTTGCAGTGCTATCATGGTACAGCTGTCTCATTTTATAATACTTATTTCAGGCACCTTGCAGTGCTATCATGGTACAGCTGTCTCATTTTATAATACTTATTTCAGGCACTTTGCAATGCTATCATGGTACAGCTGTCTCATTTTATAATACTTATTTCAGGCACTTTGCAGTGCTATCATGGTACAGCTGTCTCATTTTATAATACTTATTTCAGGCACTTTGCAGTGCTATCATGGTACAGCTGTCTCATTTTATAATACTTATTTCAGGCACCTTGCAGTGCTATCATGGTACAGCTGTCTCATTTTATAATACTTATTTCAGGCACCTTGCAATGCTATCATGGTACAGCTGTCTCATTTTATAATACTTATTTCAGGCACTTTGCAGTGCTATCATGGTACAGCTGTCTCATTTTATAATACTTATTTCAGGCACTTTGCAATGCTATCATGGTACAGCTGTCTCATTTTATAATACTTATTTCAGGCACTTTGCAGTGCTATCATGGTACAGCTGTCTCATTTTATAATACTTATTTCAGGCACTTTGCAGTGCTATCATGGTACAGCTGTCTCATTTTATAATACTTATTTCAAGCACTTTGCAGTGCTATCATGGTACAGCTGTCTCATTTTATAATACTTATTTCAGGCACTTTGCAGTGCTATCATGGTACAGCTGTCTCATTTTATAATACTTATTTCAGGCACTTTGCAGTGCTATCATGGTACAGCTGTCTCATTTTATAATACTTATTTCAGGCACTTTGCAGTGCTATCATGGTACAGCTGTCTCATTTTATAATACTTATTTCAGGCACTTTGCAGTGCTATCATGGTACAGCTGTCTCATTTTATAATACTTATTTCAGGCAATTTGCAGTGCTATCATGGTACAGCTGTCTCATTTTATAATACTTATTTCAGGCACCTTGCAGTGCTATCATGGTACAGCTGTCTCATTTTATAATACTTATTGGTAAGGCTGGACCAGATGATGTTTGGTACAATTTGGTGCACCAGCATATTAGTCATGCTCACTAAAGTAAAGCTGGGAAACTATAATGTGTACCTTTAGATGTTGCTTTGGTGTTTAGGTTTATAAAGGTTTACAGAACAGTAGCCTTGTCAGACAACATGGTTGTTAATTATATAGCAAATGCAATGACATTTGCTTATAGAAATATAGGTCCTCTGTGGGCTGAAATGTAAGACACATTATATCCAAATATAATGTGACATACCATGAACTGTTGTATATGCTTGTGAGTGCTATTAAGCATAAATGTAAAGAAATGTGGAATATCAATGTCTATGCTACATACTATGATAATACAAAAATGATTTGTGAATTAGTGGAAATGAAAGATTGTAACAATGATGCTGTTTTAAATAAGGAAGAATGTAATGCTGTGATTTCTTATCTTAGCACAACATATTTTATTTTCTAGCTGCTATTTCTAACTTATAATTTGTTATATGTACATGTTTGTGGATCTTTAATCCGAATAAAGATAATAATAATAATAATAAATAAATAAAGCAGATTAGCCAACTAGTTCTAACTTATAAACACCAAACAAAATGTAAACATTAAGCAGACTAACTGAAACCAACACAAGTAACTCAGGGTAGAGGGGAAGAAGACTATCATCTTTAGTGCTATGTAATATCAGTTAGCATACGTTATATATATATATATATATATATATATATATATATATTACATTATATAATGTATATATATATATATATATAATTATATAAGGTATAGCAGAAACTGTCCTTTTTATTTTGTAGACTTAGTGTAGTTGTTAGTGTAGTATAGGGAAATTGTATTTTTTTGGTGGTTTTATACATATATATTATACATATATATATAAATAAATATATATATATATATATATATATATATATATATATATATATATATATCTACATTATATATATATATATATTATATATATATATATATATATATATATATATTTATATAAGGTATATATATTTATATATAATATATATATATATGTATATGTATAAAACCACAAAAAAATACAATTTCCCTATACTACACTAACAACTACACTAAGTCTACAAAATAAAAAGTACAGTTTCTGCTAAAGCAGGGTTGGTGAGTGATAACAGCAGCATTTAAAGTTAATAAGCATCCATGATAGTATTTTTAAATTCCTGAATCCCAGGAAAATGGAATGGAACATCTTTTATGAAACCAACATGTTGCTTGGTTTGGGTTGGATGTTATGTGCATTGACAGCTGTTAATGGCTGATCATAAAACAGTGAAGATCAGTGTTCCAAATTTGGCCAGTGCCATGGGCCCCAGTGTTGTTGTTATGATGGGTGATGTCTTCAATCCTGACGTCTACTCAGGCTGGATGAATTAGAGTCCTGATGACAAAGGACAGTGATCCAGCATTTCTTTTTTCCAGCTTCCTCTCAGTCAGATCATATATCATTTCCCTGTCTAACTTTCTCCTAAGATGTAAGATTGTCTGATGACACAGAAATGAATGAAACCTGGTGCTTCAAGCTACTCCGAAGTACTGATGTCACTAAATGAATGAATCTGACACCGAAGTACTGCATAGCCAACAGACTTCCTGCGCACTCACCCCATTGTAGACTATAGCCAACAGACTTCCTGCACACTCACCCAATTGTAGACTATTGCCAACAGACTTCCTGCGCACTCACCCCATTGTAGACTATAACCAACAGACTTCCTGCGCACTCACCCCATTGTAGACTATTGCCAACAGACTTCCTGCGCACTCACCCCATTGTAGACTATAGCCAACAGACTTCCTGCGCACTCACCCCATTGTAGACTATTGCCAACAGACTTCCTGCACACTCACCCCATTGTAGACTATTGCCAACAGACTTCCTGCACACTCACCCCATTGTAGACTATTGCCAACAGACTTCTTGCACACTCACCCCATTGTAGACTATAGCCAACAGACTTCCTGCGCACTCACCCCATTGTAGACTATTGCCAACAGACTTCCTGCACACTCACCCCATTGTAGACTATTGCCAACAGACTTCCTGCGCACTCACCCCACTGTAGACTTTTGCCAATATTGACATAACAGAATTAGAATTAATACTGATGTCACTAAATGAATAAAACCTGGTGTCGACTGACACAGAAGCACTTGTGTCACTAAGTGAATAACTTATTTATTTTTCATTAATTGGATCAGTAGTTCAGTTAATGTCAGTTTTGTTTTCATTTTCAGAACTTCTGCCAGATATAAATAACTTTCTACGCCATGTCCTCAAGAAGGAGAATCTGTCTTCATTGGCTGAGAAGAAACGACAGTACTATGTAGAGAGAATAGATGTGTTCATACTGCCCCCAGATCTACCACCCAGACCTGATGGTAAGTGCATCTATGTAGAGAGACTGAATGTGTTCATACAATTTGAAAAGTTGATGTCTCAGAATTTGCTTTCATTTTAACCAATGAAGCACATCTACAAAAGAACTAAGCATTTACATGCAAATTGTGTCCATAACACCCTATGCTGTGAACAGGGGGTAAACTTTAGAAGTTAGCAAGTTACATATCTGAAAATGGTGGTCACGTCAACTAGAAGCATACTGAATGAACAGGTTTTTGCCAGTATACCAGACAAGATTTAACAAGATTTGCCATCCAAGCCAAAGGCCCAGATGGCAAGTGGACAAGGAAGCCATTGGCTTATCGAGAGTCCAACAATGTTCATCTACTTATAACCCGCCCTCCTGAGATATGTGTCAACTTTGTTTTTAAACATATTCACGCTGCTAGCAGTTACACAATCTGTAGACAATTTGTTCCATTCATTTATTGTCCTCTGTGAGAACGAGTGCTTCCTGATGTCCAATCTACATTGATCCTTTACTAATTTTACCTCATGTCCTCTAGTTCTGCTATCCTTCTTGAGTGAGAAAAACATATTTCTATCAATATTTTCATACCCATTCAATATCTTAAAAACTTCAATCTGATCTCCTCTTAACCTCCTTGTCTCTAGAGTTGTTAAACCACATTCTTTCAGGCGTTCTTCATAACTAAGGTCTCTCAGTTCTGGAATCATTTTAGTTGCTCTCCTTTGTATGCGTTCAAGCGTATCTATATCTTTCTTACGATATGGTCTCCATGCTTGTATACAGTATTCTAAATGAGGTCTAACTATTGCTTTATAAAGAGGTATAATTAACTTTTTTCCCTTGTATGTTATGTTTCTTCTAATCAATCCAAGAATTTGATTACCCTTTGAAGCTGCAATACCACACTGCTCTGAAACTTTCATATCAGCGCTTATTGTAACTCCTAAGTCCTTTTCTTTTACAGTAGTACCCAGAACAGTATCTCCCATTTTATAGTTTACATTCAAGTTCCTATGTCCTGTATGTAGGCATTTACATTTCCCAAAATTGAACAACATCTGCCATTTCTCAGACCATTTCACTAATCTGTCTAGATCGTTTTGTAAATGTTGTTTATCACCATCAGTATTAACCTTTCTAAACAGTTTTGTGTCATCTGCAAATTTCAGTACGTTACTTGTTATACTGTCGTCCAAGTCATTGATATAAATTAAGAATAATATAGGTCCTAATACTGATCCTTGAGGTACCCCACTCAAAACCGATTTCCAATTTGAAACTTCTCCATCTACTACAACTCGTTGTCTTCTGTCAGTCAGCCATTGTTCTATCCAGTCAGTTATGCTGTCCCCGATACCATGGGCTTTTAATTTAAGTAGTAATCTTTGATGTGGCACTTTGTCAAAAGCTTTCTGAAAATCTAAGTAGATAATATCTACTGGCGATCCCACGTCTATCCACTTAGTGATTTCTTCAAAAAAACATAACATATTTGTTAAGCATGACCTCGCTTTAAGGAATCCATGTTGAGATGAATTTAATAATTTATGCTTAACGAGGAAGTCCACCATATGGTCTTTAATTAACCTTTCTAATAATTTACAAATTACTGACGTTAAACTCACTGGTCTGTAATTTTCTGACTTATTTCTCGAACCCTTTTTAAATAATGGTATGATGTTTGCTTCTTTCCATTCAAACGGAACAACTCCCTCTTTTAATGACAAGTTGAATACTCTTGCAAGTGGTATACTGATTTGTTCTACTGTTTCCATTAGTAATTTTGGAGGAATCCCATCCACTCCCGGTGATTTGTTATCTTTCATTGCCTTTATTTTCTTAGCTACCAATTCTGGAGTTACAACTAACGGACCTAAATAGTCAGATTTAGCCCCCTGAAATTTAGCATCAGCAACTGGTAATGAACTAATATCTTCTTTGGTAAACACTGAACTGAAGTAACCATTTAGGTCTTCCGCCATTAAAAACCCCTGTGATATTATATTTCCAGCACTGTCTTCTAGAGGTCCAACCTTGTCTTGTACGTTTTGTTTACTCCTGACATATGCATAAAAACTCTTGCTGTCATTTTTTATGTTACATGCTAGTTTTTGCTCATAGCTTCTTTTAGATTGTCTGATTTCAGTTGTAGCTGCATTAAGTGCCTCTTTGTATTTTGCATAGTCTTCGTCCTTTCTGGTACGCCTATAAACCCTCCACATAGTTTGTTTTAGCATTATTTTTCTAATAGCCTCTTTTGACAAGTGTTTCTTTCTACACCGTTTTCCTTGTTTTTGGAAGGGAACAAATTTATCGATGATACTCTCAATTTCATATTTTAGAATATTCCAACATTCAATTGCGGTCTTATTCATCAGCATGTTATTCCAATCTAGCTTTGCTAAGTATTTTCTCATATCTTTGTAGTTACCTTTGTGGAAGTTTCTCTTGTACGTTTTCTTATTTTTACTTTCTGATTTTACATTGATGTCAAAATGTATTTGATTATGGTCACTATTACCCAATGGTTCAAATATTTTTACATTGTCCACTAATTCTTTTTGTGATGACAAAACTATATCTAATACATTTTCTCCCCTGGTTGGTTCTAGTACGTGCTGAGTAAGAAAGCTATCCTGGATTAAAAATAGAAATTGTTGGTCCTCAATCCCTGTGCTCTCTAGAGAATTCCATTGTATGTGTCCATGGTTAAAATCTCCCATTATGATACATTCCCCTTTACTAACTTCCTTTATAGCGTTTTTATTTTTGTGTTGTCCTCTTCGTTTATGTTTGGACTTCGGTAAACTAATCCAATAGTTAATTTTGAATTACCTGAAACAATTTTGCACCAAACAGCTTCATCGCAATCTGCTTCCCTTTCTAGTTTTATTTCATAAGCCTGAATAGATTCTTTAACATATAAAATAACTCCCCCGCCCCTTCTTCCTATTCGATCTTTCCTAAACATTACATATCCTGTCAGTCCTAATTCAGCATCTGTTATATCTATGTTGGCCCATGATTCAGTTATACCAATTATGTGAGGGTCAATATCTTCTACCATAATGTTTAATTCGTTTTTCTTATTTACTATGCTCCTTGCATTTAAACATACGCATCTATAACCTTTTTCAGATATGTTTTTCGGATGATTTGATATTGGTTTATCTGGGCTAGTGGCCTCTTGTTCTGCTTGAGACACCTCTAGGTAACCCCCCTGCACTTCTAGTTTAAAGAATGTTTACTTCCAAAAATATTTGTCATTGTACCCAAGTCACTATCTACTGCTGCTGAAAGTTTGTCCGCGAATACTGCCGCCCCCTTTCCACTTAAATGAAGCCCATCCTTCATGTACATATCAGCCCTCCCAACAAAACTTCCCCATAAATCCACAAATCCAACTTCCTCTTCCCTACATAACTTCTGGACTAACATGTTAATTGCCATCCCCCGACAATTTCGATATTTGTGACCCCTCCTGCCCATTACAGGTAAAATCCCTGACAGTATTACCTGCTCAACCCGCGTCTGTTTTAGTGTTCTGACCAACTGCCTATATTTCCTAACTATGGCAGTTGTACCCTCCCTCTCTACGTTATTTGTCCCTACGTGTACTAAAACAGATCCACCCTTACCCGAGCCTACGATGTTTTTTACCCTCTCAGTTATCGCCTCTATTTTGGCTCCAGGCAAGCAGACCACCACATCATCTGCCTTGTTTAAGACTCTGTCGGTCTTCCTAACTATCGAATCCCCCACAAACACCCTCGCTCTCTTCCTCACCCCCTCTATCAGTGCTGCAGAATAACTCTTCCGTTCGATCCCCTCCATCCCATTCTGTCCTGACCCCTTCCCTCCTGTCTCCTTCGCTCCTGTCTCCCCCACTTCCCACTCCTTTGCTCTTGTCTCTCCCACTTCCCTCTCCTTCACTCCGGTTGTTTTCCCTCCCATCTTCCCCACTCCCTTCTCCTTCCCTCCTGTCTCCCCCACTCCCTTCTCTCCTTCCCTCCTGTCTCCCCTACTCCCCTCTCCTTCGCTCCGGTTGTCTTCCCTCCCGTTCCTTTCCTTCCCGTCTCCTTACGTCCTGTCTCCCTACGACCTGTCACCTTCCCTCCTCTCAGCTTCCTCCCAGGCTGCGGTGAGCTCTCCCTAGCATATCTTGTGTCTTTCCCCACTTTATCATCTACTGTTCCCCCACCGGAACTACTGGCACAACCCCCCTGTTCCCTTCCCACTATTGCCACAACGAGCAGCCTCAGCTCTTCCAACTCCACCTCTAGTTCCTTCATCTTCGTACATCCCCTACACTCAAAACTAAAACTATCTGCCTGGACCTCAGCCCAGGACTTCTCGCACCCAGACTTGACGAAGTCCACCCAGTTACTACAACTGCCACAAATTAAGTGCCTTGTGGCCTTTAACTGCCGTTTGCACGGCGCCATCATACAATTTAGTTTTAATTAGTTTGCAACGTTAGCCTTGAATAAGGCTGTTTTTGTGATCAAAAGAACACTTTAGTCTAATATACTTGCTAACTGTGTCTTCTATTAACCTCGCATGAGAAAAAAAGCCACCTAGCGAATACGGAGAACACTGTGTAACAAAACAACGAATTCAGTGTGTACTAATTTACGCTAAAATCCTGCTGTTAATTCCTTTTTACCGAAAACGTTTACTACCACTATGTCAGATATTACCTTATGTATGTAATTTAAGTAAATAGATCACTTTATCTAGCCAATGTAAACTATTCACTATGCTATCTCAATTTTCGAATAGTAAACAACCCTATTATCGCTCGCTGAATTCCCTGACAGAATCCGAAACTAACTTACTCTAAAATACTTCCTCTGACTAATAATTAACAAAACCTGTTTCCTAATATATGTCTACAATACGTTTGTGTATAATATATATTCAATAGTAATACTTATTCTATTTGATATACCGCGTTTTTCTGTAAATGATCTACACCAAATTCAAGTCGCTGCACCAAGTCCAAGTAGCAGACAATAGATGGTAGCAATTTGGACATTCTACTATAACACAACAATGAATACAGATTGCTTAAATCTTTCTCAGAATTGTTTTAAATGTTATTTTCCATTTTCATGCACCCAATGTACCCATTGTCTTTTGTTCTATCATTCTTGAATTTTGCAGGATAATCTGCGCCAATATGTCTATATATTCAGCAAATTTCAGATCAGTAGCTTGTAAACGTCTTAAGTTAGAAGCACCTGAAAACAGATAAAAATAACGGGTGCGTTTTTGGGCGCTTACCCCCTGTTTATATTATAGGGCGTTACAAACACAATTTGCATGCAAGTCCTTAGTTTATTTGCAGGAGTGCTCAGGTACAGCTATTTATTCATTGGTTAAAATTTCAGCACATTCTGAGGCATCAGCTTTTTGACAATTGGTTGATTTGACACGAATTGACTCAGCTGTTAAACTGGTCTGTAATTCTCTGACTTATTTCTCGAACCCTTTCCATTCAAAAGGAACTACTCCCTCTTTTAATGACAAGGTGAACGCTCTTGCAAGTGGTATACTAATTTGTTCTACTGTTTCCATTAGTAGTTTTGGAGGAATTCCATCCACTCCCGGTGATTTATTATCCTTCATTGCCTTTATTTTCTTAGCTACCATTTCTGAAGTTACAATTAACTGCCCTAAATAGTCCGATTTTGCCTCTTGAAAATTAGCATAGATCTGGAACTGGTAATGAACTAATATCCTCCCAGGTAAACACTGAACTGAAGTATCCATATTTAGGTCTTCCACAATTAAAAAACCTTGTGATATTATATTTCCAGCACTGGCTTCTAGTGGTCCAACCTTGTCTTGTACGTTTTGTTTACTCCTGACATACGCATAAAAACTTTTGTTGTCATTTTTTATGTTACGTGCTAATTTTTTTTCATAGCTTCTTTTAGATTTTCTAATTTTAGTTGTCGCTGCATTAAGTGCCTCTTTGTAATTTGTGTAGTCTTCATCCCTTCTGATACGCCTATAAACCCTCCATATAGTTTGCTTGTATGCTATTTTTCTAGACTAATCTAGACTGTTTTCCTTGGTTTTTCAAGGAAACAAATTGTTCAATGATACTGTCAATTTCATATTTTAGAATGTTCCAACATTCAATTGCTGTCTTATTCCTCAGCATGTTATTCCAATCTAGCTTTGCTAAGTATTTTCTCATATCTTTATATTTGCCTTTGTGGAAGTTTCTCCTGTATGTTTTTTATTTTTACTGTCTGATTTTATTTTGATGTCAAAATGTATTTGATTATGATCACTGTTACCCAATTGTTCATGTATTTTGACATTGTCCACTAATTCGTTTTGTAAAGACAAAACTGTATCTAATAATTCTCTCCCTTAGTTGGATCTAGCATGTGTTGAGTAAGGAAGCTATCCTGAATTAAAAATAGAAATTGTTGGTCCTCACCCCCTGTACTCTAGAAATTTCCATTGTATGTGTCCATGGTTAAAATCTCCCATTATGATACATTCCCCTTTACTCACTTCCTTTATAGCATTTTGTATTTTTGTGTTATCTTCTTCATTTATGTTTGCCTTTATTTTCTTAGCTACCAATTCTGGAGTTACAACTAACGGACCTAAATAGTCAGATTTAGCCCCCTGAAATTTAGCATCAGCAACTGGTAATGAACTAATATCTTCTTTGGTAAACACTGAACTGAAGTAACCATTTAGGTCTTCCGCCATTAAAAACCCCTGTGATATTATATTTCCAGCACTGTCTTCTAGAGGTCCAACCTTGTCTTGTACGTTTTGTTTACTCCTGACATATGCATAAAAACTCTTGCTGTCATTTTTTATGTTACATGCTAGTTTTTGCTCATAGCTTCTTTTAGATTGTCTGATTTCAGTTGTAGCTGCATTAAGTGCCTCTTTGTATTTTGCATAGTCTTCGTCCTTTCTGGTACGCCTATAAACCCTCCACATAGTTTGTTTTAGCATTATTTTTCTAATAGCCTCTTTTGACAAGTGTTTCTTTCTACACCGTTTTCCTTGTTTTTGGAAGGGAACAAATTTATCGATGATACTCTCAATTTCATATTTTAGAATATTCCAACATTCAATTGCGGTCTTATTCATCAGTATGTTATTCCAATCTAGCTTTGCTAAGTATTTTCTCATATCTTTGTAGTTACCTTTGTGGAAGTTTCTCTTGTACGTTTTCTTATTTTTACTTTCTGATTTTACATTGATGTCAAAATGTATTTGATTATGGTCACTATTACCCAATGGTTCAAATATTTTTACATTGTCCACTAATTCTTTTTGTGATGACAAAACTATATCTAATACATTTTCTCCCCTGGTTGGTTCTAGTACGTGCTGAGTAAGAAAGCTATCCTGGATTAAAAATAGAAATTGTTGGTCCTCAATCCCTGTGCTCTCTAGAGAATTCCATTGTATGTGTCCATGGTTAAAATCTCCCATTATGATACATTCCCCTTTACTAACTTCCTTTATAGCGTTTTTATTTTTGTGTTGTCCTCTTCGTTTATGTTTGGACTTCGGTAAACTAATCCAATAGTTAATTTTGAATTACCTGAAACAATTTTGCACCAAACAGCTTCATCGCAATCTGCTTCCCTTTCTAGTTTTATTTCATAAGCCTGAATAGATTCTTTAACATATAAAATAACTCCCCCGCCCCTTCTTCCTATTCGATCTTTCCTAAACATTACATATCCTGTCAGTCCTAATTCAGCATCTGTTATATCTATGTTGGCCCATGATTCAGTTATACCAATTATGTGAGGGTCAATATCTTCTACCATAATGTTTAATTCGTTTTTCTTATTTACTATGCTCATTGCATTTAAACACACGTTTAAAATCAGTTTCAGAAATGTTTTCCAGATATTTTGTTACTGGTTGTACTAATGGCCTCCTGTCCTGCTTGAGGCACCTCTAAGTAACCCCCCTGCACTTCTAGTTTAAGCAATGTTTGCTACCAAAAATATTTTTTATGCTACCCATGCCACTGTCTCCTGAGAATTCATCCACAAACACTGTTACACCCTTTCCACTTTGATGAAGCCAATCTTTCATGAACATGTCGGCCACAAATCTACAAATCCTACTTCTTCCTTACATAGCTGCTGAACTAGCATCCTGTGGCAATTTCCATAACCCTGACCCCTGCTTCCCATTACTAATAAAATCCCTGACAGAATTATCTGACTAACTGTCTGTATTTCTTAACTATGGCAGTTGTACCCTCCCTCTCCGTGTTACTAGTCCCTACGTGTACTTGCCAGGACCCATGACTTTCTCCACCCTCTCTTTGTCTTCACTCCTGTCTCCTTCCCTCTCATTGCCTTCCCTCCCATTGCCTTCCATCCCCTCTCCTTCCCTCCCATCTCCTTACGTCCTGTGTTCTTCCACACTGTCACCTTATCTCCTCTCAGCCTCCTCCCAGGCTGAGGTGAACTCTCCCCACCATCTCTATCATCCACAACTACACCTTATAATTCCCTGTCCCCCCACCAGAACCACTGGCACAACCCACCTCTTCCCTGGATGTGTTCTTACTACCCCAAACCTACCACCCAGACCTGATGGTAAGTGTATCCAGTAAACATGATGTTTGTCTTACTTTGTGGCCAAATTAGTATGGAAGACTGTTGTATTCAAATAACTGTATTCATCCATGTTTTCTATATATTCGCCTGCATAGAAAAGTGGGATAGAACAAAGCTTATCATTTTTCTGGCCTAATGTTAAGTCTGCTTCCGTTTCATGAAAGTGATGTTATTTCTACCTCATTTGTTCAAGGTTGATACGATGGTAAGTCCCAGCTTTGTGGTAAGTCTGTTTCAGTTTGCCAAGCCTGCTAGTAAGTGAGCCTTCATTTGTTAAGTTTGAAGGTAAATCAGCATCGATTCGTTAAGTTTGATGGTAAGTCAGTAGCCGTTTGTTAAGTTTGATGGTAAGTCAGCCTCCATTTGTTAAGTTTGATGGTAAGTCTGTCTCAGTTTATTATATCTGCCTCCATTCGACAAGTATAGTGGTAAGTCTGCCTCCATTAGACAAATGTAGTGGTAAGTCTGCCTCGATTCGAATTTGACAAGTGTAGTGGTAAGTCTGCCTCCATGCGACAAGTGTAGTGGTAAGTCTGCCTCCATGTGACAAGTGTAGTGGTAAGTCTGCCTCCATGCAACAAGTGTAGTGGTAAGTCTGCCTCCATGCAACAAGTGTAGTAGTAAGTCTGCTTCCATGTGACAAGTGTAGTGGTAAGTCTGCCTCCATGCGACAAGTGTAGTGGTAAGTCTGCCTCCATGTGACAAGTGTAGTGGTAAGTCTGCCTCCATGCAACAAGTGTAGTGGTAAGTCTGCCTCCATGCAACAAGTGTAGTAGTAAGTCTGCTTCCATGTGACAAGTGTAGTGGTAAGTCTGCCTCCATGCGACAAGTGTAGTGGTAAGTCTGCTTCCATGTGACAAGTGTAGTGGTAAGTCTGCCTCCATGTGACAAGTGTAGTGGTAAGTCTGCTTCCATGCGACAAGTGTAGTGGTAAGTCTGCCTCCATGCGACAAGTGTAGTGGTAAGTCTGCTTCTATGTGACAAGTGTAGTGGTAAGTCTGCCTCCATGCAACAAGTGTAGTGGTAAGTCTGCCTCCATGCAACAAGTGTAGTAGTAAGTCTGCTTCCATGTGACAAGTGTAGTGGTAAGTCTGCTTCCATGTGACAAGTGTAGTGGTAAGTCTGCTTCCATGTGACAAGTGTAGTGGTAAGTCTGCTTCTATGTGACAAGTGTAGTGGTAAGTCTGCTTCTATGTGACAAGTGTAGTGGTAAGTCTGCCTCCATGCAACAAGTGTAGTGGTAAGTCTGCCTCCATGCAACAAGTGTAGTAGTAAGTCTGCTTCCATGTGACAAGTGTAGTGGTAAGTCTGCCTCCATGCGACAAGTGTAGTGGTAAGTCTGCTTCCATGTGACAAGTGTAGTGGTAAGTCTGCTTCCATGTGACAAGTGTAGTGGTAAGTCTGCTTCCATGTGACAAGTGTAGTGGTAAGTCTGCCTCCATGCGACAAGTGTAGTGGTAAGTCTGCTTCTATGTGACAAGTGTAGTGGTAAGTCTGCCTCCATGCAACAAGTGTAGTGGTAAGTCTGCCTCCATGCAACAAGTGTAGTAGTAAGTCTGCTTCCATGTGACAAGTGTAGTGGTAAGTCTGCTTCCATGTGACAAGTGTAGTGGTAAGTCTGCTTCCATGTGACAAGTGTAGTGGTAAGTCTGCTTCTTTGTGACAAGTGTAGTGGTAAGTCTGCTTCTATGTGACAAGTGTAGTGGTAAGTCTGCCTCCATGCAACAAGTGTAGTGGTAAGTCTGCCTCCATGCAACAAGTGTAGTAGTAAGTCTGCTTCCATGTGACAAGTGTAGTGGTAAGTCTGCCTCCATGCGACAAGTGTAGTGGTAAGTCTGCTTCCATGTGACAAGTGTAGTGGTAAGTCTGCTTCCATGTGACAAGTGTAGTGGTAAGTCTGCTTCCATGTGACAAGTGTAGTGGTAAGTCTGCCTCCATGCGACAAGTGTAGTGGTAAGTCTGTTTCCATACGACAAGTGTAGTGGTAAGTTTGCTTCCATGCGACAAGATTAGTGGTAAGTCTGCCTCCATGCAACAAGTGTAGTGGTAAGTACACCTCTATATGACATGTGTAGTTGTAAGTCTGCCTCCATTCGACAAGTGTTGTGGCAAGTCTGCCTCTATGCAACAAGTGTTGTGGTAAGTCTGCCTCTATGCGATAAATGTAGTGGTAGGCCAACATTTGTCATTGTCTCCTTCACAAGCTGTCATCATTATTTTTTATTATCCACATCACGATACATCACGATGCATCACTATCGGAATCTTCATCTGATTCACTTGTTTCCCTCATGCATGGGAAGAAGCACACAGTCCTTCAGTATTCTTCGTTAAATGTGTACGTTTAAAACTTGTTTTCAGGTCATACCAACCAATCACGGTTGTATCTAACAATGTCCACCCCTTCCACAGAGCTGCCTGTGACGGAGGGTGTGAAAGAGGGCGATAACTTCTTGGCCCAACAGAGGGCACTGTCCAGAGCGAATGCTACACCCGCTAACAAAGTAAGCCGCGTCAATGTAGCCGTATGTGGTAAAACATTGGGTCAAGGAGAGGATAATATATAAATACTATGTATTTAATATGGATTTTTGGATTTATATAGCCATGTCCCGTTTTTTTTTACAGAATTTAAAGTGAAAATTGTGGATTTAAAAAAAAATGTGGTAGATCTGTTAGCATTTTATTAGGAAATCATCTTGGTTGTCAGCCCACTGGGTGAGCCGCAGAAACGTCTAAATGTTGTCTGCTTGTGAAATTATAAGCACCCTTGTCGATACCAATTAGGTAAATTTAGTTCTTTTAAAAAATGTATGCTTACATAACATGTGTTTGTGTCTTGTGATAATCTGTGGTAGTTTTTAAATCCCATCTGAACTGGAATCTGTCAAGAATCAATGTGGTCACACAATGTGGTCACACAATGTGGTCACACAATGACAGATGGCAAAGAGGAATACACGATACACTGATGTCATATAGAATATGTCTTCTTCTTGTTATGTGCTTGCACCGGGACCCAATATATAGTGGCGGAGAATGTATTTACTTGAGAATAACTTATCCAACCACTATTTTGTATCTGGATGGTCAAATCCTAGTACGTAGCATTAAATCATGTTAAGACAGTATAACAACATAATTTATTGGTATTCTGTAGAGGTAGTAGTAGTTTAAATGTCTCCATGTGTCTCTATTATATGTGAATTGGAAAGATGTTTCCAGATATCAAGAGGCTGTGTATTACTGCTAGTTTCATTAATTTCAACGCAGTATTTTGGTGTAATTTCAGGAAACAACTGTGCCAGTTCCTGCGGAGGAATTCATCGACATCGTCGACTCGACTCAAGAGTCAGTGCTACGTTTACATTGTCTTAGTTTCTCATTTAAAGTTATTCATCTGTACAACAGTCACCAGCTACACAAGTAATGATTTATTCTAGTGACTTTCCCTTAATATTGACATTACCATTTTTAATTTGGGTATTTTAATAAATTATTAATATTATATGGCAATCTTGCATTGTAAAGAATTAAAGATTTAAATTTATGACAATAGAACTGTGAGTTGCAGTGTGTGTGGTTGGTACAGGTATTCTGGTGACAGAACTGTGAGTTGCAGTGTGTGTGGTTGGTACAGGTATTCTGGTGACAGAACTGTGAGTTGCAGTGTGTGTGGTTGGTACAGGTATTCTGGTGACAGAACTGTGAGTTGCAGTGTGTGGTTGGTGCAGGTATTCTGGTGACAGAACAGTGAGTTGCAGTGTGTGTGGTTGGTACAGGTATTCTGGTGACAGAACTGTGAGTTGCAGTGTGTGGTTGGTGCAGGTATTCTGGTGACAGAACTGTGAGTAGCAGTGTGTGTGGTTGGTACAGGTATTCTGGTGACAGAACTGTGAGTTGCAGTGTGTGGTTGGTGCAGGTATTCTGGTGACAGAACTGTGAGTTGCAGTGTGTGTGGTTGGTACAGGTATTCTGGTGACATAACTGTGAGTTGCAGTGTGTGTGGTTGGTACAGGTATTCTGGTGACAGAACTGTGAGTTGCAGTGTGTGGTTGGTACAGGTATTCTGGTGACAGAACTGTGAGTTGCAGTGTGTGGTTGGTACAGGTATTCTGGTGACAGAACTGTGAGTTGCAGTGTGTGTGGTTGGTACAGGTATTCTGGTGACAGAACTGTGAGTTGCAGTGTGTGGTTGGTACAGGTATTCTGGTGACAGAACTGTGAGTTGCAGTGTGTGTGGTTGGTACAGGTATTCTGGTTACAGAACTGTGAGTTGCAGTGTGTGGTTGGTACAGGTATTCTGGTGACAGAACTGTGAGTTGCAGTGTGTGTGGTTGGTACAGGTATTCTGGTTACAGAACTGTGAGTTGCAGTGTGTGGTTGGTGCAGGTATTCTGGTGACAGAACTGTGAATTGCAGTGTGTGGTTGGTGCAGGTATTCTGGTGACAGAACTGTGAGTTGCAGTGTGTGTGGTTGGTGCAGGTATTCTGGTGACAGAACTGTGAGTTGCAGTGTGTGGTTGGTACAGGTATTCTGGTGACAGAACTGTGAGTTGCAGTGTGTGGTTGGTACAGGTATTCTGGTGACAGAACTGTGAGTAGCAGTGTGTATGGCTGGTGCAGGTATTCTGGTGACAGAACTGTGAGTTGCAGTGTGTGTGGTTGGTGCAGGTATTCTGGTGACAGAACTGTGAGTTGCAGTGTGTGTGGTTGGTGCAGGTATTCTGGTGACAGAACTGTGAGTTGCAGTGTGTATGGTTGGTGCAGGTATTCTGGTGACAGAACTGTTAGTTGCAGTGTGTGTGGTTGGTGCAGGTATTCTGGTGACAGAACTGTGAGTAGCAGTGTGTGTGGTTGGTACAGGTATTCTGATGATGATCTGTACGAGGTGCCAGATGGAACAGAAGTCAAACGACTGTCTTCAGGCTCCTTTTCGGGTGAGTTCTTGTATCATTTCAATTATTCTTACACATTATGGGGTGAGGTGTATCACTCTCAGTAGGTTGTGTGTGAGAGAGAGTGGAGCCAACTCGCGCTACTGTGATGTCACACTTTCACAGTCAGCACTCTTGATTTTGGAGGCTTTGTAAATAAAAAATTCCAATACTCCACAACACATTTTTTATAGGATTGACCACCCGTCTACACATATAAAACAACTGGAGGCATTTTACACGCATTGCAAGTGCAGTTAATGGAAAGCTGATTATTGCAAACTTTCAACTGGAGAAAAAACTCTAAAACATACCTTCCTTTTTGGTAATAATTCAAGTGGACCCACCCACCCACCCATCCACCCACATCCAATTTTTTTTTGGATTATTGGAAATGTTTATATTGACATAACCCCTTACACATGCAGATGGTGACTGCCATGTGTTTCACGCAGGCAGGACCAGTATCTTCACTAGAACAGTCTGCACCTGAAACAGGGACACTGTGTTCAGTTAGATATATTTATTGAGTAGTGATAATATGATAAGCAAAACTGCGTGCACAAATATTACACATAAGTGAAGTAAAGTGAATTTGTTTAGATCTTACATATAGAGTCAAATAACAGTTTGTACATATTTTACATAGTTTTGATGATCCAGGGAGGCCTGCTCTAAGAGAGATCGCTATTGTACAAGCCTCCCTATGACTACGTATGGTGCAGTAATCATTATTACTGCTGTTTGACTAGAGAGTACATATATAAATAGATGTGGAGTTGCAAACTTTGCCTACAAATATAACAGTGCAAATAATACTAACAAATAATACTAAAAAAAATACATATAGTGCAAATAATGTAAATACTTTTTTGTGTTTATAAATGTGAATAGAATGTGAATCAAATATAATTATCATTATTATCGTGATAATTACAGAGAAGTTAAATAATACAGAAAAAGGATAAATACATTAAACTTGTAAAAATACAATTAAAATCTTGACAGTAAAAATAATATGTTAGTTCCAAATTTATCATTTACAAATTGTATTGTGAGGAACTCAAATACCAACTGTTTTGATAGTATAGTGGTAGTATTACTGAATGAATATTCAGTATAATATTATATTACAGAGCTATGAATTATTAATTAATGCAGTTTATCATGATAATGATAATGAAGGCATACCATACATTTCTAGGCTTCAGCTGGCATATTCTTTTCGCAGATGTAGCAGTTATTAATATTACATTCCAAGCCATATTTACTTATGATATATGTTTTGGAGTAATTCACAAGTCCTTGGTAGGAATGGGTGTTAATTTTCTCCATGGCAATTTGTGGAAGAAAGTTTTCTTCAAAAGTTGTGGTATTGTATGTCTGATACAAAGGCGGCAGTATATTATATTAGTTTGTTTAATCTGGATGTTACAGTCATAGTTTTGGGGAAAATTATTTATTGTCAGTATAGCGTTGTGGTGCCTTTCTTTGTCTTTTTGGTCTAGATGATACATTTTCATTACCAGTGAACATGTCTGTAAAATATTCTGGAATGTTTCCATTTTTGTATCTGTAAAAAAATGTCATGCATGACAGCTTAAAGAGGTCGTTTGCTTTTAATAGTTCTAGTTCTTTGAGTAAAGGTGTACTGCGTTAATTATATTTACTGTTTGATATAGATCTAATTGCTTGTTTTTGTAGTTTGTTTATTCGTTTGTTTATAAGATTACACAATACAACAAAATAATTATGTATTTATTTGTACATATTTGTATTAATTAATTTAGTTATTTATTTGTACATTTCTGTTTTAATAATTTTTTAAGCTCTGTTTTACAGTCTCTTATAATTTCGTGTTTGAGTGGTCAGTGGATGCAATGCCTGCTATGTGTGCAATGTTTTTATGTTTTGTATTTTAATGCATGTGTACATGAAGTAAGACTTTATTGAAATATTTACTTACTTATGTTGTGACTGTCGACAGACGGAACGTCCTATGAGTCGTATGATGAAGAAGATGCAGAAGTGAACCCTCATGAGGTCGTCTACGAGAACCAGATGCTGGGTCACGATGTCCTACTTCCAAGGTGAGCTGGTCGGTTGATTGACAGGTGCCACTTGAGCACTGCAGAGTTGACATTGAGACTTTCATTAAAATGGTATTGTGGGAGGGAAGATACTCTCTCCCACAATTTCCTTCCTGTATTCCATCTCCATCAAAAACATTTCTTTTCTCCTGATTATTTAACTTGGCTCCTGTTTGACAAGTGTCACTTTAACACTGTAGATTTGACATAATTATATATCAATTTGTTGGCAAATTATTATCAATTTGATTGGTTGTCTAAGCTTTGGATCCATGGTACATTGTTTAAGTGAGTTTCTGTGCTATAATACAAATTCAATAATAAATTATTAGTATTACATTTCCACATTTAATAAAATTCTTGTTTAACTGTTCACTTAAAAGGTATTGTGAATTGACTGAGCACTCCACCCAAGGACACACTGGGCAATGATAACACTCCACCCAAGGACACTGGGCAATGCTAACACTCCACCCAAGGACACTGGGCAATGCTAACACGGCCATGTGTGGACTTTGATACAATAATTGGCAACCGAATTATAATATCTGAGTTAAAGATAACCATGGCAACAGAGAGTATCCAGACAGGGGGGGTTTCAAACATTGCTGATATAAACTAGAAGTCTGTACTTTCAGTGCAGACAGGGTTTTGAGGTCAGTGGAAATCTTGTAAACATGCACAAAACAGCCTGTGTTTTTATTAGGGTAACAAGGTTATTCTTGCCAACATTGTGCTATAGAGGAGTAGAACTGTCAACTGTCACCATTCATTGTGATTGGGTCCAGTTTGTTGAACTCAACTGACAGGTCAAGTGTTGACCTTATCAGATAATAACTGCTCCCTAGTCAAGTGGTTGTACTTCTAGAATGCAGATCACTGTTCTAATTTAATATGTCCAGTCTAACTGTTGTATTAGTGGAATGACTGTGATATGATTGTAGCAATTTACATATTTCAGTGGTGCATGAAATATTGCTGCATCAATAATTATGTTCTTCAACTGCCTCTATAAGTTGTAATACCCAACTTCTTACATGTTGTTGCTTTAAGGGTGTATCCATTTATGATACACCACTTCTTACGTTTTGTTGCTTTTAGGATTTATCCATTTATGGTACCCCACTTCTTATGTTTTGTTGCTTTAAGGGTGTATCCATTTATGATACACCACTTCTTACATTTTGTTGCTTTTAGGGTGTATCCATTTATGATACCCCACTTCTTATGTTTTGTTGCTTTAAGGGTGTATCCATTTACGATACACCACTTCTTACGTTGTGTTGCTTTTAGGATGTATCCATTTATGATACCCAACTTCTTACGTTTTGTTGCTTTTAGGGTGTATCCATTTATGATACACCACTTCTTACGTTTTGTTGCTTTTAGGGTGTATCCATTTATGATACCCAACTTCTTATGTTTTGTTGCTTTAAGGGTGTATCCATTTATGATACACCACTTCTTACGTTTTGTTGCTTTTAGTGTGTATCCATTTATGGTACCCCACTTCTTATGTCTTGTTGCTTTTAGGGTGTATCCATTTATGATACACCACTTCTTACGTTTTGTTGCTTTTAGGGTGTATCAATTTATGGTACCCCACTTCTTATGTTTTGTTGCTTTAAGTGTATCCATTTATGATACACCACTTCTTACGTTTTGTTGCTTTTAGGGTGTATCCATTTATGGTACCCAACTTCTTACATTTTGTTGCTTTTAGGGTGTATCCATTTATGATACCCAACTTCTTACATTTTGTTGCTTTTAGGGTGTATCCATTTATGATACCCCACTTCTTACATTTTGTTGCTTTTAGGGTGTATCCATTTATGGTACCCAACTTCTTACATTTTGTTGCTTTTATGGTGTATCCATTTATGGTACCCAACTTCTTATGTTTTGTTGCTTTTAGGGTGTATCCATTTATGGTACCCAACTTCTTACGTTTTGTTGCTTTTAGGGTGTATCCATTTATGGTACCCCACTTCTTATGTTTTGTTGCTTTTAGGGTGTATCCATTTATGGTACCCCACTTCTTATGTTTTGTTGCTTTAAGGGTGTATCCATTTATGGTACCCAACTTCTTATGTTTTGTTGCTTTTAGGGTGTATCCATTTATGGTACCCCACTTCTTATGTTTTGTTGCTTTTAGGGTGTATCCATTTATGATACCCCACTTCTTACATTTTGTTGCTTTTAGGGTGTATCCATTTATGATACCCAACTTCTTACGTTTTTTGCTTTTAGGGTGTATCCATTTATGGTACCCCACTTATGTTTTGTTGCTTTTAGGGTGTATCCATTTATGATACCCCACTTCTTATGTTTTGTTGCTTTTAGGGTGTATCCATTTATGGTACCCCACTTCTTATGTTTTGTTGCTTTTAGGGTGTATCCATTTATGATACCCAACTTCTTACGTTTTTTGCTTTTAGGGTGTATCCATTTATGGTACCCCACTTCTTACGTTTTGTTGCTTTTAGGGTGTATCCATTTATGATACCCAACTTCTTATGTTTTTTGCTTTTAGGGTGTATCCATTTATGGTACCCCACTTCTTACGTTTTGTTGCTTTTAGGGTGTATCCATTTATGGTACCCAACTTCTTATGTTTTGTTGCTTTTAGGGTGTATCCATTTATGATACCCAACTTCTTACGTTTTTTGCTTTTAGGGTGTATCCATTTATGGTACCCCACTTCTTACGTTTTGTTGCTTTTAGGGTGTATCCATTTATGATACACCACTTCTTATGTTTTGTTGCTTTTAGGGTGTATCCATTTATGGTACCCAACTTCTTACGTTTTGTTGCTTTTAGGGTGTATCCATTTATGATACCCAACTTCTTACATTTTGTTGCTTTTAGGGTGTATCCATTTATGTTACCCCACTTCTTATGTTTTGTTGCTTTTAGGGTGTATCCATTTATGAATATTTGTTTACTGTTCTTAAACTTTTAGCTTTTTCTCCTTCACTATTATTAAAGAATTTCTTTTTGTATCTATTTGTCAAGGTATTTTACTCCTTTCCTGGGTTATATTCAACTAGTTATCAATCATAGACATGCTTATATTAAATCTATTATAAAAGACTTGGTTCTTGAGGTGTTTAGTTTGTCCTTTGTCCTTTAAGAATCAATTTCACACAACAATCAATGAAATGTTTATGCTGTATATGTTTTATTTTACACATAAAATTACTCTCTATTTCCCTCCCATGTATAATCAAATAGTTACAGAATAGTACATCAAATGATAGCTTCCAGCTTTGATCAATTATTAGTTGATAAATAGTTGATTAGGAACATTATGTTGTCTCACGGCCTGAACATAGAATAGTTAACTATTGCCTAACAAAGTCTTATCACCCAAATTTGTTTTCAGGCAGATCTGTAACGACGCATTAATGTGGATAATCTTCTTTTCACATAAACAAATGACACAAGTTAGTGTCCTATATTTGTAAAAAAAATTAAATAAACACATTTATTCATACATGTTAAGTTTCAGAAATGGAAATGCAGGAGATTTATGAATAAATTAGAGGGTCTCTGGGTCTCTGAAAAGTGTACGCAAATTGGAGGGTCTCCTGGTACCAGAGAATTGTGTGTAAATCAATATTTCACATCCTCATCACTACTAAAAATTACTACCAGATCAGCTTTAGTTCCAAATACAGTGAACATGTAAATGTTATTAAATTAAATGGTACACCTGCATGTTAATAATTTTTTTTTTTTGGAATAGACATATTCTTTGTGGACTGTAAAAACAACAGTGCTACTATACTCTATGGTCTAGGTATAAAACAATTTGTTTCAACTCCTGAAATGTATTAGGTAACATAATATTAACTAGAACTGAAGCATTTTCTTAAAATTGTTTGATCCAGGGTGATGGAGGCATTTGTGATCCTAGGTGATGGAGGTGTTTTTTTTATGAAAACCCTTTTTAATGTCTTCGGTCATAGAGTGCTTCGACTGTGACAATTATCAAATATATGAATTAAATAAAACTTGTATGTAGTGGCGATGTATTGAGGGGCAGTATACTTAACTTATTGATCGATATGAGTATGTGGGCGATAATGGAGGACTGTTCCACTAATGCGTATAAATAACTTAAACAACGGGCAAAGGCAAAAGCACAAGGATACTGTTTAGCCATGTCTCCATTGTCCAGTCTGCACAAAACTTGACTGAACTAACCCCTGCTGTTGTCATTGGCGTGAGTAAAAGGAAGGATTGATGATCTGTTGTTAACTGAGGCCACACAAAAATATTTTTAGTCTTATTAGAAATCCGGGAAATTTGTTCTTCTGTCTGGGAGGACGAGATATTTCATAGATTTCATAGCCTCCTGGCAAATCCGGGAGACTTAACATGTGTGATTTATTAGTTGTTATTATTATATTTATCATCTTGCTGTTGTTGGAACTGACTGTAACCAGCCTCTTCTGGTGGACCAGTTGAACTTAGTCAACTGCTAGTCAGCTGTTAGTTTGACAACTTATTGTTCAGGTTTTGGCGGTGAAGATGTAAGAGCGGATATGATGTACTTTATACTAAATATATAACATGAGTTTAGTTTGTTCCTTTAACACAGTGTAGCGTAGTGGTTAGAACGTCGGACCCTCAACAAAAAGAACCCGGGTTCGAATCCTCTGAGATATATGTGACACAGTTAACTCTGGCTACAGACACTGTGAGATATATGTGACACAGTTAACTCTGGCTACAGACACTGTGGGATATATGTGACGCAGTTAACTCTGGCTACAGACACTGTGAGATATATGTGACACAGTTCACACTGGCTACATACATTGCTGGATATATGTGACACAGTTCACTCTGGCTACAGACACTGTGGGATATATGTGACACAGTTCAATCTGGCTACAGACACTGTGGGATATATGTGACACAGTTCACTCTGGCTACAGACACTGTGGGATATATGTGACACAGTTCAATCTGGCTACATAAACTGTGGGATATATGTGACACAGTTAACTCTGGCTACAGACATTGTGAGATATATGTGACACAGTTAACTCTGGCTACAGACACTACTGGATATATGTGACACAGTTAACTCTGGCTACAGACACTGTGGGATATATGTGACACAGTTAACTCTGGCTACAGACACTGTGGGATATATGTGACACAGTTAACTCTGGCTACAGACACTGTGGGATATATGTGACACAGTTAACTCTGGCTACAGACACTGTGAGATATATGTGACACAGTTCACACTGGCTACATACATTGCTGGATATATGTGACACAGTTCACTCTGGCTACAGACACTGTGGGATATATGTGACACAGTTCAATCTGGCTACAGACACTGTGGGATATATGTGACACAGTTCACTCTGGCTACAGACACTGTGGGATATATGTGACACAGTTCAATCTGGCTACATAAACTGTGGGATATATGTGACACAGTTAACTCTGGCTACAGACACTGTGAGATATATGTGACACAGTTAACTCTGGCTACAGACACTACTGGATATATGTGACACAGTTAACTCTGGCTACAGACACTGTGGGATATATGTGACACAGTTAACTCTGGCTACAGACACTGAGGGATATATGTGACACAGTTAACTCTGGCTACAGACACTGTGAGATATATGTGACACAGTTCACTCTGGCTACAGACACTGCGGGATATATGTGACACAGTTAACTCTGGCTACAGACACTGTGGGATATATGTGACACAGTTAACTCTGGCTACAGACACTGTGGGATATATGTGACACAGTTCACTCTGGCTGCAGACACTGTGGGATATATGTGACACAGTTCACTTTGGCTACAGACACTGTGGGATATATGTGACACAGTTAACTCTGGCTACAGACACTGTGAGATATATGTGACACAGTTCACTCTGGCTACAGACACTGTGAGATATATGTGACACAGTTAACTCTGGCTACAGACACTGTGGGATATATGTGACACAGTTAACTCTGGCTACAGACACTGTGAGATATATGTGACACAGTTCACTCTGGCTACAGACACTGTGAGATATATGTGACACAGTTAACTCTGGCTACAGACACTGTGAGATATATGTGACACAGTTCACTCTGGCTACAGACACTGTGGGATATATGTGACACAGTTAACTCTGGCTACAGACACTGTGGGATATATGTGACACAGTTCACTCTGGCTACATACACTGTGGGATATATGTGACACAGTTCACTTTGGCTACAGACACTGCTGGATATATGTGACACAGTTCACTCTGGCTACAGACACTGTGGGATATATGTGACACAGTTCACTCTGGCTACAAACACTATGGGATATATGTGACACAGTTCACTCTGGCTACAGACACTGTGGGATATATGTGACACAGTTCACTCTGGCTACAGACACTGTGGGATATATGTGACACAGTTCACTCTGGCTACAGACACTGTGAGATATATGTGACACAGTTCACACTAGCTACATACATTGCTGGGTATATGTGACACAGTTCACTCTGGCTACAGACACTGTCGGATATATGTGACACAGTTAACACTAGCTACATACATTGCTGGATATATGTGACACAGTTCACTCTGGCTATAGACACTGTGGGATATATGTGACACAGTTCACTCTGGCTACAGACACTGTGAGATATATGTGACACAGTTCACACTGGCTACATACATTGCTGGGTATATGTGACACAGTTCACTCTGGCTACAGACACTGTGAGATATATGTGACACAGTTCACTCTGGCTACAGACACTGTGGGATATATGTGACACAGTTCACTCTGGCTACAGACACTGTGGGATATATGTGACACAGTTCACTCTGGCTACAGACACTGTGGGATATATGTGACACAGTTCACACTGGCTACAGACATTGCTGGGTATATGTGACACAGTTCACACTGGCTACAGACATTGCTGGGTATATGTGACACAGTTCACTCTGGCTTCAGACACTGTGGGATATATGTGACACAGTTCACTCTGGCTACAGACACTGTGAGATATATGTGACACAGTTCACACTGGCTACAGACACTGTGAGATATATGTGACACAGTTCACTCTGGCTACAGACACTGTGGGATATATGTGACACAGTTCACTCTGGCTACAGACACTGTGGGATATATGTGACACAGTTCACTCTGGCTACAGACACTGTGGGATATATGTGACACAGTTCACTCTGGCTACAGACATTGCTGGGTATATGTGACACAGTTCACTCTGGCTACAGACACTGGGATATATGTGACACAGTTCACTCTGGCTACAGACACTGTGAGATATATGTGACACAGTTCACACTGGCTACAGACATTGCTGGGTATATGTGACACAGTTCACTCTGGCTACATACACTGTGGGATATATGTGACACATTTCACTCTGGCTACGTACACTGTGGGATATATGTGACACAGTTCGCTCTAGCTACAGACACTGTGGGATATATGTGACACAGTTCACTCTGGCTACAGACACTGTGGGATATATGTGACACAGTTCACTTTGGCTACAGACACTGTGGGATATATGTGACACAGTTCACTCTGGCTACAGACACTGTGGGATATATGTGACACAGTTCACTTTGGCTACAGACACTGTGGGATATATGTGACACAGTTCACTTTGGCTACAGACACTGTAGGATATATGTGACACAGTTCACTTAGACTACAGACACTGTGGGATATATGTGACACAGTTCACTCTGGCTACAGACACTGTGAGATATATGTGACACAGTTCACTCTGGCTACAGACACTGTGAGATATATGTGACACAGTTCACTCTGGCTACAGACACTGTGGGATATATGTGACACAGTTCAATCTGGCTACATAAACTGTGGGATATATGTGACACAGTTCACTTTGGCTACAGACACTGCGGGATATATGTGACACAGTTCACTTTGGCTACAGACACTGTGATATATATATGTGACACAGTTCACTCTGGCTACAGACACTGTGAGATATATGTGACACAGTTCACTCTGGCTACAGACATTGCTGGGTATATGTGACACAGTTCACTCTGGCTACAGACACTGTGAGATATATGTGACACAGTTCAATCTGGCTACATATACTGTGGGATATATGTGACACAGTTCACTCTGGCTACTGACGCTGTGGGATATATGTGACACAGTTCACTTTGGCTACAGACACTGTGGGATATATGTGACACAGTTCATTTTGGCTACATACACTGTGGGATATATGTGACACAGTTCACTTTGGCTACAGACACTGTGAGATATATGTGACACAGTTCACTCTGGCTACAGACACTGTGAGATATATGTGACACAGTTCACTCTGGCTACATACACTGCGCGATATATGTGACACAGTTCAATGTGACTACATAAACTGTGGGATATATGTGACACAGTTCACTCTGGCTACAGACACTGTGGGATATATGTGACACAGTTCACTCTGGCTATTGACATTGTGGGATATATGTGACACAGTTCACTTTGGCTACAGACACTGCGGGATATATGTGACACAGTTCACTTTGGCTACAGACACTGCGGGATATATGTGACACAGTTCACTTTGGCTACAGACACTGTGATATATATGTGATACAGTTCACTCTGGCTACAGACACTGTGAGATATATGTGACACAGTTCACTCTGGCTACAGACACTGTGGGATATATGTGACACAGTTCAATCTGGCTACATAAACTGTGGGATATATGTGACACAGTTCACTCTGGCTACAGACACTGTGATATATGTGACACAGTTCACTCTGGCTACAGACACTGTGATATATGTGACACAGTTCACTCTGGCTACAGACACTTCTGGATATATGTGACACAGTTCAATCTGGCTACATAAACTGTGGGATATATGTGACACAGTTCAATCTGGCTACATAAACTGTGGGATATATGTGACACAGTTCACTCTGGCTACAGACACTGTGATATATGTGACACAGTTCACTCTGGCTACAGACACTGTGATATATGTGACACAGTTCACTCTGGCTACAGACACTGCTGGATATATGTGACACAGTTCAATCTGGCTACATAAACTGTGGGATATATGTGACACAGTTCACTCTGGCTACAGACACTGCGGGATATATGTGACACAGTACACTTTGGCTACAGACACTGCGGGATATATGTGACACAGTTCATTTTGGCTACAGACACTGTGGGATATATGTGACACAGTTCACTCTGGCTACAGACACTGTGAGATATATGTGACACAATTCACTTTGGCTACAGACACTGTGGGATATATGTGACACAGTTAACTCTGGCTACAGACACTGCGGGATATATGTGACACAATTCACTTTGGCTACAGACACTGTGGGATATATGTGACACAGTTCACTCTGGCTACAAACACTATGGGATATATGTGACACAGTTCACTCTGGCTACAGACACTGTGAGATATATGTGACACAGTTCACTCTGGCTACAGACACTGTGAGATATATGTGACACAGTTCACTTTGGCTACAGACACTGTGGGATATATGTGACACAGTTCACTCTGGCTACAAACACTATGGGATATATGTGACACAGTTCACTTTGGCTACAGACACTGTGGGATATATGTGACACAGTTCACTCTGGCTACAAACACTATGGGATATATGTGACACAGTTCACTCTGGCTACAGACACTGCTGGATATGTGTGACACAGTTCACTCTGGCTACAGACACTGTGCGATATATGTGACACAGTTCACTCTGGCTACAGACTCTGTGGGATATATGTGACACAGTTCACACTAGCTACAGACATTGCTGGGTATATGTGACACAGTTCACTCTGGCTACAGACACTGTGTGATATATGTGACACAGTTCACTCTGGCTACAGACTCTGTGGGATATATGTGACACAGTTCACACTGGCTACAGACATTGCTGGGTATATGTGACACAGTTCACTCTGGCTACAGACTCTGTGGGATATATGTGACACAGTTCACACTGGCTACAGACATTGCTGGGTATATGTGACACAGTTCACTCTGGCTACAGACTCTGTGGGATATATGTGACACAGTTCACTCTAGCTACAGACTCTGTGGGATATATGTGACACAGCAATTGCAGCAATGCTGAATTCTTCCCAAAGAAGTTGAGTTTGTGTTGGAATAAGCTGATAAACTGGTCTGGCGGGGGGGGGGTTGTAGTTAAAGCACTTTGAGCTGTCCTACAGACTGAATACCGTGCTGTACAAGAACACAACTTTTCTTTTATAGCTCATGTTGATTGTGTTAACAGTGTCAAGGGCAAGACGTTGACGGAACTGAATGTGAAACCAGACAGCCTCCCCATTGCCACTTTCTGTGGTGAACTGTCACAGCGGGCTAAACTGTCCTGGCCGCGTCGCTACTGTGTCATCAGTCTGCAACACCTATGTGTCTACAAGAGTGAAAGAGACAACAAGCCATTCCTCGTAGTTCCCCTGGTGGGCTACGATGCTCTCTACTTCGAGAAGAACAAACGCAGTCATGTGATACGTCTGGCACAACCGGCACGCACTACGCACTGGTTCTGTGCCAGCACTAGTGACAGTGCCCATGCCTGGGTGGAGGTGAGTACAACAACATCAGTAGGACTTTTTGTAGGGGGTAGGCAGAAATTTGTGTTAGAACATCCACCATCTAATTTCGACCAGAAATATTAACATTGACCAAAATGTCCACTTTCAATAGACAGTTAAGATATCATTGTATATAATTAGTTAACACATATACTGGATAATATATTGGACTCAACTAATTAACAATCTGCTCACTTTAAAAGACCCAAAGGGAAGTGACCCATTGCCCCCCCCCAGGGGTGATTACCACATGTGGAGTGAGGTGGGTGGGCTGAGATGTGCGTGTGTTGCAGCATCTGAACGCAGCATCCATCGATGTGGAAGTGACTTCTGATGGAGTGACTGAAGAGACATCTGGTGGTAGCCTCACAACACAGATGTCTGTTGGAACGGAACAGACAACAGTGGTAAGTCTGCAGCGGAGTGATCACACATTTCTGACAGTTGACATACACAGAAGTAGATGCTCCACGTCTTCACTGGGTTCCTGATGCCTTGTTTTTGCCAATATAACTATTTGTTAATGTCCCCAATCATATGTAAATGTTCATTAGCCATTTATGATTTGTTGATAACAATCTACACTTACTGCTCTGACATTGGTTTATCTTGCTGTTTGTTCACACACTTACTGCTCTGACATTGGTTTATCTTGCTGTTTGTTCACACACTTACTGCTCTGACATTGGTTTATCTTGCTGTTTGTTCACACACTTACTGCTCTGACATTGGTTTATCTTGCTGTTTGTTCACACACTTACTGCTCTGACATTGGTTTATCTTGCTGTTTGTTCACACACTTACTGCTCTGACATTGGTTTATCTTGCTGTTTGTTCACACACTTACTGCTCTGACTTTGGTTTATCTTGCTGTTTGTTCACACACTTACTGCTCTGACATTGGTTTATCTTGCTGTTTGTTCACACACTTACTGCTCTGACATTGGTTTATCTTGCTGTTTGTTCACACACTTACTGCTCTGACATTGGTTTATCTTGCCGTTTGTTCACACACTTACTGCTCTGACATTGGTTTATCTTGCTGTTTGTTCACACACTTACTGCTCTGACATTGGTTTATCTTGCTGTTTGTTCACACACTTACTGCTCTGACATTGGTTTATCTTGCTGTTTGTTCACACACTTACTGCTCTGACATTGGTTTATCTTGCTGTTTGTTCACACACTTACTGCTCTGACATTGGTTTATCTTGCTGTTTGTTCACACACTTACTGCTCTGACATTGGTTTATCTTGCTGTTTGTTCACACACTTACTGCTCTGACATTGGTTTATCTTGCTGTTTGTTCACACACTTACTGCTCTGATATTGGTTTATCTTGCTGTTTGTTCACACACTTACTGCATTGACATTGGTTTATCTTGCCCTGTATGTTGACACAAGCTGTTGACATAGTGATGTTGTTTGTTGACAGTCATTGTCGCAGTCGAACCTGTCGTCAGTGAGCAGCGAAGGCAGTAGTGGGGATGGCGTGGTCCAGGCCGCCTCTGGTGGGTGTTGGCCGACAGTCTCCTGTCTTTCCACGCTACAGCTCCATAAATCAACCTAGTTTTGTATTTTAAAGTGGCTGGGGTGGCTCAAGCATCAGTTAGTTGGCGTGGTCCAGGCCGCCTCTGGTGGGTGTTGGCCGACAGTCTCCTGTCTTTCCACGCTACAGCTCCATAAATCAACCTAGTTTTGTATTTTAAAGTGGCTGGGGTGGCTCAAGCATCAGTTAGTTTTTCAGTATTTAAGTGCCAACATTTAAGAAAACTGTTATTTTGGTATTGTGAAAATTTTTCAGAATTTATTACATTTGTCTAATGTTGAAATTTCAGTCATATGACCAGGCTTTTCTTTTTAGGAATTTTTTGCTGTAAATTAATAAAAAAATTATTCAACTTTGATCAAACTATTGCATCACTTTTAAAATTGCAATAATAATCATTTTATTTTTATTCCATAAACAGTGCATTTGAACATTTTGTGGATATTATGGGCTGTACAAATAAAATATTGTCAGTGTAGGTGTAAATTTATAAAGAAATCAGAGCATTTATCCATGTATTAATGCTATATAATGGTCAGTGTTACTAAGTAACTAACAATCAAGAAAGATTATTTATTTTTTTCAACAAACAACCCATAGAATCAACATATATTATGGCAAGCGGGTGGTAGTTGCCTGGTAAGCCACATTTCTAAGAAATATTTGTCTATTTGCAGATCGAGAGAAAAAGGCAAAGAGAGATGAGTCTTTGGCTGACAAGAAGAAATTCTCTCTTCCAAATTTTCTGACATTTGGCAAGAAAAAAGGAGACAAAGTTATCAAGAGACTGACACTAAAAGACATTGACGCTGACACTGAGACCACCACAGCAGGTGTGTGTGTGTGTGTGTGTGTGTGGGTGTGGGTGGGTGGGTGGGTGTGGGTGGGGGGGGTGGGGGGGGTGAATATGAGTTAAACATTTTTTAAATTTATTATTATATATATATATATATATTTTATATTATGCTGTACTGATGTTTTTTAATGTATAATTTTAAGTATCTTACACTGTATTTATTTATTTTAAGATATTTAAGAACTATATATTATAGTCTCCAGGTCAACTCAGTGTGTTTGTCTCCATGTCAACTCAGTGTGTTTTCTCCAGGTCAACTCAGTGTGTTTGTACCCAGGTCAATTAAGTGTGTTTGTCTCCAGGTTAACTCAGTGTGTTTGTCTCCAGGTCAATTCAGTGTGTTTGTCTCCAGGTCAACTCAGTGTGTTTGTCCCCAGGTTAACTCAGTGTGTTTGTCTCCAGGTCAACTCAGTGTGTTTGTCTCCAGGTCAACTCAGTGTGTTTGTCTCCAGGTCAATTCAGTGTGTTTGTCTCCAGGTCAATTCAGTGTGTTTGTCTCCAGGTCAATTCAGTGTGTTTGTCTCCAGGTCAACTCAGTGTGTTTGTCCCCAGGTTAACTCAGTGTGTTTGTCTCCAGGTCAATTCAGTGTGTTTGTCTCCAGGTCAACTCAGTGTGTTTGTCTCCAGGTCAATTCAGTGTGTTTGTCTCCAGGTCAATTCAGTGTGTTTGTCTCCAGGTCAATTCAGTGTGTTTGTCTCCAGGTCAATTCAGTGTGTTTGTCTCCAGGTCAACTCAGTGTGTTTGTCCCCAGGTTAACTCAGTGTGTTTGTCCCCTGGTTAACTCAGTGTGTTTGTCTCCAGGTCAACTCAGTGTGTTTGTCCCCAGGTCAACTCAGTGTGTTTGTCCCCAGGTCAGCTGAACATCAGAAGTGAGGAGCTGCTGTCCAGTTGCAGCTGGCAGTCCCTGTGGTGTGTGGTCAAGGCTGGCTCCCTGGAGTGTTTCCGGGAGGTGGGGGATGACTGCCCAGTTCTATCCCTGCTCCTCACGGGGATGACCATCGACAACGCTGCTCCCAGCACCAAGCGGGAGCTCGCACTCAAACTCCTGCAGTTCAACAAGGAAATGCTGTGTTTGGAAGTAAGTATGTGCGTTCTTTCTAAGGTAGGGGTGTTCTTTCTAAAGGGTAGGGTGTTCTTTCTAAAGGGTAGGGGTGTTCTTTCTAAAGGGTAGGGGTGTTCTTTCTAAGGGGTAGGGGTGTTCTTTCTAAGGGGTAGAGGTGTTCTATCTAAGGTGTAAGGGTGTTCTTTCTAAGGGGTAGGAGTGTTCTTTCTAAGGGGTAGGAGTGTACTTTCTAAAGGGTAGGGGTGTTCTTTCTAAGGGGTAGGAGTGTTCTTTCGAAGGGGTAGGGTTGTTCTTTCTAATGAATAGGAGTGTTCTTTCTAATGGGTAGGGGTGTTCTTTCTAAAGGGTAGGGGTGTTCTTTCTAAAGGGCAAGGGTGTTCATTCTAAAGGGTAGGGGTGTTCCTTCTAAAGTGTAGGGGTGTTCTTTCTAAGGGGTAGGGGTGTTCTTTCTAAAGGGTAGAGGTGTTATTTCTAAGGAGTGTGGTGTTCTTTCTAAGGGGTAGGGGTGTTCTTTCTAAGAGCTAGGAGTGTTCTTTCTAAAGGGTAGAGGTGTTCTTTCTAAGGGGTATGGTGTTCTTTCTAAGGAGTATTGTGTTCTTTCTAAGGGGTAGTGGTGTTCTTTCTAAGAGCTAGGAGTGTTCTTTTTAAAGGGTTGGGGTTACTTTCTAAGGGGTAGGGGTGTTCTCTGTAAGGGGTAGGAGTGTTCTTTCTAAAGGGTAGGGGTGTTCTTTCTAAAGGGTAGAGGTGTTCTTTCTAAGGGGTATGGTGTTCTTTCTAAGGGGTTGGGTGTTCTTTCTAAAGGGTAGGGGTGTTCTTTCTAAGGAGTATTGTGTTCTTTCTAATGGGTAGGTTTGTTCTTTCTAAGGGGTAGGGGTGTTCTTTCTAAGGGCTAGGAGTGTTCTTTCTAAAGGGTAGGGGTGTTCTTTCTAAGGAGTATGGTGTTCTTTCTAAGGGGTAGTGGTGTTCTTTCTAAGAGCTAGGAGTGTTCTTTTTAAAGGGTTGGGGTGTACTTTCTAAGGGGTAGGGGTGTTCTTTCTAAGAGGTAGGAGTGTTCTTTCTAAAGATTTAACAAGATTTAACAAGATTGCCATCCCAAACAACAAGTTCCAGATGGCAAAGTGGACAAGGAAGCCATTGGCTTATCGAGAGTCCAAAAATGTTCTCATCTATGTGTAGCCCGCCCTTATCATATATCTGTCAATTCTATTTTTAAACATATTCACACTACTAGCATTAACACAATCATTTGGCAGTTTGTTCCATTCATTTATCAGTACTTTCTCATGTCCAACCTGCACTGTTCCTTAACTAATGCTGCTTTGTGTCCTCTGGTTCTACTGCCTTCTTAAAGTTTGAAGAACATATTCCTATCAACATCCTCATAACCATTCACTATTTTAAATACTTCTATTTGGTCTCCTCTTAGTCTCCTGGTTTCTAGTGTTGTCAAACCACATTGTAATAAGCGACTTTCGTAACTAAGGTCTCAAAGGGTAGGGGTGTTCTTTCTAAAGGGTAGAGGTGTTCTTTCTAAGGGGTATGGTGTTCTTTCTAATGGGTAGGGTTGTTCTTTCTAAGGGGTAGGGGTGTTCTTTCTAAGGGGTAGGGGTGTTCTTTCTAAGGGCTAGGAGTGTTCTATCTAAGGGGTAGGATGTTCTTTGTAAGGGGTAGAGTGTTCTTTCTAAGGGGTAGGGTGTTCTTTGGAAGGGGTAGGGTGTTCATTCTAAAGTGTTGGGGTGTGCTTTCTAAAGGGCAAGGGTGTTCTTTCTAAAGGGTAGGGGTATTCTTTCTAAAGTGTAGGGGTATTCTTTCTAAAGGGTAGGGGTATTCTTTCTAAAGGGTAGGGGTATTCTTTCTAAAGTGTAGGGGTGTTCTTTCTAAGGAGTAGAGGTGTTCTTTCTAAGGGATAAGGTGTTCTTTCTAAGGGGTGGAGTTGTTCTTTATAAGGGGTAGAGGTGTTCTTTCTAAGGGGTTCATGGATAAAACCCTATTTGACAGTTATGCTTGTTGAGTAAACATGTTAAGATGGTTTGCATGATTATTCAAGATTAATTAGCATTTCTTGCCAAACCATACAAACATATATGACATACAGTTCTTATCAAACCATACAAACATATGACATACATTATGACAAAGTTAGTTTTGAAAAATTTAAAAACAAAAAAATTTTTGCTGATCAACTGAAGCCACACTGAACTAAAAGTATCATTAAATAAAATCATACTAACCTTCTTATTGAGTTAAATAACAATGAGCTGATAGTATTATTTAGTGGACTCACAATGAGATAATATATTATTTAGATTTAAACAGATTTAACGAGATTGCCATCCAAGGCAAGGGCCCAGATGGCAAGTGGACAAGGAAGCCATTGGCTTATCGAGAGTCCAACAATGTTCATCTACTTATAACCCGCCCTCCTGAGATATGTGTCAACCTTGTTTTTAAACATATTCACGCTGCTAGCAGTTACACAATCTGTAGACAATTTGTTCCATTCATTTATTGTCCTCTGTGAGAACGAGTGCTTCCTGATGTCCAATCTACATTGATCCTTTACTAATTTTACCTCATGTCCTCTAGTTCTGCTATCCTTCTTGAGTGAGAAAAACATATTTCTATCAATATTTTCATACCCATTCAATATCTTAAAAACTTAAAATCTGATCTCCTCTTAACCTCCTTGTCTCTAGAGTTGTTAAACCACATTCTTTCAGGCGTTCTTCATAACTAAGGTTTCTCATTTCTGGAATCATTTTAGTTGCTCTCCTTTGTATGCGTTCAAGCGTATCTATATCCTTCTTACGATATGGTATCCAAGCTTGTATACAGTACTCTAAATGAGGCCTAACTAACAGTACTCTAAATGAGGCCTAACTAACAGTACTCTAAATGAGGCCTAACTAACAGTACTCTAAATGAGGCCTAACTAACAGTACTCTAAATGAGGCCTAACTAACAGTACTCTAAATGAGGCCTAACTAACAGTACTCTAAATGAGGCCTAACTAACAGTACTCTAAATGAGGCCTAACTAACAGTACTCTAAATGAGGCCTAACTAACAGTACTCTAAATGAGGCCTAACTAACAGTACTCTAAATGAGGCCTAACTAACAGTACTCTAAATGAGGCCTAACTAACAGTACTCTAAATGAGGCCTAACTAACAGTACTCTAAATGAGGCCTAACTAACAGTACTCTAAATGAGGCCTAACTAACAGTACTCTAAATGAGGCCTAACTAACAGTACTCTAAATGAGGCCTAACTAACAGTACTCTAAATGAGGCCTAACTAACAGTACTCTAAATGAGGCCTAACTAACAGTATTCTAAATGAGGCCTAACTATAGCTTTATACAGAGGTATAATTAGCTTTTTTTCCTTGTATGTTATATTTCTCCTAATCAACCCAAGAATTTGATTACCCTTTGAAGCTGCAATACCAAACTGCTCGGAGCCTTTCATATCAGCGCTTATTGTTACTCCTAAGTCCTTTTCTTTTATACTAGTACCTAGAACAGTGTCTCCCATTTTATAGTTTACACCCAAGTTCCCTTGTCCTGTATGTAGGCATTTACATTTCCAAAACTTTAATAACATCTGCCATTTCTCAGACCATTTAACTAATTTGTCTAGATCATTGTGTAAATGTTGTTTATCACCAACATTGTTAACCCTTCTAAACACTTGTATCACCATCAAATTTCAGTACGTTGCTTGTTATATTATCATCCAGGTCACTGATATAATTTTAAGAATAATAAAGATCCTAATACTGATACTTGTGGTACTCCACTCAAAACTGATCTACTACAATTACAACTACATTTCTTGAACCCTTTTTAAATAATGGTATAATGTTTCTTTTTTCCATTCAAAAGGAACTACTCCCACTTTTAATGACAAGTTGAACACTCTTGCAAGTGGTATACTAATTTGTTTTACTGTTTCCGTTACTAGTGCTGGCGGAATTCCTTCCACTCCAGGTGATTTATTGTCGTTCATTGCCTTTATTTTATTTGCTACCATTTCTGGATTTACAATTAACTGCCCTAAATAGTCCAATTTAGCCTCCTGAAATTTAGCATCTGGAACTGGTAATGTACTGTACTTTCTAGCTTTGTTTACTCCTGACATATGGAACTGGTAATGTACTGTACTTTCTAGCTTTGTTTACTCCTGACATCTGGAACTGGTAATGTACTGTACTTTCTAGCTTTGTTTACTCCTGACATATGGAACTGGTAATGTACTGTACTTTCTAGCTTTGTTTACTCCTGACATCTGGAACTGGTAATGTACTGTACTTTCTAGCTTTGTTTACTCCTGACATATGGAACTGGTAATGTACTGTACTTTCTAGCTTTGTTTACTCCTGACATCTGGAACTGGTAATGTACTGTACTTTCTAGCTTTGTTTACTCCTGACATATGGAACTGGTAATGTACTGTACTTTCTAGCTTTGTTTACTCCTGACATATGGAACTGGTAATGAACTGTACTTTCTAGCTTTGTTTACTCCTGACATCTGGAACTGGTAATGAACTGTACTTTCTAGCTTTGTTTACTCCTGACATATGGAACTGGTAATGTACTGTACTTTCTAGCTTTGTTTACTCCTGACATATGCATAAAAACTCTTGTTGTAATTTTTTATGTTACATGCTAATTTTTGCTCAGCTTCTTTTAGATTGTCTAATTTTATTCAATGCTGCATTAAGTGCCTCTTTGTAATTTGTGTCGTCTTCATTCTTTCTGAGCACATCTATAAATCCACCACATAATTGGTTAGCATGCTATTTTTATAATAGCTTCTTTTGACAAGTGTTTCTTTGTAAACCGCTTTCCTTGTTTTTTTCAAGGGAACAAATTGATCAATGATACTCTCAATTTCATATTTTAGATTGTTCCAATATTTAATTGTGGTGTTGTTCATCTGCGTGTTATTCCAATCTAACTTTGCTAAATATTTTCTCATATCTTTATAGTTACCTTTGTGGAAGTTTCTCGTGTATTTTTTATTTGTATTTTCTGATTTTACTTTGATGTCAAAATGTGTTTGATTATGATCACTGTTACCCAATGGCTCGTGTATTTTGACATTGTCCACTAATTCATTCGTGAAGACAAATCGAAATCTAATACATTCTCTCCCTTGGTTGGTTCTAGCACGTGTTGAGTAAGGAAGCTATCCTGAATTAAAAATAGAAACTGTTGGTCCTCACCCCCTGTACTCTAGATTTCCATTGTATATGTCCATGGTTGAAATCTCCCATTATGATGCATTCCCTTTACTCCGTTCTTTATAGCGTTTTGTAGTTTTGTGTTATCCTCTTCGTTTATGTTTGGACTTCGGTAAACTAATCCAATAGTTAATGTTGAATTTCCTGTAACTATATTGCACCAAACAGCTTCATCGCAATTTGCTTCCCTTTCTAATTTAATTTTGTAAGCCTGATTATATTCTTTAATATATAAAATAACTCCCCCTCCCCTTCTTCCTATTTGATCTCTCCTAAACATTACGTATCCTGTCAGTCCTAATTCAGCATCTGTTATGTCTTTGTTGGTCCATGATTCAGTTATACTAGTTATGTGAGGGTTAATATCTACTACCATAATGTTTAATTCGTTTTTGTTATTTACGTTGCTCCTTGCATTTAAACACAGGCATTTATAACCAGCTTCAGACATGTTTTCCGGACACTTTGTTACTGATTTGTGTGTACTAGTGGCCTCTTGTCCTGTTTGAGGCATCTCTAAGTAACCCCCTGCGCTTCTAGTTTAAACAATGCTACCAAAAATATTTGTTATGCTACCCATGCCACTGTTGACTGCTGCCCCCTTTCCACTAAGATGAAACCCATCCCTCATTTACATATCAGCCCTCCCAACAAAACATCCCCACAAATCCAACAAATGCAATTTCGATATCCCTCACCCCTACTTCCCTTTACCAGTAGAATCCCTGACAGAATTATCTACTCAAACCATGTCTGCTGTTCTAACTAACTGCCTGTATTTCCTAACTATGGCAGTTGTGCCCACAATTTTCCCCCTCCTTATTTAGCGCTCTGTCAGTCTTCCTAAATATTGAGTCCCCCACAAACACCCTCGCTCTCCTCCTCACCCCCTCTATCACTATCTCAGAGCAGCTCTTGTGTCTCTTCCGTCGCATTCTGTCCTGCAGTCGTGTCACCAGGCAGCGTGTTGTCCATCTCCCTCTCGCCCATCAACATGTCACCTTTCCCTCCTGTCTCCTAGCTATGTTGCACTCCTGGTGCCTTCGCTCCCATAGCCTTCCCTCCCATAGCTTTCCCTCCCATCGCCTTTGTTCCCGTCTCCTTCCCTCTCGACTCCTTCGCTCCCATCGTCTTCCCTCCTGTTTCTTTCTGCCTCTTCTCCTTCCATTCCGCCTCCCAGGCTGAGGTGAGCTTTCCCTAGCATCTCTCTAATCGCCTTCCCCCACTGGAACCACTGGCATAACCCACCTCCTCCCTTTCCACCACAACGAGCTGCCTTAGCTGCTCCATCTCCACCTCTAGTGCCTTCATCTTCGCACATCCCCTACACTCAAAACTAAAACTATCTACCTGAACCTTAGCCCAGGACTTCTCACACCTGGATGAAGTCGACCCAGTTGCCACAACTCCCGCATACTAAATGCCTGGTGGCCTTTACCTGCCGTTTGGGCCTCTAGAAGACAGAATTTAGATTGTGTTAGACGTTGTTTGTGATGTTTTCATCCTGCTACGTTAGCCTTGAATGAGGCTGTTTTTGTGTTCAAAAGAACACTTTATTATTAAATAATTAAATAACTGGATTATTTAGGTTTAATTTAATTTTGACAATAATATACTTTCTAACTGTGTTCTATCTACTAAGCTACTTTAACTAATATAAATATTCCACAATGTAAAGATAGTTTGAAACACGAATTTAATTCATGAACTGAAAACAAACCCCTATTATCACTCATTGAACTTGAGTCCGGGAATTGCTACCTCAAAATACTGCCTCTGACTAAATGTTAACAAAAACTATTTCCTAATATATGTATATAATTAATTTATGTATAATATATATGTAATAGTAATACTTGTAATAGTAATGCTTTTTCTGACAATTCACTGCACCAAATTAAAAAACACTGCTGCACCAAGATTCCAAGATAAGGGTGTATTTAGTAGAATCACAGGGAGTTGTTTAGTGGTAGTATTATTTAGTGGAATCATAGTGTGCTGAGGGTATTATTTAATAGAATCACAATGAGCTGATTGTATTATTTGACAGAATAACACTGAGCTGAAAGTATTATTTAATTTAACCATAATGAGCTGAGCTTACAACATGAAATCCACAAAGCTCATAGTCAGTTATCAATTGAAATCACGCGCATCGAGCTTATAATTCTGTCATGATGTTCACATAGTTTGTTGTCTCTGTTGCATTCTTGGATGACTTTGTAAGATGTAATTGTAGCCAGTTTGTATCTACATATATATCAGCAGCCATCACATGACTTGCATATTGTATTTGCAGGCCAAAGACTCCCTGGACCACGGACGCTGGCTGAATGCCCTCATCAAGGGGATGGTTGCAGCCCCCCACCTTGCCTGTGTGGACGACACAAACACTGACTCTGTGAGCACTGGTAGAGACAGCAGTGTCTACAGCGACGTCTACGAGGACTTTGTCAAAGAATCCTCAACAGTCTCGCACAAAACAGGTACAGCTCATTGTGAATGGTATAATAATATTAATAATCACAATACATTTCTTATATAGTGCCCCATCCAAATAATTGTTCTGGAGCACTGTACAATGTTGTATACATTATATTGTCATAAAACCGTATACATTTAAATGTAATAATGTGCAAAAATCTGCAGTTATTATGAGTAAAATACAGTAAAAGGTCTTGTCTATGTAAATAGTTAAAATAAAGAAACACAAGTAAAAGCTACATAAAATAATGATAATAATATACAGGTATATATATTATTATATATATGGGTGTATATATTATATATATATATGGGTATATATATTATTATGTATATGGGTATATATATATATTTTATATACAGGTATATATATTATATATATATATACGGGTATATATATTATATATACAGGTACGGGTATATATTATTATAATTATTATATATATATATATATATATATATATATACGGGTATATAATTATATATTATATATATGGGTATATATAATTTATTATGTATTATTATATATATATATATATATATATGGGTATATATATTATATATATATATATATATACAGGTATATATATTATTATATATACGGGTATATATATTTTATATACGGGTAAATATATTATTTCCTGTTTTATTACAATTATTTTAGTTATTGTTTTGATTCCATGAACATATCTGAGCAAGATATTGGTTGTATTTACATATAACATTACTTCATTGTCACCATAAATTCAAGCTTAGCCATAGAGGTGTGCAACATTTATGACAGTTTTGCCTGTTTCATTTCTTGTCCTCGCCATACTGTTAGATAACCCTACATCACTAGTGCCCGTAGTTTGGCAATATTCACTCACCAAATGAAAATCTATTTGTAAATGCCTAATCCTATACTTGCCAGTAGGATATAGCCATGCTGTTTGCATCCAAATTCAACTTATGTAGCACATTTGGGCTTTGTTTGAATCTCCCAATTTTAGAACAAATTCTGAGTAAACGGTAATAACCACTGGCATGACATTCTTGATTTTAGTTGCACATGGTTAATTTTTTTCCTCTAAGGTGTTGCGTAGAATGCGGATGCATCATGTGGGAAACTGTTATTTCAGTAGAAGGAGCAAGTAGTGATGAGGAAGAACAAGAGGCTGGTGACGTTTATGATGATGTTGAGCTAGAACCTCTTACAACAGGTAGACAATTGATACTGAGGCTGGCACAGCAAACTCTGCAGCTTGTATAAGTAAATAGATCTGCTTGGCTGGGTAAGGCTGACTGCTGCATACAGTGGCGTGGTTATGGTAAGCTTACATGACGCTAATGCTACTGACTCCACTTGCTTGGTGGTGGCACCTTTGCTTGATGGCATATCTTGCCTGCTGTTTCACCTTTCACACCCAGGCCTTGTCCATCCGCTGCAGAATGTAACCCTCCACTAAACCTTTCACTAAGGCCTCGTCCATCCACTGCAGGATGTATCCCTCCCCCAGACCTTTCACCAAGGCCTTGTCCATCCACTGCAGAATGTAACCCTCCACTAAACCTTTCACTAAGGCCTCGTCCATCCACTGCAGGATGTATCCCTCCCCCAGACCTTTCACCAAGGACTTGTTCATCTGCTGCAGGATGTAGCCCTCCCCCAAACCATTCACCTAGGCCTTGTCCATCCACTGCAGGATGTAGCCCTCCCCCAGACGTTTCACCTAGGCATTGTCCATCTGCTGCAGGATGTAGCCCTCCACTAGACCTTTCACCTAGGCATTATCCATCAACTGCAGGATGTAGGCCTCTGCTAGACCTTTCACCTACGCCTTGTCCATCCACTGCATGATGTAGCCCTCCGCTGGACCTTTCACCCATGCCTTGTCCATCCACTGCAGGATGTAACCCTCCACTAGGCCTTGTCCATCCACAGATGGATGTAGCCCTCCACTAGGCCTTGTCCATCCACAGCAGGATGTAGGCCTCCGCTAGACCTTTCACCTATGCTTCATCCATTCACTGCAGGATGTAGCCCTCCACTAGGCCTTGTCCATCCACAGAAGGATGTAGCCCTCCACTAGGCCTTGTCCATCCACAGCAGGATGTAGGCCTCCGCTAGACCTTTCACCTATGCTTCATCCATTCACTGCAGGATGTAGCCCTCCGCTAGGCCTTGTCCATCCACAGAAGGATGTAGCCCTCCACTAGGCCTTGTCCATCCACTGCAGGATGTAGGCCTCCGCTAGACCTTCCACTGCAGGATGTAGCCCTCCGCTAGACCTTCCACTGCAGGATGTAGCCCTCCACTAGGCCTTGTCCATCCACAGCAGGATGTAGCCCTCCACTAGGCCTTGTCCATCCACAGCAGGATGTAGCCCACCACTAGGCCTTGTCCATCCACAGCAGGATGTAGGCCTCAGCTAGACCTTTCACCAATGCCTCATCCATCCACTGCAGGATGCAGCCCTCCACTAGACCTTTCACCTAGGCCTTGTCCATCCACAGCAGGATATAGCCCTCCACTAGGCCTTGTCCATCCACAGCAGGATGTAGGCCTCCGCTAGACCTTTCACCTATGCCTCATCCATCCACTGCAGGATGTAGCCCTCCGATAGACGTTTCACCTAGGCCTCGTCCATCCACTGCAGGATGTAGCCCTCTGCTAGACCTTTCACCTAGGCCGTGTCCATCCACTGCAGGATGTAGCCCTCTGCTAGACCTTTCACCTATGCCTTGTCCATCCACTGCAGGATGTAGCCCTCAGTTAGATTTTTCCATCTGTCTCTGTCGTAGATATAGCATCCTAAATAGATGAGGCATATCTGTTGACTTGTTATCTGTTTTCGACATCATTAGGCTGTGCATGTCTTATTAACTAATGCACTTCATAATTTATTTAGGTGGTGCGAGATTAATGTTGGTTTATAATACATTGTATTGATGAACCTGTGGTAAAGAAATTGAAATATTTTTAAGACGTTCCAATTGACTGAACTTCGCATATCTCAGGATCTGATTTTGAAAATCGTCACATCAATAGAATTCACAGAGCTTTACAGAGAACCTGATTAATATAGTATTGTGGTAAAACAATACTTGTAATACCATAGATAAAATTATATATAATACTTATATGGCCATGTAAATATACATATATATACGGGTATATATATATATATATATATATATATATATATATATATATATATATATATATATATATATATATATATATATATATGGGTATATATATTATATATACGTGTATATGTATATATTATATATATACAGGTACATATATTATATATACGGGTACATATATTATTTTATATACAGGTATATATATTATTTCCTGTTTTATTTCATGAATTTTAGGGAGATAAACCATATCTGAGCAAGATATTGGTTGTATTTACATATAACATTACTTCATTGTCACCATAAATTCAAGCTTAGCCATAGAGGTGTGCAACATTTATGACAGTTTTGCCTATTTCATTTCTTGTCTACATCCAAGTCTCATTGATGTCCATGTTCAGTAGAGATACAAAGTTATGTTTTCAGTGATATTTTCAGTAGGTAAATGAATGTATTAAAAGGAAACAAATGCTCCTATAAGAGTTACTAAAACAGCCGTTTGCAACTACAGTTAAGAATATCACTCCAGTGGTTTACTAGGAAAACCTTGTTGAACATACAGCATTTTAATTTCATGGTCCTCTCCATACTGTTAGAGAACCCTACGTCACCCGTAGTTTGGCAATATTCACTCACCAAATGAAAATCTATTTGTAAATGCCTAATCCTATACTTGCCAGTAGGATATAGCCATGCTGTTTGCATCCAAATTCAACTTATGTAGCACATTTGGGCTTTGTTTGAATCTCCCAATTTTAGAATAAATAATAACTACTGGCATGATATTCTTGAATTTAGTTGCACATGGTTAGTTATTATTAATTCTTAGGTGCATTTAATCAAAACCATGACTTTTGTTTCGCTCTAAGGTGTTGCGTAGAATGATTTAACAAGATTTAACAAGATTGCCATCTCGAACAACAAGTTCCAGATGGCAAGTGGACAAGGAAGCCATTGGCTTATCGAGAGTCCAACAATTTTCTCATCTATGTGTAGCCCGCCCTTATCAGATATCTGTCAATTCTATTTTTAAACATATTCACACTATTAGCATTAACACAATCATTTGGCAGTTTGTTCCATTCATTTATCACCCTCTGTGAGAAAGAGTACTTTCTCATGTCCAACCTACACTGCTCCTTAACTAATGCTGCTTTGTGTCCTCTGGTTCTACTGCCTTCTTTAAGTTTGAAGAACATATTCCTATCAACATCCTCATAACCATTCACTATTTTAAACACTTCTATTTGGTCTCCTCTTAGTCTCCTAGTCTCTAGTGTTGTCAAACCACATTGTAATAAGCGATTTTCGTAACTAAGGTCTCTCAATTCTGGAATCATTTTAGTTGCTCTTCGTTGTATTCTTTCTAGCTTGTCTATGTCTTTTTTACGATATGGCCTCCATGCTTGAATACAATATTCCAAATGTGGTCTAACTATTGCTTTGTACAGGGGTACAATTAGATGTTTCTCCTTATACGTGATAGTTCTCCTAATTAGCCCTAGAATTTGATTTCCTTTCGAAGCAGCAATCCCACATTGCTCTGAAACTTTCATGTCAGCACTAAATGTTACTCCTAAGCATAGACATAAATAGAACACCCGTTAGTAAAACAAGACCACTGAGCTCTTATCAGTTGACACATGATAAAGTGATGCTGGCATGGACCAGTGACATTCATGCTGCTGCACTGCAAGAACCCACTGGAGGCCCAGTGTTTATACTGTACAGCACCCAGTCTTCATCATATATCTATAGATATACAGTACTAATAAGAGATTATTACTATATAGCTATATATAACTAATACCTTATTACGTGCACAATATATCCATGCACCTTGTATATAAAATATCATAACATATTATCTATAACAGTAGCACCACTAAACATGATCAAATCTGAACTTTCTGAAGTGCTCTATACATGTATTAGCTAATGACTGCAAGTGGTCAAAATCTCATTAAGCCCTGTTGAACATCCTTCTCTAAGGTCCCACAAATATATTTTTCCCATCTTCCAACACATTCCCCAGCTGCTCCATCACAGCCATTTCCACCTGCAGATCATGATCTTTCTCGAATGTTATCTGGCCAACTTGCCCAAGGACACGCCTCATGCAAAGAAATGTGCTCTCTCATTTAAGCTGTCAGTTGTTTTAGTAGGCAACCTTTCACATGGTTTGTCAAACAAATGCATAGAATGCAATGAATGTTGCAATGTGTACATAATGAGTTATATGATAGTGGTTCACACACCGATGAAAAGGCAAACGACGAAGACCAAAAAGGGAGAGCCTTATTAAATGCAGATAACTTAATAAAGAAAAAAAATCTTATTAATGAGCTGACATCTAGTAGAGTTTTAAAAAAGTTTTACAAATATGCATACACGCACGCACACATTATTTATAAAACTGAATCCTACCCCTATAACATTTTATGTTGCACCCAATCAATGTGACTACTGGGAAACACTTAATGTACGCTCCCCCAAGAAAAACAAACATATCTGTAATATATTGATATTTCAGAACATTTTCGAAACTGTTACATTCATTCACATATACACTAACACAGCACAAACATTTGCAACATCAATTACCTGAAAATAACGAGATATTAGATCCTGTCTTCTGTCGATTCATACAGCTGTAAGCCACACAGGAAATAACTATATTCGTTGTCCCACAGCTGTCTGTAGCAAGCCTCTAAAATGCTTGTCTTGGAGAGTTTAACACTAATGCAGGATGCTCACTCCAGTATGAACAACCCAACTGCCCACACTTATAACACAACTGCTGGGACCACCCTCACCCAAATTATTAATCAGTCTGGTGACCATGCCCCATTAAGAACAAATGACATTGACACATCTTCAAGTTATTTGGTTCCTGGTGTCATCGTCACTGGCTACTAGCCCGATATACTTCTCTGGTAGCCACCTCATCTTCATTGCTTTTGTTTGCCTTAGGCTTATATTGTACATGATGATGGCGAGGAGGAAATAAATGAACTTACTTACTCAATTACTTACTTACTTACTTAATTACTTACTTACATATGTTAAACAACTATTTGTAACATGCTATGTTCACACTATAAACAGTACTACCCTATGTTTCGTGCAGTGGATGCAACTGTTTCTGCCGTGCAATGAAATGCCGGCCAGTGGTCCACGCCCGCTTCACTGCAGTGAGCTGGCTTGTCGCTCTTGTTTATAGGGGGGTGATTCATGATGTAACTCTATGCTCCTAAGTCCTTTTCTTGTGTGGTTCTACCTAGTACAGCATCCTCCATTTTATATTCCTCGTCCATATTTCCATGTCCTATGTGTATACATTTACACTTCCCAAAATTTAATAACATTTGCCATTTTTCTTACCATTTAACAAATTTTTCTAGATCATCCTGTAAACTTTGTTTATCTGTATCATTAGTAACCTTTCTGAATACTTTTGTGTCATCTGCAAATATGAGTACTTTGCTAGATATGTCATCCTCCAAATCATTTATATATGTTAAAAACAGTATAGGGCCTAATACTGATCCCTGTGGTACCCCACTCAAAACAGATTTCCAGTTTGAAATCTCACCATCTACTATTACTCTCTGTCTTCTGTGTGTAAGCCACTTTTCTATCTAGTTGATTACACCATTACCTATGCCATGGGCTTTTAGTTTAAGTAACAATCTTTGATGTGGCACTTTATCGAAAGCTTTCTGAAAATCTAAGTAGACAACATCCACTGGTGACCCGTCATCTACCCACATTGTAATTTCTTCAAAAAACAAGAGATTGGTTAGACATGACCTTGCTTTTAGGAATCCATGTTGAGATGTATTAATTTATGTTTTACAAGGAATTCCACCATGTGGTCTCTAATTAATGTTTCAAGTAATTTACATACAACTGATGTTAAACCCACTGGTATGTAACTTTCTGCGGATGCATCATGTGGGAAACTGTTATTTCAGTAGAAGGAGCAAGTAGTGATGAGGAAGAACAAGAGGCTGGTGACGTTTATGATGATGTTGAGCTAGAACCTCTTACAACAGGTAGACAATTGATACTGAGGCTGGCACAGCAAACTCTGCAGCTTGTATAAGTAAATAGATCTGCTTGGCTGGGTAAGGCTGACTGCTGCATACAGTGGCGTGGTTATGGTAAGCTTACATGACGCTAATGCTACTGACTCCACTTGCTTGGTGGTGGCACCTTTGCTTGATGGCATATCTTGCCTGCTGTTTCACCTTTCACACCCAGGCCTTGTCCATCCGCTGCAGAATGTAACCCTCCACTAAACCTTTTACTAAGGCCTCGTCCATCCACTGCAGGATGTATCCCTCCCCCAGACCTTTCACCAAGATCTTGTCCATCCACTGCAGGATGTATCCCTCCCCCAGACCTTTCACCAAGATCTTGTCCATCCACTGCAGGATGTATCCCTCCCCCAGACCTTTCACCAAGGCCTTGTCCATCCACTGTAGGATGTATCCCTCCCCCAGACCTTTCACCAAGGCCTTGTCCATCCACTGTAGGATGTATCCCTCCCCCATACCTTTCACTAAGGCCTCTTCCATCCACTGCAGGATGTATCCCCCCCAGACCTTTCACCAAGGCCTTGTCCATCCACTGCAGGTGCATCCTTCCCCCAGACCTTTCACTAAGGCCTTGTCCATCCGCTGCAGAATGTAACCCTCCACTAAACCTTTCACCAAGGCCTTGTCCATCCACTGTAGGATGTATCCCTCCCCCAGACCTTTCACCAAGGCCTTGTCCATCCACTGCAGGATGTAGCCCTCTGCTAGACCTTTCACCTAGGCCTTGTCCATCCATTGCATGATGTAGCCCTCCGCAGGACCTTTCACCTAGGCCTTGTCCATCCACTGCAGGATGTAGCCCTCCACTAGACCTTTTACCTAGGCCTTGTCCTCCACTAGACCTTTTACCTACGCCTTGTCCATCCACTGCAGGATGTAGCCCTCGTCCAGACCTCTTACCTAGGCTTTGTCCATCCATTGCAGGATGTAGCCCTCCACTAGACCTTTTACCTAGGCCTTATCCATCCACTGTAGATGTAGCCCTCTGCTAGACCTTTCACATAGGCCTTGTCCATCCATTGCATGATGTAGCCCTCTGCTGGACCTTTCACCTAGGCCTTGTCCATCCACTGCAGGATGTAGCCCTCCACTAGACCTTTCACCTAGGCCTTGTCCATCCATTGCATGATGTAGCTCTCCGCTGGACCTTTCATCTAGGCCTTGTCCATCCACTGCAGGATGTAGCCCTCCGCTAGACCTTTCACCTATGCCTTGTCCATCCACTGCAGGATGTAGCCCTCAGTTAGATTTTTCCATCTGTCTCTGTCGTAGATATAGCATCCTAAATAGATGAGGCATATCTGTTGACTTGTTATCTGTTTTCGACATCATTAGGCTGTGCATGTCTTATTAACTAATGCACTTCATAATTTAGGTGGTGCAAGATTAATGTTGGTTTATAATTTATTGGGCTGATGAACCCTATATTACCCTGTGGTAAAGAAATTGTTAAATGAAATATTTTTAAGACGTTCCAATTGACTGAACTTCGCATATCTCAGGATCTGATTTTGAATATCGTCACATCAATAGAATTCACAGAGCTTTACAGAGAACTTGATTAATATAGTATTGTGGTAAAACAATACTTGTAATACCATAGATAAAATTATATATATTTCATTTTAAAATAATTAAGATGGCCATGTAAATATAGTCATGAATGATATGAAAAGTTCATAAAATAGCAGCTTGACATTTATAATATCATAGAATAAAATAACATAGGTTGAATATAAAACAAATAGATAAAGAAAAATGTAAAGATCAATAAGTTAGGTTAATATGTTGCAACAGTGCATACTCTGTGCTAAACATGTGTGTCTTCAAGGCCGACTTAAATTAATCCAGTGAAGTTTTCTGCGTGATCACTATGAGAGAGTCAACAGAGCGAAAACATGGCTGGCTTGTAGATGTAGGCACTCAAGAGGTCTTGTAATGGTGGGCAAGAGGTCTTGTGATGGTGGGCAAGAGGTCTTGTGATGGCGGGCAAGAGGTCTTGTGATGGTGGGCAAGAGGTCTTGTGATAGTGTGAAAGAGGTCTTGTGATGGCAGGCAAGAGGTCTTGTGATGGTGAGCAAGAGGTCTTGTGATAGTGTGAAAGAGATCTTGTGATAGTGTGAAAGAGGTCTTGTGATGGCGGGCAAGAGGTCTTATGATGGTGGGCAAGAGGTCTTGTGATGGTGGGCAAGAGGTCTTGTGATAGTGTGAAAGAGGTCTTGTGATGGCAGGCAAGAGGTCTTGTGATGGTGGGCAAGAGGTCTTGTGATAGTGTGAAAGAGATCTTGTGATAGTGTGAAAGAGGTCTTGTGATGGCAGGCAAGAGGTCTTGTGATGGCGGGCAAGAGGTCTTGTGATAGTGTGAAAGAGGTCTTGTGATGGCAGGCAAGAGGTCTTGTGATAGTGTGAAAGAGGTCTTGTGATGGCAGGCAAGAGGTCTTGTGATGGCGGGCAAGAGGTCTTGTGATGGCAGGCAAGAGGTCTTGTGATGGCGGGCAAGAGGTCTTGTGATAGTGTGAAAGAGGTCTTGTGATGGCAGGCAAGAGGTCTTGTGATAGTGTGAAAGAGGTCTTGTGATGGCGGGCAAGAGGTCTTGTGATGGCAGGCAAGAGGTCTTGTGATGGCGGGCAAGAGGTCTTGTGATGGCAGGCAAGAGGTCTTGTGATGGCGGGCAAGAGGTCTTGTGATGGCAGGCAAGAGGTCTTGTGATGGCAGGCAAGAGGTCTTGTGATGGCGGGCAAGAGGTCTTGTGATGGCGGGCAAGAGGTCTTGAGATGGCGGGCAAGAGGTCTTGTGAGTGTCTATGTCAAGGTATTATTTTTGCTAGCCTATGTTAAGTTAGAACTCCAATTGCCTGTACTTACAAGTGGCCTGTTGTTCCAGCGCGATCCACCAGCAGTGATGGAGCTGTCAGCTCCGATCCCCCACCCCTCCCCAAGGACCCGCCCCCCGTGGACAGACTGCTCCGACGCAAACCAAGTAACAGCGAGGACATCCTGGCAGGAGCCCGCGACGGATCTCTCAAGGTGGGACCACTCAACATCACGCATGAAGAGCATATAATATTAATTGTTCTCCATATCTTAATTTATTGTAGTTATTCTTAGGTAAGCTTACAACAAGTCACAATTATGATTGCTTCAAAATATGACTTCATCTTCAGAGAATTTGTTATCAATAACATGGTGCCACTGTTAAAATTGAAATGTGTTGTTTTTTCAAGTACAACCCACAGCTTTAAATAAAATACATATTTATATTCTAACTGTATATTTGAATGGGGGAAATGTTTAATTTTGCTGTATCAGACATTATCTTACTAATGACTTTATACTTATGTCACATGTCACTCAGTTTATCTTGACCTCCCCCCTGCCCACAGCACGGTGGTCTCAACTTTGAGGCAGAGATGACAGCGAAGTTCTCCGAGATCCAGTCCCAGTACAAGCTGAGTCTGTCGGGAAGTGACGACGGCACGACAAGCAGCAGCGGTGACGCTCGCAGCAGTAATGACAGTGGCGTATCAGTTAGCAGTCGATGCGACACTGGCAGCAGTACTGTCAGTGTCAATGTCAACAATCAGGGCGACGTCATCAAATGTCACTCAGGTATAAGTGTTTAAGTATGTGAAATAGGCACCCCGGTGTGTTATACAAGGTGTGGTCAACAGGTGTGCTATACAAGGTGTGGTCAACTGGTGTGCTATACAAGGTGTGGTCACCCGGTGTGCTATACAAGGTGTGGTCACCCGGTGTGCTATACAAGGTGTGGTCACCCGGTGTGCTATACAAGGTGTGGTCACCCGGTGTGCTATACAACGTGTGGTCAACCGGTGTGCTATACAAGGTGTGGTCACCCGGTGTGCTATACAAGGTGTGGTCAACTGGTGTGCTATACAAGGTGTGGTCAACCGGTGTGCTATACAAGGTGTGGTCAACCGGTGTGTTATACAAGGTGTGGTCAACCGGTGTGCTATACAAGGTGTGGTCAACCGGTGTGCTATACAAGGTGTGGTCAACCGGTGTGCTATACAAGGCGTGGTCAACTGGTGTGCTATACAAGGTGTGGTCAACCGGTGTGCTATACAAGGTGTGGTCAGTCGGTGTGCTATACAAGGTGTGGTCAGTCGGTGTGCTATACAAGGTGTGGTCAATCGGTGTGCTATACAAGGTGTGTTCAACCACTGGCTAATTTTTGGTTGGAATGAGTTGATTAGAATGTCTTATTATATATTTGCTGATAGTTTGCTGACAAAGACATACCCACTGTTTCTCCAGCACTACCACACATGGCAGTGCTCTCATTGTTTCTCCTGCACTACCAAACATGGCAGTGATCTCATTGTTTCTCTTCCACTACCAAACATGGCAGTGCTCTCATTGTTTCTCTTCCACTACCAAACATGGCAGTGCTCTCATTGTTTCTCCAGCACTACCAAACATGGCAGTGCTCTCATTGTTTCTCCAGCACTACCAAACATGGCAGTGCTCTCATTGTTTCTCCAGCACTACCAAACATGGCAGTGCTCTCATTGTTTCTCTTCCACTACCAAACATGGCAGTGCTCTCATTGTTTCTCCAGCACTACCAAACGTGGCAGTGCTCTCATTGTTTCTCCAGCACTACCAAACGGGCAGTGCTCACATTGTTTCTCCAGCACTACCAAACATGGCAATGCTCTCATTGTTTCTCCAGCACTAACAAACGTGGCAGTGCTCTCATTGTTTCTCCAGCACTACCAAACATGGCAGTGCTCTCATTGTTTCTCTTCCACTACCAAACATGGCAGTGCTCTCATTGTTTCTCTTCCACTACCAAACATGGCAGTGCTCTCATTGTTTCTCTTCCACTACCAAACGTGGCAGTGCTCTCATTGTTTCTCCAGCACTACCAAACGTGGCAGTGCTCTCATTGTTTCTTTTCCACTACCAAACATGGCAGTGCTCTCATTGTTTCTCCAGCACTACCAAACGTGGCAGTGCTCTCATTGTTTCTCCAGCACTACCAAACATGGCAATGCTCTCATTGTTTCTCTTCCACTACCAAACATGGCAGTGCTCTCATTGTTTCTCCAGCACTACCAAACATGGCAGTGCTCTCATTGTTTCTCCAGCACTACCAAACATGGCAGTGCTCTCATTGTTTCTCCAGCACTACCAAACATGGCAGTGCTCTCATTGTTTCTCCAGCACTACCAAACATGGCAGTGCTCTCATTGTTTCTCCAGCATTACCAAACATGGCAGTGCTCTCATTGTTTCTCCTGCACTACCAAACATGGCAGTGTTCTCATTGTTTCTCCTGCACTACCAAACATGGCAGTGCTCTCATTGTTTCTCCAGCACTACCAAACATGGCAGTGCTCTCATTGTTTCTCCAGCACTACCAAACATGGCAGTGCTCTCATTGTTTCTCCAGCACTACCAAACATGGCAGTGCTCTCATTGTTTCTCTTCCACTACCAAACATGGCAGTGCTCTCATTGTTTCTCCAGCACTACCAAACATGGCAGTGCTCTCATTGTTTCTCCTGCACTACCAAACATGGCAGTGCTCTCGTTGTTTCTCCTGCACTACCAAACATGGCAGTGCTCTCGTTGTTTCTCCTGCACTACCAAACATGGCAGTGCTCTCGTTGTTTCTCCTGCACTACCAAACATGGCATTGCTCTCGTTGTTTCTCCTGCACTACCAAACATGGCAGTGCTCTCGTTGTTTCTCCAGCACTACCAAACATGGCAGTGCTCTCGTTGTTTCTCCTGCACTACCAAACATGGCAGTCCTCTCATTGTTTCTCCTGCACTACCAAACATGGCAGTGCTCTCATTGTTTCTCCTGCACTACCAAACATGGCAGTGCTCTCATTGTTTCTCCTGCACTACCAAACATGGCAGTGCTCTCATTGTTTCTCCAGCACTACCAAACATGGCAGTGCTCTCATTGTTTTTCCTGCACTACCAAACTTGGCAGTGCTCTCATTGTTTCTCCTGCACTACCAAACATGGCAGTCCTCTCATTGTTTCTCCTGCACTACCAAACATGGCAGTGCTCTCATTGTTTCTCCTGCACTACCAAACATGGCAGTGCTCTCATTGTTTCTCCTGCACTACCAAACATGGCAGTGCTCTCATTGTTTCTCCTGCACTACCAAACATGGCAGTGCTCTCATTGTTTCTCCAGCACTACCAAACATGGCAGTGCTCTCATTGTGGTTCATCCTTTGGTTGACAATGGGAACAAATTGTTAAGCCTTGAAAATACCTCCTGCCATGAGATCCTGTTGTGTAAGGAGATCTCCCACTATTTGCTTGTGCCAGCTGATCCTTAGTTTGTGAGGCTGATTGAAGACCCTCTTTAATCAGCCCATTCTGTGTTCCTCCAGGTCGTGCCATCAACCAGGACAGGGAGGTGTTGGAGAGTGCAGAGAACCCTATCCTGGTAGAGCTGCGACGGGGGCGACTGGGAGGGGGAAGCTCACTGGGGAAGAGGCAGAGACAGGAGGAGATTGAGAGGCTGAGGAACAAGGCTACCCTCACCAGGAAAAACAGGTGGGAAATTTCAAACTGGAAATCTGTTTTGAGTGGGGTACCACAGGAATCAGTATTAGGCCCTATACTGTTTTTAATATATATAAATGTTTTGGAAGATGATATATCTAGCAAAGTACTCATATTTGCAGATGACACAAAAGTATTCAGAAAGGTTACTAATGATACAGATAAACAAAGTTTACAGGATGATCTAGATAAATTAGTTAAATGGTCAGAAAAATGGCAAATGTTATTAAATTTTGGGAAGTGTAAATGTCTACACATAGGACATGGAAGACGAAGAATATAAAATGGGGGATGCTTTACTAGGTAGAACCACACAAGAAAAGGACTTAGGAGTAACATTTAGTGCTGACATGAAAGATTCAGAGCAATGTGGTATTGCTGCTTCGAAAGGAAATCAAATTCTAGGGCTAATTAGGAGAACTATCATGTATAAGGAGAAACAGCTAATTGTACCCCTGTACAAAGCAATAGTTAGACCACATTTGGAATATTGTATTCAAGCATGGAGGCCATATCGTAAAAAAGACATAGACAAGCTAGAAAGAATACAATGAAGAGCAACTAAAATGATTCCAGAATTGAGAGACCTTAGTTACGAAAATCGCTTATTACAATGTGGTTTGACAACACTAGAGACCAGGAGACTAAGAGGAGACGAAATAGAAGTGTTTAAAATAGTGAATAGTTATGAGGATGTTGATAGAAATATGTTCTTCAAACTTAAAGAAGGCAATAGAACCAGAGGAAACAAAGCAGCATTAGTTAAGGAGCAGTGTAGGTTGGACATGAGAAAGTACTCTTTCTCACAGAGGGTGATAAATGAATGGAACAAACTGCCAAATGATTGTGTTAATGCTAGTAGTGTGAATATGTTTAAAAATAGAATTGACAGATATTTGATTAGGGTGGGCTGTACATAGATGAGAATATTGTTGGACTCTCGATAAGCCAATGGCTTCCTTGTCGACTTGCCATCAGGAACTTGTTGTTTGGGATGGCAACCTTGTTAAACCTTGAAAGAGGAGGGGAGGGAGAATAGAGGAGGGGGGAGGTTGGAGTATGGGAAGGAGGATTGTAGTTTGGTCTCACACAGAACACCAGCCAAACAGTTAATGTAGTGAGATGCTGAATACAATAACATTCTATTGATACAGTGGGAGTGTTGATACAGTGAGGGTGTTGATACAGTAGGGGTGTTGATACAGTGGGGGTGTTGATACAGTGGTGGTGTTGATAATACAGTGGTGGTGTTGATACAGTGGGGGTGTTAGTAATACAGTGGGAGTGTTGATACAGTGGGGGTGTTAATAATACAGTGGGGGTGTTGATACCGTGGGGGTGTTGATAATACAGTGGTGGTGTTGATACAGTGGGGGTGTTAGTAATACAGTGGGAGTGTTGATACAGTGGGGGTGTTAATAATACAGTGGTGGTGTTGATACAGTGGGGGTGTTGATAATACAGTGGTGGTGTTGATACAGTGGGGGTGTTAGTAATACAGTGGGAGTGTTGATACAGTGGGGGTGTTAATAATACAGTGGGAGTGTTGATACAGTGGGGGTGTTGATAATACAGTGGTGGTGTTGATACAGTGGGGGTGTTAGTAATACAGTGGGAGTGTTGATACAGTGGGGGTGTTAATAATACATTGGTGGTGTTGATACAGTGGGGGTGTTAATAATACAGTGGTGGTGTTGATACAGTGGGGGTGTTAATAATACAGTGGTGGTGTTGATACAGTGGGGATGTTAGTAATACAGTGGTGGTGGTGTTGATACAGTGGGGGTGTTAATAATACAGTGGTGGTGTTGATACAGTGGTGGTGTTAATAATACAGTGGTGGTGTTGATACAGTGGGGGTGTTAATAATACAGTGGTGGTGTTGATACAATAGGGGTGTTAATAATACAGTGGTGGTGTTGATACAGTGGGGGTGTTAATAATACAGTGGTGATGTTGATACAGTGGGGGTGTTAATAATACAGTGGTGGTGTTGATACAGTGGGGGTGTTAATAATACAGTGGTGGTGTTGATACAGTGGGGGTGTTAATAATACAGTGGTGGTGTTGATACAGTGGTGGTGTTAATAATACAGTGGTGGTGTTGATACAGTGGGGGTGTTAATAATACAGTGGTGGTGTTGATACAGTGGGGATGTTGATAATACAGTGGTGGTGTTGATACAGTGGGGATGTTAATAATACAGTGGTGGTGTTGATACAGTGGGGATGTTGATAATACAGTAGTGGTGTTGATACAGTGGGGGTGTTAATAATACAGTGGTGGTGTTGATACAGTGGGGGTGTTAATTATACAGTGGTGGTGTTGATACAGTGGGGATGTTGATAATACAGTGGTGGTGTTGATACAGTGGGGATGTTAATAATACAGTGGTGGTGTTGATACACTGGGGGTGTTAATAATACAGTGGTGGTGTTGATACAGTGGGGGTGTTAATAATAAAGTGGTGGTGTTAATACAGTGGGGGTGTTAATAATACAGTGGTGGTGTTGATACAGTGGGGATGTTAATAATACAGTAGTGGTGTTGATACAGTGGGGTGTTAATAATATAGTGGTGGTGTTGATACAGTGGGGTTGTTAATAATACAGTGGTGGTGTTGATACAGTGGGGTGTTAATAATACAGTGGTGGTGTTGATACAGTGGGGGTGTTAATAATACAGTGGTGGTGTTGATACAGTGGGGGTGTTAATAGTACAGTGGTGGTGTTGATACAGTGGGAGTGTTAATAATACAGTGGTTGTGTTGATACAGTGAGGGTGTTAATAATAATAATACAGTGGTGGTGTTGATACAGTGGGGGTGTTGATACAGTGGGGGTATTAATAAAGTGAAGGTGTTGATACAGTGGGGAGTGTTAATACAGTGGGGGTGTTGATACAGTTGGGGTGTTGATACAGTGGGAGTGTTGATACAGTGGGGGTGTTGATACAGTGGGGGTGTTGATAATACAGTGGTGGTGTTGATACAGTGGGGGTGTTAGTAATACAGTGGGAGTGTTGATACAGTGGGGGTGTTAATAATACAGTGGTGGTGTTGATACAGTGGGGGTGTTAATAATACAGTGGTGGTGTTGATACAGTTGGGGTGTTAATAATACAGTGGTGGTGTTGATACAGTGGGGGTGTTAATAATACAGTGGTGGTGTTGATACAGTGGGGGTGTTAATAGTACAGTGGTGGTGTTGATACAGTGGGAGTGTTAATAATACAGTGGTGGTGTTGATACAGTGGGGGTGTTAATAATAATAATACAGTGGTGGTGTTGATACAGTGGGGGTGTTGATACAGTGGGGGTATTAATAAAGTGAAGGTGTTGATACAGTGGGGAGTGTTAATACAGTGGGGTTGTTGATACAGTTGGGGTGTTGATACAGTGGGGGTGTTGATACAGTGGGGGTATTAATAAAGTGAGGGTGTTGATACAGTGGGGGTGTTAATAATACAGTGGTGGTGTTGATACAGTGGGGGTGTTAATAATACAGTGGTGGTGTTGATACAGTGGGGATGTTAATAATACAGTAGTGGTGTTGATACAGTGGGGTGTTAATAATACAGTGGTGGTGTTGATACAGTGGGGGTGTTAATAATACAGTGGTGGTGTTGATACAGTGGGGGTGTTAATAGTACAGTGGTGGTGTTGATACAGTGGGAGTGTTAATAATACAGTGGTGGTGTTGATACAGTGGGGGTGTTAATAATAATAATACAGTGGTGGTGTTGATACAGTGGGGGTGTTGATACAGTGGGGTATTAATAAAGTGAAGGTGTTGATACAGTGGGGGTGTTAATAATACAGTGGTGGTGTTGATACAGTGGGGGTGTTAATAGTACAGTGGTGGTGTTGATACAGTGGGAGTGTTAATAATACAGTGGTGGTGTTGATACAGTGGGGGTGTTAATAATAATAATACAGTGGTGGTGTTGATACAGTGGGGGTGTTGATACAGTGGGGGTATTAATAAAGTGAAGGTGTTGATACAGTGGGGAGTGTTAATACAGTGGGGGTGTTGATACAGTTGGGGTGTTGATACAGTGGGGGTGTTGATACAGTGGGGGTATTAATAAAGTGAGGGTGTTGATACAGTGGGGAGTGTTGATACAGTGGGGATGTTAATACAGTGGGGTGTTGATACAGTGGGGGTGTTAATGCAGTGGGAATGTTGATGCAGTAGGGGTGTTGATACAGTGGGGAGTGTTGATACAGTGGGGGTGCTGATACAGTTTGTTGATACAGTGGGGGTGTTAATGTAGTGGGGTGTTGGTACAGTGGGGGTGTTGATACAGTGGGGGAGTGGATACAGTGGGGGGCGCTGACACAGTGGGGGCGTTGATACAGTGGGGGTATTGATACAGTGGGGGTGTAGATACAGTGGGGGGCATGGATACAGTGGGTGGCATGGATACAGTGGGGGCATGGATACAGTGGGTGGCGTGGATACAGTGGGGGCATGGATACAGTGGGTGGGTGGATACAGTGGGTGGCATGGATACAGTGGGGGGCATGGATACAGTGGGTGGCGTGGATACAGTGGGGGCATGGATACAGTGGGGGGCATGGATACAGTGGGGGGCATGGATACAGGGGGTGGCGTTGATACAGTGGGGGTGTGGATACAGTGGGGTGTTGATACAGTGGGGGTGTGGATACAGTGGGGGGTGTTGATACAGTGGGGGGTGATACAGTTGGGGGTGTTGACACAGTGGGGGGTGTTGATACAGTTGGGGTGTTGATACAGTTGTGGCACAGAGAGGTTGATACAGCGGGAGTATAAAAGATGTTCCTCTTTCTAGGGTTCTCTTTAGTGCGTAGTGTGGTTGGATTGTGAACACACAGCTAATAAGACCAGTCTCAGGTAACTGAAGAGGTTAGTTGAGCCGACTGATGGACTTGAAGCAAACAATGTCTTCCTTCCACCGTGTCTCTTGGGTCATTGTTATTGCATCCTGCTGCCTGTTCTCCCTCACAGACAGCAGGTACGAGGGCAGAAGTTGGCAGCACATAACTCAACGGAGCGGCAAAGCTTAGAGGATGAGCTAGAGAGGCTAGACACGGAGCTGGAGGAGACGGAATCCAAACTGACAAAGTTACAGCTGCTGGTGCAGTCTAAGGTGAGTGATTTTCATAAGCATATTTGCCAGGTTGTTTTTGGGTTGCTCCGTGATGTTGGGTGTTACCAGAGAGCACTTGACATCACTTGACATCACTTGACATCACTTGACATCACTTGACATCATGGTCCTGGTGAATTATTACAGATCCATGCCAGGTGTAGACAAACACTTGACATCATGGTCCTGGTGAATTATTACAGATCCATGCCAGGTGTAGACAAACACTTGACATCATGGTCCTGGTGAATTATTACAGATCCATGCCAGGTGTAGACAAACACTTGACATCATGGTCCTGGTGAATTATTACAGATCCATGCCAGGTGTAGACAAACACTTGACATCATGGTCCTGGTGAATTATTACAGATCCATGCCAGGTGTAGACAAACATAGCTCAAATATGACTGATAAGCAGCCACCTAATTTCTATTTGTGCATGTTAACGGACAGAATCATGTTAACAGACAGAAACATGTTAACAGACAGAAACATGTTAACAGACAGAATCATGACTTATCTTGCTTGTTGTTGTTTGGTTTAGTTGGTTATCGTGGTACTGCCACAAACATCTACTTTTTCCCTGTTTTCAAAGATATAAATGTGAGTGCATTGGATGAATACCATTCTACAGGTTGACCTGCCTTAAATAGACCACATGCTGCATTGTTTTAATAATTGAAGATATTAAATTATTGTACCTCTTATTAATATTTTATGGTGTTGTATTATTCTACTACTTTCCTTTAGTTTTAAGAAATTGTTACATTTTACTGTTAGCAAATAAAGATTAAAGACTACCTTAAAATACCCTAGCCTATAATTATTTAGCATGCAGTGGTAAACTACTTAGTAATTTAGTTAATTTAACACAGGTACTGAGGTCGTTTTTCTACTGCTCTTTATCATAATATTATATGTGCATCTGAATAAAGTGATATTCTCTTTCTCTGCTGCCCAGAAGGACACAAGTCACAACTTGAAGCCTTCCATGAAGAACAAGACACAATCCTCCAACTCAGTTACTTGCTCAACCAAGGTGTCGACCACAACTAGTGTTGGTAGGAAACAGAACAGTCGGCCGCCCCAGAGGAAGCAGGAGGCAGTGTCTGTCATCAATAAGTGCATCACAAGCAAGGTTGTTGGATCCGCATCATCGACACGCAAAACATCTGTGACACCGCTTTGTAAAACTGACACTGGTTTGTCGTCGCAAGTGGCTCGCAGTGAATGTCTAGCGGCGCAGAGGGGTGTGACGCAGAGAGGTGAGGCACAGAGAGGTGTGGCACAGAGAGGTGTGTCACAGAGAGGTGTGGCACAGAGAGGTGTGGCGCAGCAGGGCACCACTGGCAGCAACGGCTGCAGGAGTAACAACACACAGAATGAAACAAAGACATCCACAGTACAGCAGAAACTAAAGGTGGGTCCACATGCACTAAAGGCTGGCTAGTTCAAACTGTATGTGACAAGTTTTTCTCCTCTCTGTCCCTCAAAGTCCAGGCTGAGGCTGGCATTGAGACAGGTCATCGATTTTTTTCCTTCTTCCATCACTGATCCCATTTCACTGCCGTCTCCACCACCCGTCTCCACTCCCCCATCCCTAGTTTTCCACTTCCCTCCCACTCCCACCAAATCTCTCTTCACACAGTCTGCCCATCTCAGTCACAGTCTTCCTTTGCTCCTATCGTCCAAACCAGCATCATTTGCTCTCATAAGTAAAAATGTAAATTTATGTAGCTTAATTGTTGTAAAAATTCAGAGAGATGCAGTCGTTCCTTTCCATGACCGTCACAGTCCACAGAGAGAACCAGTCGTTCCTTTCCATGACTGTCACAGTCCACAGAGAGAACCAGTCATTCCTTTCTATGACCGTCACAGTCCACAGAGAGAACCAGTCGTTCCTTTCCATGACCGTCACAGTCCACAGAGAGAACCAGTCGTTCCTTTCCATGACCGTCACAGTCCACAGAGAGAACCAGTCGTTCCTTTCCATGGGCGTCACAGTCCACAGAGAGAACCAGTCGTTCCTTTCCATGACCGTCACAGTTCACAGAGAGAACCAGTCGTTCCTTTCCATGACCGTCACAGTCCACAGAGAGAACCAGTCGTTCCTTTCCATGACCGTCACAGTCCACAGAGAGAACCAGTCGTTCCTTTCCATGACCGTCACAGTCCACAGAGAGAACCAGTCGTTCCTTTCCATGACCGTCACAGTTCACAGAGAGAACCAGTCGTTCCTTTCCATGACCGTCACAGTCCACAGAGAGAACCAGTCGTTCCTTTCCATGACCGTCACAGTCCACAGAGAGAACCAGTCGTTCCTTTCCATGACCGTCACAGTCCAGAGAGAGAACCAGTCGTTCCTTTCCATGACTGTCAAAGTCCACAGAGAGAACCAGTCGTTCCTTTCCATGACCGTCACAGTCCACAGAGAGAACCAGTCGTTCCTTTCCATGACTGTCAAAGTCCACAGAGAGAACCAGTCGTTCCTTTCCATGACCGTCACAGTTCACAGAGAGAACCAGTCGTTCCTTTCTATGGGCGTCACAGTCCACAGAGAGAACCAGTCATTCCTTTCCATGACCGTCAAAGTCCACAGAGAGAACCAGTCGTTCCTTTCCATGACCGTCACAGTCCACAGAGAGAACCAGTCGTTCCTTTCCATGACCGTCAAAGTCCACAGAGAGAACCAGTCGTTCCTTTCCATGACCGTCACAGTCCACAGAGAGAACCAGTCGTTCCTTTCCATGACCGTCACAGTCCACAGAGAGAACCAGTCGTTCCTTTCCATGACCGTCACAGTCCACAGAGAGAACCAGTCGTTCCTTTCCATGACCGTCACAGTTCACAGAGAGAACCAGTCGTTCCTTTCTATGGGCGTCACAGTCCACAGAGAGAACCAGTCATTCCTTTCTATGGGCGTCACAGTCCACAGAGAGAACCAGTCGTTCCTTTCCATGACCGTCACAGTCCACAGAGAGAACCAGTCATTCCTTTCTATGGGCATCACAGTCCACAGAGAGAACCAGTCATTCCTTTGTTTGGGCGTCAGTCCACAGAGAGAACCAGTCATTCCTTTCCATGACCGTCACAGTCCACAGAGAGAACCAGTCATTCCTTTCCATGATCGTCACAGTCCACAGAGAGAACCAGTCATTCCTTTCTATGGGCGTCACAGTCCACAGAGAGAACCAGTCGTTCCATTCCATGACTGTCACAGTCCACAGAAATAACCAGTCATTCCTTTCTATGGGCGTCACAGTCCACAGAGAGAACCAGTCGTTCCTTTCTATGGGCGTCACAGTCCACAGAGAGAACCAGTCATTCCTTTCTATGGGCGTCAGTCCACAGAGAGAACCAGTCATTCCTTTCTATGGGCGTCACAGTCCACAGAGAGAACCAGTCATTCCTTTCCCTGGCTGTTACAGTCCACAGAGAGAACCAGTCGTTCCTTTCCCTGGCCGTCACAGTCCACAGAGAGAACCAGTTGTTCCTTTCCCTGGCTGTCACAGTCCACAGAGAGAACCTGTCACAGTCCACAGAGAGAACCAGTTGTTCCTTTCCCTGGCCGTCACAGCCCACAGAGAGAACCAGTGGTTCCTTTCCCTGGCTGTTACAGTCCACAGAGAGAACCTTTCGTTCTTTTCCATGGCTGTTACAGTTCACAGAGAGAACCTTTCGTTCTTTTCCCTGGCTGTTACAGTCCACAGAGAGAACCAGTCGTTCCTTTCTATGGGCGTCACAGTCCACAGAGAGAACCAGTCATTCCTTTCTATGGGCGTCACAGTCCACAGAGAGAACCAGTCGTTCCTTTCCATGACCGTCACAGTCCACAGAGAGAACCAGTCATTCCTTTCTATGGGCGTCACAGTCCACAGAGAGAACCAGTCATTCCTTTGTTTGGGCGTCAGTCCACAGAGAGAACCAGTCATTCCTTTCCATGACCGTCACAGTCCACAGAGAGAACCAGTCATTCCTTTCCATGATCGTCACAGTCCACAGAGAGAACCAGTCATTCCTTTCTATGGGCGTCACAGTCCACAGAGAGAACCAGTCGTTCCATTCCATGACTGTCACAGTCCACAGAAATAACCAGTCATTCCTTTCTATGGGCGTCACAGTCCACAGAGAGAACCAGTCGTTCCTTTCTATGGGCATCACAGTCCACAGAGAGAACCAGTCATTCCTTTCTATGGGCGTCACAGTCCACAGAGAGAACCAGTCATTCCTTTCCCTGGCTGTTACAGTCCACAGAGAGAACCAGTCGTTCCTTTCCCTGGCCGTCACAGTCCACAGAGAGAACCAGTTGTTCCTTTCCCTGGCTGTCACAGTCCACAGAGAGAACCTGTCACAGTCCACAGAGAGAACCAGTTGTTCCTTTCCCTGGCCGTCACAGCCCACAGAGAGAACCAGTGGTTCCTTTCCCTGGCTGTTACAGTCCACAGAGAGAACCAGTGATTCCTTTCTCAGGCCGTCAAAGCCCACAGAGAGAACCAGTCATTCCTTTCCCTGGCCGTCACAGTCCACAGAGAGAACCAGTCATTCCTTTCCCTGGCCGTCACAGCCCACAGAGAGAACCAGTTGTTCCTTTCCCTGGCCGTCACAGTCCACAGAGAGAACCAGTCATTCCTTTCCCTGGCTGTCACAGCCCACAGAGAGAACCAGTTGTTCCTTTCCCTGGCTGTCACAGTCCACAGAGAGAACCAGTTGTTCCTTTCCCTGGCTGTCACAGTCCACAGAGAGAACCAGTCATTCCTTTCCCAGGCCGTCACAGTCCACAGAGAGAACCAGTCATTCCTTTCCCTGGCTGTTACAGTCCACAGAGAGAACCAGTCATTCCTTTCCCAGGCCGTCACAGCCCACAGAGAGAACCAGTCGTTCCTTTCCCTGGCCGTCACAGTCCACAGAGAGAACCAGTTGTTCCTTTCCCTGGCCGTCACAGCCCACAGAGAGAACCAGTCATTCCTTTCCTTGGCTGTTACAGTCCACAGAGAGAACCAGTGGTTCCTTTCCCTGGCTGTTACAGTCCACAGAGAGAACCAGTCGTTCCTTTCCCTGGCCGTCACAGCCCACAGAGAGAACCAGTTGTTCCTTTCCCTGGCCATCACAGTCCACAGAGAGAACCAGTCGTTCCTTTTCCTGGCTGTTACAGTCCACAGAGAGAACCAGTTGTTCCTTTCCCTGGCCGTCACTGTCCACAGAGAGAACCAGTCGTTCCTTTCCCTGGCCGTCACAGTCCACAGAGAGAACCAGTTGTTCCTTTCCCTGGCTGTCACAGTCCACAGAGAGAACCTGTCACAGTCCACAGAAAGAACCAGTTGTTCCTTTCCCTGGCCGTCACAGCCCACAGAGAGAACCAGTCATTCCTTTCCTTGGCTGTTACAGTCCACAGAGAGAACCAGTGGTTCCTTTCCCTGGCTGTTACAGTCCACAGAGAGAACCAGTCGTTCCTTTCCCTGGCCGTCACAGCCCACAGAGAGAACCAGTTGTTCCTTTCCCTGGCCGTCACAGTCCACAGAGAGAACCAGTCTTTCCTTTCCATGGGCGTCCCAGTCCACAGAGAGAACAAGTCGTTCCTTTCCCTGGCTGTTACAGTCCACAGAGAGAACCAGTCGTTCCTTTCTCTGGCTGTCACAGTCCACAGAGAGAACCTGTTACAGTCCACAGAGAGAACCAGTCGATCCTTTCCCTGGCTGTCAGAGTCCACAGGGAGAACCTGTTACAGTCCACAGAGAGAACCTGTTACAGTCCACAGAGAGAACCTTTCGTTCTTTTCCATGGCTGTTACAGTTCACAGAGAGAACCTTTCGTTCCTTTCCCTGGCTGTTACAGTCCACAGAGAGAACCAGTCGTTCCTTTCCCTGGTTGTTAGTCTACAGAGAGAACCTTTCGTTCTTTTCCCTGGCTGTTACAGTCCACAGAGAGAACCTTTCATTCTTTTCCATGGCTGTTACAGTTCACAGAGAGAACCTTTCGTTCCTTTCCCTGGCTGTTACAGTCCACAGAGAGAACCTTTCGTTCCTTTCCCTGGTTGTTACAGTCCACAGAGAGAACCTTTCGTTCTTTTCCCTGGCTGTTACAGTCCACAGAGAGAACCTTTCGTTCTTTTCCCTGGCTGTTACAGTTCACAGAGAGAACCTTTCGTTGCTTTCCCTGGTTGTTACATCCACAGAGAGAACCAGTCGTTCCTTTCCCTGGCTGTTACAGTCTACAGAGAGAACCTTTCGTTCTTTTCCATGGCTGTTACAGTCCACAGAGAGAACCTTTCGTTCCTTTCCCTGGTTGTTACAGTCTACAGAGAGAACCTTTCGTTCTTTTCCCTGGCTGTTACAGTCCACAGAGAGAACCTTTCGTTCCTTTCCATGGCTGTTACAGTCCACAGAGAGAACCTTTCGTTCCTTTCCCTGGTTGTTACAGTCCACAGAGAGAACCAGTCGTTCCTTTCCCTGGTTGTTACAGTCTACAGAGAGAACCTTTCGTTCTTTTCCCTGGCTGTTACAGTCCACAGAGAGAACCTTTCATTCTTTTCTATGGCTGTTACAGTTCACAGAGAGAACCTTTCATTCTTTTCCCTGGCTGTTACAGTCCACAGAGAGAACCTTTCGTTCTTTTCCCTGGCTGTTACAGTCCACAGAGAGAACCTTTCGTTCTTTTCCATGGCTGTTACAGTTCACAGAGAGAACCTTTCGTTCTTTTCCCTGGCTGTTACAGTCCACAGAGAGAACCTTTCGTTCCTTTCCCTGGTTGTTACAGTCTACAGAGAGAACCAGTCGTTCCTTTCCCTGGTTGTTACAGTCTACAGAGAGAACCTTTCGTTCTTTTCCCTGGCTGTTACAGTCCACAGAGAGAACCTTTCGTTCTTTTCCATGGCTGTTACAGTTCACAGAGAGAACCTTTCATTCTTTTCCCTGGTTGTTACAGTCCACAGAGAGAACCAGTTGTTCCTTTCCCTGGCTGTTACAGTCTACAGAGAGAACCTTTCGTTCCTTTCCATGGCTGTTACAGTCCACAGAGAGAACCAGTCGTTCCTTTCCCTGGTTGTTACAGTCTACAGAGAGAACCTTTCGTTCCTTTCCCTGGTTGTTACAGTCTACAGAGAGAACCTTTCGTTCTTTTCCCTGGCTGTTACAGTCCACAGAGAGAACCTTTCGTTCTTTTCTATGGCTGTTACAGTTCACAGAGAGAACCTTTCGTTCTTTTCCCTGGCTGTTACAGTCCACAGAGAGAACCTTTCGTTCTTTTCCCTGGCTGTTACAGTCCACAGAGAGAACCTTTCGTTCTTTTCCATGGCTGTTACAGTTCACAGAGAGAACCTTTCGTTCTTTTCCCTGGTTGTTCCAGTCCACAGAGAGAACCTTTCGTTCTTTTCCATGGCTGTTACAGTTCACAGAGAGAACCTTTCGTTCTTTTCCCTGGCTGTTACAGTCCACAGAGAGAACCTTTCGTTCCTTTCCCTGGTTGTTATAGTCTACAGAGAGAACCTTTCGTTCTTTTCCCTGGCTGTTACAGTCCACAGAGAGAACCTTTCGTTCTTTTCCATGGCTGTTACAGTTCACAGAGAGAACCTTTCGTTCCTTTCCCTGGCTGTTACAGTCCACAGAGAGAACCTTTCGTTCTTTTCCATGGCTGTTACAGTTCACAGAGAGAACCTTTCGTTCTTTTCCCTGGTTGTTACAGTCCACAGAGAGAACCTTTCGTTCTTTTCCATGGCTGTTACAGTTCACAGAGAGAACCTTTCGTTCTTTTCCCTGGCTGTTACAGTCCACAGAGAGAACCTTTCGTTCTTTTCCATGGCTGTTACAGTTCACAGAGAGAACCTTTCGTTGCTTTCCCTGGTTGTTACATCCACAGAGAGAACCAGTCGTTCCTTTCCATGACCGTCACAGTCCACAGAGAGAACCAGTCGTTCCTTTCCATGACCGTCACAGTCCACAGAGAGAACCAGTCGTTCCTTTCCATGACCGTCACAGTCCACAGAGAGAACCAGTCGTTCCTTTCCATGACCGTCACAGTTCACAGAGAGAACCAGTCGTTCCTTTCCATGACCGTCACAGTCCACAGAGAGAACCAGTCGTTCCTTTCCATGACCGTCACAGTCCACAGAGAGAACCAGTCGTTCCTTTCCATGACCGTCACAGTCCAGAGAGAGAACCAGTCGTTCCTTTCCATGACTGTCAAAGTCCACAGAGAGAACCAGTCGTTCCTTTCCATGACCGTCACAGTCCACAGAGAGAACCAGTCGTTCCTTTCCATGACTGTCAAAGTCCACAGAGAGAACCAGTCGTTCCTTTCCATGACCGTCACAGTTCACAGAGAGAACCAGTCGTTCCTTTCTATGGGCGTCACAGTCCACAGAGAGAACCAGTCATTCCTTTCCATGACCGTCAAAGTCCACAGAGAGAACCAGTCGTTCCTTTCCATGACCGTCACAGTCCACAGAGAGAACCAGTCGTTCCTTTCCATGACCGTCAAAGTCCACAGAGAGAACCAGTCGTTCCTTTCCATGACCGTCACAGTCCACAGAGAGAACCAGTCGTTCCTTTCCATGACCGTCACAGTCCACAGAGAGAACCAGTCGTTCCTTTCCATGACCGTCACAGTCCACAGAGAGAACCAGTCGTTCCTTTCCATGACCGTCACAGTTCACAGAGAGAACCAGTCGTTCCTTTCTATGGGCGTCACAGTCCACAGAGAGAACCAGTCATTCCTTTCTATGGGCGTCACAGTCCACAGAGAGAACCAGTCGTTCCTTTCCATGACCGTCACAGTCCACAGAGAGAACCAGTCATTCCTTTCTATGGGCATCACAGTCCACAGAGAGAACCAGTCATTCCTTTGTTTGGGCGTCAGTCCACAGAGAGAACCAGTCATTCCTTTCCATGACCGTCACAGTCCACAGAGAGAACCAGTCATTCCTTTCCATGATCGTCACAGTCCACAGAGAGAACCAGTCATTCCTTTCTATGGGCGTCACAGTCCACAGAGAGAACCAGTCGTTCCATTCCATGACTGTCACAGTCCACAGAAATAACCAGTCATTCCTTTCTATGGGCGTCACAGTCCACAGAGAGAACCAGTCGTTCCTTTCTATGGGCGTCACAGTCCACAGAGAGAACCAGTCATTCCTTTCTATGGGCGTCAGTCCACAGAGAGAACCAGTCATTCCTTTCTATGGGCGTCACAGTCCACAGAGAGAACCAGTCATTCCTTTCCCTGGCTGTTACAGTCCACAGAGAGAACCAGTCGTTCCTTTCCCTGGCCGTCACAGTCCACAGAGAGAACCAGTTGTTCCTTTCCCTGGCTGTCACAGTCCACAGAGAGAACCTGTCACAGTCCACAGAGAGAACCAGTTGTTCCTTTCCCTGGCCGTCACAGCCCACAGAGAGAACCAGTGGTTCCTTTCCCTGGCTGTTACAGTCCACAGAGAGAACCTTTCGTTCTTTTCCATGGCTGTTACAGTTCACAGAGAGAACCTTTCGTTCTTTTCCCTGGCTGTTACAGTCCACAGAGAGAACCAGTCGTTCCTTTCTATGGGCGTCACAGTCCACAGAGAGAACCAGTCATTCCTTTCTATGGGCGTCACAGTCCACAGAGAGAACCAGTCGTTCCTTTCCATGACCGTCACAGTCCACAGAGAGAACCAGTCATTCCTTTCTATGGGCGTCACAGTCCACAGAGAGAACCAGTCATTCCTTTGTTTGGGCGTCAGTCCACAGAGAGAACCAGTCATTCCTTTCCATGACCGTCACAGTCCACAGAGAGAACCAGTCATTCCTTTCCATGATCGTCACAGTCCACAGAGAGAACCAGTCATTCCTTTCTATGGGCGTCACAGTCCACAGAGAGAACCAGTCGTTCCATTCCATGACTGTCACAGTCCACAGAAATAACCAGTCATTCCTTTCTATGGGCGTCACAGTCCACAGAGAGAACCAGTCGTTCCTTTCTATGGGCATCACAGTCCACAGAGAGAACCAGTCATTCCTTTCTATGGGCGTCACAGTCCACAGAGAGAACCAGTCATTCCTTTCCCTGGCTGTTACAGTCCACAGAGAGAACCAGTCGTTCCTTTCCCTGGCCGTCACAGTCCACAGAGAGAACCAGTTGTTCCTTTCCCTGGCTGTCACAGTCCACAGAGAGAACCTGTCACAGTCCACAGAGAGAACCAGTTGTTCCTTTCCCTGGCCGTCACAGCCCACAGAGAGAACCAGTGGTTCCTTTCCCTGGCTGTTACAGTCCACAGAGAGAACCAGTGATTCCTTTCTCAGGCCGTCAAAGCCCACAGAGAGAACCAGTCATTCCTTTCCCTGGCCGTCACAGTCCACAGAGAGAACCAGTCATTCCTTTCCCTGGCCGTCACAGCCCACAGAGAGAACCAGTTGTTCCTTTCCCTGGCCGTCACAGTCCACAGAGAGAACCAGTCATTCCTTTCCCTGGCTGTCACAGCCCACAGAGAGAACCAGTTGTTCCTTTCCCTGGCTGTCACAGTCCACAGAGAGAACCAGTTGTTCCTTTCCCTGGCTGTCACAGTCCACAGAGAGAACCAGTCATTCCTTTCCCAGGCCGTCACAGTCCACAGAGAGAACCAGTCATTCCTTTCCCTGGCTGTTACAGTCCACAGAGAGAACCAGTCATTCCTTTCCCAGGCCGTCACAGCCCACAGAGAGAACCAGTCGTTCCTTTCCCTGGCCGTCACAGTCCACAGAGAGAACCAGTTGTTCCTTTCCCTGGCCGTCACAGCCCACAGAGAGAACCAGTCATTCCTTTCCTTGGCTGTTACAGTCCACAGAGAGAACCAGTGGTTCCTTTCCCTGGCTGTTACAGTCCACAGAGAGAACCAGTCGTTCCTTTCCCTGGCCGTCACAGCCCACAGAGAGAACCAGTTGTTCCTTTCCCTGGCCATCACAGTCCACAGAGAGAACCAGTCGTTCCTTTTCCTGGCTGTTACAGTCCACAGAGAGAACCAGTTGTTCCTTTCCCTGGCCGTCACTGTCCACAGAGAGAACCAGTCGTTCCTTTCCCTGGCCGTCACAGTCCACAGAGAGAACCAGTTGTTCCTTTCCCTGGCTGTCACAGTCCACAGAGAGAACCTGTCACAGTCCACAGAAAGAACCAGTTGTTCCTTTCCCTGGCCGTCACAGCCCACAGAGAGAACCAGTCATTCCTTTCCTTGGCTGTTACAGTCCACAGAGAGAACCAGTGGTTCCTTTCCCTGGCTGTTACAGTCCACAGAGAGAACCAGTCGTTCCTTTCCCTGGCCGTCACAGCCCACAGAGAGAACCAGTTGTTCCTTTCCCTGGCCGTCACAGTCCACAGAGAGAACCAGTCTTTCCTTTCCATGGGCGTCCCAGTCCACAGAGAGAACAAGTCGTTCCTTTCCCTGGCTGTTACAGTCCACAGAGAGAACCAGTCGTTCCTTTCTCTGGCTGTCACAGTCCACAGAGAGAACCTGTTACAGTCCACAGAGAGAACCAGTCGATCCTTTCCCTGGCTGTCAGAGTCCACAGGGAGAACCTGTTACAGTCCACAGAGAGAACCTGTTACAGTCCACAGAGAGAACCTTTCGTTCTTTTCCATGGCTGTTACAGTTCACAGAGAGAACCTTTCGTTCCTTTCCCTGGCTGTTACAGTCCACAGAGAGAACCAGTCGTTCCTTTCCCTGGTTGTTAGTCTACAGAGAGAACCTTTCGTTCTTTTCCCTGGCTGTTACAGTCCACAGAGAGAACCTTTCATTCTTTTCCATGGCTGTTACAGTTCACAGAGAGAACCTTTCGTTCCTTTCCCTGGCTGTTACAGTCCACAGAGAGAACCTTTCGTTCCTTTCCCTGGTTGTTACAGTCCACAGAGAGAACCTTTCGTTCTTTTCCCTGGCTGTTACAGTCCACAGAGAGAACCTTTCGTTCTTTTCCCTGGCTGTTACAGTTCACAGAGAGAACCTTTCGTTGCTTTCCCTGGTTGTTACATCCACAGAGAGAACCAGTCGTTCCTTTCCCTGGCTGTTACAGTCTACAGAGAGAACCTTTCGTTCTTTTCCATGGCTGTTACAGTCCACAGAGAGAACCTTTCGTTCCTTTCCCTGGTTGTTACAGTCTACAGAGAGAACCTTTCGTTCTTTTCCCTGGCTGTTACAGTCCACAGAGAGAACCTTTCGTTCCTTTCCATGGCTGTTACAGTCCACAGAGAGAACCTTTCGTTCCTTTCCCTGGTTGTTACAGTCCACAGAGAGAACCAGTCGTTCCTTTCCCTGGTTGTTACAGTCTACAGAGAGAACCTTTCGTTCTTTTCCCTGGCTGTTACAGTCCACAGAGAGAACCTTTCATTCTTTTCTATGGCTGTTACAGTTCACAGAGAGAACCTTTCATTCTTTTCCCTGGCTGTTACAGTCCACAGAGAGAACCTTTCGTTCTTTTCCCTGGCTGTTACAGTCCACAGAGAGAACCTTTCGTTCTTTTCCATGGCTGTTACAGTTCACAGAGAGAACCTTTCGTTCTTTTCCCTGGCTGTTACAGTCCACAGAGAGAACCTTTCGTTCCTTTCCCTGGTTGTTACAGTCTACAGAGAGAACCAGTCGTTCCTTTCCCTGGTTGTTACAGTCTACAGAGAGAACCTTTCGTTCTTTTCCCTGGCTGTTACAGTCCACAGAGAGAACCTTTCGTTCTTTTCCATGGCTGTTACAGTTCACAGAGAGAACCTTTCATTCTTTTCCCTGGTTGTTACAGTCCACAGAGAGAACCAGTTGTTCCTTTCCCTGGCTGTTACAGTCTACAGAGAGAACCTTTCGTTCCTTTCCATGGCTGTTACAGTCCACAGAGAGAACCAGTCGTTCCTTTCCCTGGTTGTTACAGTCTACAGAGAGAACCTTTCGTTCCTTTCCCTGGTTGTTACAGTCTACAGAGAGAACCTTTCGTTCTTTTCCCTGGCTGTTACAGTCCACAGAGAGAACCTTTCGTTCTTTTCTATGGCTGTTACAGTTCACAGAGAGAACCTTTCGTTCTTTTCCCTGGCTGTTACAGTCCACAGAGAGAACCTTTCGTTCTTTTCCCTGGCTGTTACAGTCCACAGAGAGAACCTTTCGTTCTTTTCCATGGCTGTTACAGTTCACAGAGAGAACCTTTCGTTCTTTTCCCTGGTTGTTCCAGTCCACAGAGAGAACCTTTCGTTCTTTTCCATGGCTGTTACAGTTCACAGAGAGAACCTTTCGTTCTTTTCCCTGGCTGTTACAGTCCACAGAGAGAACCTTTCGTTCCTTTCCCTGGTTGTTATAGTCTACAGAGAGAACCTTTCGTTCTTTTCCCTGGCTGTTACAGTCCACAGAGAGAACCTTTCGTTCTTTTCCATGGCTGTTACAGTTCACAGAGAGAACCTTTCGTTCCTTTCCCTGGCTGTTACAGTCCACAGAGAGAACCTTTCGTTCTTTTCCATGGCTGTTACAGTTCACAGAGAGAACCTTTCGTTCTTTTCCCTGGTTGTTACAGTCCACAGAGAGAACCTTTCGTTCTTTTCCATGGCTGTTACAGTTCACAGAGAGAACCTTTCGTTCTTTTCCCTGGCTGTTACAGTCCACAGAGAGAACCTTTCGTTCTTTTCCATGGCTGTTACAGTTCACAGAGAGAACCTTTCGTTCTTTTCCATGGCTGTTACTGTTCACAGAGAGAACCTTTCGTTCTTTTCCCTGGCTGTTACAGTCCACAGAGAGAACCTTTCGTTCCTTTCCCTGGTTGTTACAGTCTACAGAGAGAACCATTCGTTCCTTTCCCTGGTTGTTACAGTCTACAGAGAGAACCTTTCGTTCTTTTCCCTGGCTGTTACAGTCCACAGAGAGAACCTTTCGTTCTTTTCCATGGCTGTTACAGTTCACAGAGAGAACCTTTCGTTCTTTTCCCTGGCTGTTACAGTCCACAGAGAGAACCTTTCGTTCCTTTCCATGGCTGTTACAGTCCACAGAGAGAACCTTTCGTTCTTTTCCCTGGCTGTTACAGTCCACAGAGAGAACCTTTCATTCTTTTCCCTGGTTGTTACAGTCTACAGAGAGAACCTTTCGTTCTTTTCCATGGCTGTTACAGTCCACAGAGAGAACCTTTCGTTCTTTTCCCTGGCTGTTACAGTTCACAGAGAGAACCTTTCGTTGCTTTCCCTGGTTGTTACATCCACAGAGAGAACCAGTCGTTCCTTTCCCTGGCTGTTACAGTCTACAGAGAGAACCTTTCGTTCTTTTCCATGGCTGTTACAGTCCACAGAGAGAACCTTTCGTTCCTTTCCCTGGTTGTTACAGTCTACAGAGAGAACCTTTCGTTCTTTTCCCTGGCTGTTACAGTCCACAGAGAGAACCTTTCGTTCCTTTCCATGGCTGTTACAGTCCACAGAGAGAACCTTTCGTTCCTTTCCCTGGTTGTTACAGTCCACAGAGAGAACCAGTCGTTCCTTTCCCTGGTTGTTACAGTCTACAGAGAGAACCTTTCGTTCTTTTCCCTGGCTGTTACAGTCCACAGAGAGAACCTTTCATTCTTTTCTATGGCTGTTACAGTTCACAGAGAGAACCTTTCATTCTTTTCCCTGGCTGTTACAGTCCACAGAGAGAACCTTTCGTTCTTTTCCCTGGCTGTTACAGTCCACAGAGAGAACCTTTCGTTCTTTTCCATGGCTGTTACAGTTCACAGAGAGAACCTTTCGTTCTTTTCCCTGGCTGTTACAGTCCACAGAGAGAACCTTTCGTTCCTTTCCCTGGTTGTTACAGTCTACAGAGAGAACCAGTCGTTCCTTTCCCTGGTTGTTACAGTCTACAGAGAGAACCTTTCGTTCTTTTCCCTGGCTGTTACAGTCCACAGAGAGAACCTTTCGTTCTTTTCCATGGCTGTTACAGTTCACAGAGAGAACCTTTCATTCTTTTCCCTGGTTGTTACAGTCCACAGAGAGAACCAGTTGTTCCTTTCCCTGGCTGTTACAGTCTACAGAGAGAACCTTTCGTTCCTTTCCATGGCTGTTACAGTCCACAGAGAGAACCAGTCGTTCCTTTCCCTGGTTGTTACAGTCTACAGAGAGAACCTTTCGTTCCTTTCCCTGGTTGTTACAGTCTACAGAGAGAACCTTTCGTTCTTTTCCCTGGCTGTTACAGTCCACAGAGAGAACCTTTCGTTCTTTTCTATGGCTGTTACAGTTCACAGAGAGAACCTTTCGTTCTTTTCCCTGGCTGTTACAGTCCACAGAGAGAACCTTTCGTTCTTTTCCCTGGCTGTTACAGTCCACAGAGAGAACCTTTCGTTCTTTTCCATGGCTGTTACAGTTCACAGAGAGAACCTTTCGTTCTTTTCCCTGGTTGTTCCAGTCCACAGAGAGAACCTTTCGTTCTTTTCCATGGCTGTTACAGTTCACAGAGAGAACCTTTCGTTCTTTTCCCTGGCTGTTACAGTCCACAGAGAGAACCTTTCGTTCCTTTCCCTGGTTGTTATAGTCTACAGAGAGAACCTTTCGTTCTTTTCCCTGGCTGTTACAGTCCACAGAGAGAACCTTTCGTTCTTTTCCATGGCTGTTACAGTTCACAGAGAGAACCTTTCGTTCCTTTCCCTGGCTGTTACAGTCCACAGAGAGAACCTTTCGTTCTTTTCCATGGCTGTTACAGTTCACAGAGAGAACCTTTCGTTCTTTTCCCTGGTTGTTACAGTCCACAGAGAGAACCTTTCGTTCTTTTCCATGGCTGTTACAGTTCACAGAGAGAACCTTTCGTTCTTTTCCCTGGCTGTTACAGTCCACAGAGAGAACCTTTCGTTCTTTTCCATGGCTGTTACAGTTCACAGAGAGAACCTTTCGTTCTTTTCCATGGCTGTTACTGTTCACAGAGAGAACCTTTCGTTCTTTTCCCTGGCTGTTACAGTCCACAGAGAGAACCTTTCGTTCCTTTCCCTGGTTGTTACAGTCTACAGAGAGAACCATTCGTTCCTTTCCCTGGTTGTTACAGTCTACAGAGAGAACCTTTCGTTCTTTTCCCTGGCTGTTACAGTCCACAGAGAGAACCTTTCGTTCTTTTCCATGGCTGTTACAGTTCACAGAGAGAACCTTTCGTTCTTTTCCCTGGCTGTTACAGTCCACAGAGAGAACCTTTCGTTCCTTTCCATGGCTGTTACAGTCCACAGAGAGAACCTTTCGTTCTTTTCCCTGGCTGTTACAGTCCACAGAGAGAACCTTTCATTCTTTTCCCTGGTTGTTACAGTCTACAGAGAGAACCTTTCGTTCTTTTCCATGGCTGTTACAGTCCACAGAGAGAACCTTTCGTTCTTTTCCCTGGCTGTTACAGTTCACAGAGAGAACCTTTCGTTGCTTTCCCTGGTTGTTACATCCACAGAGAGAACCAGTCGTTCCTTTCCCTGGCTGTTACAGTCTACAGAGAGAACCTTTCGTTCTTTTCCATGGCTGTTACAGTCCACAGAGAGAACCTTTCGTTCCTTTCCCTGGTTGTTACAGTCTACAGAGAGAACCTTTCGTTCTTTTCCCTGGCTGTTACAGTCCACAGAGAGAACCTTTCGTTCCTTTCCATGGCTGTTACAGTCCACAGAGAGAACCTTTCGTTCCTTTCCCTGGTTGTTACAGTCCACAGAGAGAACCAGTCGTTCCTTTCCCTGGTTGTTACAGTCTACAGAGAGAACCTTTCGTTCTTTTCCCTGGCTGTTACAGTCCACAGAGAGAACCTTTCATTCTTTTCTATGGCTGTTACAGTTCACAGAGAGAACCTTTCATTCTTTTCCCTGGCTGTTACAGTCCACAGAGAGAACCTTTCGTTCTTTTCCCTGGCTGTTACAGTCCACAGAGAGAACCTTTCGTTCTTTTCCATGGCTGTTACAGTTCACAGAGAGAACCTTTCGTTCTTTTCCCTGGCTGTTACAGTCCACAGAGAGAACCTTTCGTTCCTTTCCCTGGTTGTTACAGTCTACAGAGAGAACCAGTCGTTCCTTTCCCTGGTTGTTACAGTCTACAGAGAGAACCTTTCGTTCTTTTCCCTGGCTGTTACAGTCCACAGAGAGAACCTTTCGTTCTTTTCCATGGCTGTTACAGTTCACAGAGAGAACCTTTCATTCTTTTCCCTGGTTGTTACAGTCCACAGAGAGAACCAGTTGTTCCTTTCCCTGGCTGTTACAGTCTACAGAGAGAACCTTTCGTTCCTTTCCATGGCTGTTACAGTCCACAGAGAGAACCAGTCGTTCCTTTCCCTGGTTGTTACAGTCTACAGAGAGAACCTTTCGTTCCTTTCCCTGGTTGTTACAGTCTACAGAGAGAACCTTTCGTTCTTTTCCCTGGCTGTTACAGTCCACAGAGAGAACCTTTCGTTCTTTTCTATGGCTGTTACAGTTCACAGAGAGAACCTTTCGTTCTTTTCCCTGGCTGTTACAGTCCACAGAGAGAACCTTTCGTTCTTTTCCCTGGCTGTTACAGTCCACAGAGAGAACCTTTCGTTCTTTTCCATGGCTGTTACAGTTCACAGAGAGAACCTTTCGTTCTTTTCCCTGGTTGTTCCAGTCCACAGAGAGAACCTTTCGTTCTTTTCCATGGCTGTTACAGTTCACAGAGAGAACCTTTCGTTCTTTTCCCTGGCTGTTACAGTCCACAGAGAGAACCTTTCGTTCCTTTCCCTGGTTGTTATAGTCTACAGAGAGAACCTTTCGTTCTTTTCCCTGGCTGTTACAGTCCACAGAGAGAACCTTTCGTTCTTTTCCATGGCTGTTACAGTTCACAGAGAGAACCTTTCGTTCCTTTCCCTGGCTGTTACAGTCCACAGAGAGAACCTTTCGTTCTTTTCCATGGCTGTTACAGTTCACAGAGAGAACCTTTCGTTCTTTTCCCTGGTTGTTACAGTCCACAGAGAGAACCTTTCGTTCTTTTCCATGGCTGTTACAGTTCACAGAGAGAACCTTTCGTTCTTTTCCCTGGCTGTTACAGTCCACAGAGAGAACCTTTCGTTCTTTTCCATGGCTGTTACAGTTCACAGAGAGAACCTTTCGTTGCTTTCCCTGGTTGTTACATCCACAGAGAGAACCAGTCGTTCCTTTCCATGACCGTCACAGTCCACAGAGAGAACCAGTCGTTCCTTTCCATGACCGTCACAGTCCACAGAGAGAACCAGTCGTTCCTTTCCATGACCGTCACAGTCCACAGAGAGAACCAGTCGTTCCTTTCCATGACCGTCACAGTTCACAGAGAGAACCAGTCGTTCCTTTCCATGACCGTCACAGTCCACAGAGAGAACCAGTCGTTCCTTTCCATGACCGTCACAGTCCACAGAGAGAACCAGTCGTTCCTTTCCATGACCGTCACAGTCCAGAGAGAGAACCAGTCGTTCCTTTCCATGACTGTCAAAGTCCACAGAGAGAACCAGTCGTTCCTTTCCATGACCGTCACAGTCCACAGAGAGAACCAGTCGTTCCTTTCCATGACTGTCAAAGTCCACAGAGAGAACCAGTCGTTCCTTTCCATGACCGTCACAGTTCACAGAGAGAACCAGTCGTTCCTTTCTATGGGCGTCACAGTCCACAGAGAGAACCAGTCATTCCTTTCCATGACCGTCAAAGTCCACAGAGAGAACCAGTCGTTCCTTTCCATGACCGTCACAGTCCACAGAGAGAACCAGTCGTTCCTTTCCATGACCGTCAAAGTCCACAGAGAGAACCAGTCGTTCCTTTCCATGACCGTCACAGTCCACAGAGAGAACCAGTCGTTCCTTTCCATGACCGTCACAGTCCACAGAGAGAACCAGTCGTTCCTTTCCATGACCGTCACAGTCCACAGAGAGAACCAGTCGTTCCTTTCCATGACCGTCACAGTTCACAGAGAGAACCAGTCGTTCCTTTCTATGGGCGTCACAGTCCACAGAGAGAACCAGTCATTCCTTTCTATGGGCGTCACAGTCCACAGAGAGAACCAGTCGTTCCTTTCCATGACCGTCACAGTCCACAGAGAGAACCAGTCATTCCTTTCTATGGGCATCACAGTCCACAGAGAGAACCAGTCATTCCTTTGTTTGGGCGTCAGTCCACAGAGAGAACCAGTCATTCCTTTCCATGACCGTCACAGTCCACAGAGAGAACCAGTCATTCCTTTCCATGATCGTCACAGTCCACAGAGAGAACCAGTCATTCCTTTCTATGGGCGTCACAGTCCACAGAGAGAACCAGTCGTTCCATTCCATGACTGTCACAGTCCACAGAAATAACCAGTCATTCCTTTCTATGGGCGTCACAGTCCACAGAGAGAACCAGTCGTTCCTTTCTATGGGCGTCACAGTCCACAGAGAGAACCAGTCATTCCTTTCTATGGGCGTCAGTCCACAGAGAGAACCAGTCATTCCTTTCTATGGGCGTCACAGTCCACAGAGAGAACCAGTCATTCCTTTCCCTGGCTGTTACAGTCCACAGAGAGAACCAGTCGTTCCTTTCCCTGGCCGTCACAGTCCACAGAGAGAACCAGTTGTTCCTTTCCCTGGCTGTCACAGTCCACAGAGAGAACCTGTCACAGTCCACAGAGAGAACCAGTTGTTCCTTTCCCTGGCCGTCACAGCCCACAGAGAGAACCAGTGGTTCCTTTCCCTGGCTGTTACAGTCCACAGAGAGAACCTTTCGTTCTTTTCCATGGCTGTTACAGTTCACAGAGAGAACCTTTCGTTCTTTTCCCTGGCTGTTACAGTCCACAGAGAGAACCAGTCGTTCCTTTCTATGGGCGTCACAGTCCACAGAGAGAACCAGTCATTCCTTTCTATGGGCGTCACAGTCCACAGAGAGAACCAGTCGTTCCTTTCCATGACCGTCACAGTCCACAGAGAGAACCAGTCATTCCTTTCTATGGGCGTCACAGTCCACAGAGAGAACCAGTCATTCCTTTGTTTGGGCGTCAGTCCACAGAGAGAACCAGTCATTCCTTTCCATGACCGTCACAGTCCACAGAGAGAACCAGTCATTCCTTTCCATGATCGTCACAGTCCACAGAGAGAACCAGTCATTCCTTTCTATGGGCGTCACAGTCCACAGAGAGAACCAGTCGTTCCATTCCATGACTGTCACAGTCCACAGAAATAACCAGTCATTCCTTTCTATGGGCGTCACAGTCCACAGAGAGAACCAGTCGTTCCTTTCTATGGGCATCACAGTCCACAGAGAGAACCAGTCATTCCTTTCTATGGGCGTCACAGTCCACAGAGAGAACCAGTCATTCCTTTCCCTGGCTGTTACAGTCCACAGAGAGAACCAGTCGTTCCTTTCCCTGGCCGTCACAGTCCACAGAGAGAACCAGTTGTTCCTTTCCCTGGCTGTCACAGTCCACAGAGAGAACCTGTCACAGTCCACAGAGAGAACCAGTTGTTCCTTTCCCTGGCCGTCACAGCCCACAGAGAGAACCAGTGGTTCCTTTCCCTGGCTGTTACAGTCCACAGAGAGAACCAGTGATTCCTTTCTCAGGCCGTCAAAGCCCACAGAGAGAACCAGTCATTCCTTTCCCTGGCCGTCACAGTCCACAGAGAGAACCAGTCATTCCTTTCCCTGGCCGTCACAGCCCACAGAGAGAACCAGTTGTTCCTTTCCCTGGCCGTCACAGTCCACAGAGAGAACCAGTCATTCCTTTCCCTGGCTGTCACAGCCCACAGAGAGAACCAGTTGTTCCTTTCCCTGGCTGTCACAGTCCACAGAGAGAACCAGTTGTTCCTTTCCCTGGCTGTCACAGTCCACAGAGAGAACCAGTCATTCCTTTCCCAGGCCGTCACAGTCCACAGAGAGAACCAGTCATTCCTTTCCCTGGCTGTTACAGTCCACAGAGAGAACCAGTCATTCCTTTCCCAGGCCGTCACAGCCCACAGAGAGAACCAGTCGTTCCTTTCCCTGGCCGTCACAGTCCACAGAGAGAACCAGTTGTTCCTTTCCCTGGCCGTCACAGCCCACAGAGAGAACCAGTCATTCCTTTCCTTGGCTGTTACAGTCCACAGAGAGAACCAGTGGTTCCTTTCCCTGGCTGTTACAGTCCACAGAGAGAACCAGTCGTTCCTTTCCCTGGCCGTCACAGCCCACAGAGAGAACCAGTTGTTCCTTTCCCTGGCCATCACAGTCCACAGAGAGAACCAGTCGTTCCTTTTCCTGGCTGTTACAGTCCACAGAGAGAACCAGTTGTTCCTTTCCCTGGCCGTCACTGTCCACAGAGAGAACCAGTCGTTCCTTTCCCTGGCCGTCACAGTCCACAGAGAGAACCAGTTGTTCCTTTCCCTGGCTGTCACAGTCCACAGAGAGAACCTGTCACAGTCCACAGAAAGAACCAGTTGTTCCTTTCCCTGGCCGTCACAGCCCACAGAGAGAACCAGTCATTCCTTTCCTTGGCTGTTACAGTCCACAGAGAGAACCAGTGGTTCCTTTCCCTGGCTGTTACAGTCCACAGAGAGAACCAGTCGTTCCTTTCCCTGGCCGTCACAGCCCACAGAGAGAACCAGTTGTTCCTTTCCCTGGCCGTCACAGTCCACAGAGAGAACCAGTCTTTCCTTTCCATGGGCGTCCCAGTCCACAGAGAGAACAAGTCGTTCCTTTCCCTGGCTGTTACAGTCCACAGAGAGAACCAGTCGTTCCTTTCTCTGGCTGTCACAGTCCACAGAGAGAACCTGTTACAGTCCACAGAGAGAACCAGTCGATCCTTTCCCTGGCTGTCAGAGTCCACAGGGAGAACCTGTTACAGTCCACAGAGAGAACCTGTTACAGTCCACAGAGAGAACCTTTCGTTCTTTTCCATGGCTGTTACAGTTCACAGAGAGAACCTTTCGTTCCTTTCCCTGGCTGTTACAGTCCACAGAGAGAACCAGTCGTTCCTTTCCCTGGTTGTTAGTCTACAGAGAGAACCTTTCGTTCTTTTCCCTGGCTGTTACAGTCCACAGAGAGAACCTTTCATTCTTTTCCATGGCTGTTACAGTTCACAGAGAGAACCTTTCGTTCCTTTCCCTGGCTGTTACAGTCCACAGAGAGAACCTTTCGTTCCTTTCCCTGGTTGTTACAGTCCACAGAGAGAACCTTTCGTTCTTTTCCCTGGCTGTTACAGTCCACAGAGAGAACCTTTCGTTCTTTTCCCTGGCTGTTACAGTTCACAGAGAGAACCTTTCGTTGCTTTCCCTGGTTGTTACATCCACAGAGAGAACCAGTCGTTCCTTTCCCTGGCTGTTACAGTCTACAGAGAGAACCTTTCGTTCTTTTCCATGGCTGTTACAGTCCACAGAGAGAACCTTTCGTTCCTTTCCCTGGTTGTTACAGTCTACAGAGAGAACCTTTCGTTCTTTTCCCTGGCTGTTACAGTCCACAGAGAGAACCTTTCGTTCCTTTCCATGGCTGTTACAGTCCACAGAGAGAACCTTTCGTTCCTTTCCCTGGTTGTTACAGTCCACAGAGAGAACCAGTCGTTCCTTTCCCTGGTTGTTACAGTCTACAGAGAGAACCTTTCGTTCTTTTCCCTGGCTGTTACAGTCCACAGAGAGAACCTTTCATTCTTTTCTATGGCTGTTACAGTTCACAGAGAGAACCTTTCATTCTTTTCCCTGGCTGTTACAGTCCACAGAGAGAACCTTTCGTTCTTTTCCCTGGCTGTTACAGTCCACAGAGAGAACCTTTCGTTCTTTTCCATGGCTGTTACAGTTCACAGAGAGAACCTTTCGTTCTTTTCCCTGGCTGTTACAGTCCACAGAGAGAACCTTTCGTTCCTTTCCCTGGTTGTTACAGTCTACAGAGAGAACCAGTCGTTCCTTTCCCTGGTTGTTACAGTCTACAGAGAGAACCTTTCGTTCTTTTCCCTGGCTGTTACAGTCCACAGAGAGAACCTTTCGTTCTTTTCCATGGCTGTTACAGTTCACAGAGAGAACCTTTCATTCTTTTCCCTGGTTGTTACAGTCCACAGAGAGAACCAGTTGTTCCTTTCCCTGGCTGTTACAGTCTACAGAGAGAACCTTTCGTTCCTTTCCATGGCTGTTACAGTCCACAGAGAGAACCAGTCGTTCCTTTCCCTGGTTGTTACAGTCTACAGAGAGAACCTTTCGTTCCTTTCCCTGGTTGTTACAGTCTACAGAGAGAACCTTTCGTTCTTTTCCCTGGCTGTTACAGTCCACAGAGAGAACCTTTCGTTCTTTTCTATGGCTGTTACAGTTCACAGAGAGAACCTTTCGTTCTTTTCCCTGGCTGTTACAGTCCACAGAGAGAACCTTTCGTTCTTTTCCCTGGCTGTTACAGTCCACAGAGAGAACCTTTCGTTCTTTTCCATGGCTGTTACAGTTCACAGAGAGAACCTTTCGTTCTTTTCCCTGGTTGTTCCAGTCCACAGAGAGAACCTTTCGTTCTTTTCCATGGCTGTTACAGTTCACAGAGAGAACCTTTCGTTCTTTTCCCTGGCTGTTACAGTCCACAGAGAGAACCTTTCGTTCCTTTCCCTGGTTGTTATAGTCTACAGAGAGAACCTTTCGTTCTTTTCCCTGGCTGTTACAGTCCACAGAGAGAACCTTTCGTTCTTTTCCATGGCTGTTACAGTTCACAGAGAGAACCTTTCGTTCCTTTCCCTGGCTGTTACAGTCCACAGAGAGAACCTTTCGTTCTTTTCCATGGCTGTTACAGTTCACAGAGAGAACCTTTCGTTCTTTTCCCTGGTTGTTACAGTCCACAGAGAGAACCTTTCGTTCTTTTCCATGGCTGTTACAGTTCACAGAGAGAACCTTTCGTTCTTTTCCCTGGCTGTTACAGTCCACAGAGAGAACCTTTCGTTCTTTTCCATGGCTGTTACAGTTCACAGAGAGAACCTTTCGTTCTTTTCCATGGCTGTTACTGTTCACAGAGAGAACCTTTCGTTCTTTTCCCTGGCTGTTACAGTCCACAGAGAGAACCTTTCGTTCCTTTCCCTGGTTGTTACAGTCTACAGAGAGAACCATTCGTTCCTTTCCCTGGTTGTTACAGTCTACAGAGAGAACCTTTCGTTCTTTTCCCTGGCTGTTACAGTCCACAGAGAGAACCTTTCGTTCTTTTCCATGGCTGTTACAGTTCACAGAGAGAACCTTTCGTTCTTTTCCCTGGCTGTTACAGTCCACAGAGAGAACCTTTCGTTCCTTTCCATGGCTGTTACAGTCCACAGAGAGAACCTTTCGTTCTTTTCCCTGGCTGTTACAGTCCACAGAGAGAACCTTTCATTCTTTTCCCTGGTTGTTACAGTCTACAGAGAGAACCTTTCGTTCTTTTCCATGGCTGTTACAGTCCACAGAGAGAACCTTTCGTTCTTTTCCCTGGCTGTTACAGTTCACAGAGAGAACCTTTCGTTCCTTTCCCTGGTTGTTACAGACCACAGAGAGAACCAGTTGTTCCTTTCCATGGCCATTTGTGACAACATAAAATTTATGTTTATATTAAATTGTCGTATTTCTCTGGTGAACTATATTATTATAAGAACTCGGTGAGATTACATTATGGTTATGTTTTGCCGTCTTTTTTTTTCACATTACTATAGCAATGCCCGTTTTATTTGTTGCAGTTATGGGAATCAATTTCAGACTCCAGCTCCACCTGTTGACCTGGAGATAAACAGCACCAGTTGTGATGTTAAATTAAGACACTGAGGTGATTACCTTGAGGTCTTAGTGAATATGTTCTCTTCAGTTGCAATTTGTATTATATGCCGCCTGTAGATCAGTACTATATGTAGCATGTAGCTAATGCATTTATTATTTAACAGGCATATCCGAGATAATTTAAGCAGTCGATAGTTTATCAGCATGGTAACTTGCCCTATCTTTTACATTTTTATATACGTACACATTTCATTTGCTATTGCTATTCTAATGCATTCTAACTGAATGAATGTGTTGCATATCCATACTGTGTTTCTATCAGTTTGTTGTATTTTGTATTGTCTTGTATATTTGGCATCATGAGCCTATTTCTGTGGTGAGGCTCTTGTCCAATGTATTGTCAGACTTGCTAATCAGATTCAGGGTCATATGACTTAATTATCATATTTACTTGGTAAAGGTGAGTTCTTATATACAGTACCTTGGCATCAGTCCGTAGCATCACTCAAAGTGCTCCACACATCTCCTCCTGGCAGACCTGTTCATTCCAATACCAACTCTTAGCACAGTAATAGCATTGTGGCTGAATGCTTCCTAGAGAAGATCAGCCAGGCTGCTATTACTGTGCGAAGACTTGTCATTCATTTATATCCACCTTTGTCTGCGGCCAGCTACTCATTCATACAGTTGAGTGAACTGAGGCAATGAGGGGTGATCTCCTATGTCCCTTTCCCTGAGTCTAGTGTAGTCTACTGATATTTCATTTTCGTTTGTTCTATTGCTGCAGTATTTTTCACAATACATTACATAGCTAGACAACGTGTAGCACACTGCTTATGTTATGATCTTCCACACAGAATAACACCACCATTGACACTGCTTATGTTATGATCTTCCACACAGAATAACACCACCATTGACACTGCTTATGTTATGATCTTCCACACAGAATAACACCACCATTGTCTACAATATAGCACACTGCTTATGTTATGATCTTCCACACAGAATAACACCACCATTGACACTGTTTTTGTTATGATCTTCCACACAGAATAACACCACCATTGACACTGCTTATGTTATGATCTTCCACACAGAATAACACCACCATTGACACTGCTTATGTTATGATCTTCCACACAGAATAACACCACCATTGACACTGCTTATGTTATGATCTTCCATGCAGAATAACACCACCATTGACACTGCTTATGTTATGATCTTCCACGCAGAATCATTGACACTGCTTATGTTATGATCTTCCACGCAGAATAACACCACCATTGACACTGCTTATGTTATGATCTTCCACACAGAATAACACCACCATTGACACTGCTTATGTTATGATCTTCCACACAGAATAACACCACCATTGACACTGCTTATGTTATGATCTTCCACACAGAATAACACCACCATTGACACTGCTTATGTTATGATCTTCCACACAGAATAACACCACCATTGACACTGCTTATGTTATGATCTTCCACACAGAATAACACCACCATTGACACTGCTTATGTTATGATCTTCCACGCAGAATAACACCACCATTGACACTGCTTATGTTATGATCTTCCACACAGAATGACACCACCATTGTCTACAACCATTGTGATGTGATGTTTCTTACTGTGAAGACATGTTTAGATGTCACGTTTGGCTTAACATACACAGCAGCTTTTTGCAGTTGAAATAGTCGTGGGTAACTCTGTAGAATATGTAACAGTGAATATAGATATAGGTTGTATACTTATGGGGGGTCAACATTTAGGTAACCAGGTAGCTTTGACAAGAACATTCTATACCAATTAGATGTTGGGAAATAATAAATGTTACAATATTCTAGTATTGCTTACGGACATGTTGGTGAAAATAATGTACAATATTAGTGTTGTAAAGCAGGAATGATTCTTGAATGTATAAAAATTCTGGTTTCTTGGCTTATTAAATTAGATGTAGGGGAACTTATTAAGAGATGAGAACAAGTTTCTTGATAAGTAAACCATGTCTAATTATAGAATTATTCGCAAATGAAGTAGCTGTTGAGTTGTGTGACTTCAAGTCACATGTGTGACTTCAGGTTACGTGTGACTTCAGGTCACATGCAAACATGTTTTTTCATAGCTAACTATTTGTCTGTTCCCGACATTACTATAAAAATCTATTGAAATGTTAATTGTAAAAAAGATGGAAATCTGTTTTATATTGAATTGTAAGCAGACAACTGCAGAATGTGAGAGTGTTCCACGTATAGTGTATTTTGAAGAAGTAGATCTCTCAGTTGACGTTTCTCGTGTACACAATAATACACTAATTTCGCGAAATGATTAAATTACATGTTCAATTGAAACTGGCATTTATTTTACAGTCAGGTTATATTATTTTTAGTACAGTATATTATTTTGTTACTTTTAACTTTACAGTATCTGCGATGATAATGTTTGTGGCAAATAAAAATAACACAGTATGTTGTTGTTGTAGTTCTCTTGTTGACATATATCTTATAAAGAAACATATCCCAGAGAGGCAGACATTTATTGCCAGAACCATTCCTTTCATCTCATGCTTATACCCCACACCACTTATACCCTATCCCACTTATACCCCACACCACTTATACCCTATCCGACTTATACCCCACACCACTTATACCCTATCTGACTTATACCCCACACCACTTATACCCTATCTTACTTATACCCCACCCCACTTATACCCCACCCCACACCACTTATACCCCACCCCACATAAGGGCATGTATACCACATCCCACTAATACCCCACCCCACTTATACCCGTCCCCATGTCATACCCCGCCCTACATTCCCACCAGTCTTGTCACATTGTCTGTGTAGTCGTTTCTTTCCTGACTTCCAGCCATCTGAAACCATAACCACACCAAATACAATTGCACATACTTGTTCATATACAAACTGCATTCATACAAACAAGTTACATATAAAGACAGATAGGCTTTTGAACTGAATTGAATTGTATACAAAACCATGTGATGTATTCATATTGGTAAACTAAAATAACCTTCACAGAAAATCTCACAAAATGTTCTAAATCAGAGCAAAACAATCCAGACCACAGATATTTTGGTAAGGGTATTTTACAACTACAACAGTTGAACTGTAAAAATTGCTTTCAAGAACAAACATTCTGTCTGAGTTAACATGGATATACATTTTATAATGTGGTGGCAACAAACCTCAATGTCCTTGAATGCTGGATGTGGAGCAATCAAAGGCTGTGGGCAATAAACGTCACATAGAAGCAACCATACAGTGTCTGGATCGATTATCTGAAGTTCCTCAAAAGTCTGTAGGCAGGCCTAAAATATAACATGAAAAAAATCTTTTAACAGTGAAAAATTGCGTTTGTAAGTTTTAGTCTGGAACTTTTATTCTAACGTAAGTAAACGTGGAGCATCATAATGCAAGACAAAGAAAAATAAAGGAGCCTATAAAACAGAAATAGTGTATCATACATGTTAATATAGCAATACCAATAGCAATCTATGGTGCACAGGCTTAGACACTACAATCACAGGAGACACAATCTCTTGAGGATTCTGAGATGTGTTGTCTGCTATTTGAAGTGTTACCAGGGAAGACACGTAGGAAGACACCCAGGGGTCACCTTCACCCCCGAATCCATCACAGATGTCATCAGACACAGAAGACTCGGGTGGTTTGTCGTATGCCAAGAAGTAAAATTTTTAGTCAAGCATTCAAACAAGACTTTAAAGGAAGAAGAGAGGAAGACGACTGAAGAGGTGGAGGGACCAGGTCAGGGATGACTCTGGGTTTCTGTTGTTGACAGCAGAGTGGCATACCATAACTAGAGCAGGATGGAGGGGTGCAACCTCCCGGAGGACAGCGAGGGGTACAACTTCCAGGAGGACAGCGAGGGGTGCAACTTCCAGGAGGACAGTGAGGGGTACAACTTCCAGGAGGACAGCAAGGGTGCAACTTCCAGGAGGACAACGAGGGGTGCAACTTCCAGGAGGACAGCAAGGGTGCAACTTCCAGGAGGACAGCGAAGGGTGCAACTTCCTGGAGGACAGCGAGGGGTGCAACTTCCTGTAGGACAGCGAGGGGTGCAACTTCCTGTAGGACAGTGAGGGGTGCAACTTCCTGGAGGACAGCGAGGGGTGCAACTTCCTGGATGACAGCGAGGGGTGCAACTTCCTGGAGGACAGCGAGGGGTGCAACTTCCTGGAGGAAAGCGAGGGGTGCAACTTCCTGGAGGACAGCGAGGGGTGCAACTTCCAGGAGGACAGCGAGGGGTGCAACTTCCTGGAGGACAGTGAAGGGTGCAACTTCCCGGAGGACAGCGGGGGTGCAACTTCCAGGAGGATAGCGAGGGGTGCAACTTCCTGGAGGACAGCGAGGGGTGCAACTTCCTGGAGGACAGCGAGGAGTGCAACTTCCTGTAGGACAGCGAGGGGTGCAACTTCCTGTAGGACAGTGAGGGGTGCAACTTCCTGGAGGACAGCGAGGGGTGCAACTTCCTGGATGACAGCGAGGGGTGCAACTTCCTGGAGGACAGCGAGGAGTGCAACCTCCCGGAGGACAGCGAGGGGTGCAACTTCCTGGAGGACAGCGAGGGGTGCAACTTCCAGGAGGACAGTGAGGGGTGCAACTTCCTGGAGGACAGCGAGGGGTGCAACTTCCTGGAGGAAAGCGAGGGGTGCAACTTCCTGGAGGACAGCGAGGGGTGCAACTTCCTGGAGGACAGCGAGGGGTGCAACTTCCAGGAGGACAGCGAGGGGTGCAACTTCCAGGAGGACAGTGAGGGGTGCAACTTCCTGGAGGACAGCGAGGGGTGCAACTTCCTGGAGGAAAGCGAGGGGTGCAACTTCCTGGAGGACAGCGAGGGGTGCAACTTCCTGGAGGACAGTGAAGGGTGCAACTTCCCGGAGGACAGCGGGGGTGCAACTTCCAGGAGGATAGCGAGGGGTGCAACTTCCTGGAGGACAGCGAGGGGTGCAACTTCCTGGAGGACAGCGAGGGGTGCAACTTCCTGGAGGAAAGCGAGGGGTGCAACTTCCTGGAGGAAAGCGAGGGGTGCAACTTCCTGGAGGACAGCGAGGGGTGCAACTTCCTGGAGGACAGCGAGGGGTGCAACTTCCTGGAGGAAAGCGAGGGGTGCAACTTCCTGGAGGAAAGCGAGGGGTGCAACTTCCTGGAGGAAAGCGAGGGGTGCAACTTCCTGGAGGACAGCGAGGGGTGCAACTTCCTGGAGGACAGCGAGGGGTGCAACTTCCTGGAGGAAAGCGAGGGGTGCAACTTCCTGGAGGACAGCGAGGGGTGCAACTTCCTGGAGGACAGCGAGGGGTGCAACTTCCTGGAGGAAAGCGAGGGGTGCAACTTCCTGGAGGACAGCGAGGGGTGCAACTTCCTGGAGGACAGCGAGGGGTGCAACTTCCAGGAGGACAGCGAGGGGTGCAACTTCCAGGAGGACAGTGAGGGGTGCAACTTCCTGGAGGACAGCGAGGGGTGCAACTTCCTGGAGGAAAGCGAGGGGTGCAACTTCCTGGAGGACAGCAGGGGTGCAACTTCCAGGAGGACAGCGAGGGGTGCAACTTCCTGGAGGACAGCGAGGGGTGCAACTTCCTGGAGGACAGCGAGGGGTGCAACTTCCTGGAGGACAGCGAGGGGTGCAACTTCCTGGAGGACAGCGAGGGGTGCAACTTCCAGGAGGACAGCGAGGGGTGCAACTTCCAGGAGGACAGTGAGGGGTGCAACTTCCTGGAGGACAGCGAGGGGTGCAACTTCCTGGAGGACAGCGAGGGGTGCAACTTCCTGGAGGACAGCGAGGGGTGCAACTTCCAGGAGGACAGCGAGGGGTGCAACTTCCTGGAGGACAGTGAAGGGTGCAACTTCCCGGAGGACAGCGGGGGTGCAACTTCCAGGAGGATAGCGAGGGGTGCAACTTCCTGGAGGACAGCGAGGGGTGCAACTTCCTGGAGGACAGCGAGGAGTGCAACCTCCCGGAGGACAGCGAGGGGTGCAACTTCCTGGAGGACAGCGAGGGGTGCAACTTCCAGGAGGACAGTGAGGGGTGCAACTTCCTGGAGGACAGCGAGGGGTGCAACTTCCTGGAGGAAAGCGAGGGGTGCAACTTCCTGGAGGACAGCGAGGGGTGCAACTTCCTGGAGGACAGCGAGGGGTGCAACTTCCAGGAGGACAGCGAGGGGTGCAACTTCCAGGAGGACAGTGAGGGGTGCAACTTCCTGGAGGACAGCGAGGGGTGCAACTTCCTGGAGGAAAGCGAGGGGTGCAACTTCCTGGAGGACAGCGAGGGGTGCAACTTCCTGGAGGACAGTGAAGGGTGCAACTTCCCGGAGGACAGCGGGGGTGCAACTTCCAGGAGGATAGCGAGGGGTGCAACTTCCTGGAGGACAGCGAGGGGTGCAACTTCCTGGAGGAAAGCGAGGGGTGCAACTTCCTGGAGGAAAGCGAGGGGTGCAACTTCCTGGAGGACAGCGAGGGGTGCAACTTCCTGGAGGACAGCGAGGGGTGCAACTTCCTGGAGGAAAGCGAGGGGTGCAACTTCCTGGAGGAAAGCGAGGGGTGCAACTTCCTGGAGGAAAGCGAGGGGTGCAACTTCCTGGAGGACAGCGAGGGGTGCAACTTCCTGGAGGACAGCGAGGGGTGCAACTTCCTGGAGGAAAGCGAGGGGTGCAACTTCCTGGAGGACAGCGAGGGGTGCAACTTCCTGGAGGACAGCGAGGGGTGCAACTTCCAGGAGGACAGCGAGGGGTGCAACTTCCAGGAGGACAGTGAGGGGTGCAACTTCCTGGAGGACAGCGAGGGGTGCAACTTCCTGGAGGAAAGCGAGGGGTGCAACTTCCTGGAGGACAGCAGGGGTGCAACTTCCAGGAGGACAGCGAGGGGTGCAACTTCCTGGAGGACAGCGAGGGGTGCAACTTCCTGGAGGACAGCGAGGGGTGCAACTTCCTGGAGGACAGCGAGGGGTGCAACTTCCTGGAGGACAGCGAGGGGTGCAACTTCCTGGAGGACAGCGAGGGGTGCAACTTCCAGGAGGACAGCGAGGGGTGCAACTTCCAGGAGGACAGTGAGGGGTGCAACTTCCTGGAGGACAGCGAGGGGTGCAACTTCCTGGAGGACAGCGAGGGGTGCAACTTCCTGGAGGACAGCGAGGGGTGCAACTTCCAGGAGGACAGCGAGGGGTGCAACTTCCTGGAGGACAGTGAAGGGTGCAACTTCCCGGAGGACAGCGGGGGTGCAACTTCCAGGAGGATAGCGAGGGGTGCAACTTCCTGGAGGACAGCAGGGGTGCAACTTCCTGGAGGACAGCGAGGAGTGCAACCTCCCGGAGGACAGCGAGGGGTGCAACTTCCTGGAGGACAGCGAGGGGTGCAACTTCCAGGAGGACAGTGAGGGGTGCAACTTCCTGGAGGACAGCGAGGGGTGCAACTTCCTGGAGGAAAGCGAGGGGTGCAACTTCCTGGAGGACAGCGAGGGGTGCAACTTCCTGGAGGACAGCGAGGGGTGCAACTTCCAGGAGGACAGCGAGGGGTGCAACTTCCTGGAGGACAGTGAAGGGTGCAACTTCCAGGAGGACAGCGAGGGGTGCAACTTCCAGGAGGACAGCGAGGGGTGCAACTTCCTGGAGGACAGCGAGGGGTGCAACTTCCAGGAGGACAGCGAGGGGTGCAACTTCCTGGAGGACAGCGAGGGGTGCAACTTCCAGGAGGACAGCGAGGGGTGCAACTTCCTGGAGGACAGTGAAGGGTGCAACTTCCCGGAGGACAGCGGGGGTGCAACTTCCAGGAGGATAGCGAGGGGTGCAACTTCCTGGAGGACAGCGAGGGGTGCAACTTCCTGGAGGACAGCGAGGAGTGCAACCTCCCGGAGGACAGCGAGGGGTGCAACTTCCTGGAGGACAGCGAGGGGTGCAACTTCCAGGAGGACAGCGAGGGGTGCAACTTCCTGGAGGACAGCGAGGGGTGCAACTTCCTGGAGGACAGCGAGGGGTGCAACTTCCTGGAGGACAGCGAGGGGTGCAACTTCCTGGAGGACAGCGAGGGGTGCAACTTCCAGGAGGACAGCGAGGGGTGCAACTTCCTGGAGGACAGTGAAGGGTGCAACTTCCAGGAGGACAGTGAGGGGTGCAACTTCCTGGAGGACAGCGAGGGGTGCAACTTCCTGGAGGACAGCGAGGGGTGCAACTTCCAGGAGGACAGCGAGGGGTGCAACTTCCTGGAGGACAGCGAGGGGTGCAACTTCCAGGAGGACAGCGAGGGGTGCAACTTCCTGGAGGACAGTGAAGGGTGCAACTTCCCGGAGGACAGCGGGGGTGCAACTTCCAGGAGGATAGCGAGGGGTGCAACTTCCTGGAGGACAGCGAGGGGTGCAACTTCCTGGAGGACAGCGAGGAGTGCAACCTCCCGGAGGACAGCGAGGGGTGCAACTTCCTGGAGGACAGCGAGGGGTGTAACTTCCAGGAGGACAGCGAGGGGTGCAACTTCCTGGAGGACAGCGAGGGGTGCAACTTCCTGGAGGACAGCGAGGGGTGCAACTTCCTGGAGGACAGCGAGGGGTGCAACCTCCCGGAGGACAGCGAGGGGTGCAACTTCCAGGAGGACAGTGAGGGGTGCAACTTCCCGGAGGACAGTGAGGGGTGCAACTTCCCGGAGGACAGTGAGGGGTGCAACTTCCCGGAGGACAGCGAGGGGTGCAACTTCCCGGAGGACAGCGAGGGGTGTTACTTCCAGGAGGACAGCGAGGGGTGCAACTTCCTGGAGGACAGCGAGGGGTGCAACCTCTCGGCGGACAGTGAGGGGTGCAACTTCCCGGAGGACAGTGAGGGGTCAACATGGCCTATGAGTTTAAGTCAAGTCAATATGCATATGTGCATGCATTTTTACCTGTTGCAAGTGCGGTGGTTGTCGACTACTAAGGTAGGGCACACACATTGCAGCGACTCGACCAGCGTCACTCTGGTGGATATCCAACTACAATCACATACATGCACCATTTTAAGCCAATCAAATGTTAAACTGTTCATCACTACATGATAAACAATACAGTTGTAAAATAACCAATACTGTCATTTTTGTAAAACTTCTATTGAAATTACTTAGTACAAAACAATCATAGCCTAATCACATCAGCCACCTCAAGTCTTTACATCAGTGCTTTTACAAATGTATTCAATAATAAAAGTTTCAACAGATGGTGTCAGGCTATGATTTTGCATCAGTAATCCATGTGACCCTCATTAAAAAGTGTACACGCCCTGGACCAGTCTGGGCTACAATGGTAGGACACGGGGTGCACGGCTTTGGGCTGGTCAGATATATAAGACTTTTGAAGACTCTGCATACCCTGAGTATGTTGCACACACACTGGGTATGTTGCACAAACCCTGGGTAAGTTGTGCACACCATGAGTATGTTTTGCACACCATGGGTACATTGCACACACCCTGGGTACATTGCACACACACTGGGTATGTTTCACACACCCTGGGTACATTACACACACACTGGGTACGTTGCACACACCCTGGGTACATTGCACACACCGTGGGTACGTTTCACACACCTTGGGTGCGTTTCACACACCCTGGGTACATTTCACACACCCTGGGTATGTTGCACACACCGCGGGTACATTACACACACAATGGGTAAGTTTAACACACCCTGGGTATGTTGCACGCACCGTGAGTACGTTTCACACACCGTGGGTACATTATATACACACATTGGGTATGTTTCATACACCCTGGGTACGTTGCACACACCATGGGTACGTTGCACACACTGTGGGTACATTACACACACACTGGGTATGTTTAACACACCCTGGGTACGTTGCACACACCGTGGGTACATTACACACACCCTGGGTATGTTTCACACACCCTGGGTATGTTTCACACACCCTGAGTACGTTTTGCACACCCTGGGTATGTTTAGCACACCCTGGGTACGTTTTGCACACCCTTGGTATGTATGGCCTGTGGTGAAATGGATGTGGTGATATGGACGTGTTTCCATCAATGCAGAAAGCAAGTGGATACCTGCATGCCAAAATACGATAGAGTTTGTAAGAAATACAGCCATATCCCGTTATAAATGTATAACATGGATTTGTGTCAAATGGAAAAAATCATAATAAAGTACATATTTTCTCATGCATATCACAAGTATCAAATTTAATGAAAAATTAAAAATACTTTTGATGTTAGGCAGATTTCTTACAAAACCTAGCAGATGTCGTTTGATGTGGATATATTTGATGACCAGAACAGGAATGATCTAGGTATATTGTGTGATACAGATTTATACGGCTTTCAAGTGAAAAACACGGATTTCAACCTAAAAATAGCCGGTCTGTCTCACCTTGCTACAGAGTTCTCCGATCCCGCGCAACATGCAGCACTGCAGTCGGCTGGCGACGGTGAAGCGATACGATGGCCCGACTCTTACACTGCAGACAACAACAGTCAAACTACTCCATTCTAACATGTCCAAATGTTTAAACTATATGACATAACCTGGTTTTGACAAAACATCTTCCTGTAGGTACTCAATCAAAGCATATATAATAACATAAATGTGACATGAATAACTCTAGTTTCTATAGCCAACTAAGTTGACACTTTAGATAACATTTAATGATGATATAACCTTCAAAACTTGATCAAACAGCAGATATTAGTTACAGCAGTAATCATAATTTCTTTTAATATTTTTCTGCATTTCATTTGTAAATAACAAATGTAATATTCAACCTCTATGGTTCCAATTCAAAATAATTTTTTATTATTATTCTTAGCTATATTGTTATTATGGTACCTCGCTGTTGTTATTTTTAATGAAGCTACAAGTGTAGAAGACTGATTGTACCTCACTGTTGTTATTTTTAATGAAGCTACAAGTGTAGAAGACTGATGGTACCTCACTGTTGTTATTTTTAATGAAGCTACAAGCGTAGAACACTGATGGTACCTCACTGTTGTTATTTTTAATGATGCTACAAGCGTAGAAGACTGATTGTACCTCACTGTTGTTATTTTTAATGAAGCTACAAGTGTGGAAGACTGATTGTACCTCACTGTTGTTATTTTTAATGAAGCTACAAGTGTAGAAGACTGATTGTACCTCACTGTTGTTATTTTTAATGAAGCTACAAGCGTAGAACACTGATGGTACCTCACTGTTGTTATTTTTAATGAAGCTACAAGTGTAGAAGACTGATGGTACCTCACTGTTGTTATTTTTAATGAAGCTACAAGTGTAGAAGACTGATTGTACCTCACTGTTGTTATTTTTAATGAAGCTACAAGTGTAGAAGACTGATGGTACCTCACTGTTGCCTGCTTGTTGAGGTAGGATGCCACCTTTGGGAGGATGTCTTTCACCACTCGCTGACGAATGAAGTTACCGCAGACATCAGCCATGATGTAGAGGGCCTCAAATGCCTGAAACAGCAGCAACTTCTAGATTGGACAGCAGCAGTACAAATATGATTAGTAGGCTACATCTTCTCTGAATGTGTTGGATTGGACACCCCTGAATGTGTTGGGCTGGACACCCCTGCATGTGTTGGGTTAGACACCTCTGAATGCATTGGGTTGGACACCTCTGAATGCATTGGGATGGACACCTCTGAATGCGTTGGGTTGGACACCTCTGAATGCGTTGGGTTGGACACCCCTGCATGCATTGGGTTGGACACCCCTGCATGCTTTGGGTTGGACACCTCTGAATGCGTTGGGTTGGACACCCCTGCATGCGTTGGGTTGGACACCTCTGAATGCATTGGGTTGGACACCTCTGAATGCGTTGGACACCTCTGAATGCATTGCGTTGGACATCTCTGCAGGATGGAAAAGAACAGAATATCAAAATCAGCTTGCCAAAGAAAACAGATCAGTGGACAGAGCTCACGTTCGCTACAAAGATGTTTTGAAATGTGACCTGAAATCTTTCAACACCTCACCTGAGACATGCATGGACTGCTGTTGTCATGGACTGCTATTGTCATAGACTGCTGTTGTCATGGATTGCTATTGTCATAGACTGCTGTTGTCATGGACTGCTATTGTCATAGACTGCTGTTGTCATGGACTGCTATTGTCATAGACTGCTGTTGTCATGGACTGCTATTGTCATAGACTGCTGTTGTTATGGACTGCTGTTGTCATGGACTGCTGTTGTCATGGACTGGCCATGTTAGTGGGCCATAGTTCACATGTAGGCTATGACTTTGACACCAAGAAACACCTTCAAATAGCTAGACAACGGTGCCACGACCTGGACTAACACAAGACACTGTCTCCTGAGACAGATAGTTCACCTGTGGTAAAGTGGAAACACTAACCACTACACTAATACGGCCCACAACACATTCTGGCAATGATTAATTAAATACCATAACCAGATTAGTCTTCATACCTTAATAATAACTATTTCTTCGTTGTCGTTGAATCTGTGAGTAAACGGGGGCCACAACTTGTGCACCAGGGGCAGCAACTTGTCTGCAACAGATGAAAACATCAATGTACACATTGAAGTGAAGACATACAACAGATTTACCTATGACTTGTATGCCACTGTATAACCAACAAACATTGTTCAATAACATTCAAGGTATCACATGGGCAGCCCATTGGCTTGAAACTTAATCCCCATAAGGTAAGTAATAAATTCAAAGCAAGAACCAATGTAGAAAACAATTAATATTGTTGGGCACTGACCTTGACATGACCTCAAGGCTTGGCAACACTTTCCCGTCGTGTCCAACACAAGCAGCCTCATTCTGGGGCATGGCGACGACATCAGATGCTGGCATCTCTCAAGCACCTGCAGCGTTCAGGCAGTTACCACAAATGCTTCATATTCAGTTTTTAACCACTGGATTGTTTTATTTAATGCCAAACAAACCAAAAGCCATATTTTTAAATTGCTATATAAAAGCAGATCGGCAAAGTAAACCATGACCTGGACATGTTTTCCACCAATGCAGTAAGTGAATTGTTACGAACCTGCATGATGATCTGGATATGTTTTGGAGGCTCTTTCTTCTCAGAATCGACTTCAGCTTCATCTTCACAATTTACCGATCCATCAGTTTTTCCAGCATGCATCATACCTTCCTGCATCATGTCTGTCTCATCGTCCTCGATGTTGCCGTCTGCCACCAACCGTTGGGCATGGTGGCCCAGGATGAAGTCTCGTATAGATTCGGCTGTTGCTTTCTCTCTTCTATGTTGCTTCGCTGTAGAGACTTCTTTTTCTTCATTCTGTTGAGTGCAACATTCATGACAAAGTTCAATACTGGCCAGTCAGGCCATTTGTGGCAAGTAACTGCCAGACATATATGGTGTAAACGACACAGGAATGTTTTATACAACACAGTATCAGATCCTTAGAACTCAACTTCTCTGGCAAGAATTAAGTGATGCTGGAGTTTATGCATCAAAGCTAATTGTATACATAATTCAACCACTGTCTATGGCCAGGTATTTATTTATACAGCTGAGTGAACTGTCTATGGCCAGGTATTTATTTATACAGCTGATTGAACTGTCTATGGCCAGGTATTTATTTATACAGCTGATTGAACTGTCTATGGCCAGTTATTTATTTATACAGCTGATTGAACTGTCTATGGCCAGGTATTTATTTATACAGCTGATTGAACTGTCTATGGCCAGGTATTTATTTATACAGCTGATTGAACTGTCTATGGTCAAGTATTTATTTATACAGCTGAGTGAACTGTCTATGGCCAGGTATTTATTTATACAGCTGAATGAACTGTCTATGGCCAGGTATTTATTTATACAGCTGATTGAACTGTCTATGGCCAGGTATTTATTTATACAGCTGAGTGAACTGTCTATGGCCAGGTATTTATTTATACAGCTGAGTGAACTGTCTATGGCCAGGTATTTATTTATACAGCTGAGTGAACTGTCTATGGCCAGGTATTTATTTATACAGCTGATTGAACTGTCTATGGCCAGGTATTTATTTATACAGCTGAGTGAACTGTCTATGGCCAGGTATTTATTTATACAGCTGAGTGAACTGTCTATGGCCAGGTATTTATTTATACAGCTGAGTGAACTGTCTATGGCCAGGTATTTATTTATACAGCTGATTGAACTGTCTATGGTCAGGTATTTATTTATACAGCTGAGTGAACTGTCTATGGCCAGGTATTTATTTATACAGCTGATTGAACTGTCTATGGCCAGGTATTTATTTATACAGCTGAGTGAACTGTCTATGGCCAGGTATTTATTTATACAGCTGAGTGAACTGTCTATGGCAAGGTATTTATTTATACAGCTGATTGAACTGTCTATGGCCAGGTATTTATTTATACAGCTGAGTAAACTGTCTATGGCCAGGTATTTATTTATACAGCTGAGTGAACTGTCTATGGCCAGGTATTTATTTATACAGCTGAGTGAACTGTCTATGGCCAGGTATTTATTTATACAGCTGAGTGAACTGTCTATGGCCAGATATTTATTTATACAGCTGAGTGAACTGTCTATGGCCGGGTATTTATTTACACAGCTGATTGAACTGTCTATGGCCGGGTATTTATTTATACAGCTGATTGAACTGTCTATGGCCAGGTATTTATTTATACAGCTGAGTGAACTGTCTATGGCCAGGTATTTATTTATACAGCTGATTGAACTGTCTATGGCCAGGTATTTATTTATACAGCTGAGTGAACTGTCTATGGCCAGGTATTTATTTATACAGCTGATTGAACTGTCTATGGCCAGGTATTTTTTTATACAGCTGAGTGAACTGTCTATGGCCAGGCATTTATTTATATAGCTGCTTGAACTGTCTATGGCCAGGTATTTATTTATACAGCTGAGTGAACTGTCTATGGACAGGTATTTATTTATACAGCTGAGTGAACTGTCTATGGCCAGGTATTTATTTATACAGCTGAGTGAACTGTCTATGGCCAGGTATTTATTTATACAGCTGATTGAACTGTCTATGGCCAGGTATTTATTTATACAGCTGAGTGAACTGTCTATGACCAGGCATTTATTTATACAGCTGATTGAACTGTCTATGGCCAGGTATTTATTTATACGGCTGAGTGAACTGTCTATGGCCAGGTATTTATTTATACAGCTGAGTGAACTGTCTATGGCCAGGTATTTATTTATACAGCTGATTGAACCGTCTATGGCTGGCCAGGTATTTATTTATACAGCTGAGTGAACTGTCTATGGCCAGGTATTTATTTATACAGCTGAGTGAACTGTCTATGGCTGGCCAGGTATTTATTTATACAGCTGAGTGAACTGTCTATGGCCAGGTATTTATTTATACAGCTGATTGAACTGTCTATGGCCAGGTATTTATTTATACAGCTGAGTGAACTGTTTATGGCCAGGTATTTATTTATATAGCTGATTGAACTGTCTATGGCCAGGTATTTATTTATACAGCTGAGTGAACTGTTTATGGCCAGGTATTTATTTATATAGCTGAGTGAACTGTCTATGGCCAGGTATTTATTTATATAGCTGAGTGAACTGTCTATGGCCAGGTATTTATTTATACAGCTGATTGAACTGTCTATGGCCAGGTATTTATTTATACCGCTGAGTGAACTGTCTATGGCAAGGTATTTATTTATACAGCTGATTGAACTGTCTATGGCCAGGTATTTATTTATACAGCTGAGTGAACTGTCTATGGCCAGGTATTTATTTATACAGCTGAGTGAACTGTCTATGGCCAGATATTTATTTATACAGCTGAGTGAACTGTCTATGGCCGGGTATTTATTTACACAGCTGATTGAACTGTCTATGGCCGGGTATTTATTTATACAGCTGATTGAACTGTCTATGGCCAGGTATTTATTTATACAGCTGAGTGAACTGTCTATGGCCAGGTATTTATTTATACAGCTGATTGAACTGTCTATGGCCAGGTATTTATTTATACAGCTGAGTGAACTGTCTATGGCCAGGTATTTATTTATACAGCTGATTGAACTGTCTATGGCCAGGTATTTTTTTATACAGCTGAGTGAACTGTCTATGGCCAGGCATTTATTTATATAGCTGCTTGAACTGTCTATGGCCAGGTATTTATTTATACAGCTGAGTGAACTGTCTATGGACAGGTATTTATTTATACAGCTGAGTGAACTGTCTATGGCCAGGTATTTATTTATACAGCTGAGTGAACTGTCTATGGCCAGGTATTTATTTATACAGCTGATTGAACTGTCTATGGCCAGGTATTTATTTATACAGCTGAGTGAACTGTCTATGACCAGGCATTTATTTATACAGCTGATTGAACTGTCTATGGCCAGGTATTTATTTATACGGCTGAGTGAACTGTCTATGGCCAGGTATTTATTTATACAGCTGAGTGAACTGTCTATGGCCAGGTATTTATTTATACAGCTGATTGAACCGTCTATGGCTGGCCAGGTATTTATTTATACAGCTGAGTGAACTGTCTATGGCCAGGTATTTATTTATACAGCTGAGTGAACTGTCTATGGCTGGCCAGGTATTTATTTATACAGCTGAGTGAACTGTCTATGGCCAGGTATTTATTTATACAGCTGATTGAACTGTCTATGGCCAGGTATTTATTTATACAGCTGAGTGAACTGTTTATGGCCAGGTATTTATTTATATAGCCGAGTGAACTGTCTATGGCCAGGTATTTATTTATACAGCTGATTGAACTGTCTATGGCCAGGTATTTATTTATACCGCTGAGTGAACTGTCTATGGCCAGGTATTTATTTATACAGCTGAGTGAACTGTTTATGGCCAGGTATTTATTTATATAGCTGAGTGAACTGTCTATGGCCAGGTGTTTATTTATATAGCTGAGTGAACTGTCTATGGCCAGGTATTTATTTATACAGCTGATTGAACTGTCTATGGCCAGGTATTTATTTATACCGCTGAGTGAACTGTCTATGGCCAGGTATTTATTTATACAGCTGAGTGAACTGTCTATGGCCAGGTATTTATTTATACAGCTGATTGAACTGTCTATGGCCAGGTATTTATTTATACAGCTGAGTGAACTGTCTATGGCCAGGTATTTATTTATACAGCTGATTGAACTGTCTATGGCCAGGTATTTATTTATACAGCTGAGTGAACTGTCTATGGCCAGGTATTTATTTATACAGCTGATTGAACTGTCTATGGCCAGGTATTTATTTATACAGCTGATTGAACTGTCTATGGCCAGGTATTTATTTATACAGCTGAGTGAACTGTCTATGGCCAGGTATTTATTTATACAGCTGATTGAACTGTCTATGGCCAGGTATTTATTTATACAGCTGATTGAACTGTCTATGGCCAGGTATTTATTTATACAGCTGAGTGAACTGTCTATGGCCAGGTATTTATTTATACAGCTGATTGAACTGTCTATGGCCAGGTATTTATTTATACAGCTGAGTGAACTGTCTATGGCCAGGTATTTATTTATACAGCTGATTGAACTGTCTATGGCCAGGTATTTATTTATACAGCTGATTGAACCGTCTATGGCTGGCCAGGTATTTATTTATACAGCTGAGTGAACTGTCTATGGCCAGGTATTTATTTATACAGTTGAGTGAACTGTCTATGGCTGGCCAGGTATTTATTTATACAGCTGAGTGAACTGTCTATGGCCAGGTATTTATTTATACAGCTGATTGAACTGTCTATGGCCAGGTATTTATTTATACATCTGAGTGAACTGTTTATGGCCAGGTATTTATTTATATAGCTGAGTGAACTGTCTATGGCCAGGTATTTATTTATATAGCTGAGTGAACTGTCTATGGCCAGGTATTTATTTATATAGCTGAGTGAACTGTCTATGGCCAGGTATTTATTTATACAGCTGATTGAACTGTCTATGGCCAGGTATTTATTTATACAGCTGAGTGAACTGTCTATGGCCAGGTATTTATTTATACAGCTGATTGAACTGTCTATGGCCAGGTATTTATTTATACAGCTGATTGAACTGTCTATGGCCAGGTATTTATTTATACAGCTGAGTGAACTGTTTATGGCCAGGTATTTATTTATACAGCTGATTGAACTGTCTATGGCCAGGTATTTATTTATACAGCTGAGTGAACTGTCTATGGCCAGGTATTTATTTATACAGCTGATTGAACTGTCTATGGCCAGGTATTTATTTATACAGCTGATTGAACCGTCTATGGCTGGCCAGGTATTTATTTATACAGCTGAGTGAACTGTCTATGGCCAGGTATTTATTTATACAGTTGAGTGAACTGTCTATGGCTGGCCAGGTATTTATTTATACAGCTGAGTGAACTGTCTATGGCCAGGTATTTATTTATACAGCTGATTGAACTGTCTATGGCCAGGTATTTATTTATACAGCTGAGTGAACTGTCTATGGCCAGGTATTTATTTATACAGCTGAGTGAACTGTCTATGGCCAGGTATTTATTTATACAGCTGATTGAACGGTCTATGGCCAGGTATTTATTTATACAGCTGAGTGAACTGTCTATGGCCAGGTATTTATTTATACCGCTGATTGAACTGTCTATGGCCAGGTATTTATTTATACAGCTGAGTGAACTGTCTATAGCCAGGTATTTATTTATACAGCTGAGTGAACTGTCTATGGCCAGGTATTTATTTATACCACTGACTGTAACTGTCTATGGCCAGGTATTTATTTATACCGCTGATTGAACTGTCTATGGCCAGGTATTTATTTATACAGCTGAGTGAACTGTCTATGGCCAGGTATTTATTTATACAGCTGAGTGAACTGTCTATGGCCAGGTATTTATTTATACAGCTGAGTGAACTGTCTATGGCCAGGTATTTATTTATACAGCTGAGTGAACTGTCTATGGCCAGGTATTTATTTATACAGCTGAGTGAACTGTCTATGGCCAGGTATTTATTTATACAGCTGAGTGAACTGTCTATGGCCAGGTATTTATTTATACAGCTGATTGAATTGAGGCAAAGTGGAGTGAATGAAATTGTTGAGATTCAAAACCTTAAAAGTACTGCATCATCACATAAGATAACTCTGTGATGGTCACAGTGATAATGTAATCTGTATCCCGTTTTTGAGATGTTCCCTATGAGACCAATGTAAGCTGAATCATCATGGTACTGATGTTGAGATGTCTCCTTATTGTCCATGCTTACTTCACTGTGTGGGTACCACATTGAGATGGTCCCCGCGAGAGTATTCAGCACACTGATGAAGTCCACTGCCCGGTCCTCGTAATGCTCGTCCAGTGTCCACAGCAACTGAAACACCGACCACCGGTCAAACACCAACCACCAGTCAAACACTGACCACCAGTCATACACCGATCACCAGTCAAACACCAACCACCGGTCAAACACTGACAACTGGTCAAACACTGACCACAGGTCAAACACCGACCACCGGTCAAACACTCACACCAACTAGAATACCACCGATCAAACTCCAACCACCAGTCAAACACTGACAACTGGTCAAACACCGACCACAGGTAAAACACCGACCACCGGTCAAACACTCACACCAACTAGAATACATAATATTTTATGATTAACATGATAAATTGGTTCTGCAACATGTTACTTATAAGTCTGTCAACTTTTGTTTGCAGCTGTACTCATGACACAAATCACTCGAGTCCACAAAGTGGTAAATGCGCTGACCAGCACCGAAAGCCTCCTCATGAAACAATCTGTCATGTGTGTGCATCTGGACACAGGTGACCTTGTTGTCCATAAGGTTCTCAACTGGTCAGGCGACTAGTGAAATTCTACACAACTCTTCCAATCAAAGGGTAATCATAATTGTTCCTGATTGTAATATATTACATATCTTCAAGTAATTGCAACAGTGATTTATTAATGGCATGTAATCATAATCACTCCCACGTGATCTATCCAAGTTAACCAGAAAGTGAGCAACATCCACGGTAACCAGACACTGAGCATTATCCAAGTTAACAAGACACTGAGCAACATCCAAGTTAACAAGACACTGAGCAACATCCACGTTAACCAGACACTGAGCAACATCCAAGTTAACCAGACACTGAGCATTATCCAAGTTAACCAGACACTGAGCAACATCCAAGTTAACAAGACACTGAGCAACATCCAAGTTAACCAGACACTGAGCAACATCCAAGTTAACAAGACACTGAGCAACATCCAAGTTAACAAGACACTGGGCAACTTCCAAGTTAACCAGACACTGAGCAACATCCAAGTTAACAAGACACTGAGCAACATCCAAGTTAACAAGACACTGGGCAACTTCCAAGTTAACAAGACACTGAGCAACATCCAAGTTAACAAGACACTGAGCAACATCCAAGTTAACAAGACACTGAGCAACATCCAAGTTAACAAGACACTGAGCAACATCCAAGTTAACCAGACACTGGGCAACATCCAAGTTAACAAGACACTGAGCAACATCCAAGTTAACCAGACACTGAGCAACATCCAAGTTAACCAGACACTGGCCAACATCCAAGTTAACAAGACACTGAGCAACATCCAAGTTAACCAGACACTGAGCAACATCCAAGTTAACAAGACACTGAGCAACATCCAAGTTAACAAGACACTGAGCAACATCCAAGTTAACCAGACACTGGCCAACATCCAAGTTAACCAGACACTGAGCAACATCCAAATTAAGAAGACACTGAGCAACATCCAAGTTAACAAGACACTGAGCAACATCCAAATTAACAAGACACTGAGCAACATCCAAGTTAACAAGACACTGAGGAACATCCAAATTAACAAGACACTGAGCAACATCCAAGTTAACAAGACACTGAGGAACATCCAAGTTAACCAGACACTGGGCAACATCCAAGTTAACCAGACACTGGGCAACATCCAAGTTAACCAGACACTGAGCAACAGCCCATGTGGCTGACATTCTGTAGGTGTGCTTGAGGCCCATGTGGCTGACATTCTGTAGGTGTGCTTCAGGCCCATGTGGCTGACATTCTGTAGGTGTGCTTCAGGCCCATGTGGCTGACATTCTGTAGGTGTGCTTGAGGCCCATGTGGCTGACATTCTGTAGGCGTGCTTGAGGCCCATGTGGCTGACATTCTGTAGGTATGCTTGAGGCCCATGTGGCTGACATTCTGAAGGTGTGCTTCAGGCCCATGTGGCTGACATTCTGTAGGTGTGCTTCAGGCCCATGTGGCTGACATTCTGTAGGCGTGCTTCAGGCCCATGTGGCTGACATTCTGTAGGTGTGCTTGAGGCCCATGTGGCTGACATTCTGTAGGCGTGCTTCAGGCCCATGTGGCTGACATTCTGTAGACGTGCTTCAGGCCCATGTGGCTGACATTCTGTAGGCGTGCTTGAGGCCCATGTGGCTGACATTCTGTAGGCGTGCTTCAGGCCCATGTGGCTGACATTCTGTAGGCGTGCTTCAGGCCCATGTGGCTGACATTCTGTAGGTGTGCTTGAGGCCCATGTGGCTGACATTCTGTAGGCGTGCTTCAGGCCCATGTGGCTGACATTCTGTAGGTGTGCTTCAGGCCCATGTGGCTGACATTCTGTAGGTGTGCTTCAGGCCCATGTGGCTGACATTCTGTAGGCGTGCTTGAAACCCATGTGGCTGACATTCTGTAGGTATGCTTGAGGCCCATGTGGCTGACATTCTGTAGGCCTGCTTGAGGCCCATGTGGCTGACATTCTGTATGTATGCTTGAGGCCCATGTGGCTGACATTCTGTAGGTGTGCTTGAGGCCCATGTGGCTGACATTCTGTAGGTGTGCTTGAGGCCCATGTGGCTGACATTCTGTAGGTGTGCTTGAAACCCATGTGGCTGACATTCTGTAGGCCTGCTTGAGGCCCATGTGGCTGACATTCTGTAGGCCTGCTTGAGGCCCATGTGGCTGACATTCTGTAGGTATGCTTGAGGCCCATGTGGCTGACATTCTGTAGGTATGCTTGAAATCCATGTGGCTGACATTCTGTAGGTATGCTTGAAACCCATGTGGCTGACATTCTGTAGGTATGCTTGAAATCCATGTGGCTGACATTCTGTAGGCGTGCTTGAAACCCATGTGGCTGACATTCTGTAGGTATGCTTGAAATCCATGTGGCTGACATTCTGTAGGTATGCTTGAAACCCATGTGGCTGACATTCTGTAGGTATGCTTGAAACCCATGTGGCTGACATTCTGTAGACGTGCTTGAGGCCCATGTGGCTGACATTCTGTAGGTATGCTTGGGCCCATGTGGCTGACATTCTGTAGGTATGCTTGAGGCCCATGTGGCTGACATTCTGTAGACGTGCTTGAGGCCCATGTGACTGACATTCTGTAGGTGTGCTTGGGCCCATGTGGCTGACATTCTGTAGGTATGCTTGAGGCCCATGTGGCTGACATTCTGTATGTATGCTTGAAACCCATGTGGCTGACATTCTGTAGACGTGCTTGAGGCCCATGTGGCTGACATTCTGTATGTATGCTTGAAATCCATGGGGCTGACATTCTGTAGGTGTGCTTGAAACCCATGTGGCTGACATTCTGTAGGTATGCTTGAGGCCCATGTGGCTGACATTCTGTAGGCGTGCTTGGGCCCATGTGGCTGACATTCTGTAGGTGTGCTTGAGGCCCATGTGGCTGACATTCTGTAGGTGTGCTTGAGGCACATGTGGCTGATATTCTGTAGGCATGCTTGAGGCCCATGTGGCTGACATTCTGTAGGTATGCTTGAAATCCATGTGGCTGACATTCTGTAGGTGTGCTTGAAACCCATGTGGCTGACATTCTGTAGGTGTGCTCGAGGCCCATGTGGCTGACATTCTGTAGGTGTGCTTGAGGCACATGTGGCTGACATTCTGTAGGCATGCTTGAGGCCCATGTGGCTGACATTCTGTAGGTATGCTTGAAATCCATGTGGCTGACATTCTGTAGGTGTGCTTGAAACCCATGTGGCTGACATTCTGTAGGTGTGCTTGAAACCCATGTGGCTGACATTCTGTAGACGTGCTTGAGGCCCATGTGGCTGACATTCTGTAGGCGTGCTTGAGGCCCATGTGGCTGACATTCTGTAGGCGTGCTTGAGGCCCATGTGGCTGACATTCTGTAGGCATGCTTGGGCCCATGTGGCTGACATTCTGTAGGCGTGCTTGAGGCCCATGTGGCTGACATTCTGTAGGCGTGCTTGAGGCCCATGTGGCTGACATTCTGTAGGCCTGCTTGAGGCCCATGTGGCTGACATTCTGTAGGCGTGCTTGAGGCCCATGTGGCTGACATTCTGTAGGCGTGCTTGAGGTCCATGTGGCTGACATTCTGTAGGCGTGCTTGAGGCCCATGTGGCTGACATTCTGTAGGCGTGCTTGAGGTCCATGTGGCTGACATTCTGTAGGTATGCTTGAGGCCCATGTGGCTGACATTCTGTAGGTATGCTTGAGGCCCATGTGGCTGACATTCTGTAGGCCTGCTTGAGGCCCATGTGGCTGACATTCTGTATGTATGCTTGAGGCCCATGTGGCTGACATTCTGTAGGTATGCTTGAGGCCCATGTGGCTGACATTCTGTAGGTATGCTTGAGGCCCATGTGGCTGACATTCTGTAGGTATGCTTGAGGCCCATGTGGCTGACATTCTGTAGGCCTGCTTCAGGCCCATGTGGCTGACATTCTGTAGGTATGCTTGAGGCCCATGTGGCTGACATTCTGTAGGCGTGCTTGAGGCCCATGTGGCTGACATTCTGTAGGTATGCTTGAGGCCCATGTGGCTGACATTCTGTAGGCGTGCTTGAGGCCCATGTGGCTGACATTCTGTAGGTATGCTTGAGGCCCATGTGGCTGACATTCTGTAGGTGTGCTTGGGCCCATGTGGCTGACATTCTGTAGGCGTGCTTGAGGCCCATGTGGCTGACATTCTGTAGGTGTGCTTGGGCCCATGTGGCTGACATTCTGTAGGCGTGCTTGAGGCCCATGTGACTGACATTCTGTAGGCGTGCTTGAGGCCCATGTGGCTGACATTCTGTAGGCGTGCTTGGGCCCAAGTGGCTGACATTCTGTAGGTATGCTTGAGGCCCATGTGGCTGACATTCTGTAGGTGTGCTTGAGGCCCATGTGGCTGACATTCTGTAGGCGTGCTTGAGGCCCATGTGGCTGACATTCTGTAGGCCTGCTTGAGGCCCATGTGGCTGACATTCTGTAGGTATGCTTGAAATCCATGTGGCTGACATTCTGTAGGTATGCTTGAAATCCATGTGGCTGACATTCTGTAGGTGTGCTTGAGGCCCATGTGGCTGACATTCTGTAGACGTGCTTGAGGCCCATGTGGCTGACATTCTGTAGGTGTGCTTGAGGCCCATGTGGCTGACATTCTGTAGGCGTGCTTGAGGCCCATGTGGCTGACATTCTGTAGGTATGCTTGAGGCCCATGTGGCTGACATTCTATAGGTATACTTGAGACCCATGTGGCTGACATTCTGTAGGTATGGTTCAGGCCCATGTGGCTGACATTCTGTAGGTGTGCTTGAGGCCCATGTGGCTGACATTCTGTAGGTATGCTTGAGGCCCATGGGGATGATTCATACATAAGTTCCTTCAGCAGCTGTACATGATTTTGGGGGAACGAAAATCATGTACAGATTGCTATTGCCCTACCAAAATTTGACTGGGTGAAGAGTGATATGAAGAGTGATATGCTCTTGCAGAAGCTGCCTTTTAACCTGTGCAACTCGGCTAGATATAGAATAAATGGAAACATCCACCGCTACAATCTACTGAGTACAATAACATTTCCTTCCATCCTAACTACTCAGTAATGCATACAGATAAATGCATTTTCCAGAGCGTTTCAATGACATATCATGTAATGTCATCAAGTGTCACCCACCTCCTGAACTGTGTCATCAAGAAGTGTCACTATGTCACAACTGCTGTATTTAATGATGACTTTGAGTACGATTGGTGCCGTCGGATATATGCCACTGCCGTAGTGACGTAGACGCAAAGACACATCATTCACCAAGTAGTCAGCATTCAACTCCAGTAGCTTCTCCACAGACCTGTGCCAATGATGCATCATCAGTGTCAGTGACACGACATCAGTGTCAGTGACACGACATCAGTATCAGTTACACGACATCAGCATCTAGTTCAATTCATTTAATTTCTACAGCTCTTCCACAAGACTAAAACTTTAACCTCTGACTACAAATAAAAATCTATAGTTCAATAGAACCTGATGAAGAATGGTTTATTACTGACAGCAATACCCAAGATTATGAAGTTCAAGTATAAAGCATACTTAACGGTTTTACTCCAAACTGTTCATAATGGAAAAAACTAAGAAATCTCACGAAATGCCAAGTTCAGCTATCAACATGTAATCCTTTTTTGTTTTCATTCTCTTTATAATGTCTATAAAGACAACACTGAGCTGCTGTACCCATATCCGCAGGCCGTAGCCATGGCAACAAGGGTCATATAAGCAGCTTGGGTGACAAGTGCATTGTCACTGCCAAGTTTCTCAAGCACAGGGTAGAGTGCATATGTCAGGTGGTACTTGAACTCTGACCCCTGGACCTGGAATGCAATGCAGGGGCATCATGTACAACAACCATGGCTACCATAGGCGACCACATTCAGCACAAACTCAAATTGATCTACGTCAATAATGAACACTGAAATCGTTGTAATAAGACTACATATATTTCACAAAAACAAATTAATAATAAATTATTATACATTTGTAATGCGCTGTATATATTTCTGTATATATGTCAAAGATGCTAACAATTTAAAAATAAGTAAAAACAAGTTAAAATATGATAATTAAATAAATGGTCAATATCATTAAAGACATTGTTGCTGTCATGGCCGCACGAAAAAGCTGTCTTTAAAACAGTCAACAGCTCACTTCTCTGATCGCAGAAGGCATGAGTTTAAGCAGCCATTATGCATAAAGTTTAAGCAGCCATTATGCATAAAGCCATAAACAAATAAGATGCAACACATACTTGTGCAAATACACTAACGCCCTCTAGTAGCAGACACACTTGTAAGACGTCACTGTTGAGTTGCTCCGCAGAGGGCGCTCTCTCCCCGACTGGTGAGCCATGTCTCACCAAGGCCACTGACCCTGGAGTAGACAGTGGACTCCACACGGACGGGTCAAGGTAGTCGTCCAGCAGAGAACTGACACACATTGATATGTCACCACAAACCATGTTTTACAAAGTGTGTCATGGCAGATCATTATGTTTTACAAAGTGTGTCATGGCAGATCATTATGTTTTACAAAGTGTGTCATGGCAGATCATTATTTTTTTAATGTAAAATTCCTAGCATGTTTTGCAAATACGTACAGTCTAAGAATTATTGTCTCATTTCTATTTACTGTAGTTTTCTCCTAATTTTTTAATAAAAACATTCCGTTTATAACAACAATTAATTAACCATTTAAAATGTAACTCTATTTATGACTTGTGACATAAATGGTGATATGATCTAATTTATATAATGCAAACATGACATAGTAATAATTATAGTGCAAGTCCAAGAATAGCAGAGAAGTTAATAAATATGTTGAAGTTGAAGTTAATTAAACCATGGACACATAGCCCACTCTAGTTGAATATATGAAGATATGAGATCATGTTGAACCTACTTGATAATATGGTAGACAACACTTGGATCATTTACTCTGGACTTGACATCAACATCCAGTCCTGCAATGTAGGCACAGCCAATGTAACACAGACACAGCCAATGTAACACATAAACAGCCAATGTAACAGAGACACAGCCAATGTAACAATGACACAGCCAATGTAACACAGACACAGCCAATGTAACACAGACACAGCCAATTTAACAGACACAGCCAGTGTAACACAGACACAGCCAATATAACACAGACACAGCCAATGTAACGCAGGCACAGCCAATGTAACATATACACATCCAATGTAACATAGACACAGCCAATGTAACGTACACACAGCCAATGTTACATAGACACAGCCAATGTAACGTAGACAAAGCCAATGTAACATACACACATCCAATGTTACATAGACACAACCAATTTAACACAGACACAGCCAATGTAACGCAGACACAGCCAATGTAACACAGACACAGCCAATATAACGTAGATGTAAATCCACCAGCTATGTGAGTCCAAGACAGGTTTTTTCCATTTCCCTGTGTGGGATCTTTTTCAGGCAAAGTGGGATGAATGAAACTGCTCAACTTTCGAAATAGAAGCAGGTGGACTGGAACCTCAGTCCACTTGTTGAACAGTCCAGCGTTCTACTGCCAGCAGGTGGACTGGAACCTCAGTCCACTTGTTGAACAGTCCAGCATTCTACTGCCAGCAGGTGGACTGGAACCATGGTCCACACGATGGACAGTCCAGCGTTCTACTGCCAGCAGGTGGACTGGAACCTCGGTCCACTTGTTGAACAGTCCAGCGTTCTACTGCCAGCAGGTGGACTGGAACCATGATCCACACGATGGACAGTCCAGCGTTTTACTGCCAGCAGGTGGACTGGAACCATGGTCCACACGATGGACAGTCCAGCGTTCTACTGCCAGCAGGTGGACTGGAACCTCGGTCCACTTGTTGAACAGTCCAGCGTTCTACTGCCAGCAGGTGGACTGGAACCATGGTCCACACGATGGACAGTCCAGCGTTCTACTGCCAGCATGTGGACTGGAACCTCGGTCCACTCGATGGACAGTCCAGCGTTCTACTGCCAGCAGGTGGACTGGAACCTTGGTCCACTCGATGGACAGTCCAGCGTTCTACTGCCAGCAGGTGGACTGGAACCATGGTCCACTCGATGGACAGTCCAGCGTTCTACTGCCAGCAGGTGGACTGGAACCATGGTCCACTCGATGGACAGTCCAGCGTTCTACTGCCAGCAGGTGGACTGGAACCTCGGTCCACTCGATGGACAGTCCAGCGTTCTACTGCCAGCAGGTGGACTGGAACCTCGGTCCACTCGATGGACAGTCCAGCGTTCTACTGCCAGCAGGTGGACTGGAACCTCGGTCCACTCGATGGACAGTCCAGCGTTCTACTGCCAGCAGGTGGACTGGAACCATGGTCCACACGATGGACAGTCCAGCGTTCTACTGCCAGCAGGTGGACTGGAACCATGGTCCACTCGATGGACAGTCCAGCGTTCTACTGCCAGCAGGTGGACTGGAACCATGGTCCACTCGATGGACAGTCCAGCGTTCTACTGCCAGCAGGTGGACTGGAACCTCGGTCCACTCGATGGACAGTCCAGCGTTCTACTGCCAGCAGGTGGACTGGAACCTTGGTCCACTTGATGGACAGTCCAGCGTTCTACTGCAAGCAGTTGGACTGGAACCATGGTCCACTCGATGGACAGTCCAGCGTTCTACTGCCAGCAGGTGGAATGGTACCTTGGTCCACCAGATGGACAATCCAGCATGCTACTGCCAGCAGGTGGAATGGAACCTCGGTCCACTCGATGGACAGTCCAGCATTCTACTGCCAGCAGGTGGACTGGAACCATGGTCCACTCGATGGACAGTCCAGCGTTCTACTGCCAGCAGGTGGACTGGAACCATGGTCCACACGATGGACAGTCCAGCGTTCTACTGCCAGCAGGTGGACTGGAACCATGGTCCACTCGATGGACAGTCCAGCGTTCTACTGCCAGCAGGTGGACTGGAACCATGGTCCACTCGATGGACAGTCCAGCGTTCTACTGCAAGCAGGTGGACTGGAACCATGGTCCTCTCCATGGACAGTCCAGCGTTCTACTGCCAGCAGGTGGACTGGAACCATGGTCCACTCGATGGACAGTCCAGCGTTCTACTGCAAGCAGGTTGACTGGAACCTCGGTCCACTCGATGGACAGTCCAGCGTTCTACTGCCAGCAGGTGGACTGGAACCATGGTCTACTCGATGGACAGTCCAGCGTTCTACTGCCAGCAGGTGGACTGGAACCTCGGTCCACTCGATGGACAGTCCAGCGTTCTACTGCCAGCAGGTGGACTGGAACCTCGGTCCACTCGATGGACAGTCCAGCGTTCTACTGCCAGCAGGTGGACTGGAACCATGGTCTACTCGATGGACAGTCCAGCGTTCTACTGCCAGCAGGTGGACTGGAACCTCGGTCCACTCGATGGACAGTCCAGCGTTCTACTGCCAGCAGGTGGACTGGAACCTCGGTCCACTCGATGGACAATCCAGCGTTCTACTGCCAGCAGGTGGACTGGAACCATGGTCTACTCGATGGACAGTCCAGCGTTCTACTGCCAGCAGGTGGACTGGAACCTCGGTCCACTCGATGGACAGTCCAGCAGTGCAAGAGAGGGAATGTCTCGGGAAGTATTACCTTGTCCAGTTGTGCCGAGGATGATCTCATTGATGATGACCAGAGCCTGCTTCCTGTAGGCGCAGCTGTGACGGAACTCGTCCAGGAAGTGGTCAACCAACAAGTGTAGGTCACCTGCAACATATGGTAAACTCAAATATTCGGGGTGGGGGGTCAACTCAAACATTCAAGGGGGGTCAACTCAAACATTGGGGGTACGTCAACTCAAACATTCAGGGGCCATCTCAAACATTCAGGGGCCAACTGAAACATTCAGGGATCATCCAAGATTCAGCAGCACTGAGAGGATGAAACAACAAGGGCTACTTAAACAACCCAGGGTCCTTTATGCAGTGACAAATATTACGAGAGAATTACGTACTAATGTATTATTAGCATAAGCAGAAATAGGTGTTAACTAAACTGAGATATGCAGAGTGATATGTACTGTACAATTACTTTAAATGCAGACAGGCAGACAGACAGACACATCTATATCACTGTGCTTTACATAACCTGTATTGCCTCTAAATGCCTACAGCAAGCATGTCCTATTTACCATGATGAGATCTATATTTTGTTTCACATTTATTTCCACATTGCATGCAACACAAACCGTAGAATCCCAGCACCCTTGCAATCAAGACAATTTCCTCAAAGATGTTCTCGTCCACGAAATGTTTGAAGCCCTTGCGAGGTCGAGCCAAATGTTCCTGGGACGTCAGTTCACTGAAGGCGTCTCCTGAAGTCAACACATCAACATGAAGTCAATTCATCAACGTGCACAGCCAGAGACAACACAAGAACAAAGCACACAGTTCCATACTTAATTCATCAGCACTGTTACAAGCCAAACCTGTAAAGCAAGATAGACTGATTTTGTTTAAAACCGATTTAAAATCACTGAGACCAGGAAAGTGATATCCAGTGCTCATGTTTTATGGTTAAAGTTATGCAACCCAAATACAATGACACATGCTCTAGTCTAGATGATGCAAGCACAGACCTGGATGTCTCTCCTGGATCACGATGACCTGTGACATGTCTAGCTCCAGTATCTGTAGTAGCGCCAGTGACACTCGCTGGAGGTGACAGGCCGAGGACAGGAGATGGGACACTTCACGTCCTGACAACATGCAACAACACATGCTGGCAAACAGCACTCAGAAATTGCCAATTTAACTGATTCTGTGTTTGTGTTGTTTTGTCATGGGTTTAAGAGAGTGTGATTTGTTCATTCATATTCACATAACCTAAATTTAAGTATTTATATCTGAATGTCTTAGTATCTCAAAACAAAACAGAAATTCAAGCAATATACGTTATCTGTACAGACACTAGACAACAGACATAGTGAATACATATTGAGACTCACCTAAGAGCTTCAAGTAGCCACTAAATAACTTGAGTGTTGTGAGTTTCTTTGTCTCACCTGAAAGAAGAAACCAGGGTAGTACTCTGCGCTGCACATTAAGAAGAAACCAGGGTAGTACTCTGTGCTGCACATTAAGAAGAAACCAGGGTAGTAATCTGTGCTGCACATTAAGAAGAAACCAGGGTAGTAATCTGTGCTGCACATTAAGAAGAAACCAGGGTAGTAATCTGTGCTGCACATTAAGAAGAAACCAGGGTAGTACTGTGTGCTGCACATTAAGAAGAAACCAGGGTAGTACTCTGTGCTGCACATTAAGAAGAAACCAGGGTAGTACTCTGTGCTGCACATTAAGAAGAAACCAGGATAGTACTCTGTGCAGCACATTAAGAAGAAACCAGGGTAGTACTCTGTGCTGCACATTAAGAAGAAACCAGGGTAGTACTCTGTGCTGCACATTAAGAAGAAACCAGGGTAGTAATCTGTGCTGCACATTAAGAAGAAACCAGGGTAGTAATCTGTGCTGCACATTAAGAAGAAACCAGGGTAGTAATCTGTGCTGCACATTAAGAAGAAACCAGGGTAGTAATCTGTGCTGCACATTAAGAAGAAACCAGGGTAGTAATCTGTGCTGCACATTAAGAAGAAACCAGGGTAGTACTGTGTGCTGCACATTAAGAAGAAACCAGGGTAGTACTCTGTGCTGCACATTAAGAAGAAACCAGGGTAGTACTCTGTGCTGCACATTAAGAAGAAACCAGGATAGTACTCTGTGCAGCACATTAAGAAGAAACCAGGGTAGTACTCTGTGCTGCACATTAAGAAGAAACCAGGGTAGTACTCTGTGCTGCACATTAAGAAGAAACCAGGGTAGTAATCTGTGCTGCACATTAAGAAGAAACCAGGGTAGTAATCTGTGCTGCACATTAAGAAGAAACCAGGGTAGTAATCTGTGCTGCACATTAAGAAGAAACCAGGGTAGTACTGTGTGCTGCACATTAAGAAGAAACCAGGGTAGTACTCTGTGCTGCACATTAAGAAGAAACCAGGGTAGTACTCTGTGCTGCACATTAAGGAGAAACCAGGGTAGTACTCTGTGCTGCACATTAAGAAGAAACCAGGGTACTACTCTGTGCTGCACATTAAGAAGAAACCAGGGTACTACTCTGTGCTGCACATTAAGAAGAAACCAGGGTAGTACTGTGTGCTGCACATTAAGAAGCAGTGACATAAGATGCTTGGAATGTTTGAGATGTGGATGAGGATGAGGAGTAGGAAGAGGAGGATGAGGAGGATAAGGAGGAGTAGGATGAGGAGAAGGAAGAGGAGGAGTAGGAGGAGGATGAGTAGGAAGAGGAGGAGTAGGATGAGGAGTAGGATGAGGAGTAGGAGGATGAGTAGGAGTAGGAGTAGGATGAGGAGTAGGATGAGGAGTAGGAAGAGGAGTAGGAGGATGAGGAGTAGGATAAGGAGGAGTAGGATGAGCATGAGGAGTAGGAAGAGGAGTAGGAGTAGGAGGATGAGGAGTAGGAGGACGGAAGCAATGAAGAGGTGTCCAGTGTGCAGTGTCCACAGCCACATGTTAGCTATACTCCAAGCAGTACCTACTTGCAGTGTCCACAGTCACATGTTAGCTATACTCCCAGCAGTACCTACTTGCAGTGTCCACAGTCACATGTTAGCTATACTCCCAGCAGTACCTACTTGCAGTGTCCACAGTCACATGTTAGCTATACTCCCAGCAGTACCTACTTGCAGTGTCCACAGTCACATGTTAGCTATACTCCCAGCAGTACCTACTTGCAGTGTCCACAGTCACATGTTAGCTATACTCCCAGCAGTACCTACTTGCAGTGTCCACAGTCACATGTTAGCTATACTCCCAGCAGTACCTACTTGCAGTGTCCACAGTCACATGTTAGCTATACTCCCAGCAGTACCTACTTGCAGTGTCCACAGTCACATGTCAGCTATACTCCCAGCAGTACCTACTTGCAGTGTCCACAGTCATATGTTAGCTATACTCCCAGCAGTACCTACTTGCAGTGTCCACAGTCATATGTTAGCTATACTCCCAGCAGTACCTACTTGCAGTGTCCACAGTCACATGTTAGCTATACTCCCAGCAGTACCTACTTGCAGTGTCCACAGCCACATGTTAGCTATACTCCCAGCAGCACCTACTTGTGTCCACAGTCATATGTTAGCCATATTCCCAGCAGCACCTACTTGCAGTGTCCACAGTCATCTGTTAGCTATACTCCCAGCAGCACCTACTTGCAGTGTCCACAGTCATATGTTAGCTATACTCCCAGCAGTACCTACTTGCAGTGTCCACAGTCATATGTTAGCTATACTCCCAGCAGTACCTACTTGCAGTGTCCACAGTCATCTGTTAGCTATACTCCCAGCAGCACCTACTTGCAGTGTCCACAGTCATATGTTAGCCATACTCCCAGCAGCACCTACTTGCAGTGTCCACAGTCATCTGTTAGCTATACTCCCAGCAGTACCTACTTGCAGTGTCCACAGTCATATGTTAGCCATACTCCCAGCAGTACCTACTTGCAGTGTCCACAGTCATATGTTAGCTATACTCCCAGCAGTACCTACTTGCAGTGTCCACAGTCATATGTTAGCTATACTCCCAGCAGTACCTACTTGCAGTGTCCACAGTCATCTGTTAGCTATACTCCCAGCAGCACCTACTTGCAGTGTCCACAGACATCTGTTAGCTATACTCCCAGCAGCACCTACTTGCAGTGTCCACAGTCACATGTTAGCTATACTCCCAGCAGTACCTACTTGCAGTGTCCACAGTCACATGTCAGCTATACTCCCAGCAGTACCTACTTGCAGTGTCCACAGTCATCTGTTAGCTATACTCCCAGCAGTACCTACTTGCAGTGTCCACAGTCATATGTTAGCTATACTCCCAGCAGTACCTACTTGCAGTGTCCACAGTCACATGTTAGCTATACTCCCAGCAGTACCTACTTGCAGTGTCCACAGCCACATGTTAGCTATACTCCCAGCAGCACCTACTTGTGTCCACAGTCATATGTTAGCCATATTCCCAGCAGCACCTACTTGCAGTGTCCACAGTCATCTGTTAGCTATACTCCCAGCAGCACCTACTTGCAGTGTCCACAGTCATATGTTAGCTATACTCCCAGCAGTACCTACTTGCAGTGTCCACAGTCATATGTTAGCTATACTCCCAGCAGTACCTACTTGCAGTGTCCACAGTCATCTGTTAGCTATACTCCCAGCAGCACCTACTTGCAGTGTCCACAGTCATATGTTAGCCATACTCCCAGCAGCACCTACTTGCAGTGTCCACAGTCATCTGTTAGCTATACTCCCAGCAGCACCTACTTGCAGTGTCCACAGTCATATGTTAGCTATACTCCCAGCAGTACCTACTTGCAGTGTCCACAGTCATCTGTTAGCTATACTCCCAGCAGCACCTACTTGCAGTGTCCACAGTCATATGTTAGCCATACTCCCAGCAGCACCTACTTGCAGTGTCCACAGTCATCTGTTAGCTATACTCCCAGCAGTACCTACTTGCAGTGTCCACAGTCATATGTTAGCCATACTCCCAGCAGTACCTACTTGCAGTGTCCACAGTCATATGTTAGCTATACTCCCAGCAGTACCTACTTGCAGTGTCCACAGTCATATGTTAGCTATACTCCCAGCAGTACCTACTTGCAGTGTCCACAGTCATCTGTTAGCTATACTCCCAGCAGCACCTACTTGCAGTGTCCACAGACATCTGTTAGCTATACTCCCAGCAGCACCTACTTGCAGTGTCCACAGTCATCTGTTAGCTATACTCCCAGCAGCACCTACTTGCAGTGTCCACAGACATATGTTAGCTATACTCCCAGCAGCACCTACTTGCAGTGTCCACAGTCATCTGTTAGCTATACTCCCAGCAGTACCTACTTGCAGTGTCCACAGACATATGTTAGCTATACTCCCAGCAGCACCTACTTGCAGTGTCCACAGTCATCTGTTAGCTATACTCCCAGCAGTACCTACTTGCAGTGTCCACAGTCATCTGTTAGCCATACTCCCAGCAGCACCTACTTGCAGTGTCCACAGTCATCTGTTAGCTATACTCCCAGCAGCACCTACTTGCAGTGTCCACAGTCATCTGTTAGCTATACTCCCAGCAGTACCTACTTGCAGTGTCCACAGACATATGTTAGCTATACTCCCAGCAGCACCTACTTGCAGTGTCCACAGTCATCTGTTAGCTATACTCCCAGCAGCACCTACTTGCAGTGTCCACAGTCATCTGTTAGCTATACTCCCAGCAGTACCTACTTGCAGTGTCCACAGTCATCTGTTAGCTATACTCCCAGCAGCACCTACTTGCAGTGTCCACAGTCATCTGTTAGCTATACTCCCAGCAGTACCTACTTGCAGTGTCCACAGACATATGTTAGCTATACTCCCAGCAGTACCTACTTGCAGTGTCCACAGTCATATGTCAGCTATATTCTCAGCAGCACCTACTTGCAGCGTCCACAGTCATCTGTTAGCTATACTCCCAGCAGTACCTACTTGCAGTGTCCACAGTCATATGTTAGCTATACTCCCAGCAGTACCTACTTGCAGTGTCCACAGTCATCTGTTAGCTATACTCCCAGCAGTACCTACTTGCAGTGTCCACAGTCATCTGTTAGCCATATTCCCAGCAGCACCTACTTGCAGTGTCCACAGTCATCTGTTAGCTATACTCCCAGCAGTACCTACTTGCAGTGTCCACAGTCATCTGTTAGCTATACTCCCAGCAGTACCTACTTGCAGTGTCCACAGTCATATGTCAGCTATACTCCCAGCAGCACCTACTTGCAGTGTGCACCAGGCGAGGCAGCGTCGTCGCCAGCGTGTAAAGGTTCTCCTCCAGCAGCGCTATCAGAGACTTTGACTTCGAGAGGTCACGCGTTGCACGGAATTTCTCCAGCGCGGCGCTGCTCTTGGCAGCTACATTTGGGTATTCGTCACGTGTCAGTGTAACAAGGACTTCAACAAAGATACCAGTGATGCCATCTAGTGACCTTAAAGAGAAAACATTGCTGCATTGAAAAGAAGCATATTTGTCTATATCTATAAAACAGTTGTGTCTAAAAGTGAAATGTTTTCAACTTACCACCTGTTTTTTATAACTGTTCGCTTATTTTCTTAAATAATAATGATAACATATCTTAATAAAAACAACTACAACTATGTGTAGAAACGTTTGGTGAACACGAAACTAACCACCTACTTAGCACATCTGTTGAGAAGTGTAGCTGTGCCGTCCACCAGCGAGAGACGAACCCGCCAGTTAGAATGCGACACCAGCGTTGCGATTTGTTTGACCAGAATCTTCAACTTCTCTGCTGCCATGGCAACCCACTTTGTTGTTCTCGATACACACAGCTCATCATATTTATTAGAAGACTGCGTTTCTACAAGACCAAACAGCAGAAAACTGTGACAGATGCAAGAACATTTATCAAATATCTATCCACTTTGTCACTAATGTGCAGTAGGTCAATGATAACATGATTTCTGACTGTCAACTGATATTAAGGATATTTAGGAACACATTTTAGATGGTTCCATTGTATATTGTGTTCAGTTGTTTCCACTTTGTCCTAATTGAACCATATATTGTAATCAGTTGTTTTCACTTTGTGCTAGGTGAACCTTATATTGTAATCAGTTGTTTTCACTTTGTGCTAGGTGAACCTTATATTGTAATCAGTTGTTTTCTCTTTGTGCTAGGTGAACCTTATACTGTAATTAGCTGTTTTCACTTTGTTCTAAGTGAACCTTATATTGTAATTAGTTGTTTCACTTTGTGCTAGGTGAACCTTATATTGTAATCAGTTGTTTTCACTTTGTGCTAGGTGAACCTTATATTGTAATCAGTTGTTTTCACTTTGTGCTAGGTGAACCTGATATTGTAATCAGTTGTTTTCACTTTGTGCTAGGTGAACCTGATATTGTAATCAGTTGTTTTCACTTTGTGCTAGGTGAACCTGATATTGTAATCAGTTGTTTTCACTTTGTGCTAGGTGAACCTTATATTGTAATCAGTTGTTTTCACTTTGTGCTAGGTGAACCTGATATTGTAATCAGTTGTTTTCACTTTGTGCTAGGTGAACCTTATATTGTAATCAGTTGTTTTCACTTTGTGCTAGGTGAACCTTATACTGTAATTAGCTGTTTTCACTTTGTGCTAGGTGAACCTTATATTGTAATCAGTTGTTTTCACTTTGTGCTAGGTGAACCTTATATTGTAATCAGTTGTTTTCACTTTGTGCTAGGTGAACCTGATATTGTAATCAGTTGTTTTCACTTTGTGCTAAGTGAACCTTATATTGTAATCAGTTGTTTTCACTTTGTGCTAGGTGAACCTTATACTGTAATTAGCTGTTTTCACTTTGTTCTAAGTGAAACTTATATTGTAATTAGTTGTTTCACTTTGTGCTAGGTGAACCTTATATTGTAATCAGTTGTTTTCACTTTGTGCTAGGTGAACCTTATATTGTAATCAGTTTTTTTCACTTTGTGCTAGGTGAACCTGATATTGTAATCAGTTGTTTTCACTTTGTGCTAGGTGAACCTGATATTGTAATCAGTTGTTTTCACTTTGTGCTAGGTGAACCTGATATTGTAATCAGTTGTTTTCACTTTGTGCTAGGTGAACCTGATATTGTAATCAGTTGTTTTCACTTTGTGCTAGGTGAACCTGATATTGTAATCAGTTGTTTTCACTTTGTGCTAGGTGAACCTTATACTGTAATTAGCTGTTTTCACTTTGTGCTAGGTGAACCTTATACTGTAATTAGCTGTTTTCACTTTGTTCTAAGTGAACCTTATATTGTAATTAGTTGTTTCACTTTGTGCTAGGTGAACCTTATATTGTAATCAGTTGTTTTCACTTTGTGCTAGGTGAACCTGATATTGTAATCAGTTGTTTTCACTTTGTGCTAGGTGAACCTGATATTGTAATCAGTTGTTTTCACTTTGTGCTAGGTGAACCTGATATTGTAATCAGTTGTTTTCACTTTGTGCTAGGTGAACCTGATATTGTAATCAGTTGTTTTCACTTTGTGCTAGGTGAACCTGATATTGTAATCAGTTGTTTTCACTTTGTGCTAGGTGAACCTTATATTGTAATCAGTTGTTTTCACTTTGTGCTAGGTGAACCTTATACTGTAATTAGCTGTTTTCACTTTGTGCTAGGTGAACCTTATATTGTAATCAGTTGTTTTCACTTTGTGCTAGGTGAACCTTATATTGTAATCAGTTGTTTTCACTTTGTGCTAGGTGAACCTGATATTGTAATCAGTTGTTTTCACTTTGTGCTAAGTGAACCTTATATTGTAATCAGTTGTTTTCACTTTGTGCTAGGTGAACCTTATACTGTAATTAGCTGTTTTCACTTTGTTCTAAGTGAACCTTATATTGTAATTAGTTGTTTCACTTTGTGCTAGGTGAACCTTATATTGTAATCAGTTGTTTTCACTTTGTGCTAGGTGAACCTTATATTGTAATCAGTTGTTTTCACTTTGTGCTAGGTGAACCTGATATTGTAATCAGTTGTTTTCACTTTGTGCTAGGTGAACCTTATATTGTAATCAGTTGTTTTCACTTTGTGCTAGGTGAACCTTATACTGTAATTAGCTGTTTTCACTTTGTTCTAAGTGAACCTTATATTGTAATCAGTTGTTTTCACTTTGTGCTAGGTGAACCTTATATTGTAATCAGTTGTTTTCACTTTGTGCTAGGTGAACCTGATATTGTAATCAGTTGTTTTCACTTTGTGCTAGGTGAACCTGATATTGTAATCAGTTGTTTTCACTTTGTGCTAGGTGAACCTTATATTGTAATCAGTTGTTTTCACTTTGTGCTAGGTGAACCTTATACTGTAATTAGCTGTTTTCACTTTGTTCTAAGTGAACCTTATATTGTAATCAGTTGTTTTCACTTTGTGCTAGGTGAACCTTATATTGTAATCAGTTGTTTTCACTTTGTGCTAGGTGAACCTGATATTGTAATCAGTTGTTTTCACTTTGTGCTAGGTGAACCTGATATTGTAATCAGTTGTTTTCACTTTGTGCTAGGTGAACCTTATATTGTAATCAGTTGTTTTCACTTTGTGCTAGGTGAACCTTATATTGTAATCAGTTGTTTCCAGGTGTCAACAGCATTATAACAAGATTCTAAAAAACAGCATGGATGAACTTTTTTTCTATAATGCAAATTACTTGATGTAACTTACTTTCAGATGTCTGTTCCTGCACAGTACTTTGGTCAATGTAACGGTCACCTAAAACTAGACTGACCAGTCGTACCCATGTGTCCACTGCACACTGAAACCAACATGTCAAAGGTCAATATTCATGTACATGTGGGAGAAGTAAGCCCTTTGTATTTAGGACAATGAAATCAGACAAATTTACCAGAAATTACTAAAAAACAATAATGTTATGGCAAGAGTTCTTCCATTCAGCCAACCTGACCTCAGTGACCTGTAGTACCTGCCATGTGACACATGTCATGTGACCTCCCATGTACCAAATACAGGTGAAGCGAGACTATTGTGCATGCCATACCTTGGTGACAGCGAGGCCTTGTTTGACGTCACCAGTGATGACATTACACAGAGTGACGGCGATGCCAGGAAGGAATGATGCGAAGGAATCACCAGCTTGTTGTAGTAGACTTGGTGACACTGAAATAATGACAAATGACAGTCATCAGATCAGTGCCGCAGTAGGCAGAAAATTTTATTTTTTGGCAACTTTCTTTTCAAATAATAGTTTATGCGATTCATTATTTGGAGTCATTCTGGGTAAACAAATGTCTACAAATTTGAAGATGTGCACTTTATTATTATCTTTAAAGTACTTTATTATTATTATTATCTTTAAAGTACTTTGAAGAAATACCTTAACAGTATTAATTACTGAATAGGGTATAATTACAATTTTGAGGTAAAAAGTTCACCTTTGTTATCGCAGCACTGAGCTAGACCGCACAGACAATGCATCGCCTCAACACGCAATTCTCTAAGTCTCTCTGTCTCCGCCAAGTGGAGTAGCACTGACACAGCATGACCGAGGGCGGGCAGGAACGAACTCGAGTAGACAGTCTGTAGGACACTGAGACAAGGAGACACAAGAGTGAGGAGTGACAAAGGCACCTTGCATAAGACGTCATCTCATAAGACGTCATCTCATAAGACGGTATCTCATAAGACTTCATCTCATAAGACGTCATCGCATAAGACGTCATCTCATAAGACGTCATCTCATAAGACGTCATCTCATAAGACTTCATCTCATAAGACGTCATCTCATAAGACGTCATCTCATAAGACGTCATCTCATAAGACTTCATCTCATAAGACTTCATCTCATAAGACGTCATCTCATAAGACGTCATCTCATAAGACGTCATCTCATAAGACGTCATCTCATAAGACGTCATCTCATTGTCTTATCAAATCTGACACATGCTTTCACCTCTATGGGGCAGTACAGTGAATAACCGCGTGAAAAATTACATTGTCGCAAGCAGCATGGAATATAATCCAGTCATACTACATGTAGGCAGAAAACTGCATTATTAACTGGGCCTTGATCAGGTCATGCAGCATTTGCTGACAATATTTAGAAATTATTAGCCATCATGAGTATACTTGTCAAAGAAGCACTAAAAACCACAACAACAAAATCATCTACGTAAGCGTATCAATTACTTCACTACAATGGTTCAATAGCTGGTCTTAAGGGACTACTTTCTATCAGATTGTCAGCTGAAACAGGAAGAAGGCCCATCAGATTGTCAGCTGAAACAGGAAGAAGGCCCCTCAGACTGCCAGCTGAAACAGGAAGAAGGCCCATCAGATTGTCAGCTGAAACAGGAAGAAGGCCCCTCAGACTGCCAGCTGAAACAGGAAGAAGGCCCCTCAGACTGCCAGCTGAAACAGGAAGAAGGCCCCTCAGACTGCCAGCTGAAACAGGAAGAAGGCCCCTCAGACTGTCAGCTGAAACAGGAAGAAGGCCCCTCAGATGGACAGGTAACTTGACTAACTTCTAAAAGTAAAATAAGGGAGACTATTGTAATGCAATAAAGCATTTATGCTCAGAAAACTCATAGCCTTCCACGTTTCTATTTTGCTCTAATACAAAATCAGCATTCAATGTACCCGGTACATGTGATGTAATCACAGTGCGAAGGTTTTTCACTCATAATTTCCATAACATCCAAGCCAATGAATTTCTTATTCATAAAGTATTTGTGTTAGTTACCTGTGAGTGGCAGACGCCAGCAACTCTGTCAGACAGAGCACAATCTGCAGCTTCAACTCTTCACAAACGTCCCGCACTGAAACCATAACATGAGTGTTACACCAATCCATAACACACTACCACCTTCATACAGCTGGGGATAAACATAACATGAGTGTTACACCAATCCATAACACACTACCACCTTCATACAGCTGGGGATAAACATGACATGAGTGTTACACCAATCCATAACACACTACCACCTTCATACAGCTGGGGATAAACATGACATGAGTGTTACACCAATCCATAACACACTACCACCTTCATACAGCTGGGGATAAACATAACATGAGTGTTACACCAATCCATAACACACTACCACCTTCATACAGCTGGGGATAAACATAACATGAGTGTTACACCAATCCATAACACACTACCACCTTCATACAGCTGGGGATAAACATGACATGAGTGTTACACCAATCCATAACACACTACCACCTTCATACAGCTGGGGATAAACATGACATGAGTGTTACACCAATCCATAACACACTACCACCTTCATACAGCTGGGGATAAACATGACATGAGTGTTACACCAATCCATAACACACTACCACCTTCATACAGCTGGGGATAAACATAACATGAGTGTTACACCAATCCATAACACACTACCACCTTCATACAGCTGGGGATAAACATGACATGAGTGTTACACCAATCCATAACACACTACCACCTTCATACAGCTGGGGATAAACATCAACGAGATTGGACTATTGGATTTGAGTAATTCACAACTTTTGGAACTGCTTTTTTCTTACAAATAAGTCAATTACCTGCTAAATATGTTTTCATGTATAGTTCATATTCACACTGCTGCAGTTACATAATCTGTAGATAATTTACTCTATTCAATTGTTGTCCTCTGTGAGAACGAGTACTTCATTATATCCAATCTACATTAATCATTTACTAATGTTACCTCATATCCTCTAGTTCTACTATCTTTCAAGTGAGAAAACCATATTTCTATGAATATTTTCATATCCATTCAATACTTCAATTTGATCTCCTCTTAACTTCCTTGTCTCTAGGGTTGTTAAACCACATTCTTTGAGGTGTTCATCATAACTAACGTCTCAGTTCTGGAATCATTTTAGTTGCTCTCCTCTGTATTCTAAATGATATATATATATATATATATATAAATATATATATATATATATATTTCTCCTAATGAACCCAAGAATTTGAAACTTTCATATCAGCACTTATTGTAACTCCTAAGTCCTTTTCTTTTATGGTAATGCCTAGAACAGTATCTCTCGATTTATAGTTTGTAGATCATGGAAAAATACATTTGGTAAGAATTGGAAATATGACAACATATTAAATGAACATTGTTCAGCTATACTGTAATGACTGCGCATGTGTCTGCTATACTGTAATGACTGCGCATGTGTCTGCTATACTGTAATGACTGCGCATGTGTCTGCTATACTGTAATGACTGCGCATGCATGTGTCTGCTATACTGTAATGACTGCGCATGTGTCTGCTATACTGTAATGACTGCGCATGCATGTGTCTGCTATACTGTAATGACTGCGCATGTGTCTGCTATACTGTAATGACTGCGCATGCATGTGTCTGCTATACTGTAATGACTGCGCATGTGTCTGCTAGCACATTTTAGTGCCAGCAATTTTAAAATGACCTAGCTAATTGTGTTGTAAAGTCAGGCATGCAAGAACAGGTTAAAATCCTTAAACAAACACAGTAGTTAATAAAGTGCTCTTAGACAAATACCTGGATGATGCTCTCAAGATGCCAGTGGCAGTTAAATATAAAAACAAGGACATGTATACAAAATAAATTATCTATTCAGTTAAAGTTATGCATTTTGGAATTTTTATGGTGGCAGTCTTAAAATATGAAATTATCCCCACATAATTGTGCTAGAGTCAACATTTTTACATTTCTAAATTTCACAAAGAGTGGTCTTTACAGTGATACTACACTTGATGGATCTTTAATAAATTCAAAAATCCATTCTTCAATGTATGCATTTTGGAAATTGGTATAAAATTAGCAGATACTTTTCTTGATGGTGACAACCTTTAAATATTAATATCTTCCCATAGAATTAAGCTATGTAAAAATGTTTGCATTTCTTAACTTTTCAAAGAGTGGTTTTTACAATGACACTTAAAGTTATGCATTTTTGAAATTGGCTTGAAATCAGCAGACACTTTTCTTGACTGTGGCAGCATTTAAATATTAATATCTTCCCACATAATTAAGCTACAGTCAAAATGTTTGCATTTCTGAACTTCTGAAAGAGTGGCCTTTACAGTGATACTACACTTGCAGGGTATTTAATAAGAAATGCTGTTATAGTTTTGCATTTTTGAAATTGGCTTGAAATCGGCAGACACTTTTCTTGACGATGGTGACCTTTAAATATTAATATCTTTGCACAGAATTAAGCTAGAGTCAAAATGTTTGCATTTATGAACTTCTGAAAGTGTGGCCTTTACAATGATACTACACATGTGGGGTAAACAACGAAAAACCTCTGATATGCCTATAGTCAATTATGCTACCCCAGATACCATGGGCTTTTAATTTAAGTAATCTTTGATGTGGCACTTTGTTGAAAGCTTTCTGAAAATCTAAGTAGATAATATCTAGTGGTGATCCCTCGTCTATCCATTTACTTATTTCTTCCAAAAAACATAACATATTTGTGGGGCGCGGTAGTATAGCGGTTAAAACGTCAGGCTCTCAATAGAGAGAACCCAGGCTTGAATCCTCTTGCTGCCATTTCGAAGCTTTGGTAATTTCGTTCACCGTACGTTGCCACAGTTCACTCAGCTGTATAAATGAGTACCTGGCTACAGACAGAGGTGGATATTGGAACGAACAGTCTTCGCACAGTAATTGCAGCATGGCTGAATGCTTCCAGGGAAGTCAAAATGGCACTGGAATGAACAGGTCTGCCAGGGTAAAGCACTTTGAAAAGTCGCAAAGACTGGATACAGCGCTATTAAAGAACATACGTTTAAGCATGACCTCGCTTTTAGGAATCCATGTTGAGATGGATTTAATAATTTATGCCTAACAAGGAAGTCCACCATATGGTTTTTAATTAACCTTTCTAATAATTTAGAAATCTCATTAAACTCACTGGTTTGTAATTCTAACTTAATTCTTGAACCATTTTTAAATAATGATATTATGTTTGCTTTTCTCCATTCAAAAGGAACCACTCCCTCTTTTAATGACAAGTTGAACACTCTTGCAAGTGGTATACTAATTTGTTCTATGAAAAAAGTAAAACTGGTATTTTTTCTGATGTCATAGTTTGGGACAAATACATGGATGTCAAGCCATGGACATATCAACACAAGTGTCTCCTGCTACTGCTAGTCAGAGTGATCAACTGTAAATCTACGACAACATTTTGGGGAAGCATGCTTATTTTTTTCTCACATCAATATAAGAAAACTATCAACAAACCCACTGTGATTTAACTGTATATTAGCATACATTTTTCACAGAACTGAGGTCACCATATTCACCTAACTAATTATAACCAACTAGTGTCTGATATCTGATCTGTGCTAGAACACTGACGGTGAAGCTTCCAAGTTAAACACTGATGGTGTAGGGTCTGAGTTAAACACTGACAGTGTAGGGTCTGAGTTAAACACTGGCGGTGTAGGGTCTGAGTTAAACACTGATGGCGTAAACACTGACGGTGTAGGGTCTGAGTTAAACACCGGCGGTGTAGGGTCTGAGTTAAACACCGACGGTGTAGGGTCTGAGTTAAACACCGACGGTGTAGGGTCTGAGTTAAACACCGACGGTGTAGGGTCTGAGTTAAACACCGACGGTGTAGGGTCTGAGTTAAACACCGACGGTGTAGGGTCTGAGTTAAACACTGACGGTGTAGGGTCTGAGTTAAACACTGACCGTGTATGGTCTGAGTTAAACACTGACGGTGTATGGTCTGAGTTAAACACTGACAGTGTAGGGTCTGAGTTAAACACTGACGGCGTAAACACTGATGGTGTAGCGTCTGAGTTAAACACTGACAGTGTAGGGTCTGAGTTAAACACTGATGGCGTAAACACTGACGGTGTAGGGTCTGAGTTAAACACTGACGGTGTAGGGTCTGAGTTAAACACTGACGGTGTAGGGTCTGAGTTAAACACTGACGGTGTAGGGTCGGCTTCAGTAGAAAAAGAAGAGAACAAAGAAAAGGTGATTTTATAGGAGTTGTTTCTCACCTTTCATCTGAGTGTTGGGAGAACTGAGCAGTAGACAGAAGGAGTTGAACACGTCACAGAACATCTCCGTGCGAGTCACACTGCTGGCGTGCAGCACCACACGCATGCATGCAAGCACGTCAATCAACAGGTCTTCATGGCTGCACAACACAAGAGTCTGGAGTTGTGCCAATCTGTACTTACGTTGTACAATACAGCAAAACCACATAATTTTGACTAAAATGTTCAACCATTGTGAAATGGAGACATTTTTAAGGGTATTTCCAGCGTTACATGTGTGACCCTCCGACAAAATTTTTCATCTTTTAATCTCTGCAGATCCATGTTAATTTATTGTTGACTGTTTTAATTTTGATCATAGCATTGTTTTCTGTTGTTTAATAAGTAGGGTAGGCAATTTTTTTCATCAATAATTGATTTTAAAATATATATATATATATATTACATGGAGTGCTACATGTGTTTTGCACCAAAAAAATTGAGAAGGGTGCATTAGTCATTGCCAAAAGTCTGTGAAGTTATGGAAATATGTTGATAAGTTGCTTTCCCAATTAAGCATATATGTATACGTATGTATGTATAAGTATACTATGCATATGACTTTGATTGTTATTATTTAAAAAAATATATATAAATGTGGCATTACATGTCTGACATATTTTTATTACATGTGTGGTAACGTGTGTGAAACAGACTTGGTAATGGAACATTTTCTTAGTTGATAATGACTTTTTACATAACAATATGACATTTTTCGTTCATGTTATAATAACACAACATAATTAGGTAATTTAATTGTGATAAAAACAAACAGTTATGTAACATATTTATTCAGTATGCTCTGGGTAATATAAACTATAAGATCTGATCCATTTCATCTTATCTTTATTCACCAAACCCACAAACAAAAACATAATAAAAAAAATCAGTATATATAGAGTACTAAACATCATTGTAGAACTTATTATCAAACATGTAGTTTGCAAACAGTGCAAGTGTAAATAAAAATTATCTGGCAATATAAATCAACAACGGTAGCTAGGTTATACTGCTAACTGTTTTAATGTCAAATTCTGATTGCTAAATGGCCTCCATTTTACACGGAGGTCAATTTACAGGACACTGCAGGGTCTGTTAGAAATTCATATATTAAAAGAATTGCTTAGGACATGTTTTTCCACACTGTATTAATTGTATCAACTACTAATAATCACATATACATTACACACAGCACAATGATAAATATAATTTTGGAACAGTGACATCATCTGATGCTGAACACATACAAATGAGACATATTAAAGAGAGAATTAAGGGTATGTTTCCCTGGTGTGTCAATTATTATTAAATTAGTGTTGCATTACCCCTTGTCACATATTGGCAATTGAATTAAAGCAGATAAAACATGTGAAATCACATTCCATCATCATATATAGGTATTAGGCGTTACACGATACACATGTAGCATTATGTGTGTGACACTTATATATTTCATATGTTACATAGTTAAATATTTGTCTTTTATATTTTGGTGTTACATTAAAAGTAGTCATGTTTTGATTTATAAATAATTTTTTTTATTATTTGGAAAAAAAGGAACAGTAACATCAGATGAGGCTGAACACCTGCAAATGAGACACAGTAAAGAGGGAATTAAGATGAGGCTGAACACCTGCAAATGAGACACAGTAAAGAGGGAATTAAGGGTACATTTCCCCTGGTGTGTAAATTATTATTAAATTAGTGTTGTGTTGCCCCCTTGCTACATATTAGCAACTAAATTATAGCATTTAGAAGAGTGTGAAATGACATTCTGCCTTCGTAAATGGGTATTAGGTGTCACATGTAACGTAGCATTATGTGTGTGACACATATATTTAAATAGTTATATATTTTTGTGTCTTTCATATTTTGGTATTACATATGTAGTCATGTGTTGATTTATAAACCATATGAAAATTACAAAATAAAAATAATTTTGGAAAAAATGTGTTTGTGTGTGTAATTTTGGAAAATGAACTTAAATGTGTATGCTTCAATGCCAGGAGCCTAGTAAATAAAAAAAGTTAGTGAATTAGAATCATGGGCAAATAAAGATATAGTAGAGGCTGAGTTAGCACTGACAGGTTACGTAACATTTAGGAAGGACAGACGAGAAAGAAGGGGAGGTGGAGTAATTTTATATATTAAAGAATCTTTCCACGCATGTGAAATAACACTGAAAAGTGAAGCAGATTGTGAGGAAGCAATTTGGTGTAACATAGTTACCAAGAACTCAACATTAACAATAGGAGTAGTTTATCGTAGGCCAAACATAAGACAAGAGGAAGATGTAAAACTACAAAAGGCTTTAATCCATTTTAATATAAAAGTAAAAACAGGGAATACATATAAAAAACAATGGAGAAACTTAAACAAAGGCAAATATAAATAGATGAGAACATATCTAGCAAATAGAGATTGGAATAACTTGCTGAAGAACAAGACAGCAACAGAATGCTGGACTTGTTTAAAAGATGAGATTGAGAGCAATACTGAGAGATCTGTTCCATTAAGAAAACAAGGGAAAAGTTCCAAGAAGAAACACCTGTCAAAAGAGGCTATTAGAATTTTTTTTCATAAACAGATGCTGTGGGGTATATAAACACACTGGAAATGTAGAAGACTACACAAACTACAAAGAGGCATTTAAACCTAGCTGCAACTTAGATAAGAAAATCCAAAAGAACCTTTGATAAAAAATTGGCAGGTATATATAAAAAAATGAGTTTCTATGCTTGTGTAAAGAGTAAACAGAAAGTTCAAGATAAGGTCGGACCACTGGAAAACAACAGTGGAAACATAATTTCAGACGGGTTTCAAATGGCAGAGGTCCTGAATGAGTATTTCAGCTCAGTTTTTACCACAGAAGATACCAGTTCACTTCCAGGTCGTTACTAAATTTGAGGGCGATACAAATATTCAGAAAGGTTAAAAATGATACAGATAAACAAAGTTGATAAAGACCTAGATAAATTAGTTAATTGGTCAGAAAAATAGCAAATATTATCAGTTTTGGAAAGCGTAAATGCATACACATAGGACACTGAAACATGGATGAAGAATATAAAATGGGGGATGATGTACTAGGTAGAACCACACAAGAAAAAGATTTAGGAGTAACATTTAGTGCTGACATAAAAGTTTCAGAGCAATGTTGGATTGCTGCTTCAAAAGGAAATCAAATTCTAGGGCTAACCAGGATAACTATCACATATAAGGAGAAACCGCATTGGAATATTGTATACAAGCATGGAGGCCATATCATAAGAAGGACATAGACAATTACAATGAAGAGCAACCAAAATGATTCCAGAATAGAAAGACCTTAGCTATGATTGCCACTTATTAGGATGTGGTTTGACAACACTAGATACCAGAAGACCAAGAGGAGACTAAATAGAAGTGTTTCAAATAGTGAATGGTTATGAGGATGTTGACAGGAATATGTTCTTCAAACTTAAAGAAGGCAGTAGAACCAGAGGACACAAAGCAGCATTAGTTAAGGAGCAGTGTAGGTTGGACGTGAGAAAGTACTCTTTCTCACAGAGGGTGATAAATGAATGGAACAAACTGCCAAATGATTGTGTTAATGCTAGTGGTGTGAATATGTTTCAAAATAAAATTGACAGATGTCTGACAAGGGCGGGCTATATATAGATGATAAAATTGTTGGACTCTCGATAAGCCAGTGGCTTCCTTGTCCACTTGCCATCTGGAACTTGTTGTTTGGGATGGCAATCTTGTTAAATATATATATAATGTACTATAACATTATAATTACATGAAGTAAATGTTGGCCCATTTTTTATGACTCAACAAGCCTAGATTTATTGACATCTACTCGCAGGACTTACATGTTTGGAGATGATTGCTTGATGACCAGTCGCAGTGGGAACAAGACGTACTCCTGCAAGTCCTGGAGACAGTGTGGGTTCACTGCAGCAAGAGCCATCTTGAGATGGTCAACATTCTCACGGGTGTGGTCGCGAGTCAGCTGGACACAAACTGGCCGGAGACACTCGAAGGCCTTGTGATGGTCACGTGTGTCAGCATCACCCATTGTCTGGCCACACAGTTGGGCTGCAGAATAATGATATTGATTGAGTGTCCAGACTATTTCTATAAATGTGTAGGGTGTATAGTGCTGTACTCATATGTAATCAAATGCATAAGCAGAATAAAATAAAAGTTCAGTTCATCTTATTTACCATATTGGACATGAGCACTGCCCATCTTACATAACACAAGATCACACCACTTGTATGATACAATGAAAGAAACACTAGCTAGAATGTTGCAATTGCAAGTTTTCTCCACAACATTTCCAGGTTAGCATGATCCAGGTAATAAGGCAAACCACGTTCATCACTTCAGCCATAAATCATTTAATTAAATTCCCAAAGGCCAAAGCCAGGTTGCCTAAATCTTGGGCCTGCCGGGCCCATAATTTTAGTGTCAGTGATACTCATATATTGGTTGGTACCTTCTGGTACAGGCTTTAGTGATGCGTCTAGTGTGGTAGTGGGTAGGTGTGCTTGTCACTTCTGCTTTCAGCTCCCACCGCTGGCTAGCTTTGGCAAAAAGCAAACCGAGTGCATAAGTCAGCTTCTCCTAGAGGAAGACTCACTGTAACCTCCTCGAGGTAACCAATGAGAACTGGTCACTACAAGGCACCAGGCAAATCAGGCGAGGTATCTCGGAGCAACCTGGGGCCCTAGAGGTGCAGTGTGCATGACCCACCGGCGTGTGGAATATGCTCTGCCAATCACAAACCTATGTCCCAGCTATGGGTAAATTAATAGCAAACCCATCGGCAGCAGGGTGGGAGATTGCGATGAAAGCAGCAGCAGGAACTGTTTCACTGGTGGATTTGTGCGGTGTTTGGTAGAAGTCTCGACAAACTCTGCGGATGCTTTTTTCAGCATGGACCTTTTTTGCTGAACTCTGTTGCACAGTGTTAAACAATGCTGCGTCCTAGCACCGACACTGTTTACTCTCTTCTTGGATGTAGTGCTCGAAGGTTCAAATTGTGACCCCACCAAAGGCATTTATAAAACAACACACTAAGACAGAAGGCTTTTCAATGTGTCCCGCCTCAAAGCAAAGACGAAGGTACGACGACTGTGCGTTCAGGACCTTCTATATGCTGACGATATAGGCTTCAGGTCACATTCTAAGGTTGATTTGCAAATGATACTTGACAGGTTTGCTACCGTTTCTGCATCTTTTGGACTCTCTATTAATGTTCGAAAAACTGAGATCTTGCATCAACCTGCTCCTGGGACACCGTACACAGCACCGGTGATCTTGCTCAATGGCATGCCACTTAACATCGTTACCACCTTTAAATAAGCATCATTGTAAATGAATGCAGCCTCGACAAAGTACTGTCTGCTCGAATTCAGTTGGCCTTTGCAGCATTTGGACGACAACGTGAACAATTATGGAACAAACACATCAAGCTTGTAACAAAATGCAAGGTCTACCATGGTATCATCCTCGCATGTCTTCTGTACAGTTCAGAGACATACACCTAGGCCACTTACGAGCCATCCTCGGAATCAGGTGGTCAGACCGAGCGACCAACAATGAAGTACTGCAATGTATATGCCAAACATCGAGGCAATGCTTCTAAGCCGGCAATTTATTTAGATTGGCCACATTGTACAGATGAATGATGACCGACTGCCTAAGGCAACTTGGTACGGCAAGCTACGGCAAACAAAGTGAAATGTTGGAAGACCACACTTATGCTCCATGGATTGCACTAAGTGACACCTCCATGCTGCCAATATCAACAAGAGGCACTGGGAGGAGAGTGCGCATGATTGCACAGCTGTCAAAAAAGGAGCCGATACTGCGGAAGGAAATTGGTGGCTTGTATTGGCCAACTATCCCATGAAAGAGCTTGTGCAAGAAAACGTTAAACAATTTGCGATGTTAATGTCATACTCGAAACCAAGAAGACTGCTGATAGATACGTATACACATTGACATTCTCAGTGAACGTGACGTTATATTCATAGATAACAATCTGTTTTTTATTTTATTTCTTTAAGTCAATATAAAAGCAATATTTTCGCACTACATTTTGGTCGTAGACACGCTATAATAGCTTACATTCTATATTATCGCCCAAATGCACATGCAGTGTAAAGCAGTTTCGCACTTTAGCAGCGATTTATTTGGCAAGATGTTCTGCCAAGAGCAAGTAATATTGTAAATTATCTGCCCAGCAATGATGTCAATGTTAACTGCGATACCTATTTAATATAAACAAACACTACGTTTATGTGATATCACAACATCGCATTTGTAGTTAGCATATCACCTGGCGGTAAATCATGGAATCAAACACCACCGATCGAGACTTTTCAAAACGCTAAAGGCATCGCTGGTGGAGGTAGTCGTTTTCTCCTGGTGAAGATGGCACAGCGCAAATGAAATACAAATTGCAGTAAAATCCGAACTGTTTCAATTAAGTCCAACAACTGAAACCTTTCTTATTGAATAATATACAGGCTTAGCATATTTACGACACACTTGAAGCAGTCTGAGTGTTGGCTTGGCTCCGGCCTTACGCTAGCTTTTGGTTAGGCACGTCAGAAACGTTTTAATAAAAACAACTATTGCAAGTGTAGCATCATTATAAAGATCATTCTTTAAGACACCCGTAAATGCAGTACACTGACTCTTGCTTAATTTTGTGGAAATAATTCCCTGGATTTCTGTCTCGAATGTTGACTGCGGCTTTTCTCATATCAGATATAATTGTGTGTCTTAGGAACATCTTAAACACAGACTAATTTAAACGTTCTCCAGAAAGTAACTGAGCACATATCTCCCTATCTATGACTATCAGTTGACTTTTCGATCGCGCCATCATAATATCAGCACTGTCCGGAAGATGGCAGTACCCGCTACTGTCCACCCAAAGGCAAAAGCTGCTATTTCCGTCCGGTTCGATTTTGTGTGGTCGGGAAAGGATGCTCGCAGTTTGCGCGGTGCCTACTTGGTCTGTATAACTATAAAAAAAGATACATACAGTATCACGTTCAGGTGATGAACACAGAGTTGTGCTGGTGGTGAGGAGCGTGTAAACCGGACGTTTCTCGGCTGGTGAGTAGCTGGAGTTTTTGCCTAGACAGTGAGTGTCACTGCTCGGCCACAGTCACAGACACTGTCACTGACACACACTGAGCGATTACATTGCTAGGTGCATTGTCTAATTCGTTGACTCATTGAGTGCCTGGTATCTGTCATACTGTCATTGTCGGAGCACAACATTACTTTGATTAAAATTTAAAATGTTATTTGTTGGTTGACAGTTTTGACACACACATGAACATTTACAAATAGGCTGGGCCTTACCTCCTTCGCATGTGGACTGTGTGGGAACGGGATAAGGCTGGGCCTTACCTCCTCCGCATGTGGATAGTGTGGGAACGGGAGTTTTTGTGTTACTATTAGAGTGTAGGGCAATACAGAATTGTGTCAGATTAGGTTGGAAGTTCCAAATTCCCAGTGGTCTACATTGTTACAACATGTATGCCTTCCCCATGACCCCCCCCCCCCACAACATACTGGATGTTCACAATTCTGCCTTCTGTGTATATGGAAAGTGCCCTTGCTGAAAATAAACATTTGAGTATATTCTATCCAGAGTATAAAGAGGTGTAAAATAGCAGTTCAAGTGGGCAACGTGACTAGATACTGGTAATCAGAGAAATCTTGTGGATGTGCCAATATCTTGTCTAGCCATAAACAACACTCCATGGACCAAGGGCCACATGTCATGAAGTTGGTTTTCATCATCAGAATACAGTCTAAAGATTTGACTGACCCACAGCCAGGCTATTACTCACATGTGCCTCTATGTTTAATAGATTGAAATATTATTTACTGTTGGTTGCAGAGAACACAGCCTGGGACATTGGGACAATGGCTGACAAGTCAGAGAATGATGCCACTGACCTCATTGACAAGAAGCTGCCTGTGGACGGTAAAGGGGATACAGTGTCTGACAGTGAGGATGAGGAGGATGCAGCTTGTCTAAAGAGTGCCTACAGCGTGACAGATCTGTTGGATGAACTTGATGACAGTGAGGTCTACGAGGATGCCAGCGATGGCAACAAAGCAAAAGAAACCAGAACAGAAGATGGAGAGACAGAGAGTAAGTCTGGTAAATGTGAAGATGTTGGTGAGAATGCTGGAACTGCTGAAGAAGAAACAGTTTCTAATGAAATTGATGATGGAGCTAGTCCAAATGTCAATACTGAGTTTGAGTCCAATGCAGCAGACAAACCCACTGATGACTTAACTGTCATTGCAAAGACTAAAAATGTTGACATTGTTAAAGACTCCAGCATCAGTGACTCTGCTAATGCTGATGACACTACTGGTGCTGATGACACTGCTAGTGCCAGTGACACTACTGGTGCTGATGACACTGCTAGTGCCAGTGACACTACTGGTGCTGATGACACTGCTAGTGCCAGTGACACTACTGGTGCTGATGACACTGCTAGTGCCAGTGACACTACTGGTGCTGATGACACTGCTAGTGCCAGTGACACTACTGGTAATGACAAGACTCGGAATGATGTCGAGAAGCAGCCTTCTGATGCATCAGTGCCTTCTGGTGACACCACCATGAATGATCTGACGGAATCTACAATGACTATAGAAAGTGGAATGCCTGACTCAAATTGCGGCGATAATGAAACCACTGAAGATAATGAAGCAGCAGATGTTAAATTGACTGAAGGCAAGGAAGTAGACAATACATTAAGAAAAGACGACAATGAAGAACTGTCAGCTGGTACGGAGGATGCTGCTGCATCATCTGATGGTGCATCTAACAACTTACAGGAGATGGACTGTGATCAAATTTACACAAATGCAGATGCACTGTTGCGACGAAAACATACATCTCATTTATCGAGTGGTCGTGATTTGTCAGCGCCTAAGACTGATGATGCTGACACAGTAGAGGTATGTGCTGACATCGCGGGCAGGTTTGTTGTGAGTCCAGGGACAGGAGGTAGTGAGGGCACGGACAGTCTTGACCGCCAGATCATGTACGATGAAGGCAACAAGACAGTGCCTGTGTCTTCAGACGATCTCCTTGACACTCGCCCTTACAGCAATATAGAGTATGAGAATGCAGGTAAGTCTCCTTCCTTGTTTAAAGGTACAAAGTCTGATAATTTTTATTGCAGAATCATTATAAACTATATACCCAGTCTAACATCTTATAAACTATATACCCAGTCTAACATCTTATAAACTATCAATCTAACATCTTATAAACTATATACCCAGTCTAACATCTTATCAACTATATACCCAGTCTAACACCTTATAAACTATATACCCAGTCTAACATCTTATATAAAATATATACCCATTCTAGCATCTTATAAACTATCAATCTAACATCTTATAAACTATATACCCAGTCTAACACCTTATAAACTATATACCCAGTCTAACACATTATAAACTATATACCCAGTCTAGCATCTTATAAACTATATACCCAGTCTAACATCTTATAAACTATATACCCAGTCTGACATCTTATAAACTATATACCCAGTCTGACATCTTATAAACTATATACCCAATCTAGCATCTTATAAACTATATACCCAGTCTGACACCTTATAAACTATATACCCAGTCTAACATCTTCACTGCCCAAAAGTGTTTTAGCAAACCACAGTTTGTTGATATAATTTTATCGATTTTGTATCTGTTTAATTTGAATGTTTTTAAGTTGAATATCATGTTTACATTCATGATTGTCTACTGCAAGATTAATATAAATTAATTATTTATAAAAAGATACCAGTAAAATTATATTTTTTATGTGCTTCATTAAAACATGTGTGGCTTGATTTAATGATAAGAGATTATTATTTGTATATTTAATGTGTATCATGGAAACTTAGAAATGTGCCTATATAGCTCAGTTAACCTAATGTTATATTTTAAATACCAGGTACAGCAGTACAGTTTGTCAGATTGGCATCTGTAGTATATGTACCATATATGATATTTGTGTAGCATGACGTGCCAAGTTGTCCACTCAATGTTAGTGAAAGTTATGGTAACTTTTTATACCTAGATCACTGCGCAGCTTCTAAAATATTGATCATTATAGTTAAGTTGGTCTGCTACTGCCCAAGTTAAATAAACACTGACCGTCTGACAGTCACAGAGCTTCATGTTTACTCTGTGTAGTGGGCGCAGAAACATGGCACTAATATGTGCCTGACTTCCTCACACGCTTAAACCAGCTGTGGTTTTAGGTGTCCACCTGAAACTGTACAGCAGCTGTACACCATAGATGTTGTACACCATAGATGTTGTACAATAGAGACAGATCAACACGGGAATTTATATTAGTTGTTTGTATCTAGTTATACATTTTTACTAAATAAATGCATATAAGATGACATCGTGGTCATCATGGCTAACATCATTGAATAAAGTGAGTTGCCCTACACATTTACAGTGGAGTGCAGACCAGGTAAAACCAGGTTACTATTAGTTGCCCTACACATTTACAGTGGAGTGCAGACCAGGTGAGACCAGGTTACTATTAGTTGCCCTACACATTTACAGTGGAGTGCAGACCAGGTGAGACCAGGTTACTATTAGTTGCCCTACACATTTACAGTGGAGTGAGACCAGGTTACTATTAGTTGCCCTACACATTTACAGTGGAGTGCAGACCAGGTGAGACCAGGTTACTATTAGTTGCCCTACACATTTACAGTGGAGTGCAGACCAGGTGAGACCAAGTTGCTATTAGTTGCCCTACACATTTACAGTGGAGTGCAGACCAGGTGAGACCAGGTTACTATTAGTTGCCCTACACATTTACAGTGGAGTGCAGACCAGGTGAGACCAAGTTGCTATTAGTTGCCCTACACATTTACAGTGGAGTGCAGACCAGGTAAGACCAGGTTACTATTAGTTGCCCTACACATTTACAGTGGAGTGCAGACCAGGTGAGACCAGGTTACTATTAGTTGCCCTACACATTTACAGTGGAGTGCAGACCAGGTGAGACCAAGTTGCTATTAGTTGCCCTACACATTTACAGTGGAGTGCAGACCAGGTAAGACCATGTTACTATTAGTTGCCCTACACATTTACAGTGGAGTGCAGACCAGGTAAAACCAGGTTACTATTAGTTGCCCTACACATTTACAGTGGAGTGCAGACCAGGTGAGACCAGGTTACTATTAGTTGCCCTACACATTTACAGTGGAGTGCAGACCAGGTGAGACCAGGTTACTATTAGTTGCCCTACACATTTACAGTGGAGTGCAGACCAGGTGAGACCAGGTTACTATTAGTTGCCCTACACATTTACAGTGGAGTGCAGACCAGGTGAGACCAGGTTACTATTAGTTGCCCTACACATTTACAGTGGAGTGCAGACCAGGTGAGACCAAGTTGCTATTAGTTGCCCTACACATTTACAGTGGAGTGCAGACCAGGTGAGACCAGGTTACTATTAGTTGCCCTACACATTTACAGTGGAGTGCAGACCAGGTGAGACCAGGTTACTATTAGTTGCCCTACACATTTACAGTGGAGTGCAGACCAGGTGAGACCAAGTTGCTATTAGTTGCCCTACACATTTACAGTGGAGTGCAGACCAGGTAAGACCAGGTTACTATTAGTTGCCCTACACATTTACAGTGGAGTGCAGACCAGGTGAGACCAAGTTGCTATTAGTTGCCCTACACATTTACAGTGGAGTGCAGACCAGGTGAGACCAAGTTGCTATTAGTTGCCCTACACATTTACAGTGGAGTGCAGACCAGGTGAGACCAAGTTGCTATTAGTTGCCCTACACATTTACAGTGGAGTGCAGACCAGGTGAGACCAAGTTGCTATTAGTTGCCCTACACATTTACAGTGGAGTGCAGACCAGGTGAGACCAAGTTGCTATTAGTTGCCCTACACATTTACAGTGGAGTGCAGACCAGGTGAGACCAAGTTGCTATTAGTTGCCCTACACATTTACAGTGGAGTGCAGACCAGGTGAGACCAGGTTACTATTAGTTGCCCTACACATTTACAGTGGAGTGCAGACCAGGTGAGACCAGGTTACTATTAGTTGCCCTACACATTTACAGTGGAGTGCAGACCAGGTGAGACCAGGTTACTATTAGTTGCATACAACTGCACTTTATAAGAAGAAATTGTGATGAGTGTTTTTCAAAATATTAATTATAGTTATAATAATTCTCACCCGGCCCTTTAAAGAACCTTGTGGACCAGATGATTTGACAGTTTTCAACTCATGTCAGTGCAGTGGCGGGGAAAAGTGTAGGAAGAGAAACAGGTTAAGAAGAAGACTCCCATTAAGCCCACTAATTCAGGATCGTGTTATTGCTTTGTGTTCTACACGTGATTTATGAGTAGGCTGGGCCCAGTGTATTAATCAGTAGTGAAAATAGTCAGCTCATAAGATGTTATTTATTTGATTGCTGTTTTATTATTGAGCAGGTTTACAGTTTCATGTGTGATTATTTGAGCTGTGCACAGCTCATACTGCCTTCAGCCCATAGTCCACTGGATATGCAGTATCTAATATGGCCAAATAATAATCTGACACAATGTTGCTTATATCACATAACATTGAATTAACAACATATTTCCTATGTCACAATCAATTGGAAGTTGTAACAGAATGTGGTGCATCAGTTGTAACAGAATGTGGTGCATCAGTTGTAACAGAATGTGGTGCATCAGTTGCTCCTCAATTATGGGGTCCAAATTTGAGTTCCTATTCACAATGTGATGAGGTCACTGAGGTCATGCTCCAGCTGCCCCAAAGGTCTGGACAGTGTTTATTGAGTCACTGGAGGCCAGTGTATGTATATTGTACACTGTGGACCCATGCCTATGTGGGAGAGAGGCTGAACCTGTTCCTGTGGCTGGTTCAGGCCTAGGCTTCTTCACTCCCACAACACTGTCATTAACTCTTTCCACCCCACTGCCCCTGCACATCTCCCTGTCTGTATGTTGGTTTACTGCAGAAAGTAAAGTCATTTGGACACATCAAGCCAGTGGGCATCATGGTGGCTCATCTTACACCTGTCCCCCCCACCCCCCCCCCACCAGTACTCGTCCCTGTCAGTGTAGGCTGGACACAGGGCTCATGCAAGTTGCACCTTTGAGATTTCAACTATTATGAGTCTGGGTATGTTGGCCAGAATGGGTTATTTGAATGGTAAACGTGAGGAATTCGGTGATGCCTGGCTCCTAGTAATGTGAGTTTGTGTAACAGGCCAAATCATTGTGAAACTAGGAAGTTGGGTAATTTCACTCAGTGTGAAACTAGACAGAATGTGGTGACTTGGTATGAGCTGTTGATATCTTTGTTTGCTGTCACTGTCAGTATATAGGGACAACTACCAGTAATAAATGAGGCAGTGAACAGTGATAAGGCCAGCTCTACTTTGTGTTTGATAAAGATGAGTAGAAGCTATATGAGAATCATCAGAATGACTTGGAAGGCAGGTAAACTCTTGCTCGGTAAGACCAGAAATGAAGGCACCAGTTAACGTTAATGCTGATCTTACTTACATTTGAAGCCCTTTTAATTACTACCTGCTTTGGTAATGTAATTACAGGAACCAGTATACACATGATGTACAATAGTAACATAATGACCATGCTTGCATTAACTGGTGGCATAGATAGGATACAGTCTGTGTCGTTAACTGGTGGCATGGATAGGATACAGTCTGTGTTGTTAACTGGTGGCAAGGATAGGATACAGTCTGTGTTGTTAACTGGTGGCGTGGATAGGATACAGTCTGTGTCGTTAACTGGTGGCATGGATAGGATACAGTCTGTGTTGTTAACTGGTGGCAAGGATAGGATACAGTCTGTGTCGTTAACTGGTGGCATGGATAGGATACAGTCTGTGTCGTTAACTGGTGGAATGGATAGGATACAGTCTGTTTTGTTAACTGGTGGCGTGGATAGGACACAGTCTGTGTTGTTAACTGGTGGAATGGATAGGATACAGTCTGTGTTGTTAACTGGTGGTGTGGATAGGATACAGTCTGTGTCGTTAACTGGTGGAATGGATAGGATACAGTCTGTGTTGTTAACTGGTGGTGTGGATAGGATACAGTCTGTGTCGTTAACTGGTGGCATGGATAGGATACAGTCTGTGTTGTTAACTGGTGGCATGGATAGGATACAGTCTGTATCGTTAACTGGTGGAATGGATAGGATACAGTCTGTGTTGTTAACTGATGGCATGGATAGGATACAGTCTGTGTCGTTAACTGGTGGAATGGATAGGATACAGTCTGTGTTGTTAACTGGTGGAATGGATAGGATACAGTCTGTGTTGTTAACTGGTGGAATGGATAGGATACAGTCTGTGTTGTTAACTGGTGGCATGGATAGGATACAGTCTGTGTTGTTAACTGGTGGTGTGGATAGGATACAGTCTGTGTAGACACGAATCATGAATAGTGGAAACTTACCTGCTGTAACCATCACATTCCAGTAATTGTATTATTGATCAGTAACTGAGTAAGCACTTGACAGAATATAACAAAAACTTTATTTGCATGAAGGCCACATATCATGCATGCTGGATATATGGTCCAACCACTGAGATCTATAGATCTACCAATTCAGCAGATGGTACAGTAAATGTAGTGTTGTGTGTCCACTGATGACCAGCTTCTTGTCAGTGTTGTGATGACATCAACTAGTGAAGAGATACAGGCTTCATTTGGAATGACAGGCCAGTCTTTATCACACCTATTTCTACTAAGTACTGGTAGATAGGAAGATTAATTAAACATATCTGGCATTCTCAGGCCCTAAAAGCTGACTGACTCACAACTTGGGACATGTGTATTTAATCCCCAGAAGTGAGCTATGTTAGGGCAAGCCAAGGGATACAAGCTTCAAGTCCAATATGTTTTCAGTCAGGTGATGTGGACAATTGGTCACAGTGATGAATGACTATATATTATTAAAGTGTTTAGTAGTATGCCAAGCTCTGATGCCTGACCTTGCTGGTGCTGCATTGTACCTACTGTGTGAAACCATCTGAAAGTTCCACTTAATTATAATCTCAATAGGCTGTTTTTTTGTTAGGCCATGTCTAGGTTTGTATTTGTGAAGAAAATTCACCAATAATTATTATTATCAAACAATAACAAATATGTGAATAAAGGGGATAAATATTATAATACTGGGTTTGCAGTTTGTTTGTGGTTTGTTTGCAGAGTGCAAATCAGTCTGTTGGAAATATGCCATTGCGGTATGGTGCTAAAACATTACTAATTGCATAAGTTCTATAATATATGCAATATTAGTTGCATATATGATTTAATGTTGATGGTGGGACAGGAAAACTAAAAGTTTGTAAAAAGAAGTGAGTCTTAACTTCTCCAACAAGGTTGCTCATGCTCTAACAAAATAACAGTTTCTGTTAAAAATATAGCATCGATTACCAAAGTTTGTTAGTTTTAATACTATGCATTTTTACATGACAGCTACAATATTTGGAACTGATACAGCAAGCTTTGAATTTGAAGATGTCTTGAGTAAGAGTGAACCTGCTGGAGCTACCTGATTGACAGACAATGTGTGTGGCACTACCTGAAGTCACACAGGGTCACAGGCAATGTGTGTGGCACTACCTGAAGTCACACAGGGTCACAGGCAATGTGTGTGGCACTACCTGAAGTCACACAGGGTCACAGGCAATGTGTGTGGCACTACCTGAAGTCACACAGGGTCACAGGCAATGTGTGTGGCACTACCTGAAGTCACACAGGGTCACAGGCAATGTGTGTGGCACTACCTGAAGTCACACAGGGTCACAGGCAATGTGTGTGGCACTACCTGAAGTCACACAGGGTCACAGGCAATGTGTGTGGCACTACCTGAAGTCACACAGGGTCACAGACAATGTGTGTGGCACTACCTGAAGTCACACAGGGTCACAGGCAATGTGTGTGGCACTACCTGAAGTCACACAGGGTCACAGGCAATGTGTGTGGCACTACCTGAAGTCACACAGGGTCACAGACAATGTGTGTGGCACTACCTGAAGTCACACAGGGTCACAGGCAATGTGTGTGGCACTACCTGAAGTCACACAGGGTCACAGCCAATGTGTGTGGCACTACCTGAAGTCACACAGGGTCACAGGCAATGTGTGTGGCACTACCTGAAGTCCATGCTTTTTTAGCAGTCACATTCTTCATGTTAGTTGAGTCAGTCAGTCAGTTGGACATCATGCAGTGACTGTATTACTATTTGCATATACCAGGAGAATAATATACACTACTATTGTAGTGGCAGTTGACAAGGAGTAATTCTCCACAGAAGGGTCGTCTCATGATGTCAAGTCATCCTTGGAAAGAAACTTGAGAAACTGATTTGCATAGGTTACTGACTGGTGGTGCCACCATTTCTCACTGGGTGCCACAAGGGTGCACTGCCAGTGCATACAGGTGCACTATAGCTGTGGAACAACCTGGCCTGCCTACTGACCTCCCACGTGGTTCCAGGCTGTAGCACTAACTACAGCATGAATTCTCTTCTTTGGAATAAGGGGAAACATCTTCTTCAGTAGCGTAGTGATTGTTGTCGGTGCAAGCAACACAACTTGGCGAGTAGTTGTCTCCCTGGTTGACAATACGTAGTTACATAACCTACGTACTTACACACGTACCTCCACAGATAACACTCTGTTCTCGAACCGAACATTGTTGACATCAATTCATCACGCAACGGCAGGACATAAAATTGTGACCTACTTACTTGTCAGCTAGGTGAAACGCAGGCAACAATTAATTATGAATTCGCTCTTTACAACATATGTAATAATAAATACGCTGCCAAATTACCAGTATGTGCAACCAAGTTGATATGACAGCGCGATCCGGATTTTTAATATGATGTTAATCCACGCCCGGGTGCGAGTGCACCCCCCTTCCCCCAGGTCACTATGCCACTGACCCTGTTGCTGGCAGTTGGCATGTTCCTGAGTTCTCTCTCCCCTGTTCTCCGAGTTCTCTCTCCCGCCAATATGCATTCCTTTCATCCAACTATTTTTAGCATGTACAGAAATAAAAACCTCAAAAACAGTTATGTGCAATTGGATGATTCTTCCAAGGGGAGGCTTCCTGTTTTAGTCACCTGTAGTTTCCTTGAGGCTGCCGTTTAGACAATGACTGTGCTATGTGTAGTGTTCTAGAACATGTAATGATAGGTCTACTTGAGCATTCTCAACACCCTATAATGGCTGTATTGATTGGCGGCTGCAGCTTTCAACACTGTACAGCAATATCACATCATTGGGGCCACTATCATAATCGCAATAAGCACTGCTTAAAAAGGGCCATATTAACCCTTTGCCACATTGTGGGTGCCTTCAGACCCTGCTAGTTCTGAGTCAGTCATGTTTTCTTCCCTTACATTATGTGTGGAGTGACTGGCTGATCTAACATTGCAGTGAGTCACAGGTGTGGGGGATGGGCAGTGTGGCGTCATCTATCTTGGGACATGACATTTAAGTTGTTCTTTATGGAATTGTTGTCATCCATGTTTATATGATAATGTAGAAGGTGGGAAAACCATCACACCCACGCAGACTGCGGTTTGTTGGGACTTTGGAATGTTGGAGGATGTAGACTTCATGCGGCTGATTCCATTTATATTCTCACTTAAACTGCCATTAAAGATAAGCTGCATGTGATAATACTAGTGCATGCTTCTTTGGTAACCATAAGTAGATAATTGAGTTGAATTATTTTATGACTATTATAACAACCTATGACTGTCATGTAGCAATATAAATTTAATAATATCCACATTATCAAAATGTTTAGCTTTGTTTCTACAGTACAGTACTTAGTACAAATTGTAATGTTGTCACCACAGATTACATTTATTCACATTTTATATCTCATGAAAATCTTACAGATTTGCCAAATTACAGTACAGTTAATCAACGTTATCAATATTCTTATTCTAAGCATAAATAAATGTAATTTCTCGTGCACACTGACTGAACTGAAGCACACATTGGCCACTAACAACACAATCATAGTGGTATACCTGACTGTGTTTACATTGTGACTACTGCACTTACTGACCAGTCCACTTAGTAGTGACCTCTCCAGCCTCCTCTACTAGTAGTAGTAATAACAGTCTCTCAGCACAACCTGCCTCCACCAGTAAAGCCAGTTACACAACCTGCCACCACCACTACAATCAGTTACACAACATGCCTCCACCAGTACAGCCAGTTACACAACCTGCCTCCACCAGTAAAACCAGTTTCACAACCTGCCTCCACCACTACAATCAGTTACACAACATGCCTCCACCAGTACAGCCAGTTACACAACCTGCCTCCACCACTACATTCAGTTACACAACCTGCCTCCACTAGTACAGCCAGTTACACAACCTGCCTCCACCACTACATTCAGTTACACAACCTGCCTCCACCACTACAGCCAGTTACACAACCTGCGTCCACCAGTACAGCCAGTTACACAACCTGCCTCCACCACTACAGTCAGTTACACAACCTGCCTCCACCACTACAGTCAGTTACACAACCTGCCTCCACCACTACAGTCAGTTACACAACCTGTAGTTTATGCCCAAATATCTCCATCTTCTTTTCAATATTGTTGATTTGATTGACTCTACATTTGCTCTTTTATGGAACCACTTGATAAGTTAATCATATACAGATGTGCTCTTTAAAATCTTAATTATACAGTTAAATTCAAATACGATATACCAGAAAGGCCAACATGTAATACAACCTGTCAGTTACAGTATTTTAACATTTTATAGAATATGTTGAAATAGACAGAGAAGAAGTGGGTTAGGTGAGGTGGATATTCGTAAGCATTTACCAATATTTAAAATCTTAAAGTGTGCATATTCAAGCATTTCAAATACACAAAGTTCAAGTTGCTGTATTTTACATATATTTGCCCAATTACATCAAACCCAAATATGGGCTTCTGGAAAAGTCTAATACATTTTTTACTTATACAAACATACAAAATCAGTATATTTAAATACAGATACGTATTTGCCACCAAGTCTGGAGTGCCAGCTGTCTGTGGCTGTGCCAGGCTCTGGAGTGCCAGCTGTCTGTGGCTGTGCCAGGCTCTGGAGTGCCAGCTGTCTGTGGCTGTGCCAGGATCTGGAGTGCCAGCTGTCTGTGGTTGTGCCAGGCTCTGGAGTGCCAGCTGTCTGTGGTTGTGCCAGGCTCTGGAGTGCCAGCTGTCTGTGGTTGTGCCAGGCTCTGGAGTGCCAGCTGTCTGTGGCTGTGCCAGGCTCTGGAGTGCCAGCTGTCTGTAGCTGTGCCAGGCTCTGGAGTGCCAGCTGTCTGTGGCTGTGCCAGGCTCTGGAGTGCCAGCTGTATGTGGCTGTGCCAGGCTCTGGAGTGCCAGCTGTCTGTGGCTGTGCCAGGCTCTGGAGTGCCAGCTGTCTGTGGCTGTGCCAGGCTCTGGAGTGCCAGCTGTCTGTGGCTGTGCCAGGCTCTGGAGTGCCAGCTGTCTGTGGCTGTGCCAGGCTCTGGAGTGCCAGCTGTCTGTAGCTGTGCCAGGCTCTGGAGTGCCAGCTGTCTGTGGTTGTGCCAGGCTCTGGAGTGCCAGCTGTATGTGGCTGTGCCAGGCTCTGGAGTTCCAGCTGTCTGTGGCTGTGCCAGGCTCTGGAGTGCCAGCTGTCTGTGGCTGTGCCAGGCTCTGGAGTGCCAGCTGTCTGTGGCTGTGCCAGGCTCTGGAGTGCCAGCTGTCTGTGGCTGTGCCAGGCTCTGGAGTGCCAGCTGTCTGTAGCTGTGCCAGGCTCTGGAGTGCCAGCTGTCTGTGGCTCTGCCAGGCTCTGGAGTGCCAGCTGTCTGTGGCTCTGCCAGGCTCTGGAGTGCCAGCTCTCTGTGGCTGTGCCAGGCTCTGGAGTGCCAGCTGTCTGTGGCTATGCCAGACTGCCCCAGGCTAACACAGCACCAACGTTGGAACAACTTGATGAACCAGGCCAGTTGTTTCAGAAGATTACCACCACCATCATATTGTGTGGATTGCTTGGATACAGTGTGTGGATACAGAGATATACAGAGTGAAATATACAGAGCGAGATATATAGAGTGAGATATATAGAGTGAGATATATAGAGTGAGATATGCGGGCCTTGCAGCTTCCATATCTCAGTGTGTCGATCCATCATTAAGTTTATATTTCCAACATCAAATATATTTGGTCATTTAGCAAGTAATGGAAGACTAGTTTCAGGATTAGGATTATATGGCATATATAGCATATGACGGTACCCAGTACATTGGGATCATTTGAGGGGTCAGACCACTGTGGAGAATTGCATTAGTGGCCATGTTAACGTTTTGTCTGTTTATAAGAAATTTTTTCACAGCAACTGTCATCATCTCATTGACATACTGACCAAATTTTTTCAAAATCACATACCTCCAGCTCTTTTAAAATGCCCCGATGTGCGATGCCCATCAATTTTGACAAAAATAGCCATGTATTTATGCGCCCATGTGGCCCATAGCAGAAAAATTCCCATAAATCCTTTCGCCTGTTAAACTCTCAAAAAAATGCATTATTTCACAGCCACTTATGTCACATCATATGAAATGTTTAAATTCACATATCGCAATTTAATACGCCCTACATTCATGTGAAACAATAAACAGGAAGGTCAACAGTGGTCTTACCTCTTGAAGTCAACTGTAGAGTTCATCCTACAGTTACATTTCCCATTGGTGGCCATGTTAATGTTTTGCAAAATTATAAGAAAACGTGACCATCAAAAATTCTAAAAGTTTTCACCAGCCACTGTCATCATCCCACTGACATGCTGGTCGAGTTTTGTCAAAATTAGACATTTCTAAATCTTGTAATATGCCTGTATCTGCGATACCCCTCAATGTTTACCAATATTGGCATGATTATGATGCACACGTGTCTAATCGGCAAAAAATCACAAATATCGTTCCGCCAATTAAAATCATCTAAAAATCCACCATTTCACTGTCAACAGCTTCCGCCAGCAACCCTGGTAATGTCCCTGCACAAATGCACTTATGTCAGATCGTATGAATTTTTAAAACGTCCTATATCCAAACTTACTATGCCCTACATTCGTGTGTAACACACCAGGAAGTCTAACTGAGGCATGAGCCCAAATAGGGAAGCTATTTTCTGAGAAAGTGTCCAATTTTACATCAAGTAGCAGCACAATATATATGTACACATATTATAGAACACTTATGTTTGTCACGTCATTATTATTTGTTTGACAGCCAAATCAAAACAATGCCATGCCATTACCAGATACCTGTTGCAGCCAGATTTGAAAATGCTGATATATGCATTGCTTCCAGTGGCAGTGACACAACCAACATACAACTATTCTGTCCAAATTTGTTACACAGTGTGAACAATGTACTGGGCCACATAAAAATATCACCAATGACAAAATAGCTGCCTACTCCCTCACAAACTGGTGTCATACCCCCTAATTTTGAAAAAATTTCCATTTTGGCATCCGCTCTATACCAGGCTATTCGTGATTGTTACTGCTGTCTGCCTTTTCCAAGCAAACTGATCACTTTTTCCTAGCAACTTGTGTCTATGGGAATGGTTATATCTTATGTAAACCACTTCAGGGTGATGATTGGCTAGGGATGGGGTTAGCTAGAGATGGGGTTAGCCAAGGATGGGGTAAGCTAGAGATGGGGTTAGCTACAGTTAGGGTTGCATACCTTCATTTCCTTGTGTCCAAGCACTTAAAGAGAACTGCACATGAAATGGAATGCGTATTAAGACGTTGTGATTAGGCATTTATGAAACGCAACGATTATTTTCTATATAAAAGTGCTTATTTTAAGCTTTTAGCTTGCCACAAGTTCTTTCGTGTAATTTTAACACATGGAAAATAAAAAAACTGTGTTTATTAACAATAAAATTTCTTATTAAACATTAAATTGCATAAATTATCAGCTGATGCACATCAAACGTTATAGCACAACATTAAAATGTACATTTATTTGAAATTTGTTATATATAGTAGGTCAGCTACAGGACACCTCCTAAAGGAGAAGGTTAAAAAGTTCAAGTAATAACGGTGCTTAATAAGTAATGATCACGTTGACTATATTAAAAAAATATATATAATAGTATAATATTAACTAGCATGACACCGACAATTTTCTAAGTCAAACACACACAACATGGGGAAGGTTAGCAGCCGTTTTTATTTTTTTTTTAATTTAAATATGACCCCTCATTATATTATCAGAATTGCAAATTATAAAAATTCTAAGAAATGTGTTATAACAAACTAATTATTTCATCCAAATTACCTGTGATATCCACAATTAGGCTAACAACAACGATTAAAACATAAGCATATAAAAATTTTATAACCGTGCTGTGACCACGACTTCCATTTAATTGGGTTCATCCTACAGTTACATTTCCCATTGGTGGCCATGTTAACGTTTTGTAAAATTATAAGAAAACGTGACCATCAAAAATTCTAAAAGTTTTCACCAGCCGCTATCATCATCCCACTGACATGCTGGTCGAGTTTTGTCGAAATTAGACATTTCTAACCCTTGTAATATGTCTGTATGTGCGATACCCCTCAATGTTTACCAATATTGGCATGAATTACGAAGCACACGTGTCTAATCGCCAAAAAAATCACAAATATCCTTCCGCCCATTAAAATCATCTAAAAATCCACCATTTCACTTTCAACAGCTTCCGCCAGCAAACCTGGTAATGTCCCTGCACAAATGCACTTATGTCAGATCGTATGAATTTTTTAAAACGTCATATCCAAACTTACTATGCCCTACATTCGTGTGTAACACACCAGGAAGTCTAACTGTGGCATAACCCCTGTAGACAGTAGAGTAGAACTCATGTTGCTCTTGTAGTGCCACCTGGTGGATCATTTGGAATCAGTGGTTTATCTGAATTGTTCCCCCACACTCTTATGATATGATTTGCTCCCTATGACCCCAGTAATGGTAACACAGCAGGTACTGTTAATGGTATAGATTAGCCACTACTGGAGTTGAGTTCTTTAGGAAAATAAAAAACAGTTGGTGGACATTGGACATTACAGATGTAGAGGTACAGTGCCACCAAGTCCCATTTTTTGCAAAGACAATTGAATCGGTGAATTCAAATGGGCCCCCAACTCCACTAGATAATTTTGTCAGGAGTAAATAAGCTTCCCTTCATGTTTTAAAATGATTTAATCTGTAAACACTATCAAAATGGTCCTAAATATATTATATAAAAAATTTGTTAAAGAACATCTGTGTAGAGAGAAACATCAGAAAATGTGGTATACTGAAGAAAAATGTGATCCAGTGGGGTTTGGCCTATTTGTATTCACCAATGCAGTTGTTTTAGATTATCAGAAGAGACAACAGCAGGGTTGAAAAAAAATCATGATTTTTTTATTTATTTGATTTTTTTAAAATCTGGTATACACAATGTCATAAAATGTTTGACTATCAGGCTATCTGGTGTCAATACAGCTACACAAGTGTGCGCACTTTGTGCTTTTGTATTAAAAAACACACAAAACTTTGTTGATCTCGATGCTTGTAAATAATTATTTGTGTTAAATTCATATAAATCAGCGATAAAAAAATCGGAAGTAAAAAAAAATCATAGATCAATTATTTTTTTGGAGTGATTTAAATCAGGATTTAAATCAATGATTTAAATCAAACAACCCTGGACAACAGTAATCCTTAGGATGAGAAACAGTGAGATCGAAAAAGTGATCATTGAAGAGAAATATGGAAAGCGAGAAAGCAACAAGCAAAGTCTGAAACACATACATAGATAGCTCAGAAGATCAGCTGACCACTAAGGACAACATTGTACAAAGGTCTTCACAGTCATTGTCATGAAACACCAGATTGACAGGTTTCCACAGGTTGATGTCATTCAAAGTTTCATGTAGCAAGGTGAGGGGTTCTGAAGTTAAATGACATCCATTTCATGTAGCAAGGTGAGGGGTTCTGAAGTTAAATGACATCCATTTCATGTAGCAAGGTGAGGGGTTCTGAAGTTAAATGACATCCATTTCATGTAGCAAGGTGAGGGGTTCTGAAGTTAAATGACATCCATTTCATGTAGCAAGGTGAGGGGTTCTGAAGTTAAATGACATCCATTTCATGTAGCAAGGTGAGGGGTTCTGAAGTTAAATGACATCCATTTCATGTAGAAAGGTGAAAAGGGTCTGAAGTTAAATGACATCCATTTCATGTAGCAAGGTGAAGGGGTCTGAAGTTAAATGACATCCATTTCATGTAGCAAGGTGAGGGGTTCTGAAGTTAAATGACATCCATTTCATGTAGCAAGGTGAGGGGTTTTGAAGTTAAATGACATCCATTTCATGTAGCAAGGTGAGGGGTTCTGAAGTTAAATGACATCCATTTCATGTAGCAAGGTGAGGGGTTCTGAAGTTAAATTACATCCATTTCATGTAGCAAGGTGAAGGGGGTCTGAAGTTAAATGACATCCATTTCATGTAGCAAGGTGAGGGGTTCTGAAGTTAAATGACATCCATTTCATGTAGCAAGGTGAGGGGTTTTGAAGTTAAATGACATCCATTTCATGTAGCAAGGTGAGGGGTTCTGAAGTTAAATGACATCCATTTCATGTAGCAAGGTGAGGGGTTCTGAAGTTAAATTACATCCATTTCATGTAGCAAGGTGAAGGGGGTCTGAAGTTAAATGACATCCATTTCATGTAGCAAGGTGAGGGGTTCTGAAGTTAAATGACATCCATTTCATGTAGCAAGGTGAGGGGTTCTGAAGTTAAATGACATCCATTTCATGTAGCAAGGTGAGGTATTCTGAAGTTAAATGACATCCATTTCATGTAGCAAGGTGAGGGGTTCTGAAGTTAAATGACATCCATTTCATGTAGCAAGGTGAAGGGTTCTGAAGTTAAATGACATCCATTTCATGTAGCAAGATGAGGGGTTCTGAAGTTAAATGACATCCATTTCATGTAGCAAGGTGAGGGGGGTCTGAACTTAAATGACATCCATTTCATGTAGCAAGGTGGGGGGTCTGAAGTTAAATGACATCCATTTCATGTAGCAAGGTGAGGGGTTCTGAAGTTAAATGACATCCATTTCATGTAGCAAGGTGAGGGGGTCTGAACTTAAATTACATCCATTTCATGTAGCAAGGTGAGGGGGTCTGAAGTTAAATGATATCCATTTCATGTAACTAGGTGGGGGGGTCTGAACTTAAATTACATCCATTTCATGTAGCAAGGTGAGGGGTCTGAAGTTAAATGACATCCATTTCATGTAGAAAGGTGAACAGGGTCTGATGTTAAACAACATCCATTTGATGTAGCAAGGTGGGGGGTCTGAACTTAAATTACATCCATTTGATGTAGCAAGGTGAGGGGGTCTGAAGTTAAATGACATCCATTTCATGTAGCAAGGTGAGGGGGTCTGAACTTAAATTACATCCATTTCATGTAGCAAGGTGAGGGGGTCTGAAGTTAAATTACATCCATTTCATGTAGCAATGTGAGGGGGTCTGAAGTTAAATGACATCCATTTCATGTAGCAAGGTGAGGGGTTATGAAGTTAAATGACATCCATTTCATGTAGCAAGGTGAGGGGTCTGAAGTTAAATGACATCCATTTCATGTAGAAAGGTGAACAGGGTCTGATGTTAAACAACATCCATTTGATGTAGCAAGGTGGGGGGTCTGAACTTAAATTACATCCATTTGATGTAGCAAGGTGAGGGGGTCTGAAGTTAAATGACATCCATTTCATGTAGCAAGGTGAGGGGGTCTGAACTTAAATTACATCCATTTCATGTAGCAAGGTGAGGGGGTCTGAAGTTAAATTACATCCATTTCATGTAGCAATGTGAGGGGGTCTGAAGTTAAATGACATCCATTTCATGTAGCAAGGTGAGGGGTTATGAAGTTAAATGACATCCATTTCATGTAGCAAGGTGAGGGGGTCTGAAGTTAAATGACATCCATTTCATGTAGCAAGGTGGGGGGTCTGACCTTAAATTACATCCATTTCATGTAGCAAGGTGAGGGGGTCTGAACTTAAATTACATCCATTTCATGTAGCAAGGTGAGGGGTTATGAAGTTAAATGACATCCATTTCATGTAGCAAGGTGAGGGGGTCTGAAGTTAAATGACATCCATTTCATGTAGCAAGGTGAGGGGGTCTGAACTTAAATTACATCCATTTCATGTAGCAAGGTGAGGGGGTCTGAAGTTAAATGACATCCATTTCATGTAGCAAGGTGAAGGGGTCTGAACTTAAATTACATCCATTTCATGTAGCAAGGTGGGGGGGTCTGAAGTTAAATTACATCCATTTCATGTAGCAAGGTGGGGGGTCTGAAGTTAAATGACATCATTTCATGTAGAAAGGTGAACAGGATCTGATGTTAAACAACATCCATTTCATGTAGCAAGGTGGGGGGTCTGAACTTAAATTACATCCATTTCATGTAGCAAGGTGAGGGGGTCTGAAGTTAAATGACATCCATTTCATGTAGCAAGGTGAGGGGGTCTGAACTTAAATTACATCCATTTCATGTAGCAAGGTGAGGGGTCTGAAGTTAAATTACATCCATTTCATGTAGCAAGGTGAGGGGGTCTGAAGTTAAATTACATCCATTTCATGTAGCTAGGTGAGGGGGTCTGAAGTTAAATGACATCCATTTCATGTAGCAAGGTGAGGGGGTCTGAAGTTAAATGACATCCATTTCATGTAGCAAGGTGAGGGGTCTGAAGTTAAATGACATCCATTTCATGTAGCAAGGTGAGGGGTTCTGAAGTTAAATGACATCCATTTCATGTAGCAAGGTGAGGGGTCTGAAGTTAAATGACATCCATTTCATGTAGCAAGGTGAGGGGTTCTGAAGTTAAATGACATCCATTTCATGTAGCAAGGTGAGGGGTTCTGAAGTTAAATGACATCCATTTCATGTAGCAAGGTGAGGGGTCTGAAGTTAAATGACATCCATTTCATGTAGAAAGGTGAACAGGGTCTGATGTTAAACAACATCCATTTCATGTAGCAAGGTGGGGGGTCTGAACTTAAATTACATCCATTTCATGTAGAAAGGTGAACAGGGTCTGATGTTAAACAACATCCATTTCATGTAGCAAGGTGGGGGGTCTGAACTTAAATGACATCCATTTCATGTAGCAAGGTGAGGGGTTCTGAAGTTAAATTACATCCATTTCATGTAGCAAGGTGGGGGGTCTGAACTTAAATTACATCCATTTCATGTAGCAAGGTGAGGGGTTCTGAAGTTAAATGACATCCATTTCATGTAGCAAGGTGAGGGGTTCTGAAGTTAAACGACATCCATTTCATGTAGCAAAGTGAAGAAGTTAAATGACATCCATTTCATGTAGCAAGGTGAGGGGTTCTGAAGTTAAACGACATCCATTTAATGTAGCAAGTTGAGAGGGGTCTGAAGTTAAATGACATCCATTTCATGTAGTGTCATGCATCTTTAGGGATGTTTGCTTGATGAGTAAAAAGTCGCCACCCAGATCGTGATGAGCCAGCGAAGTGCGTGTGTAGTTTTACCTACTAATTAATTAGCATTTCGCACCTAACCTTTAAATTTTTATTGTTTTCATGTTAGGAGAATACATGGGTCTGTTCTCTCTAGTCTCAGGTGGACAGTAATGGTCAGTCTATTTGTTTTGGGGAGGAAATTCTAAATTGAATTGAGGTCAGAGATATGATATGGCTGGTGGTCTGTCTCTAGAGTGGCCCCAGGTCGAGGACCCGAATGAGATCATCTATGAGAATGTGCGCATCAGCCGGTCAGGGGGTGGCACCCTCGAGTCCACTGACCCGTACGGCGGCTGGAGCTCATCCGAGTTCGAGTCATGTGATGAAGTCGAGGAAGAGACAACCAGTCAGACATCACGTGACCAACGGTCAAGGTCTCCCAATGAAAACCAGGTCAGAACATAGATGAATGAATTGATATTATCACTGTTACAATCTTTCCTTTGTAAATTGTTTTAAATTTTTTTATTCATATTTGTTCCAAGCTTACAACATGTCTCTAGTAGTTACCTGTGTTAGTTACTTGTTTTATATACATAGATCTAGAATGTCTTCCCAGTGGCAAGCCTTCATATATATATATATATATATATATATACTTTGCATGCAGTCAGGTTTTGTAAGAACTACACTGTTCAGCAACTATGTTATAATGGTGGACCAACAGACTGGCCCTATATCATATACTGTGGACATAGACACATTGGTGGACCAACAGACTGGCCCTATATCATATACTGTGGACATAGACACATTGGTGGACCAACAGACTTAGGTATACACTGGCCCTATATCATATACTTTGGACATAGACACTTTGGTGGACCAACAGACTGGCCCTATATCATATACTGTGGACATAGACACATTGGTGGACCAACAGACTGGCCCTATATCATATACTGTGGACATAGACACATTGGTGGACCAACAGACTTAGGTATACACTGGCCCTATATCATATACTTTGGACATAGACACTTTGGTGGACCAACAGACTTAGGTATACACTGGCCCTATATCATATACTTTGGACATAGACACTTTGGTGGACCAACAGACTGGCCCTATATCATATACTGTGGACATAGACACATTGGTGGACCAACAGACTGGTCCTATATCATATACTGTGGACATAGACACATTGGTGGACCAACAGACTGGTCCTATATCATATACTGTGGACATAGACACATTGGTGGACCAACAGACTTAGGTATACACTGGCCCTATATCATATACTTTGGACATAGACACTTTGGTGGACCAACAGACTGGCCCTATATCATATACTGTGGACATAGACACATTGGTGGACCAACAGACTGGTCCTATATCATATACTGTGGACATAGACACATTGGTGGACCAACAGACTTAGGTATACACTGGCCCTATATCATATACTTTGGACATAGACACTTTGGTGGACCAACAGACTGGCCCTATATCATATACTGTGGACATAGACACATTGGTGGACCAACAGACTGGTCCTATATCATATACTGTGGACATAGACACATTGGTGGACCAACAGACTTAGGTATACACTGGCCCTATATCATATACTGTGGACATAGACACATTGGTGGACCAACAGACTGGCCCTATATCATATACTGTGGACATAGACACATTGGTGGACCAACAGACTGGCCCTATATCATATACTGTGGACATAGACACATTGGTGGACCAACAGACTTAGGTATACACTGGCCCCGTATCATGTGGACATAGACACATTGGTGGACCAACAGACTTAGGTATACACTGGCCCTATATCATATACTGTGGACATAGACACATTGGTGGACCAACAGACTGGTCCTATATCATATACTGTGGACATAGACACATTGGTGGACCAACAGACTTAGGTATACACTGGCCCTATATCATATACTGTGGACATAGACACATTGGTGGACCAACAGACTGGCCCTATATCATATACTGTGGACATAGACACATTGGTGGACCAACAGACTGGCCCTATATCATATACTGTGGACATAGACACATTGGTGGACCAACAGACTTAGGTATACACTGGCCCCGTATCATGTGGACATAGACACATTGGTGGACCAACAGACTTAGGTATACACTGGCCCTATATCATATACTGTGGACATAGACACATTGGTGGACCAACAGACTTAGGTATACACTGTCCCTGTAACATGTGGACATAGACACATGGGTGATTGATGGATGCATCAACGAAATCATTTTACCAGTAGATATGTCATCTTTGTGTTATAAATGAACCAATAACAAGTACATAATATTTTATTTATATAAAATACACTATGATGTATGTATATATATATATATATATATATATATATATATATATATATATATATATATATATATATATATATATACATATATATACATATATATATATATAATGTGTTTGTATGTAATGTTGTGCCTGCACACTTGTGTTTTGTGTCTATTTGTGCACATAGATTGATTGCCCCCTAAATCCACACACACCACAAGTGGACAAAGAAGCCACTGCCTCATCATCCAACATTTCCCAGCTATGTGTGACCCTCCCTCATCAGATATCTGTCAGTTTTATCTTAAAACGTATCCGTGCTGCTATCATACGTTATGACATGCTTATGTAGCTTTTTGTGCTGTTAATGAGTTTCCAACATGATATTGTTAATATGTCTGTGTTATCTTTTAAATGCTCCAAATTCTTCCTTGTTCCCACTGACCACAGACAGTGCTGGACAAACTGGCCGCGAAGCTCGGACCAAAGACCAAGAAGGACGAGACAGACGAGGAGGATGAGACCTTGCTCGAGGTCGTCTTTCAAATGGCCAAGATCCCCCCAGCCACCCTCCCTGCCCAGCCAGATGAGTTGACAGAACTGCAGGTAAATACTCTGCCCTCACAGCCAGAGGGGTTGACAGAACTACAGGTAAACAGTCTCCCCACCCAGCCAGAGGGGTTGACAGAACTACAGGTAAACAGTCTCCCCACCCAGCCAGAGGGGTTGACAGAACTACAGGTAAACAGTCTCCCCACCCAGCCAGAGGGGTTGACAGAACTACAGGTAGACAGTCTCTCCACCCAGCCAGAGGGGTTGACAGAACTACAGGTAAACAGTCTCCCCACGCAGCCAGAGGGGTTGACAGAACTACAGGTAAACAGTCTCCCCACCCAGCCAGAGGGGTTGATAGAACTATAGGTAAACAGTCTCCCCACCCAGCCAGAGGGGTTGACAGAACTACAGGTAAACAGTCTCCCCACCCAGCCAGAGGGGTTGACAGAACTACAGGTAAACAGTCTCCCCATGCAGCCAGAGGGATTGACAGAACTACAGGTAAACAGTCTCTCCACCCAGCTAGAGGGGTTGACAGAACTACAGGTAAACAGTCTCCCCGCCCAGCCAGAGGGGTTGACAGAACTACAGGTAAACAGTCTCCCCGCCCAGCCAGAGGGGTTGACAGAACTACAGGTAAACAGTCTCCCCATGCAGCCAGAGGGGTTGACAGAACTACAGGTAAACAGTCTCCCCACCCAGCCAGAGGGGTTGACAGAACTACAGGTAGACAGTCTCTCCACCCAGCCAGAGGGGTTGACAGAACTACAGGTAAACAGTCTCCCCACGCAGCCAGAGGGGTTGACAGAACTACAGGTAAACAGTCTCCCCACCCAGCCAGAGGGGTTGATAGAACTATAGGTAAACAGTCTCCCCACCCAGCCAGAGGGGTTGACAGAACTACAGGTAAACAGTCTCCCCACCCAGCCAGAGGGGTTGACAGAACTACAGGTAAACAGTCTCCCCACCCAGCCAGAGGGGTTGACAGAACTACAGGTAAACAGTCTCCCCACGCAGCCAGAGGGGTTGACAGAACTACAAGTAAACAGTCTCCCCACCCAGCCAGAGGGGTTGACAGAACTACAGGTAAACAGTCTCCCCACCCAGCCAGAGGGGTTGACAGAACTACAGGTAAACAGTCTCCCCACCCAGCCAGAGGGGTTGACAGAACTACAGGTAAACAGTCTCCCCACCCAGCCAGAGGGGTTGACAGAACTACAGGTAAACAGTCTCCCCACCCAGCCAGAGGGGTTGACAGAACTACAGGTAAACAGTCTCCCCACCCAGCCAGAGGGGTTGATAGAACTATAGGTAAACAGTCTCCCCACCCAGCCAGAGGGGTTGACAGTACTACAGGTAAACAGTCTCCCCACCCAGCCAGAGGGGTTGACAGAACTATAGGTAAACAGTCTCCCCACTCAGCCAGAGGGGTTGACAGAACTACAGGTAAACAGTCTCCCTGCCCAGCCAGAGGGGTTAACAGTACTACAGGTAAACACCCTCCTGGCCAGCCAGAGGGGCTCACAGAACTACAGGTAGAAACCTCCCCGCCCAGCGAGAGGTGTTAACAGAACTACAGGTAGACACCCTCCCAGCCTAGCCAGAGGTGTTAACAGAACTACAGGTAGACACCCTCCCAGCCCAGCCAGAGGTGTTAACAGAACTACAGGTAGAAACCTCCCCACCCAGCCAGAGAGGCTCACAGAACTACAGGTAGACACCCTCCCAGCCCAGCCAGAGGGGCTCACAGAACTACAGGTAAACACCCTCCCTGCCCAGCCAGAGGGACTCACAGAACTACAGTTAAACACCCTCCCTGCCCAGCCAGAGGGACTCACAGAACTACAGGTAAACACCCTCCCTGCCCAGCCAGAGTGGCTCACAGAATTGCAGGTAAACACCCTCCCTGCCCAGCCAGAGGGACTCACAGAACTGCAGGTAAACACCCTCCCTGCCCAGCCAGAGGGACTCACAGAACTACAGGTAAACACCCTCCCTGCCCAGCCAGAGTGGCTCACAGAACTGCAGGTAAATTTGAGGAATTATTGTGAGAATGGTATGCTATAGATTGACATATGGTACATAGTGTGCAGGCTGCTCCCCACTGCTCCCCACTGCTGCCTATTCCACTGGCAGTAGACCTAGCCACAAACTTATTTTATAAACTTCTACATTTGCTTGTAATTAACAGAGGACCTAATTTTATTTACTAACGTTTTATTTATTTATATGTAATTTAATGCTCTACTTATTTATTGTAGATAATCTTTAATAATTTTAAACATGTATTTTATTTTATTTGCCTACGTATACTATTCAGCCTCTATGACTGCAAGGCAAAATAAAATTTATTATTAGCAAAATTAACAGGAAGCGATGCCAGGTCATCTCAATCAAAACCGCCAAACGACTCATCAGTGTCAGGCACCATTTTGATTAACTCAACTGGACGCACTTTCCAAGAACTGTTGGTAAACATAAACCAAACTTCATTCACTAACATGGTGGTTACACATGATAAAACTTCACTACGGAAGTTACTTGGAGACCTATTTTAACTTGATTGGCTTAGTTAAAAATAGCATATGACCATTTTAGGGGAGGCCTAGTAGAACTAGTTGGGTGGTATTGGCTGGGCTGTCTTGTACAGGGTTAGGATTATTGGCTGGGCTGTCTAGTACAGGGTTAGGATTATTGGCTGGGCTGTCTTGTACAGGGTTAGGATTGTACAGTATAAAATGTAATAATTCTTGACTTTTGTTTTAGATTAAACGACGTCATATAGTTGCATCCATTGTTGACAGTGAAAATTCATTTGTGAGTTCACTTCGAAGAATTGTACAGGTTTGTGAGACATTCTGTTGGGCATTTTTAAAACATACAATCTAGTCTTAATTATGTCATACGTTATGTGACATCACATTTTGATAGTGTGCCATCTAATACATGAGTGATTGAGTTATATATCAGGTCATATATTGTTACTGCGGTATTACAGCTGTGTGCCATCTAGCAAGGCATTCACAGCATTTACAATCTAGTTGTGAGTTCATAAGTTAGTGTTGAAATCACATCCTTCTGTACTGTTTATTGATGTAAGCACATCCTTCTGTGCTGTTTAATGATGAAAGCACATCCTTCTGTACGGTTTATTGATGTAAGCACATCCTTCTGTACTGTTTAATGATGAAAGCACATCCTTCTGTACTGTTTAATGATGAAAGCACATCCTTCTGTACTGTTTATTGATGAAAGCACATCCTTCTGTACTGTTTATTGATGAAAACACATCCTTCTGTACTGTTTAATGATGAAAGCACATCCTTCTGTACTGTTTATTGATGTAAGCACATCGTTCTGTACTGTTTATTGATGAAAGCACATCCTTCTGTACTGTTTATTGATGAAAGCACATCCTTCTGTACTGTTTATTGATGAAAGCACATCCTTCTGTACTGTTTAATGATGAAAGCACATCCTTCTGTACTGTTTATTGATGTAAGCACATCCTTCTGTACTGTTTATTGATGAAAGCACATCCTTCTGTACTGTTTATTGATGAAAGCACATCCTTCTGTACTGTTTATTGATGAAAGCACATCCTTCTGTACTGTTTAATGATGAAAGCACATCCTTCTGTATTGTTTAATGATGTAAGCACATCCTTCTGTACTGTTTATTGATGAAAGCACATCCTTCTGTATTGTTTAATGATGAAAGCACATCCTTCTGTACTGTACATCCTTCTGTACTGTTTATTGATGAAAGCACATCCTTCTGTACTGTTTATTGATGAAAGCACATCCTTCTGTACTGTTTATTGATGTAAGCACATCGTTCTGTACTGTTTATTGATGAAAGCACATCCTTCTGTATTGTTTAATGATGAAAGCACATCCTTCTGTACTGTACATCCTTCTGTACTGTTTATTGATGAAAGCACATCCTTCTGTACTGTTTATTGATGTAAGCACATCGTTCTGTACTGTTTATTGATGAAAGCACATCCTTCTGTACTGTTTATTGATGTAAGCACATCGTTCTGTACTGTATATTGATGAAAGCACATCCTTCTGTATTGTTTAATGATGAAAGCACATCCTTCTGTACTGTACATCCTTCTGTACTGTTTATTGATGAAAGCACATCCTTCTGTACTGTTTAAAGATGAAAGCACATCCTTCTGTACTGTTTAAAGATGAAAGCACATCCTTCTGTACTGTTTATTGATGTAAGCACATCCTTCTATACTGTTTATTGATGTAAGCACATCCTTCTGTACTGTTTATTGATGTAAGCACATCCTTCTGTACTGTTTATTGATGAAAGCACATCCTTCTGTACTGTACATCCTTCTGTACTGTTTATTGATGTAAGCACATCCTTCTGTACTGTTTAATGATGAAAGCACATCCTTCTGTATTGTTTATTGATGTAAGCACATCCTTCTGTATTGTTTATTGATGTAAGCACATCCTTCTGTACTGTTTATTGATGAAAGCACATCCTTCTGTACTGTTTAATGATGAAAGCACATCCTTCTGTATTGTTTAATGATGAAAGCACATCCTTCTGTACTGTTTATTGATGTAAGCACATCCTTCTGTACTGTTTAAAGATGAAAGCACATCCTTCTGTACTGTTTATTGATGTAAGCACATCCTTCTATACTGTTTATTGATGTAAGCACATCCTTCTGTACTGTTTATTGATGTAAGCACATCCTTCTGTACTGTTTATTGATGAAAGCACATCCTTCTGTACTGTTTATTGATGAAAGCACATCCTTCTGTACTGTTTATTGATGAAAGCACATCCTTCTGTACTGTTTATTGATGAAAGCACATCCTTCTGTACTGTTTATTGATGAAAGCACATCCTTCTGTACTGTTTAATGATGAAAGCACATCCTTCTGTACTGTTTAATGATGAAAGCACATCCTTCTGTACTGTTTATTGATGAAAGCACATCCTTCTGTACTGTTTATTGATGAAAACACATCCTTCTGTACTGTTTAATGATGAAAGCACATCCTTCTGTACTGTTTATTGATGTAAGCACATCGTTCTGTACTGTTTATTGATGAAAGCACATCCTTCTGTACTGTTTATTGATGAAAGCACATCCTTCTGTACTGTTTATTGATGAAAGCACATCCTTCTGTACTGTTTAATGATGAAAGCACATCCTTCTGTACTGTTTATTGATGTAAGCACATCCTTCTGTACTGTTTATTGATGAAAGCACATCCTTCTGTACTGTACATCCTTCTGTACTGTTTATTGATGAAAGAACATCCTTCTGTATTGTTTATTGATGTAAGCACATCCTTCTGTACTGTTTATTGATGTAAGCACATCCTTCTGTATTGTTTATTGATGAAAGCACATCCTTCTGTACTGTTTATTGATGTAAGCACATCCTTCTATACTGTTTAATGATGAAAGCACATCCTTCTGTACTGTTTATTGATGAAAGCACATCCTTCTGTACTGTTTAATGATGAAAGCACATCCTTCTGTACTGTACATTCTTCTGTACTGTTTATTGATGAAAGCACATCCTTCTGTACTGTTTATTGATGAAAGCACATCCATCTGTACTGTTTATTGATGAAAGCACATCCTTCTGTACCGTTTATTGATGTAAGCACATCCTTCTGTACTGTTTATTGATGTAAGCACATCCTTCTGTACTGTTTAAAGATGAAAGCACATCCTTCTGTACTGTTTATTGATGTAAGCACATCCTTCTATACTGTTTATTGATAAAAGCACATCCTTCTGTACTGTTTATTGATGTAAGCACATCCTTCTGTACTGTTTAATGATGAAAGCACATCCTTCTGTACTGTTTATTGATGTAAGCACATCCTTCTGTACTGTTTAATGATGAAAGCACATCCTTCTATAATGTCCATTATTGTCTTAAAACTGGTTTTTGACTGAACGGAACATTTATGAAAATATAAATATTGCTGGTGTTTTTAGTAATTTAAAATAATGGCAGTTGTTTTCCTAGGTTTCTAGTTTGGTAACTCTGTTTTGGTTGCTCAACAGGATTACGAGCGGCCGCTGCTGCAGATGAAGTCACCCCTGCTCAGTCGCAGCACAGTCAAGGTTATATTCTATAAGGTCAAGGACATCCTCCATTGCCACAGCATGTTCAACATCGAACTGGCGGAGCACATCCGAATGTGGGATGAAATGGAACAGCTCGGGAACGTCTTCACGGCTTCAGTTCGTTATTAGTTTTGTTATCTTTTTATCGTTTAATAATAATATTTAACAAATAATTGTATGTACTTAAAATAGTTAGTAATGGCAGCAATTTAATATCATTATGATAGCCTACCCATTATATTTGCTAGACATCACAAAGTGTGTTTGTCACAAATAGTAAGTGTGTATACTATAAGACAAGGGTACTGTGTGTGTATACTATAAGACAAGGGTACTGTGTGTGCATACTATAAGACAAGGGTACTGTGTGTGTATACTATAAGACAAGGGTACTGTGTGTGCATACTATAAGACAAGGTTAGTCACACGTTCACAACTGTTTACGCACCACTTATTTAAACATCAACAAACCTCAAATTTTTGATGTGCTAAATGGCTTGGGGGAAGTTTTAAGTCACATTTTGTAAAGCATTTATTTACAAATTGTACAGTCACCCCTGCTGTGTACGGAGTAAAAGGTTGGTCCAGTTGGCTTCAGTTTGAGCAGTAATACTCCACAGCAGCTGATGAATGTAGGAACATTTATTGAATGAAGTATTGTATCTTTGTAATTGATTGCAAATTGTAGAGAGTATTATAGTAGTCGAAACAAGAATAGTGTGTGGCAAACACAGTGTGTTATGTATATAATGCATAGTTCACTTTGTATTGTGGGTCTTCCAACTGTCATTTCCCTCTCTAGTTTTCCAAGCTGATGGTGTTCAATGCATACAGTGCATTCGTCAACAACTTCTCTATCGCCATGGAGACAGCAAAGAAGCAGGCGCGGTCCAAGCCGGCTTTTGCAGATTTCCTAAAGGTGCCTGTGTGTCAGCGTCGTGTGTCAGCGTCATATGTGTGTCAGCATTATATGTGTGTCAATGACATATGCAGTCATCTATTTGTTTATTCTGTTTCAAGCTTAATGAATAGTACATTTATCCACACAAGTTAGATATCTGGATTTCAACCGTTGTTGCTATAAACATGGATGCTCTGTTATCAATAGGCTGTAGGTTCTTTGAAAATTGGCATGAATGTTTTATAGTCACAAATTAGCATCTTCCAGTAAAAAAAATATCACTTTTGTTTTTAAGTTTTGTGAAAGAATTGTCTTGATTTCCAAGAAAACTACTTTTACCTTCTGGGCAATGAATGTTGTTCATCTACTCTGAATTGATGTTAACTAAAGCTGCAAGTTTCTGTCACATTGAGACTCATTAAATTTTATTTATCCACATAAAATATGCAATAGGTTTTTCTGTAGAAAATATGTAATGCTTATCCATGATTACTAACAATAAGATTTTGCTTCCCTAAACATGCCCGTTCTCAGAGTGGTTCAAGCAAACCCCCCTTTTGAGAGAATTTGTATTATTAGTAAAAAATGTCAAACATCCCAGAAATCCCAGTTGATTGTCTATGCCCGAATCCCTTTTCAAAACTGTGAGGATGGGCCTGCTAAACTGTGTCAACTGTTTCACATTATGTTAACTGGTGACTGTCTTTGGCCCACCCAGCAACGCTTGGAGAACTCGCGCGATCGACTCTCCCTGTTTGGACTCATGGTTAAACCCGTACAACGCTTCCCACAATTCATCATGCTTCTGCAGGTGAGTGCAGCATTTCTCACAATACATCATACTTCTGCAGGTGAGTGCAACATTTCCCACAATACATCATACTTCTGCAGGTGAGTGCAGCATTTCCCACAATTCATCATGCTTCTGCAGGTTAGTGCAGCACTTCCCACAATTCATCATACTTCTGCAGGTGAGTGCAGCATTTCCCATAAATCATCATACTTCTGCAGGTGAGTGCAGCATTTCCCACAATTCATCATGTTTCTGGTGGTGTGCAATATTAAATGCTTCATCTGGTTCAGTGATGTTTAGTTCACACTTTTATTTTACTAACATTTAACATGTTATTTACTTCTCAAGAAACCTCTTTGTATTCTCTGAATATTTGGTCATGTGATCCACCCATAGCGACATCAGTCGACTGATGATGGCTGAGTGAGTTCAAGTAACAATCAAGTTATTTAGAGGTAAACAACATGTCCTATGCAACAATCCAAAACAAACAGAATGTCCGTCCCTTAAATGGTTTGCTAACATTGTTAATTTGTTCAGCCAGTTTGTTGTTTGTTGATTTACATGCTAAATTAATAAAAAATACTCTTCATGATATCATTAAACAGCCAACAACTAGCGTCTGAAAGAGATCAATAAAAATAATGAAAATCATAGAGTATATAACAATTTCTGTAACTTAGTTTTTAGTAAAATGAACGCAGCTAAATCATAACAGTCTCAAGATTTAACAAGATTGCCATCCCAAACAACAAGTTCCAGATGGCAAAGTGGACAAGGAAGCCATTGGCTTATCGAGAGTCCAACAATTTTCTCATCTATGTGTAGCCCACCCTTATCAAATATCTGTCAATTCTATTTTTAAACATATTCACACTACTAGCATTAACACAATCATTTGGCAGTTTGTTCCATTCATTTATCACCCTCTGTGAGAAAGAGTACTTTCTCATGTCCAACCTACAATGCTCCTTAACTAATGCTGCTTTGTGTCCTCTGGTTCTACCGCCTTCTTTAAGTTTGAAGAACATATTCCTATCAACATCCTCATAACCGTTCACTATTTTAAACACTTTAATTTGGTCTCCTCTTAGTCTCCTGGTCTCTAGTGTTGTCAAACCACATTATAATAAGTAGCTTTCTTAACTAAGGTCTCTCAATTCTGGAATCATTTTAGTTGCTATTGTTGTATTCTTTCTAGCTTGTCTATGTCCTTTTTACGATACGGCCTCCATGCTTGAATACAATATTCCAAATGTGGTCTAACTATTGCTTTGTACAGGGGTACAATTAGCTGTTTCTCCTTATATGTGATAGTTCTCCTAATTAGCCCTAGAACTTGATTTCCTTTCGAAGCAGCAATCCGACATTGCTCTGAAACTTTCATGTCAGCACTAAATGTTACTCCTAAGTCCTTTTCTTGTGTGGTTCTACCTAGTACAGCATCCCCCATTTTATATTCTTTGTCCATGTTTCCATGTCCTATGTGTATGCATTTACACTTCCCAAAATTGAATAACATTTGCCATTTTTCTGACCATTTAACTAATTTATCTAGATCATCCTGTACATTTTTTTTTATCTGTAACACTAGTAACCTTTCTGAATACTTTTGTGTCATCTGCAAATTTCAGTTCTTTGCTAGATATATAATTTTCCAAATCATTTATATATATTAAAAACAGCATACGGCCTAATACTGATCCCTGTGGTAACCCATTCAGAACAGATTTCTATTTTGAAATCTCACCATCTACTATCACTCTCTGTCTTCTGTGTGTAAGCCACTCTTCTATCCAGTTGATTACATCATTACCTATTTTTAGTTTAAGTAACAATCTTTGATGAGGCACTTTATCGAAAGCTTTCTGAAAATCTAAGTAGACAACATCCACTGGTGACCCGTCATCTACCCACTTTGTAATATCTTCCAAAAAACATAAGAGATTGGTTAGACATGACCTTGCTTATAGGAACCCATGTTGAAATGTATTTATTAATTTATGTTTTACAAGGAATTCCACCATGTGGTCTCTAATTAATGTTTCAAGTAATTTACATACAACTGATGTTAAACTCACTGGTCTGTAATTTTCTGACTTGTTCCTCGATCCCTTCTTAAATAGCGGTGTAATGTTTGCTTCTTTCCATTCTGAATTAACTGTTCCTTCTTCTAGTGACAAATTAAACAATTTTGCAAGTGGTGTACTAATTCGCTCAACAATTTCCTTAAGCAGTTTTGGTGGTATCCCATCAACTCCCGGTAATTTATTATCTTTCTCATTTCCATGGGAACAGGATCTGCTGAAACACACGCCGCCATCGCACAGAGATCGTGTCCTCCTACAGATGGCGCTGACGGAGCTTGAGACGCTGACACACAAGTTGAACGAGACGAAGCGAGAGAGCGAGAGTCGCTACGACGTCAAGAAAATCCTCTCAAACTTGACCGGGAGGCGTCAGTCCTTCAGGACGGAGGAGAGTCGATACCTCGTGCGCCAGGACCACATGGTACAAGTGGTGAGTCACTCCTACGTCCGTTTAAGGTTCATCCCCATTCGTGGAGGGTTCATCCCTCTCTGGAGGGTTCATCCCCATCCACGGAGGGTTCGCCCTTATCTGTGAAGGGTTCATCCCTATTCGTGGAGGGTTCATCCCCATCTGTGGAGGGTTCATCCCCGTCCATGGAGGGTTTATCCCTGTCCGTGGAGGTATATCTCCATCTGTGGAGGGTTCATCCCTATCCATGGAGGTCCATCCCCATCCACAGAGGGTTCATCCCCATCCATGGAGGGTTCATCCCCATCTATTTAGGGTTCATCCCTATCTATTTAGGGTTCATCCCCATCCATGGAGGGTTCATCCTCATCTATGTAAGGTTCATCCTCATCCCGTCATGCTTGTTGGATGATGATGTGAGGTCATAGCCTCAGCCAGGCATCTCCTTGTAGTCTCTCTAGCCACTATCTGTCCACTGCTTGATGTTGTCAGTCCACGTCATCAGTACCTGACTCTCAGTTCTTCCAATGGCTGTACTGCAAGAAAGTGGTTAAAGTACAATACAGACAAAGAGGTTAAAGAACCCTACAGACAAATAGGTTAAAGAACCCTACAGACAAGGAGTTTAAAGAACCCTACAGACAAGTATGTTAAAGAACCCTACAGACAAGGAGGTTAAAGAACCCTACAGACAAGTAGGTTAAAGAACCCTACAGACAAGTAGGTTAAAGAACCCTACAGACAAATAGGTTAAAGAACCCTACAGACAATGAGGTTAAAGAACCTTACAGACAAGTAGGTTAAAGAACCCTACAGACAAGTAGGTTAAAGAACCCTACAGACAAATAGGTTAAAGAACCCTACAGACAAATAGGTTAAAGAACCCTACAGACAAGGAGGTTAAAGAACCCTACAGACAAATAGGTTAAAGAACCCTACAGACAAGTAGGTTAAAGAACCCTACAGACAAATAGGTTAAAGAACCCTACAGACAAGTAGGTTAAAGAACCCTACAGACAATGAGGTTAAAGAACCCTACAGACAATGAGGTTAAAGAACCTTACAGACAAGTAGGTTAAAGAACCCTACAGACAAGTAGGTTAAAGAACCCTACAGACAAGTAGGTTAAAGAACCCTACAGACAAGGAGGTTAAAGAACCCTACAGACAATGAGGTTAAAGAACCTTACAGACAAATAGGTTAAAGAACCCTACAGACAAGTAGGTTAAAGAACCCTACAGACAAGTAGGTTAAAGAACCCTACAGACAAGTAGGTTAAAGAACCCTACAGACAAGTAGGTTAAAGAACCCTACAGACAAATAGGTTAAAGAACCCTACAGACAATGAGGTTAAAGAACCTTACAGACAAGTAGGTTAAAGAACCCTACAGACAAGTAGGTTAAAGAATCCTACAGACAAGTAGGTTAAAGAACCCTACAGACAAGTAGGTTAAAGAACCCTACAGACAAGGAGGTTAAAGAACCTTACAGACAAATAGGTTAAAGAACCCTACAGACAAGTAGGTTAAAGAACCCTACAGACAAGTAGGTTAAAGAACCCTACAGACAAATAGGTTAAAGAACCCTACAGACAAGTAGGTTAAAGAACCCTACAGACAATGAGGTTAAAGAACCTTACAGACAAGTAGGTTAAAGAACCCTACAGACAAGTAGGTTAAAGAACCCTACAGACAAGTAGGTTAAAGAACCCTACAGACAAATAGGTTAAAGAACCATACAGAGAAATAGGTTAAAGAACCTTACAGACAAATAGGTTAAAGAACCCTACAGACAAGTAGGTTAAAGAACCCTACAGACAAGTAGGTTAAAGAACCCTACAGACAAATAGGTTAAAGAACCCTACAGACAATGAGGTTAAAGAACCTTACAGACAAGTAGGTTAAAGAACCTTACAGACAAGTAGGTTAAAGAACCCTACAGACAAGTAGGTTAAAGAACCCTACAGACAAATAGGTTAAAGAACCCTACAGACAAGGAGGTTAAAGAACCTTACAGACAAATAGGTTAAAGAACCCTACAGACAAGTAGGTTAAAGAACCCTACAGACAAATAGGTTAAAGAACCCTACAGACAAGTAGGTTAAAGAACCCTACAGACAAGGAGGTTAAAGAACCTTACAGACAAATAGGTTAAAGAACCCTACAGACAAGTAGGTTAAAGAACCCTACAGACAAATAGGTTAAAGAACCCTACAGACAAGTAGGTTAAAGAACCCTACAGACAAGGAGGTTAAAGAACCTTACAGACAAGTAGGTTAAAGAACCCTACAGACAAGTAGGTTAAAGAACCCTACAGACAAGTAGGTTAAAGAACCCTACAGACAAGTAGGTTAAAGAACCCTACAGACAAGGAGGTTAAAGAACCCTACAGACAAGTAGGTTAACGAACCCTACAGACAAGGAGGTTAAAGAACCCTACAGACAAGGAGGTTAAAGAACCCTACAGAAAAGGAGGTTAAGAGGAGATAAAATTGAATTATATGGTTATGAAAATATTGGTAGAAGTATTTTTTCTCACTTAAGGAAGTTAAAAGAACTAGAGGACACCAAGCAATGGATATCAGAAAGTACTCATTCTCACCTCACCTATCCTCTTCAGGCCTCCTGGAACTCCTCCAGCTCACTCTGTCAGCTGCTACACGTCTGGCTTCATTCCAGCTGTTCCACCCCTGTATACGTCTTTCATTTTCTATAGTTGATCGCCACGTTGTCTTTCGTCAACCAACCTTTCTTCTACCTTCAGGCGTCCAGGTCAATGCAGTCTCACATTTGCTGTTCTTGTCCATTCGTAGGATATGTCCTACCCACTTCCATCTTCTTTACTTGACCTCGGTGTTGATTGTCTTCAATGTTGTTTTTGTGAGAATATCTTGATTTGATACAACGTACGACCATCGAATTTGTAGGATTCGTCTTAAGCACTTGAAAAAAAATTTATCTAACTTTCTGTTGTCTCCTTCGTTAATTTTCCATGTTTCACTTCCATATAACAACACTGGTTTAACAAGTGTGTTAAAAAGCCTCAATTTAGATCTCAATGTGTATATATTTGAACTCCATATTTGCTTTAGTTTCATGAAGGATACCCTAGCTTTACGAATTCTGTTAACAATGTCATCGCCGCCTCCTCCTTGCTTACTAACATTCGCACCAAGGTAGTTATACTTGTCCACTTCCTTTAGCTCTTGATCATCAATTAGTATTCTGTTTTCGAACTTGCTGTTTATCCTCAATATTTGAGTTTTCTTTTTATTTATTCTTAGTCCTGTCCTTGCTGCAAATTGATTCAGTTGTCTTGTCTTTGTTTGCATGTGTGTGTAGCATGATGACATGTGTGTGTAGCACGATGACGTGTGTGTAGCATGATGACGTGTGTGTAGCATGATGACGTGTGTGTGTGTAGCATGATGACGTGTGTGTGTAGCATGATGACATGTGTGTGTGTAGCATGATGACATGTGTGTGTAGCATGATGACATGTGTGTGTAGCATGATGACATGTGTGTGTAGCATGATGACATGAGTGCTATGTCATCGGCAAAGTCCAGGTCCTCTAGTTTTGACGTGAAGTTCCATCTTTAACAAGATTTAACAAGATTTGCCATCCAAGCCAAAGGCCCAGATGGCAAGTGGACAAGGAAGCCATTGGCTTATCGAGAGTCCAAAATTGTTCATCTACTTATAACCCGCCCTCCTGAGATATGTGTCAACCTTGTTTTTAAACATATTCACGCTGCTAGCAGTTACACAATCTGTAGACAATTTGTTCCATTCATTTATTGTCCTCTGTGAGAACGAGTGCTTCCTGATGTCCAATCTACATTGATCCTTTACTAATTTTACCTCATGTCCTCTAGTTCTGCTATCCTTCTTGAGTGAGAAAAACATATTTCTATCAATATTTTCATACCCATTCAATATCTTAAAAACTTCAATCTGATCTCCTCTTAACCTCCTTGTCTCTAGAGTTGTTAAACCACATTCTTTCAGGCGTTCTTCATAACTAAGGTCTCTCAGTTCTGGAATCATTTTAGTTGCTCTCCTTTGTATGCGTTCAAGCGTATCTATATCTTTCTTACGATATGGTCTCCATGCTTGTATACAGTATTCTAAATGAGGTCTAACTATTGCTTTATAAAGAGGTATAATTAACTTTTTTCCCTTGTACGTTATGTTTCTTCTAATCAATCCAAGAATTTGATTACCCTTTGAAGCTGCAATACCACACTGCTCTGAAACTTTCATATCAGCGCTTATTGTAACTCCTAAGTCCTTTTCTTTTACAGTAGTACCCAGAACAGTATCTCCCATTTTATAGTTTACATTCAAGTTCCTATGTCCTGTATGTAGGCATTTACATTTCCCAAAATTGAACAACATCTGCCATTTCTCAGACCATTTCACTAATCTGTCTAGATCGTTTTGTAAATGTTGTTTATCACCAGCAGTATTAACCTTTCTAAACAGTTTTGTGTCATCCGCAAATTTCAGTACGTTACTTGTTATACTGTCGTCCAAGTCATTGATATAAATTAAGAATAATATAGGTCCTAATACTGATCCTTGAGGTACCCCACTCAAAACCGATTTCCAATTTGAAACTTCTCCATCTACTACAACTCGTTGTCTTCTGTCAGTCAGCCATTGTTCTATCCAGTCAGTTATGCTGTCCCCGATACCATGGGCTTTTAATTTAAGTAGTAATCTTTGATGTGGCACTTTGTCAAAAGCTTTCTGAAAATCTAAGTAGATAATATCTACTGGCGATCCCACGTCTATCCACTTAGTGATTTCTTCAAAAAAACATAACATATTTGTTAAGCATGACCTCGCTTTAAGGAATCCATGTTGAGATGAATTTAATAATTTATGCTTAACGAGGAATTCCACCATATGGTCTTTAATTAACCTTTCTAATAATTTACAAATCACTGACGTTAAACTCACTGGTCTGTAATTCTCTGACTTATTTCTTGAACCCTTTTTAAATAATGGTATGATGTTTGCTTCTTTCCATTCAAACGGAACAACTCCCTCTTTTAATGACAAGTTGAATACTCTTGCAAGTGGTATACTGATTTGTTCTACTGTTTCCATTAGTAATTTTGGAGGAATCCCATCCACTCCCGGTGATTTGTTATCTTTCATTGCCTTTATTTTCTTAGCTACCAATTCTGGAGTTACAACTAACGGACCTAAATAGTCAGATTTAGCCCCCTGAAATTTAGCATCAGCAACTGGTAATGAACTAATATCTTCTTTGGTAAACACTGAACTGAAGTAACCATTTAGGTCTTCCGCCATTAAAAACCCCTGTGATATTATATTTCCAGCACTGTCTTCTAGAGGTCCAACCTTGTCTTGTACGTTTTGTTTACTCCTGACATATGCATAAAAACTCTTGCTGTCATTTTTTATGTTACATGCTAGTTTTTGCTCATAGCTTCTTTTAGATTGTCTGATTTCAGTTGTAGCTGCATTAAGTGCCTCTTTGTATTTTGTATAGTCTTCGTCCTTTCTGGTACGCCTATAAACCCTCCACATAGTTTGTTTTAGCATTATTTTTCTAATAGCCTCTTTTGACAAGTGTTTCTTTCTACACCGTTTTCCTTGTTTTTGGAAGGGAACAAATTTATCGATGATACTCTCAATTTCATATTTTAGAATATTCCAACATTCAATTGCGGTCTTATTCATCAGCATGTTATTCCAATCTAGCTTTGCTAAGTATTTTCTCATATCTTTGTAGTTACCTTTGTGGAAGTTTCTCTTGTATGTTTTCTTATTTTTACTTTCTGATTTTACATTGATGTCAAAATGTATTTGATTATGGTCACTATTACCCAATGGTTCAAATATTTTTACATTGTCCACTAATTCTTGTTGTGATGACAAAACTATATCTAATACATTTTCTCCCCTGGTTGGTTCTAGTACGTGCTGAGTAAGAAAGCTATCCTGGATTAAAAATAGAAATTGTTGGTCCTCAATCCCTGTGCTCTCTAGAGAATTCCATTGTATGTGTCCATGGTTAAAATCTCCCATTATGATACATTCCCCTTTACTAACTTCCTTTATAGCGTTTTTTATTTTTGTGTTGTCCTCTTCGTTTATATTTGGACTTCGGTAAACTAATCCAATAGTTAATTTTGAATTACCTGAAACAATTTTGCACCAAACAGCTTCATCGCAATCTGCTTCCCTTTCTAGTTTTATTTCATAAGCCTGAATAGATTCTTTAACATATAAAATAACTCCCCCGCCCCTTCTTCCTATTCGATCTTTCCTAAACATTACATATCCTGTCAGTCCTAATTCAGCATCTGTTATATCTATGTTGGCCCATGATTCAGTTATACCAATTATGTGAGGGTCAATATCTTCTACCATAATGTTTAATTCGTTTTTCTTATTTACTATGCTCCTTGCATTTAAACATACGCATCTATAACCTTTTTCAGAGATGTTTTTCGGATGACTTGATATTGGTTTATCTGTGCTAGTGGCCTCTTGTTCTGCTTGAGACACCTCTAGGTAACCCCCCTGCACTTCTAGTTTAAAGAATGTTTACTTCCAAAAATATTTGTTATTGTACCCAAGTCACTATCTACTGCTGCTGAAAGTTTGTCCGCGAATACTGCCGCCCCCTTTCCACTTAAATGAAGCCCATCCTTCATGTACATATCAGCCCTCCCAACAAAACTTCCCCATAAATCCACAAATCCAACTTCCTCTTCCCTACATAACTTCTGGACTAACATGTTAATTGCCATCCCCCGACAATTTCGATATTTGTGACCCCTCCTGCCCATTACAGGTAAAATCCCTGACAGTATTACCTGCTCAACCCGCGTCTGTTTTAGTGTTCTGACCAACTGCCTATATTTCCTAACTATGGCAGTTGTACCCTCCCTCTCTACGTTATTTGTCCCTACGTGTACTAAAACAGATCCACCCTTACCCGAGCCTACGATGTTTTTTACCCTCTCAGTTATCGCCTCTATTTTGGCTCCAGGCAAGCAGACCACCACATCATCTCCCTTGTTTAAGACTCTGTCGGTCTTCCTAACTATCGAATCCCCCACAAACACCCTCGCTCTCTTCCTCACCCCCTCTATCACTGCTGCAGAATAACTCTTCCGTTCGATCCCCTCCATCCCATTCCCTCCTGTCTCCTTCCCTCCTGTCTCCTTCGCTCCTGTCTCCCCCACTTCCCACTCCTTTGCTCTTGTCTCTCCCACTTCCCTCTCCTTCACTCCGGTTGTTTTCCCTCCCGTCTCCCCCACTCCCTTCTCCTTCCCTCCTGTCTCCCCCACTCCCTTCTCCTTCCCTCCTGTCTCCCCTACTCCCCTCTCCTTCGCTCCGGTTGTCTTCCCTCCCGTCTCCTTATGTCCTGTCTCCCTACGACCTGTCACCTTCCCTCCTCTCAGCTTCCTCCCAGGCTGCGGTGAGCTCTCCCTAGCATCTCTTGTGTCTTTCCCCACTTTATCATCTACTGTTCCCCCACCGGAACTACTGGCACAACCCCCCTGTTCCCTTCCCACTATTGCCACAACGAGCAGCCTCAGCTCTTCCAACTCCACCTCTAGTTCCTTCATCTTCGTACATCCCCTTATCCCTGTTTTGTTTCCTGCTGTTGTGTTTCTCATTATCCAGTCCACTACTATCAAGAAGATAAATCCAGACATTACATCTCCTTGTTTAACTCCAGTTTTGACCTTGAACCACTCAGATTCCTCACCTTCGTCTAACACTGCACATTCACTATCTTCGTATAACATCTGTACCATGTGGATTATCTTGCATGGAATTCCATAGCTCTCCATAATTTTCCATAGACTCTCTCGGTGCACTGAGTTAAATGCTTTTTCAAAGTCCACAAACGTGATGTATAGAGTTGCTTGCCATTTCACTACCTGAAGTGAAGTGAAGTGAAAGTTTATTCAACAACAACATAATACAGGTGCATAGTATGGTCTGCTGCCGCTGCTGAAGGGACATAGCTGAAGTCACATGACTTATAAGGTGCTATGCCCTCAAACTAAATAAATGCAATACACGTAAAACATTAAATACAAAATAACATTCACAATTCACTTATAAACTTATTACAGTGGTGCTTGTGCTAATTATAAATTAACAAATTGACAACTTTCAATTAAAAGTTTATAAATATGCTGTAAGTAATGACAACTTTAAATTTTTTTAAATAGTGTTAAACTTGGTAGCTGAGTTATTTCATTTGCTAAACTGTTCCACGTATTTATACCTTTGACAGTGAGTGACAGTAGTCTGAGGGGGGTGTTTGTTTTGTTAACATAAAACAGTTTGCTTTGTCTGGTACTATACATGTGTATAGCTTTGGTTGGTTTAAAGAATGCTTGAACCCGACCATTTAAAGAGTGATTATTTGCTTTATAGAGTATAATCATAGTCTTGCATGTAACTAAATCGTGAAGTTTAAGTATTTTTGAGCTGTGGAAAAATACAGATGTATGATCATGGTAATTAAGGTTATAAATAATCCGTATAGCTTTTTTCTGTAACAGAAATAGTTTCTTGAGTCTGGATTGATACGTACTTCCCCATATCTCACAGCAATATGACATATGTGGTTCAATAAGTGATTGATATAATGTGTGTAACGCTTGACAATCTAGAACATGCATAGTTTTATACAAAACTGATATGCTTTTTGATACTTTTGTTTCAACCATTTTTATATGTTCTCTCCAAGTTAGGTTTTCATCAATAGTTACTCCAAGAAATGTTGTATGTGTTCCCTGCTCAATGTTTGTTTTCATCAATAGTTACTCCAAGGAATGTTGTATGTGTTGCCTGCTCAATGTTTGTTTTCATCAATAGTTACTCCAAGGAATGTTGTATATGTTGCCTGCTCAATGTTTGTTTTCATCAATAGTTACTCCAAGGAATGTTGTATGTGTTCCCTGCTCAATGTTTGTTTTCATCAATAGTTACTCCAAGGAATGTTGTATGTGTTCCCTGCTCAATGTTTGTTTTCATCAATAGTTACTCCAAGGAATGTTGTATGTGTTGCCTGCTCAATGTTTGTTTTCATCAATAGTTACTCCAAGGAATGTTGTATGTGTTCCCTGCTCAATGTTTGTTTTCATCAATAGTTACTCCAAGGAATGTTGTATGTGTTCCCTGCTCAATGCTTGTTTTCATCAACAGTTACTCCAAGGAATGTTGTATGTGTTACCTGCTCAATGTTTGTTTTCATCAATAGTTACTCCAAGGAATGTTGTATGTGTTAGGTGCTCAATGTTTGTTTTCATCAATAGTTACTCCAAGAAATGTTGTATGTGTTCCCTGCTCAATGTTTGTTTTCATCAATAGTTACTCCAAGGAATGTTGTATGTGTTCCCTGCTCAATGTTTGTTTTCATCAATAGTTACTCCAAGGAATGTTGTATGTGTTGCCTGCTCAATGTTTGTTTTCATCAATAGTTACTCCAAGGAATGTTGTATGTGTTACCTGCTCAATGTTTGTTTTCATCAATAGTTACTCCAAGGAATGTTGTATGTGTTGCCTGCTCAATGTTTGTTTTCATCAATAGTTACTCCAAGGAATGTTGTGTGTGTTACCTGCTCAATGTTTGTTTTCATCAATAGTTACTCCAAGGAATGTTGTGTGTGTTCCCTGCTCAATGTTTGTTTTCATCAATACTTACTCCAAGGAATGTTGTATGTGTTCCCTGCTCAATGTTTGTTTTCATCAATAGTTACTCCAAGGAATGTTGTATGTGTTGCCTGCTCAATGTTTGTTTTCATCAATAGTTACTCCAAGGAATGTTGTATGTGTTACCTGCTCAATGTTTGTTTTCATCAATAGTTACTCCAAGGAATGTTGTATGTGTTGCCTGCTCAATGTTTGTTTTCATCAATAGTTACTCCAAGGAATGTTGTGTGTGTTACCTGCTCAATGTTTGTTTTCATCAATAGTTACTCCAAGGAATGTTGTGTGTGTTCCCTGCTCAATGTTTGTTTTCATCAATAGTTACTCCAAGGAATGTTGTATGTGTTGCCTGCTCAATGTTTGTTTTCATCAATAGTTACTCCAAGGAATGTTGTGTGTGTTACCTGCTCAATGTTTGTTTTCATCAATAGTTACTCCAAGGAATGTTGTATGTGTTGCCTGCTCAATGTTTGTTTTCATCAATAGTTACTCCAAGGAATGTTGTATGTGTTGCCTGCTCAATGTTTGTTTTCATCAATAGTTACTCCAAGGAATGTTGTGTGTGTTACCTGCTCAATGTTTGTTTTCATCAACAGTTACTCCAAGGAATGTTGTATGTGTTACCTGCTCAATGTTTGTTTTCATCAATAGTTACTCCAAGGAATGTTGTGTGTGTTACCTGCTCAATGTTTGTTTTCATCAATAGTTACTCCAAGGAATGTTGTGTGTGTTACCTGCTCAATGTTTGTTTTCATCAATAGTTACTCCAAGGAATGTTGTATGTGTTGCCTGCTCAATGTTTGTTTTCATCAATAGTTACTCCAAGGAATGTTGTATGTGTTGCCTGCTCAATGTTTGTTTTCATCAATACTTACTCCAAGGAATGGTGTGTGTGTTGCCTGCTCAATGTTTGTTTTCATCAATAGTTACTCCAAGGAATGTTGTATGTGTTGCCTGCTCAATGTTTGTTTTCATCAATAGTTACTCCAAGGAATGTTGTGTGTGTTACCTGCTCAATGTTTGTTTTCATCAATAGTTACTCCAAGGAATGTTGTGTGTGTTCCCTGCTCAATGTTTGTTTTCATCAATAGTTACTCCAAGGAATGTTGTATGTGTTGCCTGCTCAATGTTTGTTTTCATCAATAGTTACTCCAAGGAATGTTGTGTGTGTTACCTGCTCAATGTTTGTTTTCATCAATAGTTACTCCAAGGAATGTTGTATGTGTTACCTGCTCAATGTTTGTTTTCATCAATAGTTACTCCAAGGAATGTTGTGTGTGTTCCCTGCTCAATGTTTGTTTTCATCAATAGTTACTCCAAGGAATGTTGTATGTGTTGCCTGCTCAATGTTTGTTTTCATCAATAGTTACTCCAAGGAATGTTGTGTGTGTTACCTGCTCAATGTTTGTTTTCATCAATAGTTACTCCAAGGAATGTTGTGTGTGTTGCCTGCTCAATGTTTGTTTTCATCAATAGTTACTCCAAGGAATGTTGTATGTGTTACCTGCTCAATGTTTGTTTTCATCAATAGTTACTCCAAGGAATGTTGTGTGTGTTACCTGCTCAATGTTTGTTTTCATCAATAGTTACTCCAAGGAATGTTGTATGTGTTGCCTGCTCAATGTTTGTTTTCATCAATACTTACTCCAAGGAATGTTGTGTGTGTTGCCTGCTCAATGTTTGTTTTCATCAATAGTTACTCCAAGGAATGTTGTATGTGTTGCCTGCTCAATGTTTGTTTTCATCAATAGTTACTCCAAGGAATGTTGTGTGTGTTACCTGCTCAATGTTTGTTTTCATCAATAGTTACTCCAAGGAATGTTGTGTGTGTTCCCTGCTCAATGTTTGTTTTCATCAATACTTACTCCAAGGAATGTTGTGTGTGTTCCCTGCTCAATGTTTGTTTTCATCAATACTTACTCCAAGGAATGTTGTGTGTGTTCCCTGCTCAATGTTTGTTTTCATCAATACTTACTCCAAGGAATGTTGTGTGTGTTCCCTGCTCAATGTTTGTTTTCATCAATACTTACTCCAAGGAATGTTGTGTGTGTTCCCTGCTCAATGTTTGTTTTCATCAATACTTACTCCAAGGAATGTTGTGTGTGTTACCTGCTCAATGTTTGTTTTCATCAATACTTACTCCAAGGAATGTTGTGTGTGTTACCTGCTCAATGCTTGTTCCATTCAAAGCTATATGCACATCTGTTCTAGGTTGTTTTTTATTTGTAAACATTATAAAATTTGTTTTGTTCACATTGAGCGATAATTTGTTCTCTGAACCATAGGCGTAGTTGTTTTAGTTCGTTGTTAACTACATTGGTTACATCATCAATATTACTAGCCGAGTAAAAAATTTTAGTATCATCTGCAAATAGAATAATATGAAGTAGTTTGGAAACATCGCACATGTCATTTATGTACAAGATAAATAGTAATGTTCTATAATATTTCGTAAAATAAATATCTGTTCTACTGTGCCTCTCCCACTTCTGAAACCTGCTTGTTCGTCTCTCAACTTGCTGTTAACTCCATCTCTTATACTGTCAATGAGTACTCTTCCGAATACTTTAATTCCTCTCCAATTCCCACACTCTGTAAGGTCACCTTTCTTCGGTATTTTAACGATCAGTCCAGTTCTTCAGTCGTTTTCTCTCTTCTACTAGCTCCCTGCTTCCACGTTTTTGGCACTTTTTCTTGTTCCCAAAATGTTCTGAATAATTTGACAAGCTATTTCTTTGTTGTATTCATGTCTGCTTTTAATAATTCTGCTGTAATTTCGTCCTTGCCCCCTGCTTTCCCGTTTTTCATCTTCCTTAGCACTGTTCTAATTTCTGCCTTTGTTATTGGGTCAGTGCTGATTTCATTTATGATCGGATCTATCTCCACATCTGTTACAGGATCATCAGGGATAGGTCTATTAAGGATTTCCTCAAAGTGTTCTTTCCATCGCTTTCACTGCATTTGTTGTCTTACGTTTGTCATTACTGAGGGTTTTTGTAATATCATACACTTCTTTCATTCTTCCATTACGTGCTGCTTCCTCTGCTTCCATGGCAAGGTGGTCAACCCACTTCCTCTTGTCTTGTCTCATGCTCTTCTTCACTTCTTTGTCTTTACACCTATATTTATCCATGTAATTCTGCTTAATCCTGTCTGACTTTGTCTGCTCGATGTTGTTCTTCAGTCGTTTTCTCTCTTCTACTAACTCCCACGCCTCCTTGCTGACTCATGGTTTTTGCCATTTTTGTACCCCAGTACTTCTTGAGCTGTTTCTTTGTATGCATCCTCAAAGTCTTCCCATTGTTTCTCAACTTCTTCGTCGTCTGTTTCATCGTAGTCTTGTAATATATCATATTTGTTGCGCAACTTAAGTGAGAATTGGGCTTTAATAGTTGGTGGTCGCTCGCAATGTCGGCTCCTCTCGTGGCCCTAGTGTCTATTACTGATGTCCGGTGTTGCCTGCTCACTAACACATGGTCTATTTGATTCTTTGTCTTTCCTCCTGGAGATGTCCATGTCTGTTTATATATCAGTTTATGTGAAAAATTGTACCTGTTACCACGAGGTTATTGAGTCCGCAGAAGTCAACAAGTCTTTCTCCATTGTCATTTCTTTCACCTACTCCATGGCTCCCTATTATGTTTTCATATCCTTTGTTGTCTTCTCCAACTTTGGCATTTAAATCCCCCATTACTAGGAGTATGTCATGCTTATGAACACTGTCCACAACTGTCTGGAGCTGTTCGTAGAAATTGTCTTTATCTTCGACGTTGGCTTCATTCGTTGGTGCATAGACATATATGATTTATAGCTTTACATACCTGGAGAAGAATCTAGCATAAATAATTCTATCGCTGATAGGTTTCCATTCCAGCAATGCTTGTTCTGCTTTCTTTGTCATCATTATTGCCACTCCGTGTCTGTATATGTTGTCTTCTCTCCCTGAAAAAATTACACTCTCTCCGGTGTTCATCTTGACTTTTCCTTGTCCCATCCATCTGCATTCACTAATACCCATGACATCTATTTTATATTTGTCCATTTCTCTTGCAAGCTGGGCTGATTTCCCTATAGAGTACAACGTTCTCACATTCCAACATCCTATATTTACATTAACTTTTGGCTTGGTTAATGACGTTGTCAGCCTTCAAACTTCCATTTGGCTTTGATCCGGAAACATCATACTGTCCAAATAAATGATGTCATCATCCACTGGTATCTGGGCCGTCGCCTTCCTGTAGCCATTTCCAGCACAAGCTGGCTTTTTGAAATTCACTTCTGGTTTCTGTAACATCATTTGAGCTGGGAGGGTTGTTGGCCTTCCGCAGTAGGTTTATTTTCGGGGTTTTCCTTCCCTTAGCCATAGTCTCGTTAGCCCAGCACAATGTACTGGTTACCAGGGTGCACCACGGGGAGGTGAGGTTGACTTGAGTGTCTTTACGGTTGAGCGCATAAACACCCCTTACATCCCATTATCACAGCAGACAGTAAGTGAATGGAGCAAAATAATTATCTACATATTGTGTAAATGCAAGCAGCATGAATGTGTTTAAAAACAAAATTGTCAAATGTATCAGAAGGATGGGTTACAGAGTGAATAATTGTTGGGCTCTCAATAAACCAATGGCTTCCTTGTCTAATTAACATCTGAGGTTTTTTTTTGATGGCGATATTGTTAAATCTTGCTAAGTACTACCTGTGACTTGAGGTGTACACGAATGCTAAGTACTACCTGTGACTTGAGGTGTACACGAATGCTAAGTACTATCTGCTGAATTAGGACTGACAGGATATGTAATGTTTAGGAAAGATCGAATAGGAAGAAGGGGCGGGGGAGTTATTTTATATGTTAAAGAATCTATTCAGGCTTATGAAATAAAACTAGAAAGGGAAGCAGATTGCGATGAAGCTGTTTGGTGCAAAATTGTTTCAGGAAATTCAAAATTAACTATTGGATTAGTTTACCAAAGTCCAAACATAAACGAAGAGGACAACACAAAAATAAAAAACGCTATAAAGGAAGTTAGTAAAGGGGAATGTATCATAATGGGAGATTTTAACCATGGACACATACAATGGAATTCTCTAGAGAGCACAGGGTTTGAGGACCAACAATTTCTATTTTTAATCCAGGATAGCTTTCTTACTCAGCACGTACTAGAACCAACCAGGGGAGAAAATGTATTAGATATAGTTTTGTCATCACAAAAAGAATTAGTGGACAATGTAAAAATATTTGAACCATTGGGTAATAGTGACCATAATCAAATACATTTTGACATCAATGTAAAATCAGAAAGTAAAAATAAGAAAACGTACAAGAGAAACTTCCACAAAGGTAACTACAAAGATATGAGAAAATACTTAGCAAAGCTAGATTGGAATAACATGCTGATGAATAAGACCGCAATTGAATGTTGGAATATTCTAAAATATGAAATTGAGAGTATCATCGATAAATTTGTTCCCTTCCAAAAACAAGGAAAACGGTGTAGAAAGAAACACTTGTCAAAAGAGGCTATTAGAAAAATAATGCTAAAACAAACTATGTGGAGGGTTTATAGGCGTACCAGAAAGGACGAAGACTATGCAAAATACAAAGAGGCACTTAATGCAGCTACAACTGAAATCAGACAATCTAAAAGAAGCTATGAGCAAAAACTAGCATGTAACATAAAAAATGACAGCAAGAGTTTTTATGCATATGTCAGGAGTAAACAAAACGTACAAGACAAGGTTGGACCTCTAGAAGACAGTGCTGGAAATATAATATCACAGGGGTTTTTAATGGCGGAAGACCTAAATGGTTACTTCAGTTCAGTGTTTACCAAAGAAGATATTAGTTCATTACCAGTTGCTGATGCTAAATTTCAGGGGGCTAAATCTGACTATTTAGGTCCGTTAGTTGTAACTCCAGGATTGGTAGCTAAGAAAATAAAGGCAATGAAGGATAACAAATCACCGGGAGTGGATGGGATTCCTCCAAAATTACTAATGGAAACAGTAGAACAAATCAGTATACCACTTGCAAGAGTATTCAACTTGTCATTAAAAGAGGGAGTTGTTACGTTTGAATGGAAAGAAGCAAACATCATACCATTATTTAAAAAGGGTTCGAGAAATAAGTCAGAGAATTACAGACCAGTGAGTTTAACGTCAGTGATTTGTAAATTATTAGAAAGGTTAATTAAAGACCATATGGTGGACTTCCTCGTTAAGCATAAATTATTAAATTCATCTCAACATGGATTCCTTAAAGCGAGGTCATGCTTAACAAATATGTTATGTTTTTTGGAAGAAATCACTAAGTGGATAGACGTGGGATCGCCAGTAGATATTATCTACTTAGATTTTCAGAAAGCTTTTGACAAAGTGCCACATCAAAGATTACTACTTAAATTAAAAGCCCATGGTATCAGGGATAGCATAACTGACTGGATAGAACAATGGCTGACTGACAGAAGACAACGAGTTGTAGTAGATGGAGAAGTTTCAAATTGGAAATCGGTTTTGAGTGGGGTACCTCAAGGATCAGTATTAGGACCTATATTATTCTTAATTTATATCAATGACTTGGACGACAGTATAACAAGTAACGTACTGAAATTTGCGGATGACACAAAACTGTTTAGAAAGGTTAATACTGATGGTGATAAACAACATTTACAAAACGATCTAGACAGATTAGTGAAATGGTCTGAGAAATGGCAGATGTTGTTCAATTTTGGGAAATGTAAATGCCTACATACAGGACATAGGAACTTGAATGTAAACTATAGAATGGGAGATACTGTTCTGGGTACTACTGTAAAAGAAAAGGACTTAGGAGTTACAATAAGCGCTGATATGAAAGCTTCAGAGCAGTGTGGTATTGCAGCTTCAAAGGGTAATCAAATTCTTGGATTGATTAGAAGAAACATAACATACAAGGGAAAAAAGTTAATTATACCTCTTTATAAAGCAATAGTTAGACCTCATTTAGAATACTGTATACAAGCATGGAGACCATATCGTAAGAAGGATATAGATACGCTTGAACGCATACAAAGGAGAGCAACTAAAATGATTCCAGAACTGAGAGACCTTAGTTATGAAGAACGCCTGAAAGAATGTGGTTTAACAACTCTAGAGACAAGGAGGTTAAGAGGAGATCAGATTGAAGTTTTTAAGATATTGAATGGGTATGAAAATATTGATAGAAATATGTTTTTCTCACTCAAGAAGGATAGCAGAACTAGAGGACATGAGGTAAAATTAGTAAAGGATCAATGTAGATTGGACATCAGGAAGCACTCGTTCTCACAGAGGACAATAAATGAATGGAACAAATTGTCAACAGATTGTGTAACTGCTAGCAGCGTGAATATGTTTAAAAACAAGGTTGACACATATCTCAGGAGGGCGGGCTATAAGTAGATGAACATTGTTGGACTCTCGATAAGCCAATGGCTTCCTTGTCCACTTGCCATCTGGGCCTTTGGCTTGGATGGCAAATCTTGTTAAATCTTGTTAAATCTTGCTAAATCTGTGACTTCAGGTGTACACGAATGGAGAGTCGAAGGTGAAGAAGCGTTGCCTCTTCCTCATGAATGACCTACTTCTGTGTACTTCAGTCGTCATTAAGTAGGTTCATTGTCAGCATATTTATTTTTGTTTTCAATTATTAAAACTCACTTCATTCACATACTTAGTAGTACTCAACTGTACATCAACCTGATGTCCCTGTCAATCTTCTTTATATTTAAGGTAGTATTAACCATTCCACAGTTTGAATTTTTTTAATCAAGACATGGTTTATAATAAATAGATAAAATCTTTATTTCACACATAAAAATTGGCAATTGAACAAAATTAACAATACAGTTACTTGATTTTAATTGCATGTCTATGTTTTTGCTCACAATATTTGTATGTGTTACTGGAGTGAAAGTGATACTAGTGCGATGGGTGTTGATAGAGAGACAGAATCAGGGACGGTGGAGAGGTACAGGTACAAGTGGCACAGCCCAGTCACAGATGTCACAGTGGTGGATGAACCCCTAGGGTTCTCCCAGACGCCCCGGGGCGGCCCAGGCAAGACTGCAGTGGCACCCATGAAATCAGGTGGTGGGTGGAATAGTGCATGATATTTATTAGAAAGAATAATGAGACTTGTGTAGAGCAATGCCTTATTGCTTAAGTAATCCTCATTCAAATAATTGGGTAGTGATAATATTTCCATTTCAGAAGTGACATTTTATTTCACTCTTTCAAAGCAAAGCATTGGGTTTACGCCCCTCTACCATTCAGTGCTCAGGCCACATTACACTTAGCCCCTGGCAGACTGTGTCTGGATGCTTCAGACTGAAGCATCCAGCCACTGTGCAATCGCTGCATGAAAGCTGTTCATTCTTAAAAATCCATAACTGGAATGCCATCACTGGTGCTTGTTTATACAGCTCAGTGAACTAAGGCAGTGGGGAGTGAACAAAATTACAACAGTTTAGAAACTGCCGCAGTTGTTTAAGGAAAAATGTTATACGACTGCTCGAAGCATTAAACCATATTAGCTGCTGCATAAACCCATTAAGAGACTGAGACAGGTCTACAATAACTGTTGTGGATGTTTTGTGTCAGATGACTGGGCGGCCATGGTGGCCAGCGTCAGTGCGACTCATCCATTCAAGAAGGACATTGACAACATTCTTCATGATCTGCCCATCATCGAGAAGATCAGTGAACTAGTCGGTCAGCTCAACCTCCGCTACAAGGTATCAGTGAGATTAAACTTCCTTGAACTCTTACACACCCTTCGTCCAAGTTCATTGATCAGTGTGAATAAGGTAATGTGATTTAATATACAAAGACAGTTGCTATACTCAACAACGACATTTAACAGCAACAATCATTTATTGAATTGAACTAACTTTTGTTTTCAATCCCTTTGAAATAGTTATTCAAAGATTTGTAGTTGAATATGTTGAACTTTATTTGCTCACAGTGAACTGTAGTGTTTGTTGAAAGATACTGAACTTTGGAGACATTGAACTGTAAAGTATGTTGAAAGGTATTGAACTTTGGAGACATTGAACTGTAGAGTATGTTGAAATATACTGAACTTTGGAGACATTGAACTGTAGAGTATGTTGAAAGGTATTGAACTTTGGAGACATTGAACTGTAGAGTATGTTGAAATATACTGAACTTTGGAGACATTGAACTGTAGAGTATGTTGACAGGTATTGAACTTTGGAGACATTGAACTGTAGTGTTTGTTGAAAGATACTGAACTTTGGAGACATTGAACTGTAAAGTATGTTGAAAGGTATTGAACTTTGGAGACATTGAACTGTAAAGTATGTTAAAAGATACTGAACTTTGGAGACATTGAACTGTAAAGTTTGTTGAAAGGTATTGAACTTTGGAGACATTGAACTGTAGTGTTTGTTGAAAGATACTGAACTTTGGAGACATTGAACTGTAAAGTATGTTGAAAGGTATTGAACTTTGGAGACATTGAACTGTAGTGTTTGTTGAAAGATACTGAACTTTGGAGACATTGACCTGTAAAGTATGTTGAAAGGTATTGAACTTTGGAGACATTGAACTGTAGTGTTTGTTGAAAGATATTGAACTTTAGAAACATTGACCTGTAACCTGTATGAACTGTAGTGTTTGTTGAAAGATACTGAACTTTGGAGACATTGAACTGTAAAGTATGTTGAAAGGTATTGAAATTGGAGACATTGAACTGTAGAGTATGTTGAAATATACTGAACTTTGGAGACATTGAACTGTAGAGTATGTTGAAAGGTATTGAACTTTGGAGACATTGAACTGTAGAGTATGTTGAAATATACTGAACTTTGGAGACATTGAACTGTAGAGTATGTTGACAGGTATTGAACTTTGGAGACATTGAACTGTAGTGTTTGTTGAAAGATACTGAACTTTGGAGACATTGAACTGTAAAGTATGTTGAAAGGTATTGAACTTTGGAGACATTGAGCTGTAAAGTATGTTAAAAGATACTGAACTTTGGAGACATTGACCTGTAAAGTATGTTGAAAGGTATTGAACTTTGGAGACATTGAACTGTAGTGTTTGTTGAAAGATATTGAACTTTAGAGACATTGACCTGTAAAGTATGTTGAAAGGTATTGAACTTTGGAGACATTGAACTGTAGTGTTTGTTGAAAGATACTGAACTTTGGAGACATTGAACTGTAAAGTATGTTGAAAGGTATTGAACTTTGGAGACACTGAACTGTAGAGTATGTTGAAATATACTGAACTTTGGAGACATTGAACTGTAGAGTATGTTGAAAGGTATTGAACTTTGGAGACATTGAACTGTAGTGTTTGTTGAAAGATACTGAACTTTGGAGACATTGACCTGTAAAGTATGTTGAAAGGTATTGAACTTTGGAGACATTGAACTGTAGTGTTTGTTGAAAGATATTGAACTTTAGAGACATTGACCTGTAAAGTATGTTGAAAGGTATTGAACTTTGGAGACATTGAACTGTAGTGTTTGTTGAAAGATACTGAACTTTGGAGACATTGAACTGTAAAGTATGTTGAAAGGTATTGAACTTTGGAGACATTGAACTGTAGTGTTTGTTGAAAGATACTGAACTTTGGAGACATTGAACTGTAAAGTATGTTGAAAGGTATTGAACTTCGGAGACATTGAACTGTAGAGTTTGTTGAAAGATACTGAACTTTGGAGACATTGAACTGTAAAGTATGTTGAAAGGTATTGAACTTTGGAGACATTGAACTGTAGAGTATGTTGAAATATACTGAACTTTGGAGACATTGAACTGTAGAGTTTGTTGAAAGGTATTGAACTTTGGAGACATTGAACTGTAGTGTTTGTTGAAAGATACTGAACTTTGGAGACATTGACCTGTAAAGTATGTTGAAAGGTATTGAACTTTGGAGACATTGAACTGTAGTGTTTGTTGAAAGATACTGAACTTTGGAGACATTGAACTGTAAAGTATGTTGAAAGGTATTGAACTTTGGAGACATTGAACTGTAGTGTTTGTTGAAAGATACTGAACTTTGGAGACATTGAACTGTAAAGTATGTTGAAAGGTATTGAACTTTGGAGACATTGAACTGTAGAGTTTGTTGAAAGATACTGAACTTTGGAGACATTGAACTGTAAAGTATGTTGAAAGGTATTGAACTTTGGAGACACTGAACTGTAGAGTATGTTGAAATATACTGAACTTTGGAGACATTGAACTGTAGAGTATGTTGAAAGGTATTGAACTTTGGAGACATTGAACTGTAGTGTTTGTTGAAAGATACTGAACTTTGGAGACATTGACCTGTAAAGTATGTTGAAAGGTATTGAACTTTGGAGACATTGAACTGTAGTGTTTGTTGAAAGATATTGAACTTTAGAGACATTGACCTGTAAAGTATGTTGAAAGGTATTGAACTTTGGAGACATTGAACTGTAGTGTTTGTTGAAAGATACTGAACTTTGGAGACATTGAACTGTAAAGTATGTTGAAAGGTATTGAACTTTGGAGACATTGAACTGTAGTGTTTGTTGAAAGATACTGAACTTTGGAGACATTGACCTGTAAAGTATGTTGAAAGGTATTGAACTTTGGAGACATTGAACTGTAGTGTTTGTTGAAAGATACTGAACTTTGGAGACATTGAACTGTAAAGTATGTTGAAAGGTATTGAACTTTGGAGACATTGAACTGTAGAGTATGTTGAAATATACTGAACTTTGGAGACATTGAACTGTAGAGTATGTTGAAAGGTATTGAACTTTGGAGACATTGAACTGTAGTGTTTGTTGAAAGATACTGAACTTTGGAGACATTGACCTGTAAAGTATGTTGAAAGGTATTGAACTTTGGAGACATTGAACTGTAGTGTTTGTTGAAAGATACTGAACTTTGGAGACATTGAACTGTAAAGTATGTTGAAAGGTATTGAACTTTGGAGACATTGAACTGTAGTGTTTGTTGAAAGATACTGAACTTTGGAGACATTGAACTGTAAAGTATGTTGAAAGGTATTGAACTTTGGAGACATTGAACTGTAGAGTATGTTGAAATATACTGAACTTTGGAGACATTGAACTGTAGAGTATGTTGAAAGGTATTGAATTTCGGAGACATTGAACTGTAGAGTTTGTTGAAAGATACTGAACTTTGGAGACATTGAACTGTAAAGTATGTTGAAAGGTATTGAACTTTGGAGACATTGAACTGTAGAGTATGTTGAAATATACTGAACTTTGGAGACATTGAACTGTAGAGTATGTTGAAAGGTATTGAACTTTGGAGACATTGAACTGTAGTGTTTGTTGAAAGATACTGAACTTTGGAGACATTGACCTGTAAAGTATGTTGAAAGGTATTGAACTTTGGAGACATTGAACTGTAGTGTTTGTTGAAAGATACTGAACTTTGGAGACATTGAACTGTAAAGTATGTTGAAAGGTATTGAACTTTGGAGACATTGAACTGTAGTGTTTGTTGAAAGATACTGAACTTTGGAGACATTGAACTGTAAAGTATGTTGAAAGGTATTGAACTTTGGAGACATTGAACTGTAGAGTATGTTGAAATATACTGAACTTTGGAGACATTGAACTGTAGAGTATGTTAAAAGGTATTGATCTTTGGAGACATTGAACTGTAGAGTTTGTTGAAAGATACTGAACTTTGGAGATATTGAACTGTAAAGTATGTTGAAAGGTATTGAACTTTGGAGACATTGAACTGTAGAGTATGTTGAAATATACTGAACTTTGGAGACATTGAACTGTAGAGTATGTTGAAAGGTATTGATCTTTGGAGACATTGAACTGTAGAGTTTGTTGAAAGATACTGAACTTTGGAGACATTGAACTGTAAAGTATGTTGAAAGGTATTGAACTTTGGAGACATTGAACTGTAGAGTATGTTGAAATATACTGAACTTTGGAGATATTTAACTGTAGAGTATGTTGAAAGGTATTGATCTTTGGAGACATTGAACTGTAGAGTATGTTGAAAGATACTGAACTTTGGAGACATTGAACTGTAAAGTATGTTGAAAGGTATTGAACTTTGGAGACATTGAACTGTAGAGTATGTTGAAATATACTGAACTTTAGAGACATTGAACTGTAGAGTATGTTGAAATATACTGAACTTTGGAGACATTGAACTGTAAAGTATGTTGAAAGGTATTGAACTTTGGAGACATTGAACTGTAGAGTATGTTGAAAGGTATTGATCTTTGGAGACATTGAACTGTAGAGTATGTTGAAAGATACTGAACTTTGGAGACATTGAACTGTAAAGTATGTTGAAAGGTATTGAACTTTGGAGACATTGAACTGTAGAGTATGTTGAAATATACTGAACTTTGGAGACATTGAACTGTAGAGTATGTTGAAAGGTATTGATCTTTGGAGACATTGAACTGTAGAGTATGTTGAAAGATACTGAACTTTGGAGACATTGAACTGTAAAGTATGTTGAAAGGTATTGAAGTTTGGAGACATTGAACTGTAGAGTATGTTAAAAGATATTGAACTTTGGAGACATTGAACTGTAAAGTATGTTGAAAGATATTGAACTTTGGAGACATTGAACTGTAGTGTTGTAAACATTTAACTGTTTGTTTACCGTGACAAGACTAAGAAAATGTTAATGCCAGCCCATCCCTGAATTGGTTCAAAAACAGAATAGCCAGTCCAGGAGCATTATGTCAACATTGGACTCAAGATGGAAATTAGACAGTACAAAGCTAATTTGTTCAGGATTGTTGCAGAATGCCATATTGAACAACATGATAATGAATCCCCGAGTTTCCCCTGAGTGCGTCTGTCATAATGATGATGAGAACTATTATACTGGGTTAAAATCACTTCCGTTCATGAATGCTGCTGTCCAGTCATTGCGATAAAATGAAATCTTAACAAAAGCTATTAGCCATGACATCTCAAATGATAAACACAATTTTTTTACTGAAAATTGTCGCTTGTTAAATGTGTAATTTTGGGGTCAAATGTCAAATGTTTATGTTTTCACTGGCATTGTGGTTGTTATCACTTTAAAGCTTATGATCTACTTATGATCGACTTAAACAAAGCTGGCTATAAAATATCCAGTATGTGAAACACGTGTACTCCGGTAGGACAAATTTAAGGTCAAAATCCTAATCCATATAAAAAAAATTTGTGACACCCACTAGCATTATTCTTGATCACATTGAGTCATTTGGCATCTTCCCGTGGACGCAGGTATTGATTTCCTGACCACAAACATTCCCCATCTTGTAAAGTCGTGAGTCCATTTTTTTTTCCAAAACTAAACATGAAGACACGATTGTAACACTAGCCAAATGAAATTGGTATTTTACTATTGTGACACCAACACACATCATTTCTCGCCATATGGGGCCATTTTGTACCTGTCTGTAGGTACAAGCATTTATTTCCTGGCCAAAACCTTCTTCCACCCTATAAGGATACGGGTGCTGATTTTATCAAACAAATATACAGTAAGATAAAAAGTGTAACCCTTTAAACAAGTTAAATTTGTGTTTTTGCTATGCCACTGACATTACTCTTAGTCATTTTGAGCTAATTTGCATATCTCTATCGGTTCAGGTGTCGATTTCCTGGCCAAAAACTTCCGCATATTCAGCAAAAAAGGCACTGGCGACATTACAGGGTGGAGTATGTTTTGGCCAGAATATCAATACCTGCACCCACAGGCTAATGTTACTGAACGTCACAGTAGCAAGTCAAACCAACATCGTAAATAAAAGGTTATAATGTTATCCTAATATGTATTTGTTTGACAAAATGTGGACTCGCGACCTAATAGGGTGAGGTAGTGTTTTGGCCATGAAACCAATACCTACATCCACTGAGAGATGGCAAATTGCTAAACATGACCAAGAGTAATTAATGCAAATGGATGTCACAATACCACAACAAAAATGTATATGGTTAAAGGAGTACAATTAATGTGCGGCAGGTGTAGGGTGTCTATATATAGTACAAATCCAGCCCGACCAGTTGTCACAAATTAATATTTTGTGTTTATGGGAATACATAGGCCCCATAATTATTTCTTTAACCCATTAGAGCCCGCAACGGCCACGGCCGGCCACTCGGTCCAGTCCTGGAACGGCCGCCGGCTGCATACATGATCCACTATTAAAAAAAATCCTGGCGATTAACTACTGAACTAAATGCTACCAAATTATGCCACACCCTAGCGGATACATTTTGCAACAACATCAGCGCGTTACGTGCATAAGTTACCCTTTTTGAAATCTGGATTTTCATCGGTTTTGTTTATGCCATCTCGAAAAATTTTATTTCTATATTTGTCGTGATAAAATATGGTGTAACCTGAAAAATAACCGTCAGAATTTGATAATTTTAACAGTGGTGCAAAGCTAACACATATAGCCACAGTTTCTTCGCTGGGTTGCATAGTGTTATAGCATGGGATATCAGTTGCAAGGTAATAACTTTCAAAGTTTTAACAAACTTACTATTTTGTCTTTGCAAATTGTGATCAAATGTCGACATTTTATTAATATATCCTATTTCTATGTATACAGGCATGTGGAGAAATTTCTGAACACAAGGAGGTAAAATCGCTCGAAATTTGCCAGAAATCCTGGGAACAGGAGAACATGTTTTTATAAAATGCTGGGGCCTAATGGGTTAAGATAGGATTTTTACCTTTTGACCTTAAATCTGACCAACTGGGGGTACGTATATTTCACATACTAGATATTTATAGCTAGCTTTGTTCAGTAGATTATAAGCTTTAAATTCATACCAACCATGATGCCATAGTGTCTAAAATATTAATTTAACTTTTTGACCCCAAAATTACACATTTTTCTTTAATGAGTGATATTTTTTAGTGGACAAAATGTGTTTGTCATTTGTGATGTTATGGCTAATGGTTGTCAAGATTTCATGTTTTCACAATAACTGGATGGCAAAATTCATGAACGGAAGTGATTTCACCCAATGGCCTATGATCTATAATAGTTCTCACCAGACCTGGGACAGAAGTACTTTGTACTTATACTCTACATATTCAGATTTTACGACTACATTACGAATACATCTGAGTACTTTCTCAATATATGCTGTGAAAATTAATTTATTTGTAGTTAACAAAATTAAACTTTAAAAAAATACTTTGTTATTTCTGATTGATATGACTAAGATACCACCGAGTCCCACTACCTCCCTAGACGGTTACCCCCCTTACCATCCCTACACCCCCTTCCCCAAAGTGGCATTCTCCCATGACCGTTGCTTCCTCTGTAGAAGTAAGGTGACTCAAGTCAGACTGCCTCCTACACCAGTATAACCTGGTGCCAGTAGTCTGGCTAAAAAGTACAAAGTGGATTTTGAGTCTGTTGTATTGACATGGGCTAACCCTCTCAACAACTAGTAGTCTAGGAGCAGAAAATAAAAATAGAAAACTTCTAATATAAACAGATTACAAATTGCAACACTACCTTTGTGCATCAAAAGAAGACAAACTGACCTGATGTATCAGCAGGTAAATTGACCTGATGTATCAGCAGGTAAACTGACCTGATGTGTATCAGCAGGTAAATTGTTCTCGTGGTCTTTATTCAAAACAAGGACAATCAAACTTTATTCAAATTGCCACACATCCTCTTTGTTTCAATTTGGACAAATCTTCTCACCTCTACCCCTTCAAATGATGTACATGTTTAGGGGGGTAATGTTTATGTTATTTTTTAATATTTATAATATATGTACCATGTTGTTCCCAATACATGTGCAGTGCGCGAGTGCAAAGGCTTGAGTGCGCATCTATTAGTTCTCAAACGTGGGCCGAATCATAATCTGCTGCTGCTTCTAATTGTTTTGATGGTGCTAAATAAACTAAATGTAAGCCTACAATGAGGTGTTGCGTTGTTTGTTTTGCACTTAGTAAAGATGCAGTTTCAGCTCATCTACCAAAGCAAACGACACTTGATTGATACACTACAAAAACGCACGAGACAGACACTGAAAAAGCATGTTTGTTCGCGTTTTATTCTTCCAGACAAACAACGTTAGCCAGCCACCATGCAATTCTTTGAGCATCATTAAATAGACAGTTCAAACTAGCACACTTTGTTGACGGCGAGTGAGCAATAAATTAAAGCTAGTTCTAGTGCTTCCGCAGACATCTGGCGAAAGCCGCCAGTGGTGATACCAATGTGGTGCCATGTTGTGGCTAAAAACACACACAATGAATTATTTCTAAAAAGTCTGCAAGGTAACGCCAGTCACACCAGTACTGCGTTCATTTGCGTTTAGTGGTTTAGTGCGCCATCACTCCTGAAAATCTATTTTTGCCCACGGTTTCACTTCTCAAAAAGGGGAAGTGCATCTGTTAGGTAGTGCGCGTCTATAGGGAACAACACGATACTTGTACTCGTACTCGTACTCGTACTCGTACTCGTACTCGCACACATGGAAATGTAATAAATAATGTACTCGTACTTTTACTCGTATTTGTGAGAATGTACTCATACTCAACTTTTAGCAGTGTACTCGTACTCGTCCACCTCATACTTGTAGTTATGAAGGTCTGGTTCTCACACATCTAGCCTCATTGTGACAAATGGTTCTCACACATCTAGCCTCATTGTGACAAATGGTTCTCACACATCTAGCCTCATTGTGACAAATGGTTCTCACACATCTAGCCTAATTGTGACAAATGGTTCTCACACATCTAGTCTCATTGTGACAAATGGTTCTCACACATCTAGCCTAATTGTGACAAATGGTTCTCACACATCTAGCCTCATTGTGACAAATGGTTCTCACACATCTTTTGATTTGTTGTTCAATGTGGTATTTTGCAACTATTCTGAAAAAATGTGCTTTGTACTATTTATTTCCATGTTCTACCCTAATGCTCCTGTACTACTGGGCCCAAGAATGCTCCTGTACTACTGGGCCCAAGAATGCTCCTGTACTACTGGGCCCAAGAATGCTCCTGTACTACTGGGCCCAAGAATACTGTGCACTACCATAAACATATTATATGGGTATAGACAATGCATTGAAAGCCAACATTCGGTTCAGACTGAACGATTCAGTTACCATTAGAGTTTAAAGATTTCAGAATACCAACAAGTGACTGCCTACACATTCTGTATATGATGATGATGATGATGATGTTGTTGTTGTAGACCCTGAACCCTGACATAGTGAGTGATGTAGGTCGCCTCCTCCAGCTGTCTGTCAGACAGAAGTGTGATGTTGAGAGATGTCTTCTCCAGCTCTCTGTCCCAGTCAGGTAGGGCCTATACTCTGTCCCAGTCAGGTAGGGCCTACACTCTGTCCCAGTCAGGTAGGGCCTACACTCTGTCCCAGTCAGGTAGGGGCCTATACTCTGTCCCAGTCAGGTAGGGCCTACACTCTGTCCCAGTCAGGTAGGGCCTACACTCTGTCCCAGTCAGGTAGGGCCTATACTCTGTCCCAGTCAGGTAGGGCCTATACTCTGTCCCAGTCAGGTAGGGCCTACACTCTGTCCCAGTCAGGTAGGGCCTACACTCTGTCCCAGTCAGGTAGGGCCTACACTCTGTCCCAGTCAGGTAGGGCCTACACTCTGTCCCAGTCAGGTAGGGCCTATACTCTGTCCCAGTCAGGTAGGGCCTACACTCTGTCCCAGTCAGGTAGGGCCTACACTCTGTCCCAGTCAGGTAGGGCCTACACTCTGTCCCAGTCAGGTAGGGCCTACACTCTGTCCCAGTCAGGTAGGGCCTATACTCTGTCCCAGTCAGGTAGGGCCTATACTCTGTCCCAGTCAGGTAGGGCCTATACTCTGTCCCAGTCAGGTAGGGCCTACACTCTGTCCCAGTCAGGTAGGGCCTATACTCTGTCCCAGTCAGGTAGGGCCTACACTCTGTCCCAGTCAGGTAGGGCCTACACTCTGTCCCAGTCAGGTAGGGCCTACACTCTGTACCAGTCATGTAGGGCCTATACTCTGTCCCAGTCGGGTAGGGCCTACACTCTGCCCCAGTCAGGTAGGGCCTACACTCTGTCCCAGTCAGGTAGGGCCTACACTCTGTCCCAGTCAGGTAGGGCCTATACTCTGTCCCAGTCAGGTAGGGCCTATACTCTGTCCCAGTCAGGTAGGGCCTATACTCTGTCCCAGTCAGGTAGGGCCTACACTCTGTCCCAGTCAGGTAGGGCCTATACTCTGTCCCAGTCAGGTAGGGCCTACACTCTGTCCCAGTCAGGTAGGGCCTACACTCTGTCCCAGTCAGGTAGGGCCTACACTCTGTACCAGTCATGTAGGGCCTATACTCTGTCCCAGTCGGGTAGGGCCTACACTCTGCCCCAGTCGGGTAGGGCCTACACTCTGTCCCAGTCAGGTAGGGCCTACACTCTGTCCCAGTCAGGTAGGGCCTACACTCTGTCCCAGTCAGGTAGGGCCTACACTCTGTCCCAGTCAGGTAGGGCCTACACTCTGTCCCAGTCAGGTAGGGCCTACACTCTGTCCCAGTCGGGTAGGGCCATCACTATGTCCCAGTCAGGTAGGGCCTACACTCTCCCAGTCAGGGAGGGCCTACACTCTGTCCCAGTCGGGTAGGGCCTACACTCTGTCCCAGTCAGGTAGGGCCTACACTCTGTCCCAGTCAGGTAGGGCCTACACTCTGTCACAGTCAGGTAGGCCCTACACTCTGTCCCAGTCAGGTAGGGCCTACACTCTGTCACAGTCAGGTAGGGCCTACACTCTGTCCCAGTCAGGTTGGGCCTACACTCTGTCCCAGTCAGGTAGGGCCTACACTCTGTCCCAGTCGGGTAGGGTCTACACTCTGTCCCAGTCGGGTAGGGCCTACACTCTGTCCCAGTCAGGTAGGGCTTACACTCTGTCCCAGTCAGGTAGGGCCTACACTCTGTCCCAGTCGGGTAGGGCCTACGCTCTGTCCCAGTCAGGTAGGGCCTACACTCTGTCCCAGTCAGGTAGGGCCTATACTCTGTCCCAGTCAGGTAGGGCCTACACTCTGTCCCAGTCGGGTAGGGCCTACACTCTGTCCCAGTCGGGTAGGGCCTACACTCTGTCCCAGTCGGGTAGGGCCTACACTCTGTCCCAGTCGGGTAGGGCCTACACTCTGTCCCAGTCGGGTAGGGCCTACACTCTGTCCCAGTCGGGTAGGGCCTACACTCTGTCCCAGTCGGGTAGGGCCTACACTCTGTCCCAGTCAGGTAGGGCCTACACTCTGTCCCAGTCGGGTAGGGTCTACACTCTGTCCCAGTCGGGTAGGGCCTACACTCTGTCCCAGTCAGGTAGGGCTTACACTCTGTCCCAGTCAGGTAGGGCCTACACTCTGTCCCAGTCGGGTAGGGCCTACGCTCTGTCCCAGTCAGGTAGGGCCTATACTCTGTCCCAGTCAGGTAGGGCCTACACTCTGTCCCAGTCAGGTAGGGCCTACACTCTGTCCCAGTCGGGTAGGGCCTACACTCTGTCCCAGTCAGGTAGGGCCTACACTCTGTCCCAGTCGGGTAGGGCCTACACTCTGTCCCAGTCAGGTAGGGCCTACACTCTGTCCCAGTCGGGTAGGGCCTACACTCTGTCCCAGTCGGGTAGGGCCTACACTCTGTCCCAGTCGGGTAGGGCCTACACTCTGTCCCAGTCGGGTAGGGCCTACACTCTGTCCCAGTCGGGTAGGGCCTACACTCTGTCCCAGTCGGGTAGGGCCTACACTCTGTCCCAGTCGGGTAGGGCCTACACTCTGTCCCAGTCGGGTAGGGCCTACACTCTGTCCCAGTCGGGTAGGGTCTACACTCTGTCCCAGTCGGGTAGGGCCTACACTCTGTCCCAGTCAGGTAGGGCCTACACTCTGTCCCAGTCAGGTAGGGCCTACACTCTGTCCCAGTCGGGTAGGGCCTACGCTCTGTCCCAGTCAGGTAGGGCCTACACTCTGTCCCAGTCAGGTAGGGCCTACACTCTGTCCCAGTCAGGTAGGGCCTACACTCTGTCCCAGTCAGGTAGGGCCTACACTCTGTCCCAGTCGGGTAGGGCCTACACTCTGTCCCAGTCGGGTAGGGCCTACACTCTGTCCCAGTCGGGTAGGGCCTACACTCTGTCCCAGTCGGGTAGGGCCTACACTCTGTCCCAGTCGGGTAGGGCCTACACTCTGTCCCAGTCGGGTAGGACCTACACTCTGTCCCAGTCGGGTAGGACCTACACTCTGTCCCAGTCGGGTAGGACCTACACTCTGTCCCAGTCGGGGAGGACCTACACTCTGTCAAATGTCGAAGTTTACCTTCCTTAACATGGCTTTATCTTAAATTGATTGTTTTTCTTCATAATTTGATACAAGCAGACTGAGGAAGAATATATCTCAATAAATATGACACATCTGATTCAGAAATGTGTCTGCTGTACACAGGCTTCGTTGAATATTATTTTTAAATGTTTAAATTATGAAAACTTAGTGGTATAGCTGCAAGCACTAACAAGAACATTGATACAAATTACACATTGTCATACTGTACAAATTACACATTGTCATACTGTACAAATTACACATTGTCATACTGTACAAATTACACATTGTCATACTGTACAAATTACACATTGTCATACTGTACAAATTACACATTGTCATACTGTACAAATTACACATTGTCATACTGTACAAATTACACATTGTCATACTGTACAAATTACACATTGTCATACTGTACAAATTACACATTGTCATACTGTACAAATTACACATTGTCATACTGTACAAATTACACATTGTCATACTGTACAAATTACACATTGTCATACTGTACAAATTACACATTGTCATACTGTACAAATTACACATTGTCATACTGTACAAATTACACATTGTCATACTGTACAAATTACACATTGTCATACTGTACAAATTACACATTGTCATACTGTACAAATTACACATTGTCATACTGTACAAATTACACATTGTCATACTGTACAAATTACACATTGTCATACTGTACAAATTACACATTGTCATACTGTACAAATTACACATTGTCATACTGTACAAATTACACATTGTCATACTGTACAAATTACACATTGTCATACTGTACAAATTACACATTGTCATACTGTACAAATTACACATTGTCATACTGTACAAACTTGAGACTATTATGCGATGTTAATGATTTATGTTGTTTTTCTGTCAGGGGGCAGCACATGTTAATGTTGTGTGTTGTATTTCTGTCAGGGGCCAGGACATGTTAATGTTGTGTGTTGTATTTCTGTCAGGGGGCAGGACATGTTAATGTTGTGTGTTGTATTTCTGTCAGGGGGTAGGACATGTTAATGTTGTGTATTGTATTTCTGTCAGGGGGTAGGACATGTTAATGTTGTGTGTTGTATTTCTGTCAGGGGGCAGGACATGTTAATGTTGTGTGTTGTATTTCTGTCAGGGGGCAGCACATGTTAATGCTGTGTGTTGTATTTCTGTCAGGGGGCAGGACATGTTAATGTTGTGTGTTGTATTTCTGTCAGGGGGCAGGACATGTTAATGTTGTGTGTTGTATTTCTGTCAGGGGGCAGCACATGTTAATGTTGTGTGTTGTATTTCTGTCAGGGGGCAGGACATGTTAATGTTGTGTGTTGTATTTCTGTCAGGGGGCAGGACATGTTAATGTTGTGTGTTGTTTTTCTGTCAGGGGGCAGCACATGTTAATGTTGTGTGTTGTATTTCTGTCAGGGGGCAGGACATGTTAATGTTGTGTGTTGTATTTCTGTCAGGGGGCAGGACATGTTAATGTTGTATGTTGTATTTCTGTCAGGGGGTAGGACATGTTAATGTTGTGTGTTGTATTTCTGTCAGGGGGTAGGACATGTTAATGTTGTGTGTTGTATTTCTGTCAGGGGGCAGGACATGTTAATGTTGTGTGTTGTAATTCTGTCAGGGGGCAGGACATGTTAATGTTGTGTGTAGTATTTCTGTCAGGGGGTAGGACATGTTAATGTTGTGTGTAGTATTTCTGTCAGGGGGTAGGACATGTTAATGTTGTGTGTTGTATTTCTGTCAGGGGGTAGGCCATGTTAATGTTGTGTGTTGTATTTCTGTCAGGGGGCAGGACGTGTTAATGTTGTGTGTTGTATTTCTGTCAGGGGGTAGGACATGTTAATGTTGTGTGTTGTATTTCTGTCAGGGGGCAGGACATGTTAGTGTATAATCTTGTGTTTCTGCCAGGGGGTAGGGTGTGTTAATGTTGTGTGTTGTATTTCTGTCAAGGGGCAGGACATGTCAGTGTATCATGCTATGTTTCTGCCAGGGGTGCGGGGCGTGTGGTTCACACCCTGCAGGTTCACTCCCCCAGTGTGCGACACTTGTGGCTGCAAGACCTACACAACACGAAGCTGGCACTGGGTGAGTCAACTTCATTCCTACTCATTTTCACAGTTTTATTAACCATGAAAACGACCACATAGAGCTGCCAAACTTCTCATATATCTTGCTTGAAAAAACTTTATTGTCCATTAAGTGTTTCACATAAAACGGAAATTTTCCTTTGGGCTCACACTGTTAAGGTATAAACAATGAGACAAATGATTAATATATGAGACAAGTAAAACATACACATACAACATTACTCCTACTTCCATATAAAGATAAAAATTTACAAAAGCGAAAATTCGCTATCTCCTAATCCTTTGCCTAGCTTCGCGGAACTAGGCATTGAAGATTTGTAATTATTGTAATTATTTATCATTACATGGAATTAAGAGTAATGTTTGACCACGTGACGTGTAATATATATGGTAAATATATGAGGAGAAGTTTGGCGGCTCTAGGTGGTCGTTTTCATGGTTTGATCAGAAAGTAAATATCACAGTAGGAGTAGCGCTGATGGGTGGTGGTGATTTCAGCCCTCAGTGAATTCTGCCCAACTGCCACGTGCATGAATTTGATCACTTTATGATGGCATGAATGAGAGGTGAATTCGGCCGATGTTATTTTGGCTTGGTGATTTTGGTGACTGCGGTGAATAAAAGACCCTGTGTCACATTCAAAATGATCTACTGACTAAAAACACTGTATAGATCCAAGACTGTACAAGTTGCTCCATTGTATTCACAATACAATAATTAAAATCTTAAATATAGAAACAAGATATTATGATGATTTAATTTATTCAACTATATATAATGTTGTAGTTTTTGGTGAAATACATTATATGATATTAATTTTAAGGATACAACAAATTGTATAAGTTCTAATGATCATCTCGTTGACTACGTGTTAAAATGGTAAAATATGGCGCTGTATTTGATGTGAAAGGAAACAAAAGCTATAGAAGAGGTTGTAAAGTTACAATTTTGTGTTAATGTTGAACTAAATCAAATGACAAATAAGAGAATATTCACAGTATATATAATATATATATATATTCACAGTAAGACACACATTAAGCTTCAATGTGCTCAGTACACAATCGTTTGGGCTGAGATCACTATGTCCGTTGTGCTATGAGGCCGAAGTCACCAGAATTGCAGGTCAAAGTGTCCAAAGAATGGTGTCCAAATTCACCGGGGACGAATTCACCGTGGGTCGACATCACCTGTATTCGTGCTGACAGTTGGCTGCCTGTGTTCTACGGATTGTTGACATCAACATACCTTACACTACTTGGAATAATGTGGGCACAACATCCTCTTACAAAGAGATTTTAGCTCCAGGATAACCCAGGGCTGCCATCTTCTCGCAGTCGAAACAAGTTTTCTCAAAGTGAGCAAAGCCGGCTGTGTTTCATCGGCTTGAAGTTTTTTTTTTTTTTAAAGTTGGCTGCGTAGGGAACTTAAACCCACTACATGTTACTCTATTCTTACTACTGTTTGCATTACAATCGAATGTCACGCAATAAAGCATACTGAAGCTCACTTCTAAATAATCACTATCGCTGTCAACAGTACAGTGAATGAATGGAAAACCCCAGTGTCGTTACACTTGTCATCAGTGACATCACGATGAAGCAAAAAAGGGAAATATGCATAATCGAGGCAGGCCGGTAGAACAGAGTATTATTTGGAATTGGAATTATTAATTGAATTCTAATGAATTTTTTGGTGTTGTTAAAATGAACTAAAACCACCAGATATAATATAATATGATTTCATGCAATCGTTGTCTTTATTCCCTTTAAGTGACTGATTCATGAAAGCGAATTTCTGAGAGAGAAAATGGACTCAGAATAACGCTGAAGTGAATATACGTCACAATTGTGTTTTATTCCATCCATACTGAATTACTATGTAATAGCTATGACATTTCGTAAATTGGTATTTTTTTAATGATACATTTTTTAGATAGACAAAAGTCACAACACAACATAAATCTTGCACTTGTCCAGCTAGCAATGGCTATATTCACTTGTCCAGGTAGCAATGGCTATATTCACTTGTCCAGGTAGCAATGGCTATATTCAGTATTTAAGTTTATGTCATGTTTTACCGTTTTGCCTGTATGATGTAACATTGATCTATAGTAAAAAAAGTCTTTTCTGGAAAATCTTTTATTTTACACCTCTTTTCATGTATCTGATTCTAGTAACTGGCAGGCGTGATTCTAGTAACTGGCAGGCGTGATTCTAGTAACTGGCAGGCGTGATTCTAGTAACTGGCGGGCGTGATTCTAGTAACTGGCGGGCGTGATTCTAGTAACTGGCAGACGTGATTCTAGTAACTGGCGGGCGTGATTCTAGTAACTGGCGGGCATGATTCTAGTAACTGGGGGGCATGATTCTAGTAACTGGCGGGCGTGATTCTAGTAACTGGTGGGCGTGATTCTAGTAACTAGCGGGCGTGATTCTAGTAACTGGTGGGCATGATTCTAGTAACTGGCCGGCATGATTCTAGTAACTGGCGGGCATGATTCTAGTAGCTGGCGGGCGTGATTCTAGTAACTGGCGGGCGTGATTCTAGTAACTGGCGGGCGTGATTCTAGTAACTGGCAGGCATGATTCTAGTAATTGGCAGGCGTGATTCTAGTAACTGGCGGGCGTGATTCTAGTAACTGGGCGGCGTGATTCTAGTAACTGGCAGGCGTGACTCTAGTAACTGGCAGGCGTGATTCTAGTAACTGGCGGGCGTGATTCTAGTAACTGGCGGGCGTGATTCTAGTAACTGGCAGACGTGATTCTAGTAACTGGCGGGCATGATTCTAGTAACTGGCGGGCATGATTCTAGTAACTGGCCGGCATGATTCTAGTAACTGGCGGGCATGATTCTAGTAGCTGGCGGGCGTGATTCTAGTAACTGGCGGGCGTGATTCTAGTAACTGGCGGGCGTGATTCTAGTAACTGGCAGGCGTGATTCTAGTAATTGGCAGGCGTGATTCTAGTAACTGGCGGGCGTGATTCTAGTAACTGGGCGGCGTGATTCTAGTAACTGGCAGGCGTGACTAGTAACTGGCAGGCGTGATTCTAGTAATTGGCAGGCGTGATTCTAGTAACTGGCGGGCGTGATTCTAGTAACTGGGCGGCATGATTCTAGTAACTGGCAGGCGTGACTCTAGTAACTGGCAGGCGTGATTCTAGTAACTGGCAGGGGTGATTCTAGTAACTGGCGGGCGTGATTCTAGTAACTGGCGGGCGTGATTCTACTAAGCAGTGTATTTACGTCCCAACCATCTTTATTCTACTAAACGGCTGATTCTGTTGTCCATGGTTCTGTTAAGTGGAGCCCACTGTAGCAATACTTCAATGTGCCTTCATCATGAGAGAGAATATATAGACTTGTATTTCTTCTCCAATAGAGCCATTTAACACTCCTGGCTGGTCAGTGCCAGAGAATGAGCAGGAGCTCATGTCCAGGCGTCCACTCTTCATGCGGCCAATGCTCATGGACGTCACCAAGCAGGAGACAAAGGTCAGTACCGTAGTGACCGGTCATTGGTAGGTTTCACCCTGGTGACACTGTACACTGGTCAACTTACACATTTAGACTTGTCATGGAGTGCGGGCAGTCTTCAAAGGTCTTAAATTGGCTTTGAAAAGCCTAAAGTCAGGCTATAATTCAACTAAGGTGGAATGGACTGGGTATCGATGAGTGATATGTTCCTTTAATCAGTTGATACAGTTTGATCTCCAAATAAATCAATAGCTCCTACGGGGTGTTTGAACAAAAATGTCTTTGTTATTTTGTATTGTCATGGAAGGGTCTCAAATTGTTGAAGTATTGGTCTTAAAAGCTGTTTAATGTGACCAGCACAAAGCCACAGACGTCATATATGTTTCAGTGTACAGCCAAATGTGACCAGCACAAAGCCACAGACGTCATATATGTTTCAGTGTACAGCCAAATGTCATTGACAGATACAAACAAATGGTGAAAAGAAACTTATTACAATAATTTTCTGTGTATAATATGCATTTTTTCCCTTGTTTACTTAAAAGTCCATGTTTATGTTATACACGGTAACAAGGCTAAAAAAATGTTGTCGGACCAAGTAAACGATAATCAGGAACTGTAGATTGGCCTAAATTATTTACGCTGCTAAACGATAATTGTTACCTATTTTTTTCTATGTCATTGCATTCATTCAATCATTTCACGTACAAAAAACATATATTCTTTTTAAATATTGTGTTTTTGGGGTCTAAGTAGCACTGCGGAATGAGCGATAATATAAGCTGCTCACTGCAGAAGACGTTGATGCAACGTGGCGCTACTTGGACCTAAAACGTGCATCAGGCCAAGTAACGCTCTAAACCAGGCTTCAACCAAACTATCATAAGTGGACAAATCAGGGGTTGATGCTAAAATGTTGGGGTGCGTATTATACATGGTAATATAAAAATGTTTTCAGATTTGAGCAAAAAGTCAGGGTGCGTGTTATACTTGAAGGCATATTATACACGCAGAATTACGGTACTTACAACTAAGAGACAAATCACATTTTGGGATGATGATGCGGTTTATATTTGCCCCACAGTAAAAGAAGTTGATTCTGCAGGGAAAGTCTTTATATTTCAGCAACAAACTAGCGTTTTCAGGTGCAGTTGTGTAGTTATTGTTTTGCTACGACCGTGGGGAAAGTTGTTATATATTATGTGTCCTTATTAAAACACTGGTTGTATTTCAATAGTGGTGGTTTATTGGGGATAATTTAAAGACCAAGTCAACACTTAGACATTGTAGCAAGTGTGTAATTCATTGATACAAGGTTTGTTAATATAAAAAATGTAGCAAAAACCATCCAACATTTATTAAAGGTTCCTCTTCAATTAATTTTTTGCTAGTTTCATTTCAAATTAATTTTGCAAAAAATCAAACGACTGCAACATGCTAGCTCATTTGTGTAACGTTTATATGTACTTTCTGTGAAATCATCAGACAAACGATTAAATTAGTTTGGTCAAACATTAATTGTGTGAGTGAAAAGTGAAAATGGAAACACTGAAAACTCATGAATCTCAACGTTGGTCAAATTTCGTACCTTGTCATGTGATCGGTGAGAGGATGGAAGTCACGCCCATGATCAGCACTGACCCGCAAAATGTTTACCATTTTGGATATCCACTATTTTGGACCTTACCAGACCTTACTAAACTCAATTCTTTCAATGATTTGAACAGAAATACGCATTGTTTTATTAAATCGACTGCAGATATTACTTAAACTATTCACACATTGCATACTTGGACATTAGTGAACAGGATTCATGATAGGCTAAATCAGTTGAAGATGGAGTTTAACTTTGTCCAGTAACAGAAGAGACAGTAAAAGTCGTTGGTCCCCTCCATATGCCAATGCAGGGGAAGTCAAAGATCTCACATGGGAAAATGTAAACCTGTTCTGGACTGACTGACTCTAATCTGAAAATATGATGGGCGCTGCAATAGCAACTGTGTAAAAACATCCTACAAGAGCACATGTGAGTAAATGAATGATGTTGTAATGAAGAACTAGAATGACGGTAGCTGTTGCCGGTCATCGTCATGTGAGTTGGATGACTGTGAAGGAGTCAGTGTACTAAGTGCCCTGTAGGCAGTGGCTGTCTAATGGTGTTGTGTGTTGTGTTGAATGCAGAAACTCAAGAGGAGGCCATCGATGGTAAGAGGCTGGAAACTTGCTTCAGGGTGTGGCTCTGTCCCTGCTGCGACACACAGTTGGGGTCAAATATGCTTTTCTCAATCAAATACATTGCATTTTCAAATGTCAAATGCATGTACAATACACTTGATCATATGTACAATACACTTGATCATATGTACAATACACTTGATCATATGCAAATACACTGTATAAAATATCAACTACACAGGATATAATACAACCTGTCAATTACAGATATTCTCGTATTTTCATATTTTATGCTTAATACAGTACTCTAGGTGTTTATCTTAGATGAGATATTTGCATTTTTGGTGTACAAAATGTAGGGAAGGTATAGAAATGATTACACAAACGAAGAAGTGGGTTATGTTAGGCTGGTATACAGTTATCAATATGTAAGATCATAAATAAAGAAGTGGGTTATGTTACGCAGGTATACAGTTACCAATATGTAAGATCATAAATAAAGAAGTGGGTTATGTTAGGCAGGTATACAGTTACCAATATGTAAGATCCTAAATGAAGAAGTGGGTTGTGTTAGGCAGGTATACAGTTATCAATATGTAAGATCATAAATAAAGAAGTGGGTTATGTTAGGCAGGTATACAGTTACCAATATGTAAGATCATAAATAAAGAAGTGGGTTATGTTAGGCAGGTATACAGTTATCAATATGTAAGATCATAAATAAAGAAATGGGTTATGTTAGGCAGATATATAGTTACCAATATGTAAGATCCTAAATGAAGAAGTGGGTTATGTTAGGCAGGTATACAGTTATCAATATGTAAGATCATAAATAAAGAAGTGGGTTTTGTTAGGCAGATATACAGTTACCAATATGTAAGATCCTAAATGAAGAAATGGGTTATGTTAAGCAGGTATGCAGTTATCAATATGTAAGATCATAAATAAAGAAGTGGGTTATGTTAGGCAGGTATACAGTTATCAATATGTAAGATCATAAATAAAGAAATGGGTTATGTTAGGCAGGTATACAGTTACCAATATGTAAGGTCCTAAATGAAGAAGTGGGTTATGTTAGGCTGGTATACAGTTATCAATATGTAAGATCATAAATAAAGAAGTGGGTTATGTTAGGCAGGTATACAGTTATCAATATGTAAGATCATAAATAAAGAAGTGGGTTGTGTTAGGCAGGTATACAGTTATCAATATGTAAGATCATACATGAAGAAGTGGGATATGTTAGGCAGGTATACAGTTATCAATATGTAAGATCATAAATAAAGAAGTGGGTTGTGTTAGGCAGGTATACAGTTATCAATATGTAAGATCATACATGAAGAAGTGGGATATGTTAGGCAGGTATACAGTTATCAATATGTAAGATCATTAATAAAGAAGTGGGTTATGTTAGGCAGGTATACAGTTATCAATATGTAAGATCCTAAATAAAGAAGTGGGTTATGTTAGGCAGGTATACAGTTATCAATATGTAAGATCATAAATGAAGAAGTGGGTTATGTGAGGCTGGTATACAGTTATCAATATGTAAGATCATAAATGAAGAAGTGGGTTATGTTAGGCAGGTATACAGTTATCAATATGTAAGATCATAAATAAAGAAGTGGGTTATGTTAGGCAGGTATACAGTTACCAGTATGTAAGATCCTAAATGAAGAAGTGGGTTGTGTTAGGCAGGTATACAGTTATCAATATGTAAGATCATTAATAAAGAAGTGGGTTATGTTAGGCAGGTATACAGTTATCAATATGTAAGATCCTAAATAAAGAAGTGGGTTATGTTAGGCAGGTATACAGTTATCAATATGTAAGATCATAAATGAAGAAGTGGGTTATGTGAGGCTGGTATACAGTTATCAATATGTAAGATCATAAATGAAGAAGTGGGTTATGTTAGGCAGGTATACAGTTATCAATATGTAAGATCATAAATAAAGAAGTGGGTTATGTTAGGCAGGTATACAGTTACCAGTATGTAAGATCCTAAATGAAGAAGTGGGTTATGTTAGGCAGGTATACAGTTATCAATATGTAAGATCATAAATAAAGAAGTGGGTTATGTTAGGAAGGTATACAGTTATCAATATGTAAGATCATAAATAAAGAAGTGGGTTATGTTAGGCAGGTATACTGTTACCAATATGTAAGATCATAAATAAAAAAGTGGGTTGTGTTAGGCAGGTATACAGTTATCAATATGTAAGATCCTAAATAAAGAAGTGGGTTGTGTTAGGCAGATATACAGTTATCAATATGTAAGATCCTAAATAAAGAAGTGGGTTGTGTTAGGCAGGTATACAGTTATCAATATGTAAGATCATAAATAAAGAAGTGGGTTATGTTAGGCAGGTATACAGTTATCAATATGTAAGATCATACATGAAGAAGTGGGATATGTTAGGCAGGTATACAGTTATCAATATGTAAGATCCTAAATAAAGAAGTGGGTTAAGTTAGGCAGGTATACAGTTATAAATATGTAATATCTTAAATGAAGAAGTGGGTTATGTGAGGCTGGTATACAGTTATCAATATGTAAGATCATAAATGAAGAAGTGGGTTATGTTAGGCAGGTATACAGTTATCAATATGTAAGATCCTAAATGAAGAAGTGGGTTATGTTAGGCAGGTATACAGTTATCAATATGTAAGATCCTAAATGAAGAAGTGGGTTATGTTAGGCAGGTATACAGTTATCAATATGTAAGATCATAAATAAAGAAGTGGGTTATGTTAGGCAGGTATACAGTTATCAATATGTAAGATCATACATAAAGAAGTGGGTTATGTTAGGCAGGTATACAGTTACCAATATGTAAGATCCTAAATGAAGAAGTGGGTTATGTTAGGCAGGTATACAGTTATCAATATGTAAGATCATAAATAAAGAAGTGGGTTATGTTAGGCAGGTATACAGTTACCAATATGTAAGATCATAAATAAAGAAGTGGGTTGTGTTAGGCAGGTATACAGTTATCAATATGTAAGATCATAAATAAAGAAGTGGGTTATGTTAGGCAGGTATACAGTTATCAATATGTAAGATCATACATAAAGAAGTGGGTTATGTTAGGCAGGTATACAGTTACCAATATGTAAGATCCTAAATGAAGAAGTGGGTTATGTTAGGCAGGTATACAGTTATCAATATGTAAGATCCTAAATGAAGAAGTGGGTTATGTTAGGCAGGTATACAGTTATCAATATGTAAGATCATAAATAAAGAAGTGGGTTATGTTAGGCAGGTATACAGTTACCAATATGTAAGATCATAAATAAAGAAGTGGGTTGTGTTAGGCAGGTATACAGTTATCAATATGTAAGATCATAAATAAAGAAGTGGGTTGTGTTAGGCAGGTATACAGTTATCAATATGTAAGATCATAAATAAAGAAGTGGGTTATGTTAGGCAGGTATACAGTTATCAATATGTAAGATCATAAATAAAGAAGTGGGTTATGTTAGGCAGGTATACAGTTACCAATATGTAAGATCATAAATAAAGAAGTGGGTTGTGTTAGGCAGGTATACAGTTATCAATATGTAAGATCATAAATAAAGAAGTGGGTTGTGTTAGGCAGGTATACAGTTATCAATATGTAAGATCATAAATACAGAAGTGTGTTATGTTAGGCAGGTATACAGTTATCTATATGTAAGATCATAAATAAAGAAGTGGGTTGTGTTAGGCAGGTATACAGTTATCAATATGTAAGATCATAAATAAAGAAGTGGGTTATGTTAGGCAGGTATACAGTTATCAATATGTAAGATCATACATGAAGAAGTGGGATATGTTCGGCAGGTATACAGTTATCAATATGTAAGATCCTAAATAAAGAAGTGGGTTGTGTTAGGCAGGTATACAGTTATCAATATGTAAGATCCTAAATAAAGAAGTGGGTTGTGTTAGGCAGGTATACAGTTATCAATATGTAAGATCATAAATAAAGAAGTGGGTTATGTTAGGCAGGTATACAGTTATCAATATGTAAGATCATGAATGAAGAAGTGGGTTATGTTAGGCAGGTATACAGTTACCAATATGTAAGATCTTAAATGAAGAAGTGGGTTGTGTTAGGCAGGTATACAGTTATCAATATGTAAGATCATAAATGAAGAATTGGGTTATGTTAGGCAGGTATACAGTTATCAGTATGTAAGATCATAAATGAAGAAGTGGGTTATGTTAGGTAGGTATACAGTTATCAATATGTAAGATCCTAAATAAAGAAGTGGGTTATGTTAGGCAGGTATACAGTTACCAATATGTAAGATCCTAAATGAAGAAGTGGGTTATGTTAGGCAGGTATACAGTTATCAATATGTAAGTTCATAAATAAAGAAGTGGGTTATGTTAGGCAGGTATACAGTTATCAATATGTAAGATCATAAATAAAGAAGTGGGTTATGTTAGGCAGGTATACAGTTACCAATATGTAAGATCCTAAATGAAGAAGTGGGTTATGTTAGGCTGGTATACAGTTATCAATATGTAAGATCATAAATGAAGAAGTGGGTTATGTTAGGCAGGTATACAGTTATCAATATGTAAGATCCTAAATAAAGAAGTGGGTTATGTTAGGCTGGTATACAGTTATCAATATGTAAGATCATAAATAAAGAAGTGGGTTATGTTAGGCAGGTATACAGTTATCAATATGTAAGATCCTAAATGAAGAAGTGGGTTATGTTAGGCAGGTATACAGTTATCAATATGTAAGATCATAAATGAAGAAGTGGGTTATGTTAGGCAGGTATACAGTTATCAATATGTAAGATCATGAATGAAGAAGTGGGTTATGTTAGGCAGGTATACAGTTACCAATATGTAAGATCTTAAATGAAGAAGTGGGTTATGTTAGGCAGGTATACAGTTATCAATATGTAAGATCATAAATAAAGAATTGGGTTATGTTAGGCAGGTATACAGTTATCAGTATGTAAGATCATAAATGAAGAAGTGGGTTATGTTAGGTAGGTATACAGTTATCAATATGTAAGATCCTAAATAAAGAAGTGGGTTATGTTAGGCAGGTATACAGTTACCAATATGTAAGATCCTAAATGAAGAAGTGGGTTATGTTAGGCAGGTATACAGTTATCAATATGTAAGTTCATAAATAAAGAAGTGGGTTATGTTAGGCAGGTATACAGTTATCAATATGTAAGATCATAAATAAAGAAGTGGGTTATGTTAGGCAGGTATACAGTTACCAATATGTAAGATCTTAAATAAAGAAGTGTGTTATGTTAGGTAGGTATACAGTTATCAATATGTAAGATCATAAATAAAGAAGTTGGTTGTGTTAGGCAGGTATACAGTTATCAATATGTAAGATCATAAATAAAGAAGTGGGTTATGTTAGGCTGGTATATAGTTATCAATATGTAAGATCCTAAATGAAGAAGTGGGTTATGTTAGGCTGGTATACAGTTTTCAATATGTAAGATCATAAATGAAGAAGTGGGTTATGTTAGGCAGGTATACAGTTATCAATATGTAAGATCCTAAATGAAGAAGTGGGTTATGTTAGGCTGGTATACAGTTATCAATATGTAAGATCCTAAATAAAGAAGTGGGTTATGTTAGGCAGGTATACAGTTATCAATATGTAAGATCCTAAATAAAGAAGTGGGTTATGTTAGGCTGGTATACAGTTATCAATATGTAAGATCATAAATAAAGAAGTGGGTTATGTTAGGCAGGTATACAGTTATCAATATGTAAGATCCTAAATGAAGAAGTGGGTTATGTTAGGCAGGTATACAGTTATCAATATGTAAGATCATAAATGAAGAAGTGGGTTATGTTAGGCAGGTATACAGTTATCAATATGTAAGATCATGAATGAAGAAGTGGGTTATGTTAGGCAGGTATACAGTTACCAATATGTAAGATCTTAAATGAAGAAGTGGGTTGTGTTAGGCAGGTATACAGTTATCAATATGTAAGATCATAAATGAAGAATTGGGTTATGTTAGGCAGGTATACAGTTATCAATATGTAAGATCATGAATGAAGAAGTGGGTTATGTTAGGCAGGTATACAGTTACCAATATGTAAGATCTTAAATGAAGAAGTGGGTTGTGTTAGGCAGGTATACAGTTATCAATATGTAAGATCATAAATGAAGAATTGGGTTATGTTAGGCAGGTATACAGTTATCAATATGTAAGATCATGAATGAAGAAGTGGGTTATGTTAGGCAGGTATACAGTTACCAATATGTAAGATCTTAAATGAAGAAGTGGGTTGTGTTAGGCAGGTATACAGTTATCAATATGTAAGATCATAAATGAAGAATTGGGTTATGTTAGGCAGGTATACAGTTATCAGTATGTAAGATCATAAATGAAGAAGTGGGTTATGTTAGGTAGGTATACAGTTATCAATATGTAAGATCCTAAATAAAGAAGTGGGTTATGTTAGGCAGGTATACAGTTACCAATATGTAAGATCCTAAATGAAGAAGTGGGTTATGTTAGGCAGGTATACAGTTATCAATATGTAAGTTCATAAATAAAGAAGTGGGTTATGTTAGGCAGGTATACAGTTATCAATATGTAAGATCATAAATAAAGAAGTGGGTTATGTTAGGCAGGTATACAGTTACCAATATGTAAGATCCTAAATGAAGAAGTGGGTTATGTTAGGCTGGTATACAGTTATCAATATGTAAGATCATAAATGAAGAAGTGGGTTATGTTAGGCAGGTATACAGTTATCAATATGTAAGATCCTAAATAAAGAAGTGGGTTATGTTAGGCTGGTATACAGTTATCAATATGTAAGATCATAAATAAAGAAGTGGGTTATGTTAGGCAGGTATACAGTTATCAATATGTAAGATCCTAAATGAAGAAGTGGGTTATGTTAGGCAGGTATACAGTTATCAATATGTAAGATCATAAATGAAGAAGTGGGTTATGTTAGGCAGGTATACAGTTATCAATATGTAAGATCATGAATGAAGAAGTGGGTTATGTTAGGCAGGTATACAGTTACCAATATGTAAGATCTTAAATGAAGAAGTGGGTTGTGTTAGGCAGGTATACAGTTATCAATATGTAAGATCATAAATGAAGAATTGGGTTATGTTAGGCAGGTATACAGTTATAAATATGTAAGATCATGAATGAAGAAGTGGGTTATGTTAGGCAGGTATACAGTTACCAATATGTAAGATCTTAAATGAAGAAGTGGGTTGTGTTAGGCAGGTATACAGTTATCAATATGTAAGATCATGAATGAAGAAGTGGGTTATGTTAGGCAGGTATACAGTTACCAATATGTAAGATCTTAAATGAAGAAGTGGGTTGTGTTAGGCAGGTATACAGTTATCAATATGTAAGATCATAAATGAAGAATTGGGTTATGTTAGGCAGGTATACAGTTATCAATATGTAAGATCATAAATGAAGAATTGGGTTATGTTAGGCAGGTATACAGTTATCAGTATGTAAGATCATAAATGAAGAAGTGGGTTATGTTAGGTAGGTATACAGTTATCAATATGTAAGATCCTAAATAAAGAAGTGGGTTATGTTAGGCAGGTATACAGTTACCAATATGTAAGATCCTAAATGAAGAAGTGGGTTATGTTAGGCAGGTATACAGTTATCAATATGTAAGTTCATAAATAAAGAAGTGGGTTATGTTAGGCAGGTATACAGTTACCAATATGTAAGATCCTAAATGAAGAAGTTGGTTATGTTAGGTAAGTAAAGTTACCAATATGTACGATCCTAAAATGTGCATTTTCACACAGGTCAAATACCCCAAATAATACTTGCTGTAATTGATGTGTTTGACCAAATTAACGAAATATAAACATCAAATACAAATGCAGGTTTACAGAAAGCATCAACTACAAATATACAAAATCAGCTTATTTAAATACATATGTGTATTTGACCCTAACTGTAACAGTTGGACAAACAGAATAGCAGCATCTTCTTCAGTATCTTATCACACAGGACGTTCATATAAAATGTTTAAATGCCCTTACACTGGAACGCAACTTGGAAAAGTCTAAGTTGGTATTTTGAGATGTTTCAAGGGTCACTGTGTCTTGTGTGTATTTGATGGAAGGGATGCAAACAGACGGTTGCTATACTCTTGGGTTAGATTATGTTTTATGTCCAGTTTCTATTCTTGCTTTGTGCCTCCTAAACACCAACTATGTTTCATGTTTTCACCGCGATGCTCTTCTGTGTATTGGGTGAGCTAAATACTGAGGGATTTCCTTATTTTATATGCTTTGATCACTTTTACTTCTCTTGCCGTAGCAGTTTCTGTTTTGCACACGTCAGCTTGTGGGTTCATGCACGCTTCGGTAGATATAGAAATGTTTGGCACAAAACACTGAATATGGCAGCAACTAGTGTTAGACATTTAGTGCAGTCATTCAGATCAGTCTCTTAAAGTGGCTGGGATAAAATGCCTCTACGTGTAATTCATATATGTATGTATGACTTTTCACTCATAATTATATTTAAAATATCAGCCTTTGATCCATCTCGTTTTAAATTGTTCACTCATGCTTGTTAAATGTTGTTTTCTAGTTATAAACAGCCTTTTGCCACGATGGCCACCAATAATTCTCTTAATATGGATTGGAAACTTAAGAAAGAAACAGAGCTGCAAATTCTTGGTTATTTGTAACTTACTGTATTCTTGATTTCTGACTCTGCTGTATAAATTCTGCACCTACTGTTCATGTGTAGCATTAATATATGTCTCTATGAAATCTAATGGGTGGCACCACTTTCTTGCTAACAAATGTCTTGGAAATTGGAGTTGAATTAAGTTAGATATTAGCTGAGTTTGTATGGTTTTTAAATAATTAAAACAATGTTAATTAAACAATCTACAGAGACATCCTCTGAAAGTTTATAAATAAGATGTGACCTTTTAAAATTAGACTAATGGAAGTTACAAGTTAATAATTTGTGTTGAGTAATTGCAGCAAGCAATGTAAAGTTGATTTCTTAACAAATATAATTTACCGTGGGGTTAAACGTAAAATGCTCTGAGGTGTTCTAAAAACTTATTACTGTAACTCTAACTAAGAACGTATTACTGTAACTCTAACTAAGAACTTATTACTGTAACTCTAACTAAAAACTTATTACTGTAACTCTAACTAAGAACTTATTACTGTAACTCTAACTACGAATGATGACAAACATTCCTTGCTAGTTCAGGAACTACATGTTCTGTGTCAAGACATTAAAGGTTAGTTAACGACATGTCTTTTGTTAACGATTCATACATTGTTTTAACTTATTTTTTACTACAATAAACGGGTCAAAATATTCCATCAACCAATTTCTGGAGACTTTTGAGTTCTCACGGAGACAAGTGTTATTTGTCCTTGTACGTTGTGTACTTTCTGTTGTCTGCAGAAACTGCTGCGGAAGAAGTCATTCAAAGCAGTGGTAAGACTCACTGTACTTCTTGGTGTCTGTAGTACTAGTAGCGTAGCGTTGTTGACTCTGTCACCTCATGATGTATCTTCTTGCATTGTGTTTGCTGGCCCACAACTTGGTGTCTGTAGTACTAGTAGCGTGCCCACAACTTTTTGTGTGTGTTGAATAGAGCTAGTGTTTCACTTAAGGGTGCCTGGTGCCCAGTGGTATTAGTTAAAACTTGTGATTGGCAGAAGGTAGCGCTGTCATGGTTCCAGGACTGCAACCAAAGGGCCACTGAAAGTTAGAATAAGACACTGCTTATTAGGTTGATATGTCTGCTACATTAAGGAAGACTCCCATGCTACTGCCATGTTCCAATCATGTGAACCTTGAGTGTTAAAACATCCTGAATCATCCCTTGTAAGGGAATATATGCTCTCCCTCTTCCACACAGTTTCCCTTTAGCACACCCCCCATTCACATCACTATTGATGTGCTCAATGTCTGCACTGTGACAGAAGTCCTCCTCCTACTTCTTGGTGGCATGTCTCAGCCTGTGCTGTAGCAACGAGTTGTAAGAATTGCATGAACCTCATTGACTGGGTGAAGGGTTGGCGCATGCAGTTTACTTATCAAGCTTGTGTCTGTGGGTCTAATATGCGGTCATGTCATAATATTCATATTAAGAAAGATATTTGTGTCATAATGAGACCAAGGTGTAATGTTGTTATCTCTGGCAACTGCCAGCATCATCTGGTTCATCCAAACAGCAGTTGTTTAGTTTCGCACTGACTTACCATGTATTGTTTGATTGGCCAGAGGAGCTCATAATATTGGTTGGTCATTGTTAGTTTCTCACTGACTTACCATGTATTGTTTGATTGGCCAGAGGAGCTCATAATATTGGTTGGTCATTGTTAGTTTCTCACTGACTTACCATGTATTGTTTGATTGGCCAGAGGAGCTCATAATATTGGTTGGTCATTGTTAGTTTCGCACTGACTTACCATGTATTGTTTGATTGGCCAGAGGAGCTCATAATATTGGTTGGTCATTGTTAGTTTCTCACTGACTTACCATGTATTGTTTGATTGGCCAGAGGAGCTCATAATATTGGTTGGTCATTGTTAGTTTCTCACTGACTTACCATGTATTGTTTGATTGGCCAGAGGAGCTCATAATATTGGTTGGTCATTGTTAGTTTCTCACTGACTTACCATGTATTGTTTGATTGGCCAGAGGAGCTCATAATATTGGTTGGTCATTGTTAGTTTCTCACTGACTTACCATGTATTGTTTGATTGGCCAGAGGAGCTCATAATATTGGTTGGTCATTGTTAGTTTCGCACTGACTTACCATGTATTGTTTGATTGGCCAGAGGAGCTCATAATATTGGTTGGTCATTGTTAGTTTCTCACTGACTTACCATGTATTGTTTGATTGGCCAGAGGAGCTCATAATATTGGTTGGTCATTGTTAGTTTCTCACTGACTTACCATGTATTGTTTGATTGGCCAGAGGAGCTCATAATATTGGTTGGTCATTGTTAGTTTCTCACTGACTTACCATGTATTGTTTGATTGGCCAGAGGAGCTCATAATATTGGTTGGTCATTGTTAGTTTCTCACTGACTTACCATGTATTGTTTGATTGGCCAGAGGAGCTCATAATATTGGTTGCTCATTGTTAGTTTCTCACTGACTTACCATGTATTGTTTGACTGGCCAGAGGAGCTCATAATATTGGTTGGTCATTGTTAGTTTCTCACTGACTTATCATGTATTGTTTGATTGGCCAGAGGAGCTCATAATATTGGTTGGTCATTGTTAGTTTCACACTGACTTACCATGTATTGTTTGATTGGCCAGAGGAGCTCATAATATTGGTTGGTCATTGTTAGTTTCTCACTGACTTACCATGTATTGTTTGATTGGCCAGAGGAGCTCATAATATTGGTTGGTCATTGTTAGTTTCTCACTGACTTATCATGTATTGTTTGATTGGCCAGAGGAGCTCATAATATTGGTTGGTCATTGTTAGTTTCTCACTGACTTACCATGTATTGTTTGACTGGCCAGAGGAGCTCATAATATTGGTTGGTCATTGTTAGTTTCTCACTGACTTACCATGTATTGTTTGATTGGCCAGAGGAGCTCATAATATTGGTTGGTCATTGTTAGTTTCTCACTGACTTACCATGTATTGTTTGACTGGCCAGAGGAGCTCATAATATTGGTTGGTCATTGTTAGTCTCTCACTGACTTACCATGTATTGTTTGATTGGCCAGAGGAGCTCATAATATTGGTTTGTCATTGTTAGTCTCTCACTGACTTACCATGTATTGTTTGATTGGCCAGAGGAGCTCATAATATTGGTTGGTCATTGTTAGTTTCTCACTGACTTACCATGTATTGTTTGACTGGCCAGAGGAGCTCATAATATTGGTTGGTCATTGTTAGTTTCTCACTGACTTACCATGTATTGTTTGATTGGCCAGAGGAGCTCATAATATTGGTTGGTCATTGTTAGTTTCTCACTGACTTACCATGTATTGTTTGATTGGCCAGAGGAGCTCATAATATTGGTTGGTCATTGTTAGTTTCACACTGACTTACCATGTATTGTTTGATTGGCCAGAGGAGCTCATAATATTGGTTGGTCATTGTTAGTTTCTCACTGACTTACCATGTATTGTTTGACTGGCCAGAGGAGCTCATAATATTGGTTGGTCATTGTTAGTTTCTCACTGACTTACCATGTATTGTTTGATTGGCCAGAGGAGCTCATAATATTGGTTGGTCATTGTTAGTTTCACACTGACTTACCATGTATTGTTTGATTGGCCAGAGGAGCTCATAATATTGGTTGGTCATTGTTAGTTTCTCACTAACTTACCATGTATTGTTTGACTGGCCAGAGGAGCTCATAATATTGGTTGGTCATTGTTAGTCTCTCACTGACTTACCATGTATTGTTTGATTGGCCAGAGGAGCTCATAATATTGGTTGGTCATTGTTAGTTTCTCACTGACTTACCATGTATTGTTTGACTGGCCAGAGGAGCTCATAATATTGGTTGGTCATTGTTAGTTTCTCACTGACTTACCATGTATTGTTTGATTGGCCAGAAGAGCTCATAATATTGGTTGGTCATTGTTAGTCTCTCACTGACTTACCATGTATTGTTTGATTGGCCAGAGGAGCTCATAATATTGGTTGGTCATTGTTAGTTTCGCACTGACTTACCATGTATTGTTTGACTGGCCAGAGGAGCTCATAATATTGGTTGGTCATTGTTAGTCTCTCACTGACTTACCATGTATTGTTTGATTGGCCAGAGGAGCTCATAATATTGGTTGGTCATTGTTAGTCTCTCACTGACTTACCATGTATTGTTTGATTGGCCAGAGGAGCTCATAATATTGGTTGGTCATTGTTAGTCTATCACTGACTTACCATGTATTGTTTGATTGGCCAGAGGAGCTCATAATATTGGTTGGTCATTGTTAGTTTCTCACTGACTTACCATGTATTGTTTGACTGGCCAGAGGAGCTCATAATATTGGTTGGTCATTGTTAGTCTCTCACTGACTTACCATGTATTGTTTGATTGGCCAGAGGAGCTCATAATATTGGTTGGTCATTGTTAGTTTCTCACTGACTTACCATGTATTGTTTGATTGGCCAGAGGAGCTCATAATATTGGTTGGTCATTGTTAGTCTCTCACTGACTTACCATGTATTGTTTGATTGGCCAGAGGAGCTCATAATATTGGTTGGTCATTGTTAGTCTCTCACTGACTTACCATGTATTGTTTGATTGGCCAGAGGAGCTCATAATATTGGTTGGTCATTGTTAGTCTCTCACTGACTTACCATGTATTGTTTGACTGGCCAGAGGAACTCATAATATTGGTTGGTCATTGTTAGTTTCACACTGACTTACCATATATTGTTTGATTGGCCAGATGAGCTCATAATATTGGTTGGTCATTGTTAGTTTCTCACTGACTTACCATGTATTGTTTGATTGGCCAGAGGAGCTCATAATATTGGTTGGTCATTGTTAGTTTCTCACTGACTTACCATGTATTGTTTGATTGGCCAGAGGAGCTCATAATATTGGTTGGTCATTGTTAGTTTCTCACTGACTTACCATGTATTGTTTGATTGGCCAGAGGAGCTCATAATATTGGTTGGTCATTGTTAGTTTCTCACTGACTTACCATGTATTGTTTGATTGGCCAGAGGAGCTCATAATATTGGTTGGTCATTGTTAGTTTCTCACTGACTTACCATGTATTGTTTGATTGGCCAGAGGAGCTCATAATATTGGTTGGTCATTGTTAGTTTCTCACTGACTTACCATGTATTGTTTGATTGGCCAGAGGAGCTCATAATATTGGTTGGTCATTGTTAGTTTCTCACTGACTTACCATGTATTGTTTGATTGGCCAGAGGAGCTCATAATATTGGTTGGTCATTGTTAGTCTCTCACTGACTTACCATGTATTGTTTGATTGGCCAGAGGAGCTCATAATATTGGTTGGTCATTGTTAGTCTCTCACTGACTTACCATGTATTGTTTGATTGGCCAGAGGAGCTCATAATATTGGTTGGTCATTGTTAGTCTCTCACTGACTTACCATGTATTGTTTGATTGGCCAGAGGAGCTCATAATATTGGTTGGTCATTGTTAGTTTCTCACTGACTTACCATGTATTGTTTGATTGGCCAGAGGAGCTCATAATATTGGTTGGTCATTGTTAGTTTCTCACTGACTTACCATGTATTGTTTGATTGGCCAGAGGAGCTCATAATATTGGTTGGTCATTGTTAGTTTCTCACTGACTTACCATGTATTGTTTGATTGGCCAGAGGAGCTCATAATATTGGTTGGTCATTGTTAGTCTCTCACTGACTTACCATGTATTGTTTGATTGGCCAGAGGAGCTCATAATATTGGTTGGTCATTGTTAGTTTCTCACTGACTTACCATGTATTGTTTGATTGGCCAGAGGAGCTCATAATATTGGTTGGTCATTGTTAGTTTCACACTAACTTACCATGTATTGTTTGATTGGCCAGAGGAGCTCATAATATTGGTTGGTCATTGTTAGTTTCTCACTGACTTACCATGTATTGTTTGACTGGCCAGAGGAGCTCATACTATTGGTTGGTCATTGTTAGTTTCTCACTGACTTACCATGTATTGTTTGATTGGCCAGAGGAGCTCATAATATTGGTTGGTCATTGTTAGTCTCTCACTGACTTACCATGTATTGTTTGACTGGCCAGAGGAGCTCATAATATTGGTTGGTCATTGTTAGTCTCTCACTGACTTACCATGTATTGTTTGATTGGCCAGAGGAGCTCATAATATTGGTTGGTCATTGTTAGTTTCACACTGACTTACCATGTATTGTTTGATTGGCCAGAGGAGCTCATAATATTGGTTGGTCATTGTTAGTTTCTCACTGACTTACCATGTATTGTTTGATTGGCCAGAGGAGCTCATAATATTGGTTGGTCATTGTTAGTTTCTCACTGACTTACCATGTATTGTTTGATTGGCCAGAGGAGCTCATAATATTGGTTGGTCATTGTTAGTCTCTCACTGACTTACCATGTATTGTTTGACTGGCCAGAGGAGCTCATAATATTGGTTGGTCATTGTTAGTCTCTCACTGACTTACCATGTATTGTTTGATTGGCCAGAGGAGCTCATAATATTGGTTGGTCATTGTTAGTTTCTCACTGACTTACCATGTATTGTTTGATTGGCCAGAGGAGCTCATAATATTGGTTGGTCATTGTTAGTCTCTCACTGACTTACCGTGTATTGTTTGACTGGCCAGAGGAGCTCATAATATTGGTTGGTCATTGTTAGTCTCTCACTGACTTACCATGTATTGTTTGATTGGCCAGAGGAGCTCATAATATTGGTTGGTCATTGTTAGTTTCTCACTGACTTACCATGTATTGTTTGATTGGCCAGAGGAGCTCATAATATTGGTTGGTCATTGTTAGTCTCTCACTGACTTACCGTGTATTGTTTGACTGGCAAGATGAGCTCATAATATTGGTTGGTCATTGTTAGTTTCACACTGACATACCATGTATTGTTTGATTGGCCAGAGGAACTCATAATATTGGTTGGTCATTGTTAGTTTCACACTGACTTACCATGTATTGTTTGATTGGCCAGATGAGCTCATAATATTGGTTGGTCATTGTTAGTTTCACACTGACATACCATGTATTGTTTGATTGGCCAGAGGAGCTCATAATATTGGTTGGTCATTGTTAGTTTCTCACTGACTTACCATGTATTGTTTGATTGGCCAGAGGAGCTCATAATATTGGTTGGTCATTGTTAGTTTCTCACTGACTTACCATGTATTGTTTGACTGGCCAGAGGAGCTCATAATATTGGTTGGTCATCGTTAATTTAATACCAATTGTAAACAACAGTTTTACTAATTACTAATACTTATTGTTCAACTCAACAGTGGTTCATGTAGTTTTTGTTGTGTTTTTTTTTTGGTTTTACTGTGTTTCTTCTGTTACTCATTCTACTAACATGATAATGCAGTGTGTTGCGTGTGGTGTGTGTTGCTTGTGGTGTGTGTTGCTTGTGGTGTGTGGTGCATGGTGTGTGGTGTGTGTTGCTTGTGGTGTGTATTGCTTGTGGTGTGTGTTGCTTGTGGTGTGTGGTTTGTGTTGCTTGTGGTGTGTGGTGTGTGTTGCTTGTGGTGTGTGGTGCATGGTGTGTTGCTTGTGGTGTGTGATGTGTGTTGCTTGTGGTATGTGGTGTGTTGCTTGTGGTGTGTGGTGTGTGTTGCTTGTGGTGGGTGGTGTGTGTTGCTTGTGGTGTGTGGTGTGTGTTGCTTGTGGTGTGTGGTGCATGGTGTGTGGTGTGTGTTGCTTGTGGTGTGTGGTGTGTGTTGCTTGTGGTATGTGGTGTGTTGCTTGTGGTGTGTGGTGTGTGTTGCTTGTGGTGGGTGGTGTGTGTTGCTTGTGGTATGTGGTGTGTTGCTTGTGGTGTGTGGTGCATGGTGGGTGGTGTGTGTTGCTTGTGGTGGGTGGTGTGTGTTGCTTGTGGTGTGTGGTGCATGGTGGGTGGTGTGTGTTGCTTGTGGTGGGTGGTGTGTGTTGCTTGTGGTGTGTGGTGCATGGTGTGTGGTGTGTGTTGCTTGTGGTGTGTGGTGCATGGTGGGTGGTGTGTGTTGCTTGTGGTGGGTGGTGTGTGTTGCTTGTGGTGTGTGGTGCATGGTGGGTGGTGTGTGTTGCTTGTGGTGTGTTGCTTGTGGTGTGTGGTGCATGGTGTGTGGTGTGTGTTGCTTGTGGTGGGTGGTGTGTGTTGCTTGTGGTGTGTGGTGCATGGTGTGTGGTTACTCTGTGGTAATGTTGAATACAAAATTATTAAGTTTTAATTAAATAACTCCGTGATTTGTGTGCATTAATATTGACCTAAACATTGTTTGTTTGATAGTTTCTTCATTTTGTTATAATGAACAATAAAAATTGCACAACATTTTTTTTATTGAGTTTATTTGGCATAATAGATGACAATGGCTATTAAACTTCTTAATTTATAATTAAATTTCAAGTTTTAGAACCTACACATTCACAATTGATGTCTATGACATTTCTTTCAATTTTAGTCAGGAATTAGTTATAGTGGGCAGGGAAACATAAATATATTTCTTACATGAAACCTGTGTCTGGTCCTAATTGACAGTGATGAGTCATTCTCCCTCCCTCTCTCCCTGTAGGTGCAGTGTGCCACTCCCGTCCTCCTTCCCTGCACCGAGGCACCCGGCGTAGGAATACAACATTTGTGGGTGTGCAGCGGTGACAAAGGAAGCAGTCAGGTGACTGTTGCATCCCTCCACATGCATCAGCCATGCGTCGTTGAGTCGTTCAAAGCATGCGACGCCGTCATCATATGTGTGGAGGCCGTGCCCGGTTGGGCTGCCTCAGGCAAGACAGGTGGCAACACCGTGTGGATGGGCACACACGAACACGAGTAGGTTGAGTTAGTTACTGTTTGAGATAGCACTGACCACTGTGTGTCTTGATTAGCCGGGTAGGTGTGTTGGTCATACACATCATTCAGAACCAAAAACTGGTAAGCCCTCAGATAGTTGGGTAGACCTAAGATTTAAAGACAGTAAGACTATATAATGTAAGACAAATGACTTGTTACCAGCAGCAGAGCATGAACATTATAATCTGTCTACTACAAAGTCACTACATGACACTTTAGATACTGTAGAGGTCACTAATAACATAGTCAGTGAAAAGGCCCCTACATGACACTAGATACTGTAGAAGTCACTAATAACATAGTCAGTGACAAAGTCACTACATGACACTCTATATACTGTAGAGGTCACTAATAACATAGTGACAAAGTCACTACATGACACTCTAGATACTGTAGAGGTCACTAATACCATAGTCAGTGACAAAGTCACTACATGACACTCTAGGTACTGTAGAGGTCACTAATAACATAGTCAGTGACAAAGTCACTACATGACACTAGATACTGTAGAGGTCACTAATAACATAGTGACAAAGTCACTACATGACACTCTAGATACTGTAGAGGTCACTAATACCATAGTCAGTGACAAAGTCACTACATGACACTCTAGGTACTGTAGAGGTCACTAATAACATAGTCAGTGACAAAGTCACTACATGACACTAGATACTGTAGAGGTCACTAATAACATAGTGACAAAGTCACTACATGACACTCTAGATACTGTAGAGGTCACAAATACCTTAGTCAGTGACAAAGTCACTGATACTATAGACACTGATGAGATGATACTCTAGACACTGATGTAATGACACTATAAACGCCTCCCCTCTGTCTGAAGGATTGTGGTGCACTCTGTCGTGTGTGAGCAGCGAGACAAGCCACTGATGGTGATCGCGACAGACGCCAAGGTGTTGTCTCTCAAGTACCTGGATGGGCGCATGTATGCAGGCCTCAAGAACGGCAGTCTACTCATCTACAGCAGGACTGACGGTATGTATGCTAGTGGCACATCTGTCGAGTATATCTGAGAGTAGATGCAGCTTATGTTGTACAAGTGATAGTGGCAGTTAAACCCTCAGACCATTCTCAGCATTAATAGGTTTGAGCCATTTAGTTTTTAGTACAATGGAGTCCATCCAAGATGTTCTAACACTCGATGTGAGGCCAAATCTTCTACAGTGTGATGTTGTCCCCACCAGATGGCGCCTGGCAGCCAAAGAAGAAAGAGACGGTGAAGTTAGCGAGTGACCTGGTCACGTGGCTGTTGCCACTCAACTGTGACATGTGGGCAGCTTGTGGACGTGACATCTACATCGTCAGTGTGTCCTGTAAGCCTGGAGCCGCCGCACTCAACGTCACCAAGGTGGGTGCCATGTGCTGGTGTCACGAACCTTCGTACAAGGGTATTTCATAGTTACGTACAATGGTTCGCAACGCAATGTGTGTTTTCTACGATTGTTCCAAATTATGTGATCTTCATCAGAAATTCCTTCGTACGTATGAACACTTTGTGAAACCAGCCCCATGTCCTGGCTGCTTTGTTCGTAGCCTGTGTTGCACGTCCTATTGTTGTTGTGTTCACTGAATCTATTGTAACTTAGTTCATAGTCTGTGTTGTACATCCTATTGTTGTTGTGTTCACTGAATCTATTCTAACTTAGTTCATAGTCTGTGTTGTACATCCTATTGTTGTTGTGTTCACTGAATCTATTCTAACTTAGTTCATAGTCTGTGTTGTACATCCTATTATTGCTGTGTTCACTGAATCTATTCTAACTTAGTTCATAGTCTGTGTTGTACATCCTATTGTTGTTGTGTTCACTGAATCTATTCTAACTTAGTTCGTAGTCTGTGTTGTACATCCTATTATTGTTGTGTTCACTGAATCTATTGTAACTTAGTTCGTAGTCTGTGTTGCACATCCTATTGTTGTTGTGTTCACTGAATCTATTCCAACTTAGTTCATAGTCTGTGTTGCACATCCTATTGTTGTTGTGTTCACTGAATCTATTGTAACTTAGTTCGTAGTCTGTGTTGTACATCCTATTGTTGTTGTGTTTACTGAATCTATTCCAACTTAGTTCATAGTCTGTGTTGCACATCCTATTGTTGTTGTGTTCACTGAATCTATTCCAACTTAGTTCATAGTCTGTGTTGCACATCCTATTGTTGTTGTGTTCACTGAATCTATTCTAACTTAGTTTGTAGTCTGTGTTGCACATCCTATTGTTGTTGTGTTCACTGAATCTATTCCAACTTAGTTTGTAGTCTGTGTTGCACATCCTATTGTTGCGTTCACTGAATCTATTGTAACTTAGTTTGTAGTCTGTGTTGCACATCCTATTGTCGTTGTGTTCACTGAATCTATTGTAACTTAGTTCGTAGTCTGTGTTGCACATCCTATTGTTGTTGTGTTCACTGAATCTATTCCAACTTAGTTTGTAGTATGTGTTGCACATCCTATTGTTGTTGTGTTCACTGAATCTATTGTAACTTAGTTCATAGTCTGTGTTGCACATCCTATTGTTGTTGTGTTCACTGAATCTATTCCAACTTAGTTTGTAGTCTGTGTTGCACATCCTATTGTTGTTGTGTTCACTGAATCTATTGTAACTTAGTTCATAGTCTGTGTTGCACATCCTATTGTTGTTGTGTTCACTGAATCTATTCCAACTTAGTTCATAGTCTGTGTTGCACATCCTATTGTTGTTGTGTTCACTGAATCTATTGTAACTTAGTTCGTAGTCTGTGTTGCACATCCTATTGTTGTTGTGTTCACTGAATCTATTCCAACTTAGTTTGTAGTATGTGTTGCACATCCTATTGTTGTTGTGTTCACTGAATCTATTGTAACTTAGTTCATAGTCTGTGTTGCACATCCTATTGTTGTTGTGTTCACTGAATCTATTCCAACTTAGTTTGTAGTCTGTGTTGCACATCCTATTGTTGTTGTGTTCACTGAATCTATTGTAACTTAGTTCATAGTCTGTGTTGCACATCCTATTGTTGTTGTGTTCACTGAATCTATTCCAACTTAGTTCATAGTCTGTGTTGCACATCCTATTGTTGTTGTGTTCACTGACTCTATTGTAACTTAGTTCGTAGTCTGTGTTGCACATCCTATTGTTGTTGTGTTCACTGAATCTATTCCAACTTAGTTTGTAGTATGTGTTGCACATCCTATTGTTGTTGTGTTCACTGAATCTATTGTAACTTAGTTCATAGTCTGTGTTGCACATCCTATTGTTGTTGTGTTCACTGAATCTATTCCAACTTAGTTTGTAGTCTGTGTTGCACATCCTATTGTTGTTGTGTTCACTGAATCTATTGTAACTTAGTTCATAGTCTGTGTTGCACATCCTATTGTTGTTGTGTTCACTGAATCTATTCCAACTTAGTTCATAGTCTGTGTTGCACATCCTATTGTTGTTGTGTTCACTGAATCTATTGTAACTTAGTTCGTAGTCTGTGTTGCACATCCTATTGTTGTTGTGTTCACTGAATCTATTCCAACTTAGTTTGTAGTCTGTGTTGCACATCCTATTGTTGTTGTGTTCACTAAATCTATTGTAACTTAATTTGTAGTCTGTGTTGCACATCCTATTGTTGTTGTGTTCACTGAATCTATTCCAACTTATTTTATAGTCTGGAGTGCAGGACTTGTAATGAGGAGAATCTTCTGTCATTATCAGTTCTCACTTGTTTGCCACAGCTACTGCAAAATATACTAGGAATAGATTCTTTAAAATTACAAAATGGTAGTTATATTTATTACAAATAGTGGTTATATTTATTACAAATAGGTTGAAATAGAATTAAATACATAACAAATACTTAGAATTTAGATCTTTGCAAATAATAAAAAAATTCAAGAAGTACATAACATATTACATATTACATATTACAGTACTTATTTCCTGAATTAGTACTTATTTTCAAGCATCTATAACTCTATTTCAATATGTTATAAATATACATACATATACACTTAACATGTATGTGTATATGTCCAGTATGTTTATAAAAATGTATGTATCTTTACTATGTTGTATTCGTTTCCCAGTCGTGCCACCAGGTAGCATCATCAGACGATGGAGCAATCCAGTGCATGGTGAAGGCGGGTGTGGGCTTACTCGTGTCTTTCCAGAACAAGTCAGTCATCCGCGTCTATCACCTCGAGACCTTCGACCACCTCCAAGACATCAACATCGCCTCTGCCGTCTACCAGCTGCTGGAAGGTTGGCATTCATTTCCACAACACTTAGTTTAATCGCTTTTTAGTTAGATAAATTCTCCAATATGTATTCAAAGTTTTTTCAGAATATTAGATTACTGAAAATTACTTTTATACAAGTGTGTATATATAGATATTTCCATGTATATGGAGCATTTGTGATGCATATTATTCCATATTTAATGGGAGTCTCCTTGACCTTTATATTTGTGTTCATTGTTTAAACTTGTAAAATTACTACAAAGGTCAAAATAAATATATCAGTCTGTCCATTTGTCCGTCCGTCCATCCATCCATCCATACTGTTAATTTGAATCTTTGCAGCACAAATTCAATATATTTTGACATAGTTTTGACATTTACCTGTCAAGAAACTGTAGATCTGTCGTAAAATATTTCAACCAAATCTCTAGGCCTTCATGGGTGGTCTGACTGCCTAGACTAGATTGGGAGGTAAAAACTGTCAAGAAAGCGAATGGTCAAACCATTCAAAGATCACATTCAAAGAAAGCAAACAGTCAAACCATTCAAAGATCACATTCCAGGAAAGCAGACAGTCAAGCCATTCAAAGATCACATTCTAAGAAAGTGGACGGTCAAGCCATTCAAAGATCACATTCCAAGAAACGGACAGTCAAGCCATTCAAAGATCATATTCCAAGAAAGTGGATGGTGAAACCATTCAAAGTTCACATTCCAAGAAAGTGGATGGTGAAACCATTCAAAGATCACATTCCAAGAAAGTAGATGGTGAAACCATTCAAAGATCACATTCCAAGAAAGTGGATGGTGAAACCATTTAAAGATCACATTCCAAGAAATTGGATGGTTAAACCATTCAAAGATCATATTCCAAGAAAGTGGATGGTGAAACCATGCATAGATCGCATTCCAAGAAAGTAGATGGTGAAACCATTCAAAGATCACTTACACTTACAAATAATGAGCATTTGCAAGGCGAGAAATAAGCCTTTTATAGTTTGCCCATATCTTAACCCAGTTTTTATCTATTCTGTTTGTTTAAATGTTAGGAGAGGGTGCAGATCATTGGACAAGGAATTCCTGACATCCACCACCCTTTGACTGAAAAATCGATGTCTGCATAGCTTCATACATTGCTGTTTGTTTAATTTTTTACTGTGGCCTCTGAGGTTTATTTAGATTAATGTTAAAAAACTGATCTGGGCCTATGTTCTCTTCCCAGTTAACAACTTAAAAGTTTCAATTAAATCTCCTTGTAATCTCTGTTCTTCAAGATCACATTCCAAGAAAGTGGACGGTTAAGCCATTCAAAGATTACATTCCAAGAAAGCAGATGGTCAAGCCTTTCAAAGATCACATTCCAAGAAAGTGAACGATCAAGCCATTCAAAGATCACATTCTAAGAAACGAATGGTCAAGCCATTCAAAGATTACATTCCAAGAAAGCAGACGGTCAAGCCTTTCAAAGATCACATTCCAAGAAAGTGGACGGTCAAGCCATTCAAAGATCACATTCCAAGAAACGGATGGTCAAGCCATTCAAAGATCACATTCCAAGAAAGCGAATGGTCAAACCATTAAAAGATAACATTCTAAGAACGATCAAGCCATTCAAAGATTACATTCCTAGAAAGCGGACGGTCAAGCCATTCAAAGATTACATTCCTAGAAAGCGGACGGTCAAACCATTCAAAGATCCTAATCCTAGATAACGATTGTGATGATGAAATGGTTTGTTGCAGGTAAAGACACAGTGGGAGACATCACAAAGACCATCAAGATCTCGTACATGTTGGCAAGTCGCGGGCTGCTGTGGGTGGGAACCTCCATCGGATGTGTGCTCACCCTTCCTCTGCCCCGCCTAGAGGGGGCGCCACAGATCAAAGCTCGGCCTTGCGTGTCGTATCACTCTCACTGCGGACCAATCAAGTTCCTCATGCCCATTAACTGTGGACTGTCAAGTCTTGCGGAGTCAGCAGCAGTGATGGAGACAATCGCAGACACTCCTCCCGTCACGGAGGATGGCGACAGTCGAGGTTTCTCACAATCTGATCAACACGTACCAAGACAGTCTTCACTAGAGGGCAGCACACTCACACGGTTCAACTCGACACCGGATCTGCACAAAGCATTGTTGGCAGACGAGGACAACTTATGTGATATGTACGGCAGTCTGCTGCACGGACTCAACGAAGACTTCGACGTCGCTGGACTCGCAGGGCCAATCAAGTCCAAGCGACGGTCATTCCTCAACAATGTCAGCAACATGTCCAACGCTCTTAATGCCCGCATCTCTCTCGCAATGTCCCAGCTAACCCCAACCAGTCCCAAGCCCAAGTGTGCCACACTACCAAATATGGATGATGCGCCCTCATTCAACAACATGTGGGGGGACACTGATGCCACATCACAAAGTGTCAAGGCGACACAGCCGAGCAATGGCGTTGGTGGCAATCAGGGCGGGTCGTCGGGCGATGGGTCAGAGCGGGCCGAAGTGGCCTTCACAGGACTTTCCCAGTATGCAACACCCAGTTATGCCTTCAACAAGTCCTTGATCACCGTGAGCGGGGGAGAAGGATACATTAACTGGAACAACAAACAGGCTGTAGACTCGAGGTATGAGGACATCTGTCTGCTCCTGTGGAAGTGTCGTGTCTGAGGGATACTACATGATAGTTGCAGGTACTCTGAGGGGCACTACATGACAGTTGCAGGGACCGCATCTGAGGGGCACTACATGACAATCACACAGACCATGTCTGAGGGACATTAGATGACAGTCACAGGGACCGCATCTGAGGGACATTAGATGACAGTCACAGGGACTGCATCTGAGGGACATTAGATGACAGTCGTACAGACCATGTCTGAGGGACATTAGATGAGTCGAAGGGACCGCGTCTGAGGGACATTAGATGACAGTCGCAGGGACCGCATCTGAGGGACATTAGATGACAGTCACAGGGACCGCATCTGAGGGACATTAGATGACAGTCGCAGGGGCCGCGTCCGAGGAACACTACATGAAACAATTTTCAAATCATGCAACCCTGAAAAGGAAAGTTTAGTATTAAAGGAAACCAAGCGCTCTGTGTCAGGGTAATCTAAAATTAATATATTTAGTAGCACAGTAAAAATCAAATTGCTACAAACTTTGGCAAGATTAGTAATGCTTCCAGATTTTGGAATAAAAATATGCGTAATGTTTTTCATACACATTATACTGCTGTTTTATTGAAATGTAACCATGTTATAGATGCATTCTCGTTGCTTCGTGCTTTCCGCAACTGGTAGTTGTAAATATTGTAGCCCGATGTTTTAAACGATAAGTTTCATGCACGAGATCATAAGATCACGAGATCATACGCAGGGCAGGTGAGGTGCATCTCGTCAACTGACCAGGATGACAGGCATAGACGTATCTGAAGAGACATGTTAGGCAAGATGTATGTATGCATGTGTTTATGCATGCATGCGTATTCCAATCCTAAGTTGATGTCTCAATTGTTGGTTTTTGGTGTCATTGCAGATGCCAGTGGAACTTGTTCTGATTAGCTCTTTAATGTCCGAGATAAAGGAGATGGGATCTACATGCTTTGATTCTTTGCTTTGGATGAGGTTCCAACAATGTCTGACAGACCATGGCAGCTTTTGTAGAACAAATGTCAAACTAGATCGTATCTATTGAAATCAGTCACAAATGTGGCATGTATGCTGGTACATTAAATTCAGATGAAAGTTTGCATATTTATGCAGGTGGTCATAATTTATTCAAACCTAACACATCATAGAAGATAGAAGATGTGGCACACACAGTAGCTTGTGTTCATCATTTATAATGCACATGTCCACAAACACCACAGTTAATAATAGCCATTTCTAACTAAGAAATCAAACTGAACCTGTCACTGTATAACTTGTTTTAGTGAATTTACATCTTATATCATTAAAAAACCACCTTGTTTGTCTGCCGCATTAATGAGCTTTATATGTGCCCCTGTAATAACACATTTACATCTGGGAACATGGATGTTTGTGTATAGAGAATTGCTTTATTCCACGCTTGCATGCATGATGTTTTCAAATCTTTCTTCTGTAAACATTTAAAGTTAAATAATATTGAATGCACTAATTTATGTTGTATTTTGTTCAAGGTTAGTTTACTTTTGATATTTGTTTGTGTTTTTGACGTCTGATGTAATAAATGTGCCTGTGCGCAAACAAAAGAAGACTAGATTTGTTTCCATACTAATGACAGGATTGTACAGAATAGTTTGTTATATTAAAAATGACACTATGAATGCACACACATTGCGGTATATGACGTATTTAATGATCCTAACATGTAGATTGCACTCAAAAGAAAGTGCCCTGTATGTACCTGTATGTGACCACATTTCATTACAGACCACGCTGAGACAATGTTTCTCTCAGACAAACAATCCTGTGTTCTGATCAACAGATACACGTTCGTCACCGTCCATTACAGCACATCAACGCTGTAGTTTAGTGCACCTTGTGCCTCAGAATCATACATTTGTAACAAGAATCAATACGAAAAATCTACACTTCTTAAAAGTGCTTCAAATGAAGCGTCCTGTCAATCAGTCATCATTTTGGTGCTTCTTTTTAGCTGGATTTAGGAGAAACAACAAGCGCTTGTCCACGCTACTCCAATCTTTTAAATATTTTATAGTCGCCTGACTTCTGGCCTTGGGGGACATTGGCTCCGACTACCAGGGACAGGCAATAAATTATATCATCCACAAAGAACCTTATTACACAAATGTCCCCTCCCTAACTTTGGGTTGTCCCCCCCTAATTTATTTTCAAAATAGTCACAATGTTGTTATACCCAGTACCATTTTTTGGTTGTTTACTAAGGGGTGATTCAAATAGTATTTCTTATGTTGCTGACATCACTTTATAACAATCCCAATTACAAGCGCACCCGTTTCACAGAAACGTTTACAAATGTTACCACAATGCATTTGACAGACCTGTGTGCATAATAAGGATGGAGAATACCGTTGAGATGCCCCCCGCACCATCTCCTGAGCAACAAGTTGAACAACAAACCAACACGGATTGCAAAGAACAAGATCAATTTGGCAAAATCTACGTTTCACTAGGACAAACATTTTGCTATCGAGCACACAATGAAGTAAGAAACCACTATCTGCGCCACAGTATCACCAGCTTGTCATCATCTTTCAACCACTATCTGCGCCACAGTATCACCAGCTTGTCATCATCTTTCAACAACTATCTGCGCCACAGTATCACCAGCTTGTCATCATCTTTCAACAACTATCTGCGCCACAGTATCACCAGCTTGTCATCATCTTTCAACCACTATCTGCGCCACAGTATCACCAGCTTGTCATCATCTTTCAACCACTATCTGCGCCACAGTATCACCAGCTTGTCATCATCTTTCAACAACTATCTGCGCCACAGTATCACCAGCTTGTCATCATCTTTCAACAACTATCTGCGCCACAGTATCACCAGCTTGTCATCATCTTTCAACAACTATCTGCGCCACAGTATCACCAGCTTGTCATCATCTTTCAACCACTATCTGCACCACAGTATCACCAGCTTGTCATCATCTTTCAACCACTATCTGCGCCACAGTATCACCAGCTTGTCATCATCTTTCAACCACTATCTGTGCCACAGTATCACCAGCTTGTCATCATCTTTCAACCACTATCTGCACCACAGTATCACCAGCTTGTCATCATCTTTCAACCACTATCTGCGCCACAGTATCACCAGCTTGTCATCATCTTTCAACCACTATCTGTGCCACAGTATCACCAGCTTGTCATCATCTTTCAACAACTATCTGCGCCACAGTATCACCAGCTTGTCATCATCTTTCAACAACTATCTGCGCCACAGTATCACCAGCTTGTCATCATCTTTCAACAACTATCTGCGCCACAGTATCACCAGCTTGTCATCATCTTTCAACAACTATCTGCGCCACAGTATCACCAGCTTGTCATCATCTTTCAACCACTATCTGCACCACAGTATCACCAGCTTGTCATCATCTTTCAACCACTATCTGCGCCACAGTATCACCAGCTTGTCATCATCTTTCAACAACTATCTGCGCCACAGTATCACCAGCTTGTCATCATCTTTCAACAACTATCTGCACCACAGTATCACCAGCTTGTCATCATCTTTCAACAACTATCTGCGCCACAGTATCACCAGCTTGTCATCATCTTTCAACCACTATCTGCACCACAGTATCACCAGCTTGTCATCATCTTTCAACAACTATCTGCACCACAGTATCACCAGCTTGTCATCATCTTTCAACAACTATCTGCGCCACAGTATCACCAGCTTGTCATCATCTTTCAACCACTATCTGCACCACAGTATCACCAGCTTGTCATCATCTTTCAACCACTATCTGCGCCACAGTATCACCAGCTTGTCATCATCTTTCAACAACTATCTGTGCCACAGTATCACCAGCTTGTCATCATCTTTCAACCACTATCTGCGCCACAGTATCACCAGCTTGTCATCATCTTTCAACAACTATCTCATATTGTTTTCATGCTTTTGTCAAAACCATTTACTCTGAAATTTACTTGCTAGATTTTATCAGAAATAACATAGCAGTCATCGTCATACACAAGTTGTCTAATATTTACTTTTGTCACATGTCACACTGCCTTTCTAGAAGTGTGACGTATTGGAAACTGCATAAGACCCAGATTGAGTGAACAAATCATCTGGGTTGTCGACATTCAAACCAGTGACGAATATCTCTAGCCCACGGAAGCACACAATGATTAATCGCAGCTACTTGTAGCGGTATTTCTTAACACAGTTGTTGCCTAGATCAGCAACGAAGACGTGTGCATCAGCTGTGGTTGCGAGTCCGCTCGGACGCTTCAACTTCTCATTGAAACTGTCGATGTTAAACAACCACTCGTTCTGTTCATTCAACACCTCGATGTAGCTGTGACCTTTCTCCGACCTTGTAGCGAGCACGTAGCCATTGGCGTCGATGGTGACGCCCCCATACTGACCCTTCAGGTCTGTGTTTGGCCCAATGGCGTGCAGGAACTTGCCAGCCCGGGTGAACACCTGCAGGCGATTGTCAGTGACTAGGATGTTGTCGTTGGGGGCGACGTACACGGAGCTGATGAGTCTGAACTGCCCGGGGTTATCACCCTTACTGCCGATGCACCGCACCAGGTCACCACTACTGCTGAACACAAACACCTTGCCCGCCCCGTTGTCTGCCACAATGAACTCCCCCTGGCGGTTCACTGTGACACTAGTTGGTTCAACGAACTCTGAGGAGGTGAACTTTGAGATGAGAGCGCCATCGTTGCGACTCAGGACAACGACGTACTTCGTACGCCAGTTGACGACGACGAGGTCGTCCTGTGGCGTCAGCGCCATGCCAGTGGTGCTGTGGTGCTCCAGACCCACACCGCTCAAGTGGCGCATGAAGCGTCCATCGGTGTCCAGCACCGTAATGCGGCTGTTACCCGTGTCAAGGATGTATATGCCCTCGATGCGTGTGTTAGTGACAACATTCACTGGCTGGATGAACTCACGACTGCCAGAGCCGTGACCACCGACCCTCATCACGGGGTTGTTGTGGTCCGTCACGTCAATTAGAAACGGACTGTCACGAATCGGCCGGTCAAATATTGTGACAGACAGTCTATGATTACCGGGCGTGACCGGCGTGAATGTGACTGTGTACGTACCATTCTCATTGTCCTCCGCTTCGCTCAGTAACTCTTCCCCTGTATCGGTGTACATCACCACCTCCAGGGGGTCATCACCTGTTGTGCGAGGGTTGCCATGGTAATCAACGGTCATCACGACAGCAGTAGTCTTGAGATGTGTAACAGCCTTGTTGATGCGCGCCGAGCAGAGCGAGGGGAAAGTCTTACTGATGCGCACCTGTCCAAAAGCGTTGAGGGCATTGAGTAGCTCAACCAGGGCTGAGTTGTGTTGGTACTCAAAGCACATGAACGCGTTCTCGCGTGGCTCCGACAGCGTCGTGGACACGTCAAGTTTCTCGTTGAGATCGCTGATCTTCTTGGTGATGTTGCGTACCTCTATCTGCTGCTGCAGTCCCTCGCAGTCTGTCTGCACCTTCAACTTCTCCGCCTCAATGATGTCTAGCTGCTCCTTCAACACCTTCTTCTTGTCGTCACGGATACGCCGCACTAGATGGATGATGTCGCCGTGGCGCTGGTCAAGCAGATTCATGAGTTCCTGGAATGCCTTGCCCACCATCTCGACACACTTGTCGGCGCATGTGTCCAGTTTGTGCATCTCGGCCGTGACAACTTCTGCGGCCGCGGTCAGGTTGCGCATGCACAGACTGGCCTTGTAGAGCAGGATCTCAGACATGCGCTTGATGGCGATTGAGAAGGGGATGACAGTGTGTGCGCTCGCGCCGCGACCGTTGTGTGAGCCGCCCGTGCAGTCGACACAGAACACCGTGTCGCACGTCTCACAGAACATGAGCTCTTCCCCAAGGTGGACAGAACACTTGGGGATGATGTCACGTCTCTGCTGTGCCATCAGGTCCAACAGCTGGTTGACGATGAAGCTCGGGGGGAAGGAGACAAACCCACCCCGGGGCAGCACAATTGTCTCGCGACAAATTGGGCAGCGGAACTGCGTGCTGTCGCGACTTGCTGCGACAATGCGCTCAAGACAACTGACGCACACAGTGTGCGAGCACGGCAACAACTTGGGGTTGTGCTCCAAGCTGTCGTACATGCACAGACATGTGCCACATGTCAGGAAGCTGTCGTTGAAGTCCTCGTAGTTGATGGACACTGTCTCGACCAGCGTCGACGACATGTTGTTGACATCTACAATGTGAAACATGTCTGTCACTGCAGATGGCTGGCGACACGCAGACGGACGGACGGACGGACAGGCAGTGGGCGGTGCACAACAGAAAACAAAGAAATACACAACACTACATTAGTGCATAGCTACACATGTGACACATCGCCCTAGTGTTACCTAGTTGGTGTTGCTGAAGTAACACAGTGTTGCCGGCGTAACACAGTGTTGCCGAGGTAAAATAGTTATGGTGTGCAGAACATCTACCAACAATTTTTAAGTTTTGCTACATTTAATTTGGCTGGGGTTTATTGGAAATATTAATCCTGTGAGCACGGCCGAAGAAACCTTGCTTTTAAAAATATGTTGAGAAAAAGCAGCACATAAAACTTAAACTGGTAAGTCATGTGCACTACAGTCTGTGTCACCACGGCTCAGCAGGGACGTGTCAATATGTGCAGGTGTAAACAACATAAAAAATTAAACAACTGAAGAGTCTAATGACTACACTAAATAGTACAGAACATGAGAACATGCAACAAGGTAATAACATGTTCAAGGCATGACCATATCTGACATGAGAACATGCAACAAGGTAATAACATGTTCAAGGCATGACCATATCTGACATGAGAACATGCAACAAGGTAATAACATGTTCAAGGCATGACCATATCTGACATGAGAACATGCAACAAGGTAATAACATGTTCAAGGCATGACCATATCTGACATGAGAACATGCAACAAGGTAATAACATGTTCAAGGCATGACCATATCTGACATGAGAACATGCAACAATGTAATAACATGTTCAAGGCATGACCATATCTGACATGAGAACATGCAACAATGTAATAACATGTTCAAGGCATGACCATATCTGACATGAGAACATGCAACAAGGTAATAACATGTTCAAGGCATGACCATATCTGACAGTGTCTGCCAGAAAGAGTTATGTTGAACAAAGCACACAATTAAATGCCACCAGTGTATACAATATGTAGTATGTACTCCATTTATCTACACGTGTAAAACAATACATACAATTATGTAAGCTATTTAAATTTCCAAAATTAATACTCTGCATCATAACACCAAGACCAAAATTATTTTAATTGGCATAAAACAGAGGTTTTGCTATTATTATTCCACAAATATGATCAAAACATAAAGCACTTCTCTCTTGCAAGGATACGAACAAACATAAATTCATAAAATATTTATTCATGTTCAACTACACAAATGCAATAATGAGCCATTAGTTTAACACTGTTCATCGTCTCCACAAACACTGACTGACTCTGACAACATCTGGAGTCTGGTTGAAACTACAACCTTTTGTATATAATAAATTTAACAAGGAATTGTTTGATCACCACATTAGGTACTCACATGATGGTGCTGACACCTGGTGCCTATTGGTGGGTAGGATGCTATGTCAGAAGGGTGGGGGATGCAGTGACACAAATCTCCATCCTCATCACACTACTGTTGTCACCCTCCAGACTTGCACTGAAACCAGACAGACACCAGTTCAATGTTATGTACATATGAATGTACAAATATTTGTGTGCATCTGTGTGTCAATGGGGCACAGTAGCTCAGCAGTGGGGCACAGTAGCTAAGGAGTAGGGCACAGTAGCTCAGTGGCTGGGCATGGTAGCTAAGACGTGGGGCATAGTAGCTTGGTGGCAGGGCATGGTAGCTAAGGAGTGGGGCACAGTAGCTCAGCAGCGAGGCATGATAGCTAAGGAGTGGGGCATAGTAGCTCAACATCGAGGCAAGGTAGCTAAGGATGGGGGCACAGTAGCTCAGCATGGTACCTAAGGAGTGGGGCACAGTAGCTCAGCAGTGAGGCATGGTACCTAAGGAGTGGGGCACAGTAGCTCAACAGCGAGGCATGGTAGCTAAGGGGTGGGACACAGCGGGGCATGATAGCTCAGTGGCAGGGCAGGTTAGCTCGGAGGGAGGGCATGGTAGCTCGGTAGCAGGGCACGAGACTGTTTATCAAAGGGACCGGTGTACGAATCCACATACTGCCATTTTGAAGGTTGGGCAATTTTATTCACCCCACACTGTCATTCGGAAGAGACACTAAGAGTCTTGGACCATTCAACCTGGTGTCTATGCCAAGTAAAAGGTCCCAAACATGGGGGTAAATGCGTAACTTGTAGTGGACTCACTGACTCAATAGAAGGACAACACTGAAACTAAGCCTATGTTAGTCCTAGACAACCTCATTACTCATGGCATGTGTCTGTGTATGTCTATGTAAAACAACACATTAGATCTGTGTTGAACAAAGCAATCAAACTGTGTCCTGCCAGGTTTACCTGAAGTCCCTTTCTGGCTGCACAAATATCTTTAAGGTGCTGTTTTCACTTGGACCCTCCCACAGCATTGGGGCCACAAACTGACAAACAACTTGTTACACGGACTTTGGAACATACAAGGAACAATGTGCTTATTACACAACAGACATCAGGCCCTAAAACACAGCAATGTGGCCTAAATTGGCACTTGACCAGAAAGAGCAAGGACATCTTGTGGTGGTCATCACTCCTGCTAAATGTCACTTGTCACAAGGCAGTCATCCTGCAGACACTGCACAGTTCATTCAGCATCTGTCACTTTGCAGCTGTTGTCACAAACATATCAGGCACGTTTCTATGTCAAATATCTACTTATGTACAATTTTGTTTACTGTTCTCTCGGTAGAGGCAGATTCATCTGACCCATCACTACTGATTCTGTTTTTGTTAGTATATTAAAAATATCAACAAACAATAGCCATACAGTACTGTTGTAAGTTCCTCTCTTGGCCACTCTTCAGTGCACAACATGAGGCCACCAATTGAAGGGAGGTGATTGATTACAATTTAATGGTTTCATCATTTCCAAGCTGGCTGTCATATTGTACATTTCTACCAACAAAACAGTGGCATTTGTATTAATAAGCATAATAATAATATGCTTAATTAATTCAGTAAAGTATGTGGCTCTATTATTAAATGAATATATTGTGAGTGTAGAATTGCACATTGTTTGATATTAATAACAGTCAGAATGGTTGTGTGTGTTTGACGATATCACATTACATAGGAAACCAATCGACATTCATATTTAATCATAAAGGAAAAGGCACAGAATGGTTGTGAATTAGTAGTGACCAGCTGAACAAGATGCAACGTATAATCAACTGAGATGGGTTGATTCCAACAAATTGCACTGCATTTATCCGAATGCTGAGTGGAACATTATCTACTTTTGTCATTTTGTGGATGAGTGAGAGACACACAGTACGGAGTGGCCACATGGGAGGGAGTGGCCGCAGGGGGGGTGGCCACATGGGAGGGAGTGGCCGCAGGGGGGGTGGCCACACGGGAGGGAGTGGCCACGAGGGAGGGAGTGGCCACATGGGAGGGAGTTGCGGTACGAGATGGAGTATATATATATATATTATTATATATATATAATTATGTGTGTGTGTGTGTGTGCATGCGTGCATGCATGCGTGCGTGCGTGTAATGTAACAAGAGAAGTGGCCTTGTGACTATAGCTTTGTGGCTACGGCTCCGTGACTACAGCTCCGTGACTACACCTCCATGACTACACCTCCGTGACTACAGCTCCGTGACTACAGCTCCGTGACTACAGCTCCGTGACTACACCTCCGTGACTACACCTCCGTGACTACAGCTCCGTGACTACACCTCCGTGACTACACCTCCGTGACTACACCTCCGTGACTACAGCTCCGTGACTACACCTCTGTGACTACAGCTCCGTGACTACAGCTCCGTGACTACACCTCCGTGACTACAGCTCCGTGACTACAGTCTACAGCTCCGTGACTACAGCTCCGTGACTACACCTCCGTGACTACACCTCCGTGACTACACCTCCGTGACTACAGCTCCGTGACTACAGCTCCGTGACTACACCTCCGTAGCTACAGCTCCGTGACTACAGCTCCGTGACTACACCTCCGTGACTACACCTCCGTGACTACAGCTCCGTGACTACACCTCTGTGACTACACCTCCGTGACTACAGCTCCGTGACTACAGCTCCGTGACTACACCTCCGTGACTACACCTCCGTGACTACAGCTCCGTGACTACAGCTCCGTGACTACAGCTCCGTGACTACAGCTCCGTGACTACAGCTCCGTGACTACAGCTCCGTGACTACACCTCCGTGACTACACCTCCGTGACTACAGCTCCGTGACTACAGCTCCGTGACTACAGCTCCGTGACTACACCTCCGTGACTACACCTCCGTGACTACACCTCCGTGACTACAGCTCCGTGACTACAGCTCCGTGACTACACCTCCGTGACTACACCTCCGTGACTACACCTCCGTGACTACACCTCCGTGACTACAGCTCTGTTCACACTAATAATCAATGAAGAAAATGCCCAGCAAACAGCCAGAAACTAACTACTTTAGCTGAATGAATGCCCCGGAGCAGCAGCCCTGTCCCTAGCAACTGGGACTAATGTTGTGTTGTCCCTAGCAACTGGGACTAATGTTGTGTTGTCCCTAGCAACTAGGATTGAAGTCCTGCTGTCCTCACAGAGAGATCACTCATGTCCTGCCAACAATTAAAGGACAACCAGAAGCTACAATCAGTCTCTCCATCTCCCAATCAGTCTCTCCATCTCCCAATCAGTCTCTGTCCATCAACACACTTATCAGTCAGGCTGTTTCTGACACGCTGGTGAGCACTGATGTATATACAACGTCCTGACACGCTGGTGAGCACTGATGTATATACAACGTCCTGACACGCTGGTGAGCACTGATGTATATACAACGTCCTGACACACAGGTGAGCACTGATGTATATACAACGTCCTGACACACAGGTGAGCACTGATGTATATACAACGTCCTGACACACAGGTGAGCACTGATGTATATACGTCCTGACACACAGGTGAGCACTGATGTATATACAACGTCCTGACACACAGGTGAGCACTGATGTATATACAACGTCCTGACACACAGGTGAGCACTGATGTATATACAACGTCCTGACACACAGGTGAGCACTGATGTATATACAACGTCCTGACACACAGGTGAGCACTGATGTATATACAACGTCCTGACACACAGGTGAGCACTGATGTATGTACAACGTCCTGACACACTGGTGATGTATCGATAATGAAAACTGACAAGACACATTAAATAATGCATGCTAAATACACACATCATAACGATAGTTTTTATTATTCTTCTCTACTTGCCGATAATTATTTGTTTACGAGATTGTCATCATGTCAGAAACTGTCAGTAACATAAATATCCTTCACTGTTACACTGTTACACTGATGTTTTATCCTACGGCCTGGTCTGGAACCAACTAAAATTAACTCCCTTTCTGCAAAATAAACCAACTTTTTATCAGAACAGCTTTTAACAAAATATACACATACATACATACATACATATATTATATATAACATGTTATATATAACATATTCTGACAAAGGCAATAATGAGTGCTATGATTTAGATGACAGTGCACAGCTAGAGATGTGAGATACTGTCACACCTTATGTGAGCTGTCCCTGGCCAGCATGAGGGATATGTTGCCTTGACAGCGGGACACAGGCTGATAATATTAAAAGAACATCAATTCCCATCCACAAACCTGGGGAACGGATGACAAACAGATAAGGTTTAACATTCTACATGTTTAAAATAACCTACCAAGGCTGCAAGCTAACACCAGCCTGACAGCCTATAGCCAAGCTAACACCAGCCTGACAGCCTATAGCCAAGCTAATACCAGCCTGGCAGCCTATAGCCAAGCTAACACCAGCCTGACAGCCAAGCTAACACCAGCATGACAGCCAAATAGCCAAGCTAACAGCAGCCTGACAGCTAATAGCTAAGCTAACAGCAGCCTGACAGCCAATAGCCAAGCTAACAGCAGCCTGGCAGCCAACAGCCCAGCTAACACCAGCCTGGCAGCCAACAGCCAAGCTAACACCAGCCTGGCAGCCAACAGCCAAGCTAACACCAGCCTGGCAGCCAACAGCCAAGCTAACACCAGCCTGGCATCCAATAGCCAAGCTAACACCAGCCTGACATCCAATAGCCAAGCTAACATCAGCCTGACAGCCAATATAACACCAGCCTGGAAGCCAATAGCCAAGCTAACACCAGCCTGGCAGCCAATAGCCAAGTTAACACCAGCCTGACAGCTAATAGCCAAGCTAACACCAGCCTGACAGCCAATAACCAAGCTAACACCAGCCTGGCAGCCAACAGCCATGCTAACACCAGCCTGGCAGCCAACAGCCAAGCTAACACCAGCCTGACAGCCAATAGCCAAGCTAACACCAGCCTGGCCACCAATAGCCAAGCTAACACCAGCCTGGCAGCCAATAGCCAAGCTAACACCAGCCTGGCCCCCAACAGCCAAGCTAACACCAGCCTGGCAGCCAAGCTAACACCAGCCTGGCAGCCAGCAGCCAAGCTAACACCAGCCTGGCCACCAACAGCCAAGCTAACACCAGCCTGGCAGCCTGCAGCCACGCTAACACCAGCCTGGCAGCCTGCAGCCAAGCTAACACCAGCCTGGCAGCCTGCAGCCACGTTAACACCAGCCTGGCAGCCAGTAGCCAAGCTAACACCAGCCTGGCAGCCTGCAGCCACGCTAACACCAGCCTGGCAGCCAATAGCCAAGTTAACACCAGCCTGACAGCTAATAGCCAAGCTAACACCAGCCTGACAGCCAATAACCAAGCTAACACCAGCCTGGCAGCCAACAGCCATGCTAACACCAGCCTGGCAGCCAACAGCCAAGCTAACACCAGCCTGACAGCCAATAGCCAAGCTAACACCAGCCTGGCCACCAATAGCCAAGCTAACACCAGCCTGGCAGCCAATAGCCAAGCTAACACCAGCCTGGCCACCAACAGCCAAGCTAACACCAGCCTGGCAGCCAGCAGCCAAGCTAACACCAGCCTGGCAGCCAGCAGCCAAGCTAACACCAGCCTGGCCACCAACAGCCAAGCTAACACCAGCCTGGCAGCCTGCAGCCACGCTAACACCAGCCTGGCAGCCTGCAGCCAAGCTAACACCAGCCTGGCAGCCTGCAGCCACGCTAACACCAGCCTGGCAGCCAGTAGCCAAGCTAACACCAGCCTGGCAGCCTGCAGCCACGCTAACACCAGCCTGGCAGCCAATAGCCAAGTTAACACCAGCCTGACAGCTAATAGCCAAGCTAACACCAGCCTGACAGCCAATAACCAAGCTAACACCAGCCTGGCAGCCAACAGCCATGCTAACACCAGCCTGGCAGCCAACAGCCAAGCTAACACCAGCCTGACAGCCAATAGCCAAGCTAACACCAGCCTGGCCACCAATAGCCAAGCTAACACCAGCCTGGCAGCCAATAGCCAAGCTAACACCAGCCTGGCCACCAACAGCCAAGCTAACACCAGCCTGGCAGCTAAGCTAACACCAGCCTGGCAGCCAGCAGCCAAGCTAACACCAGCCTGGCCACCAACAGCCAAGCTAACACCAGCCTGGCAGCCTGCAGCCACGCTAACACCAGCCTGGCGGCCTGCAGCCAAGCTAACACCAGCCTGGCAGCCTGCAGCCACGCTAACACCAGCCTGGCAGCCAGTAGCCAAGCTAACACCAGCCTGGCAGCCAGTAGCCACGCTAACACCAGCCTGGCAGCCAGTAGCCAAGCTAACACCAGCCTGGCAGCCAGTAGCCAGTATGTTTGCCATTGGGCCGGTCACGTCCATCAGGTCGCCAGCCAAGGTGGCTTTTACAGCCTCAGGTATCATTTTTTACTGCTTTTTGTATTTTCCACCATATAAAAAAACATTTCATCTTGAAATCTGTTAAAGCAACTGAACTCATTAGTCGGTTATGGTTGTACAGATTAATAATGTCCATGCTATAATAGTGTAATGCTCCTGAATCATGCATTTTCTCAGTTTGTTTTTGATTAAAATGTTAGATGCAGATAGTGATGTTGAAAGATAGACTGGGCTTTAGTCAAGTTAAACAGATGAGTGCAAACTGTGATCAAGATATGGACAGTAACAGTGAGTAACAGTGAGCAACAGTGAGCAACAGTGAACAACAGTGAGTAACAGTGAGCAACAGTGAACAACAGTGAACAACAGTGAACAACAGTAACAGTGAGCAACAGTGAACAACAGTAACAGTGAGCAACAGTGAGTAACAGTGAGCAACAGTGAGTAATAATGAGTAACAGTGAGTATCAGTGAGTAACAGTGAGTAATAGTGAGCAACAGTAACAGCGAGTAACAGCAAGCAACAGTGAGTAACAATGAGTAACAGCGAGTATCAATGAGTAACAGCGAGTAACAGTAACAGTGAGCAACAGTGAATAACAGTGAGTAACAGTGAGCAACAGTGAGTAACAGTGAGCAACAGTGAGTGATAATAACAATGTTATTATTATAATCATACATTAACTAAACAATATGTAAGTTTGTGGTGAATATCCAATGTGGCCTTATAAATCAGTTTCATGTGCATTATGAACATTTTTCAAACCGTCAGTGTATAAACATGTTTCACAAAATACTTCCAAATTACTTATACTGCTTCGAATCATTGACATCATCGAACTTATGGTTGTAAATGTACAACATAATAGAATAATGGTTGAATTATGATGTAGCATAACAAACAACAACTAATTGATTTGAAATGCAATGGTATCAACAGTCTACGTGGGAGATTCACAATGTTATTATTATTATTAAAATACAACCCACTTAATAGAATCACTTTGGACGAGAACAATTTCATTTTATTAAGCAGCTGATTCACTTAAGCGTATTTTTTTTAATTAATGTTTGTCAAACAATTACATTTTATTTCATCCATACAGTATTACAACATAGTGAAGAAATTGTCATTGTGAATCTAAGTTCTCATTAATCAAATCATTCACAGCACACTCAAATTGGTGTAAAAGCGTCACATTGTAGAACCCATGGAAACACAAGCCTCTTCTTAACACGCTGAGAGCATCTCTCATCTCCTGTTCAGTTGGAGGTATCACTTCTTTGTTATCACCATTGGCACTGGCTTCTGCGTCTTCAACCTCGTAGTCCATCACCTCTTGTTTCACCTCACCATTGACGATATCACCACTCACAGATCCAGCAGCTGCTAGATCTTTGTCTATGTTCAACCTTGCTCCATCATTGATGACCTTGGTTTCCTCATCTCCATTCTCAAGGTCTATGTTGTCTTGTTTCACTTCAGCAATGATGGCATCACCACTGATGGGTTTGGCAACTGGCAGATCTTCATCAATGCCCTTCCTTGTGTCAGAGACCTCCCACAAGACTGGGATATCTTCCGTCCCATCCTGCTCCTGAGGCCCCACTCTCAGCCCACATTTCACCCAACTGTTCCTGATGGACACTGGCTCCACATCCTCCCAGACCTGGTTGAGGCGATGGATCGCATCCAACAACGGAATCTTCTCCGCCACATCTGATGCCACTGCTGGATGACTAGCGTTCTCCATGTCTCCACTAAGAGAGCGACACATGTGCATGTGTGCTTTGACTGTGCGTATGATGTCGCATGGCTGCAAGACCGATGTTGTGTTGGGCGGGAAGAAGGAGACTCTAATGTTGGTGAGCTCAATGTTTGGTGGCAGTGTCGAGTGGTTGTCTAGCAGGAGCAGGATGTGTCTGTGTTGACTGCGCAGCTCCCTGTCCCACTCCCTCAGCCAACTGCTGAAGAGATTCCCGGTCATCCAGGAGGAGGAACCAGCATCGTAGGCCACCGGAAGAGTCTTCTTGTCGCCAGTCATTGAGCACGTGAACAGAACTGTGATCCCTTTCTTGCACTTCCCTGTCTTGTCATCAGGAGAGGCTCGCAAATAAATCTCGCTCTCCTTAGTGCTCCATATGTCTTCATCGAAGTATGCTTGTCTTAGCTCAGGCCACGCACGGTCTATCCAATTGTCACGTGATAGCATGTCAATTGAATGGTCATGTGACGACATGTCGAATAAATGGTCATGTGATGGCACGTCAAATGCATGATCAGGTGACGGCATGTTGAATGAATGGTCATGTGACAGTGTGTTGGTCCAACAGTCATGTGACAGTGTGTTGACAGTTTGCCCTTCTCTATATAGCCGTTTGTGCACTAAACCTTCCCTCTTCTTGAAGCGATGAAACCAACCGTCATTCGCCTTGAATGTGGAATGGTTCAGTTGTTTGGCAAGTTCTTCTGCCTTCTGCATGACCAGTGGGCCAGACAGGGGTGCATTTCTCTCTAGGGCATCATGGATCCAATTAACAACTGCCGCGTCAACATCAGGTGTCCTCCCAGTCCTGAATCGCTTTCTGGCGCTGTTGGCACTCTGTTCAATCTCTTGACGTTCTTTGAGGATTCGCTGAATGGTGGATTGTGAGATGTTCAGCTTCGATGCAGCCTCTCTTTGGCTCATCTATGGACAGAACAATCACCACCTTAAGTCACATTTAAGACTAATGTCACAAACAATTATTATGTCAAACATTATATAGGGAAAAACAATTGTCATTTTAGGATTAAGGTCACACACTGTAGAATGTTGCCTATCGATAAAACAATCATCACTTTAAGACTAAATTCACAAACTGTAGAACATCATCACTTTAGGACTAAGGTCATAAACTATTGAACAACACACAACGTAATCACGAATGGAATGCAGAATCTTACCTTCGGCAAAGCATCATATGCGGCTAGTAGCTCCTTCCTTTGCGTCACTGACACCCCCTTCCTCTTTGTGGACATGGCGGTGAGCACAGCACAAAATCAGGCTGCAACAGATAATGGCTGTGACACTGCACTGGAAAAAAGTTTTCCGTGTCAAAAAGCCTCCGCGTTATCCAAGAAAACCTCTCTATTCGCGCTACTATATGTTAGATTCTACTAACCTGAAGATGTGATTCTATTAAGCATTTTAACATATTGCCAAAAGGTTCACATACTTAACCAGTTTAGGTTGCCTTAAGCAATGCTCACATCAGCCTGACCACAGCCTAGTTAGGTCGGGCTAACTGCGGCTTACTTAGGTCGGACTGACCACGACCTACTTAGGTCAGGCTGACTATGACCTACTTAGGTTGGGCTGACTATGACCTACTTAGGTTCAACTCGCCACGACCTACTTAGGTCGGGCTGACTATGACCTACTTAGGTTCAGCTGACCATGACCTACTTAGGTTCGGCTGACCATGACCTACTTAGGTTGGGCTGACCATGGCCTACTTAGGTTGGGCTGACTACGACCTACTTAGTTTGGGCTGACCACGACCTACTTATATTTGGCTGACCATGACCTACTTAAGTCAGACTGACCACAATCTAGTTAGGTCGGGCTAACCACGACCTATTTAGGTCAGGCTGACAACGGCCTACTTAGATCGGGCTGACTGTCCATATCTAACCATTGAGTGACTGAGGCTGAAGTATTACTAGTGCTGGTACTGGATTCTATTTCATCCCACGAGTAAAAGACACTTCTGCATCATAAGCAAGAAATAAATTTTTTTAGTTTTTTAATTGTTTTTTCTCACACATACCGAAGTGTATGTGTCATGATACATACTGAAGTGTATGTGTCATGATACATACTGAAGTGTATGTGTCATGATACATACTGAAGTGTATGTGTCATGATACATACTGAAGTGTATGTGTCATGATACATACTGAAGTGTATGTGTCATGATACATACTGAAGTGTATGTGTCATGATACATACTGAAGCGTATGTGTCATGATACATACTGAAGGGTATGTGATACATGAGACCATGGAATGCGCTACATGATCTCTGCTATAACTTAGTGAAATAAAGATAATGACTTCCAACTATACTGTTTGTGCCACAACATTCACACATAAACAATAATCTGACAGAGAGACAGGACTGACAACACATACAGTTAGACATAAGTATTGAAAGCAGTCAAAAAGACAGTGACATTTATAATGAACTGACAACTGAACCTGCATATTCCCTGCTGCAGTTGACTGCACACAACTATGTCATGGTTGCGTGAGCAGGATGGTCACGACTCAGTGAACAGCGGAAAAACAGAACATATTGTACCTATGATGACTGTCTGCCTCCTGCAGATGTCATGTAAAACCCAACATGTTCAACATGACTCCACAATACACTTTCAACATCACTCCACAAAACATGTTCAACATCACTCCACGATACATGTTCAACATCACTCCACAATACATGTTCAACATCACTCCACAATACATGTTCAACATCACTCCACAATACATGTTCAACATCACTCCACAATACATGTTCAACATCACTCCACAATACATGTTCAACATCACTCCACAATACATGTTCAACATCACTCCACAATACATGTTCAACATCACTCCACAATACATGTTCAACATCACTCCATAATACATGTTCAACATCACTCCACAATACATGTTCAACATCACTCCACGATACATGTTCAACATCACTCCACGATACATGTTCAACATCACTCCACGATACATGTTCAACATCACTCCACGATACATGTTCAACATCACTCCACGATACATGTTCAACATCACTCCACGATACATGTTCAACATCACTCCACAATACATGTTCAACATCACTCCACAATACATGTTCAACATCACTCCACAATACATGTTCAACATCACTCCACGATACATGTTCAACATCACTCCACGATACATGTTCAACATCACTCCACGATACATGTTCAACATCACTCCACAATACATGTTCAACATTGAATTGAATTTATTTTCACCACTATAAGAATGATACAATAATAGTACAGAGTATAATAATAGATATTCAAGTGAAAATGGGGAAAGCAGAAGTGTAATACTTATGTAGTACTTTCCCCTTTCATATCACCACATACAATTCTAAGTCAAAAAAGAGCATATATATTTATTTAATTTTATATAAATTCATATTTCTTTAACAACAATTTCTTGTATTCTTTTTTAAATTTATGAATATTAATAGCTGATATCTTTCTGTATCAGGTTCAAAAGTTTTACACCATAATATACAGATACACATTTCACCTTTAACGATGTTCTGGTATATCAATGTCTTAGGCTGTTGAATTGCCTAGCATTATAGTATAAACCTTGATCTACATTAAACCACCTTTGGATATTTATAGGTAAATTTTTTTTTAGCCTTTTATACAATAACAGCTGTCATCAAATGAGTCATGTCAAATAATAATTTCAATAATATACCTAATTCATTAAATAATCCATTGGAGTGATACCGATAGTTTACACTGCATACAAGTGTTACCACTTTCTTTTGTAACAAGTAAACACAATTAATATTATTTTTTCACAGCAATATGTTATGGTACAAATAATGAGCAGTACAATATTACTAGTGAGTTTTTGTCGAATAATTGCTTTGCTTTATACATAACTGCGATACATTTTGATACATACAGCTTACTACACACCAAGTTAATGTGTTCTTTCCAATTTAGTTTATCATCAATTAATATACCCAAAAACTTTGTCACAAATACTCTATTTATTTCCTTTTTATTGATGCTTTTGTTGTATTTCTTTGTATGGAGTTACCAGATAGCATGAAATTGTATTTCTTTGTATGGAGTTACCAGATAGCATGAAATTGTATTTCTTTGTATGGAGTTGCCAGATAGCATGAAATTGTATTTCTTTGTATGGAGTTACCAGATAGCATGAAATTGTATTTCTTTGTATGGAGTTACCAGATACCTTGAAATTGTATTTCTTTGTATGGAGTTACCAGATAGCATGAAATTGTATTTCTTTGTATGGAGTTACCAGATAGCATGAAATTGTATTTCTTTGTATGGAGTTACCAGATAGCATGAAATTGTATTTCTTTGTATGGAGTTACCAGATAGCATGAAATTGTATTTCTTTGTATGGAGTTACCAGATAGCATGAAATTGTATTTCTTTGTATGGAGTTACCAGATAGCATGAAATTGTATTTCTTTGTATGGAGTTACCAGAAAGCATGAAATTGTATTTCTTTGTATGGAGTTACCAGATAGCATGAAATTGTATTTCTTTGTATGGAGTTACCAGATAGCATGAAATTGTATTTCTTTGTATGGAGTTACCAGATAGCATGAAATTGTATTTCTTTGTATGGAGTTACCAGATAGCATGAAATTGTATTTCTTTGTATGGAGTTACCAGATAGCATGAAATTGTATTTCTTTGTATGGAGTTACCAGATAGCATGAAATTGTATTTCTTTGTATGGAGTTGCCAGATAGCATGAAATTGTATTTCTTTGTATGGAGTTACCAGATAGCATGAAATTGTATTTCTTTGTATGGAGTTACCAGATAGCATGAAATTGTATTTCTTTGTATGGAGTTACCAGATAGCATGAAATTGTATTTCTTTGTATGGAGTTACCAGATAGCATGAAATTGTATTTCTTTGTATGGAGTTACCAGAAAGCATGAAATTGTATTTCTTTGTATGGAGTTACCAGATAGCATGAAATTGTATTTCTTTGTATGGAGTTACCAGATAGCATGAAATTGTATTTCTTTGTATGGAGTTACCAGATAGCATGAAATTGTATTTCTTTGTATGGAGTTACCAGATAGCATGAAATTGTATTTCTTTGTATGGAGTTACCAGATAGCATGAAATTGTATTTCTTTGTATGGAGTTACCAGATAGCATGAAATTGTATTTCTTTGTATGGAGTTGCCAGATAGCATGAAATTGTATTTCTTTGTATGGAGTTACCAGATAGCATGAAATTGTATTTCTTTGTATGGAGTTGCCAGATAGCATGAAATTGTATTTCTTTGTATGGAGTTACCAGATAGCATGAAATTGTATTTCTTTGTATGGAGTTACCAGATAGCATGAAATTGTATTTCTTTGTATGGAGTTACCAGATAGCATGAAATTGTATTTCTTTGTATGGAGTTACCAGATAGCATGAAATTGTATTTCTTTGTATGGAGTTACCAGATAGCATGAAATTGTATTTCTTTGTATGGAGTTACCAGAAAGCATGAAATTGTATTTCTTTGTATGGAGTTACCAGATAGCATGAAATTGTATTTCTTTGTATGGAGTTACCAGATAGCATGAAATTGTATTTCTTTGTATGGAGTTACCAGATAGCATGAAATTGTATTTCTTTGTATGGAGTTACCAGATAGCATGAAATTGTATTTCTTTGTATGGAGTTACCAGATAGCATGAAATTGTATTTCTTTGTATGGAGTTACCAGATAGCATGAAATTGTATTTCTTTGTATGGAGTTACCAGATAGCATGAAATTGTATTTCTTTGTATGGAGTTACCAGATAGCATGACATTGTATTTCTTTGTATGGAGTTACCAGATAGCATGAAATTGTATTTCTTTGTATGGAGTTACCAGATAGCATGAAATTGTATTTCTTTGTATGGAGTTACCAGATAGCATGAAATTGTATTTCTTTGTATGGAGTTACCAGAAAGCATGAAATTGTATTTCTTTGTATGGAGTTACCAGATAGCATGAAATTGTATTTCTTTGTATGGAGTTACCAGATAGCATGAAATTGTATTTCTTTGTATGGAGTTACCAGATAGCATGAAATTGTATTTCTTTGTATGGAGTTACCAGATAGCATGAAATTGTATTTCTTTGTATGGAGTTACCAGATAGCATGCAATTGGTCTTGGACAAATTTAATGATAGCTTGTTTAGCCATTTATTAGCCTCTAAACCCATAATGTGCCAGTTTAGCCATTTATTAGCCTCTAAACCCATAATGTGCCAGTTTTTTTTAGAAGTTATGGTTAGTTATGTCAAAAGCCTTTTTAAGGTCAATAAACACACCAATAGTGACCTTTTTGTCATCTAAAGTAGATGTTATTTCTTCAGTAAGCTCCACAAGTACAAGTGATGTGGACATATTTGTCCTGAATCCATACTGACTACTTATTAAGATGTCATTCTTACTAATGAAAGATTCTAATCTTGTACAAACTAATTTCTGTAGAATTTTTTTTTATTGTGGTAGTAGACAGACGGGTCTGTAATTGGTAAATTAATTTTTCTCTTTTGTCTTAAATAGTGGAATTACCTTGGCAGTTTTCATCTTAGTCGGGAATGTCCCGGATGTAAGCGACCTATTACATATATTACATATATAAGTGGTTTAACTATGTAAGAGATTACTTTTTTAACAATGATCATGTCTATATTATCAAATCCAGTGGATTTTTTATTGACTCCACAATACATGTAAGCTGATATTTATATTGACTCCACAATACATGTAAGCTGATATTCTGTCTGTCACATACCATCAGTTCGCACATTGCCCTTTCTGTGCTTCCTGTTGGGGTAGACCCCTGGTGAGGGGGTGAAACTTACACCATTGAACACCTCATCACCAGGAAACTTACACACCATTAGTTGATCCCAACTGCCTGGTACCCCCCCAACTACCTGGTACCCCCCAACTGCCTGGTACCCCCCAACTCCCTGGTACCCCCAACTGCCTGGTACCCCCCCCAACTCCCTGGTACCCCCCAACTCCCTGGTACCCCCAACTCCCTGGTACCCCCAACTGCCTGGTATTTTCATAAAGAATGGTGATGAAAATAACTTTAATGTACAGATGTATAGATGTACAGATGTACAGATGTATAGATGTATAGATGTATAGATGTACAGATGTACAGATGTATAGATGTATAGATGTACAGATGTATAGATGTTCATCACGATACAAATTCCTGTGGGTACCAAAAATGACAGTCCTAACACAGACCTCGAGGAAACTGATCCGAGTCAACATGGGAGTCAACATGGGAGTCGAGCACTACGGGTCTGAGCATGACAACTGTATTTGCCCTTGGATGATGTAATAAACGAGTTTATGTAACAGCTGTAAGGTAATTCCCAGAGGACAGGTACTTCTAATTGGAGACAAATATGACTGTAGTGGAAGACAACATGAGGTGTCCACGTGCACTCTGGGTCAGTCACTCATGTAAGTCATGTGTCAATTGTAAGCAGGACATATGGCTATCAGTTAGACTGGGCCTCTGTAAGACATCATGGCACTGTTAAACTGAGATCAGTGATTCTCAGTGATGATCACTGAGCATCCTTATAAATAGCAATATAATAGTAAATATGCAGTTTTACAAACAGGTACTGTCCTTGTGTCACGGTTCATGTGCACTCCTCATATTGTGTATACATTCAAACATACTGCGTGTACATTCAAACATACTGCGTGTACATTCAAACATACTGCGTGTACATTCAAACATACTGCGTGTACATTCAAACATACTGCGTGTACATTCAAACATACTGCGTGTACATTCAAACATACTGCGTGTACATTCAAACATACTGCGTGTACATTCAAACATACTGCGTGTACATTCAAACATACTGCGTGTACATTCAAACATACTGCGTGTACATTCAAACATACTGCGTGTACATTCAAACATACTGCCTGTACATTCAAACATACTGCCTGTACATTCAAACATACTGCGTGTACATTCAAACATACTGCGTGTACATTCAAACATACTGCGTGTACATTCAAACATACTGCGTGTACATTCAAACATACTGCGTGTACATTCAAACATACTGCGTGTACATTCAAACATACTGCGTGTACATTCAAACATACTGCGTGTACATTCAAACATACTGCGTGTACATTCAAACATACTGCGTGTACATTCAAACATACTGCGTGTACATTCAAACATACTGCGTGTACATTCAAACATACTGCCTGTACATTCAAACATACTGCCTGTACATTCAAACATACTGCGTGTACATTCAAACATACTGCGTGTACATTCAAACATACTGCGTGTACATTCAAACATACTGCGTGTACATTCAAACATACTGCGTGTACATTCAAACATACTGCGTGTACATTCAAACATACTGCGTGTACATTCAAACATACTGCGTGTACATTCAAACATACTGCGTGTACATTCAAACATACTGCGTGTACATTCAAACATACTGCGTGTACATTCAAACATACTGCGTGTACATTCAAACATACTGCGTGTACATTCAAACATACTGCGTGTACATTCAAACATACTGCGTGTACATTCAAACATACTGCGTGTACATTCAAACATACTGCGTGTACATTCAAACATACTGCGTGTACATTCAAACATACTGCGTGTACATTCAAACATACTGCGTGTACATTCAAACATACCGCGTGTACATTCAAACATACCGCGTGTACATTCAAACATACCGCGTGTACATTCAAACATACCGCGTGTACATTCAAACATACCGCGTGTACATTCAAACATACCGCGTGTACATTCAAACATACCGCGTGTACATTCAAACATACCGCGTGTACATTCAAACATACCGCGTGTACATTCAAACATACCGCGTGTACATTCAAACATACCGCGTGTACATTCAAACATACCGCGTGTACATTCAAACATACCGCGTGTACATTCAAACATACCGCGTGTACATTCAAACATACCGCGTGTACATTCAAACATACCGCGTGTACATTCAAACATACCGCGTGTACATTCAAACATACCGCGTGTACATTCAAACATACCGCGTGTACATTCAAACATACCGCGTGTACATTCAAACATACCGCGTGTACATTCAAACATACCGCGTGTACATTCAAACATACCGCGTGTACATTCAAACATACCGCCTGTACATTCAAACATACCGCGTGTACATTCAAACATACCGCGTGTACATTCAAACATACCGCGTGTACATTCAAACATACCGCGTGTACATTCAAACATACTGCGTGTACATTCAAACATACTGCGTGTACATTCAAACATACTGCGTGTACATTCAAACATACTGCGTGTACATTCAAACATACTGCGTGTACATTCAAACATACTGCGTGTACATTCAAACATACTGCGTGTACATTCAAACATACTGCGTGTACATTCAAACATACTGCGTGTACATTCAAACATACTGCGTGTACATTCAAACATACTGCGTGTACATTCAAACATACTGCGTGTACATTCAAACATACTGCGTGTACATTCAAACATACTGCGTGTACATTCAAACATACTGCGTGTACATTCAAACATACTGCGTGTACATTCAAACATACTGCGTGTACATTCAAACATACTGCGTGTACATTCAAACATACTGCGTGTACATTCAAACATACTGCGTGTACATTCAAACATACTGCGTGTACATTCAAACATACTGCGTGTACATTCAAACATACTGCGTGTACATTCAAACATACTGCGTGTACATTCAAACAAACTGCGTGTACATTCAAACACACTGCGTGTACATTCAAACACACTGCGTGTACATTCAAACACACTGCGTGTACATTCAAACATACTGCGTGTACATTCAAACATACTGCGTGTACATTCAAACATACTGCGTGTACATTCAAACATACTGCGTGTACATTCAAACATACTGCGTGTACATTCAAACATACTGCGTGTACATTCAAACATACTGCGTGTACATTCAAACATACTGCGTGTACATTCAAACATACTGCGTGTACATTCAAACATACTGCGTGTACATTCAAACATACTGCGTGTACATTCAAACATACTGCGTGTACATTCAAACATACTGCGTGTACATTCAAACATACCGCGTGTACATTCAAACATACCGCGTGTACATTCAAACATACCGCGTGTACATTCAAACATACCGCGTGTACATTCAAACATACCGCGTGTACATTCAAACATACCGCGTGTACATTCAAACATACCGCGTGTACATTCAAACATACCGCGTGTACATTCAAACATACCGCGTGTACATTCAAACATACCGCGTGTACATTCAAACATACCGCGTGTACATTCAAACATACCGCGTGTACATTCAAACATACGGCGTGTACATTCAAACATACCGCGTGTACATTCAAACATACCGCGTGTACATTCAAACATACCGCGTGTACATTCAAACATACTGCGTGTACATTCAAACATACTGCGTGTACATTCAAACATACTGCGTGTACATTCAAACATACTGCGTGTACATTCAAACATACTGCGTGTACATTCAAACATACTGCGTGTACATTCAAACATACTGCGTGTACATTCAAACATACTGCGTGTACATTCAAACATACTGCGTGTACATTCAAACATACTGCGTGTACATTCAAACATACTGCGTGTACATTCAAACATACTGCGTGTACATTCAAACATACCGCGTGTACATTCAAACATACTGCGTGTACATTCAAACATACCACGTGTACATTCAAACATACTGCGTGTACATTCAAACATACTGCGTGTACATTCAAACATACTGCGTGTACATTCAAACATACTGCGTGTACATTCAAACATACTGCGTGTACATTCAAACATACTGCGTGTACATTCAAACATACTGCGTGTACATTCAAACATACTGCGTGTACATTCAAACATACTGCATGTACATTCAAACATACTGCGTGTACATTCAAACACAAAAGGTTACACATTTACACCACACAGGATAGTTGGCATAAAGAATGCAAATAATCATGAAAAATAATCATTTTGTGTTTCAAAGTAAACAATTTGTAGATTGTTTGGAGCAGTTTTCATTGATATGTTATTACAACATAACAGCTGACCCAGACATCTTGAACTGAATTAAGAATTAGTGACAAACCAATTAGTATTTATCTTCATCATGTGCGCATACCATTAACCATGTCCACTCCAATAGTATTAGTATCTGGCCAGTTCCATGTAGACTAGCCTTCATGAAGCACTGCTACCTGACCACAACAAGTCAATTGATGACCACATGTGACAGGATTGTGGTCACATAATGTCCACTAGTAGCCAGTCGAGTGCAAATATGACTTAACATTAGCGTTGTGAATGCACAGCCAATATGTACAGTTAGCTGGATGTAAGTTCTCACCCGGGGGGGGGTCCATTATCCCCAATCTGAATTACCCTCTTACCAAGTGTACACTATACTTATCTGTACACTAAAGTAGCAAGGTTATAACCCTCCTACTGAGGAGTCAGCCTCAACACCTTACACAGGCACTCAAGTGTCACTGCAGGATATGTCACCTGTCACCCGGTGTCACACTGCCTCTGTCACCCGGTGTCACACTGCCTCTGTCACCCGGTGTCACACTGCCTCTGTCACCTGGTGTCACATCGCCTCTGTCACCCTGTCCACATCCTCCAAGTCTGTATAGTTTCAATTGTACATAGAACATTTAAATCACTCCAGATGGTTTGAGCTGATTCCTGCACAACATGTCCATGGATATCCTGATAAATTTGAACAATAGACAAAATATTAAATATTAAACTAATAAAAAATAAATTCAAAAGGAAATAATCCTGATGTGTTATTTAATGACCTGTGATTATGGAATGGTGTGACTTGCACCATTCCACAATGAGATCCCAATCCATAACTGTTTACTGTTTACTGTTTGCTGTTTCTTATATGGAACTTTATAATTTGTTTAATAAGTACATGTTTATGGATCTCGAGTCCGAATAAAGATTGTAATAATAATAATAATAACAGGTGGTCATTGACCACTACAATTATTTTGTTGTGATGAATCGCAAGAAACCTCCAAAGTTATTAGGAAAATATAGGAATTTTTTTAATATAGGACACTATACGAATTGCTATTAAAATATAGAAATAACAGGAAAATAATGAAATGCTAGGCACCCTTAGATTGACACAGCACAGAAATCTCAGAAAGTAATAAAACTGCCAATATCTATGAATTACGTACTGTGTGTACATCAATGCAAAACAATTTTATACTGGTTGCTTGCATAAACAGCACGGCCACACCTGCTCATGAAAACACTTCTACAAGTGAGCTCAGAGAACCACATTTAAATGAAAGAGGATTAGCTGGCTGTGCCTTCTCTGGCAGTGAAGCATGATTCATTTAGACAGGGCATTAAATGGGGCTGCTCAAAGGCACTTGGTGACAACTGCCATTACATCAGTGATGCTAATGGATCAACTCTGAATGTGAACTGTGTCTACACCACATATCTCTGAGTAGGTTGGTAAGGCTAACGGAAGGATGGAAGGAAGGAGAAATAGGCTTGGCTAACGGAAGGATGGAAGGAAGGAGAAATAGGCTTGGCTAACGGAAGGATGGAAGGAAGGAGAAATAGGAGGGAAGGAAAAATGTCCAAATCTCTCTAGGAATCTCAGTCGCAAATGTATAGTTCTATAACTTGCACTTGATGCACATAAAGGGATTTATAAACCATGTACATTCAGAACAGAGAATATGAAAGCGCAGTACAAAAGTGCTACATACAAAATAACCTTAACAAGTCATATATATAAATATTAACAAACAAACAAACATGTCACAGACGCAGTTACATTAACATTCAAACTAATACAATATTAACAAACAAACAAACATGTCACAGACGCAGTTACATTAACATTCAAACTAATAAAATTGTACACATACAATTGGAGTCTTAGTAAAGTCACTTCAAAAGAACTAAACATCCCAGTACATAGCCAGACATTGGACATTAACAGACCTGGCTGACATTTACTGGTCACACTCAAGTGACTTTCCTGTTACTTTACTGTAGAGTAACATGTCATAAGAGCTGTCTCTGTGTCAACTGACAGTGGAGAACTGTCAACTGGCTGTAACAAGAATGACCTTGGGTCAGGGACAATTTATGACACTCACTGTACTGGCCAGGACTCAACTGTCAAAGTTAAACAATACAAATCTTGGTAAAAGAGCAGGCAACAACTCCCTCAGTCTATCACAACTCCCTCAGTCTATCACAACTCCCTCAGTCTATCACAACTCCCTCAGTCTATCACAATCTTTTTCTTAACTTGCCACTTAGACTTCACAACTGTCACAAATATAGCGACAATAATCATTTTAAAATAGCTTCATATAATGTCACTCTTGAAAACGGGATTGGCTTTCTTTGTACAGCTAGCAAGTACTCGAAGACAGGAAACACTTCTAATCTTGTACAAGCAGACGATCATATCCCTACATTGACTGCTAATTCTCAGTCAGGTGATAATGTTTTATATAACTTGATATTTGAATGCTACAAGGACCTTGCGTGTTGCCATACGTTGTGAACACAGTTATCAGTGCAAGGGAAGTGCTCACTCAAGTGTGGAAATTGCACCGACAAAGGCCAGTAACAAAACTCTAGTTAATGTGGCCACTCAGCTAAGTCGATGGTTTGTCAATTTTAAGGCTAAACACACAGTAGAGATAATAGTTTGAAAACACAATAAGAAAGTAGATATAAACTTTCTGAGGTTGTCTGTATGTCAATGTCATAACTGAAAGATGTAACATTGTATAGATCTACGTTGTCCACACAGTGACACACACCTGTACAAGGGCCCAATGATGACCGTGTTTGTTCATTAGCACGCAATGATCACACCGCCATACCATGACATGCATAATCGATACAACAGTGTTCAATATTTAATTACACAGCTGATTATAATGTTTGCGCTACAAATCTCTAGTCACTAAAGCAGTAATAATTTAGTTGGCCTCTCACTCCAATTCTTTCCAATCACTGCATGGGTGAAACGGAACAAAAATCCTGATTATTTAATTCTGTGATTACAGACTGCATTCCCGGGAACTATAGTGATTAAAGTGGGTTCATCCACACCAATGATTGAATGAAGCAATGATTATAATGCAGAAACACACACCATAGCCAAAGTACAGCCAACTGTGTAGACCTCGTCAGTGGCCACTGAAGCCAACAGAATGAGACCTGTAAACAGATCTATAGACAACACCGGACACTACATCTTCAACTACTGTCCACCACTCATGTAATTGCTGCTGTATCCGCTGCATACATCTACATCCTGAGTTGACAAATGAGTATTGTCCTCAACTGCAGATAACTCACACAGGTAAGGGTAGAGTAGAGGCCAGATGGTACAAGATATGTGTCAGGTGTATAGGATGACATTTGGACCACTGGTCACTTAGATAAGGCAAGGTTCACCCTAGGACCCACCAGAAAGGCCCCAAAAGTCACCCCACTCAACTGTGGATGAACCAAGGACAGTCTCAACACAATAACTAACTATATAACCCATAATTAACTACAATGTAATGATATTAAAACAAACAGTGAACACTGTGTGGAAAACAAAACATCAGTTAGCCCAACATAATCAGTTTGACAGAATATGTTTACTAACTAGTCTGAATTTGAAGTTCTTTGATGACAAACTAACTCAGAAGAATTAGTTCACACTCACTGCTCGGCCTACTCTGGGTTACTGCTGCACTAAAGAAATCTTGCAAATACCAACACTTTAATCCATATCAAAATGAGATTTTAAATGTTAGTGTGGATTAGCTACTGGTATAACATATATATGTTGATTATGTTGGGTTATTGCAGCTAGCCAGCTGTCATTGGCTTCAGCCAGCAAACCAGTCACTGGTCATGGAACTAGCCAGCTGTCATTGGCTTCAGCCAGCAAACCAGTCACTGGTCATGGAACTAGCCAGCTGCCATTGGCTTCAGCCAGCAAACCAGTCACTGGTCATGGAACTAGCCAGCTGCCATTGGCTTCAGCCAGCAAACCAGTCACTGGTCATGGAACTAGCCAGCTGCCATTGGCTTCAGCCAGCAAACCAGTCACTGGTCATGGAACTAGCCAGCTGCCATTGGCTTCAGCCAGCACACCAGTCACTGGTCATGGAACTAGCCAGCTGTCATTGGCTTCAGCCAGCAAACTAGTCACTGGTCATGGAACTAGCCAGCTGCCATTGGCTTCAGCCAGCAAATGAGTCACTGGTAATGGAACTAGCCAGCTGCCATTGGCTTCAGCCAGCAAACGAGTCACTGGTCATGGAACTAGCCAGCTGTCATTGGCTTCAGCCAGCACACCAGTCACTGGTCATGGAACTAGCCAGCTGCCATTGGCTTCAGCCAGCACACCAGTCACTGGTCATGGAACTAGCCAGTTGGACCAGCCAGTTGGTCTCCAGGTGCCAGCACTACAGGGTTGTCTGTATAACTTGATACCCAGTTTGCACACATGATTGCAAGCTAATTAGTTGTTAATAATTACAATAATTAACAGTCTTCTACCCTTACACTTTAGCAGCAGTTGCTTCCCAGTTGGCAACTGGTCTAGGAGGGTAATCCAAGGGGAGGGAGGAAATGTTTCCTGTTCAGCTCAGCTATACTTCAGCATATACTTCATGACATTCTAAGTGTGAATCTCCTCCCAAGTATGCTGCATATAATTTATAACATTCTCAACTGTGACTTTTCACTTTCAAAATCACACTTGCCAAAACAAGTGTTGCCATGTTATCACATGTTGTCACATAATGTCACATGTTTTCACAATACTTCTATTCTAGCCCAACTTCTGAAATCACCACTGAAATCACCCCTGACATCACCTCTGAAATCACCCTTGAAATCACCCCTGAAATCACCCCTGAAATCACCACTGCCACACAGTAATGAATGTTGGAAGTGTGACAAACAGCTTATGTGCAGACAGAACATTAATACTTGAATAGCAATGGCCTGTGTCTCCTAATTAGAGACCAGCCTCTGTGATAATCGTTGCAACATTGACTTCACAGCTAGCACGAACTGATTCTCTTTGAGCACCGGAGACAAAGGGTTAAACCTACCTTCAGAAATCACATTGCTAATTTCACAGGTATATTTTCATGCAAACTAATCTGAATGAGTATTTTTGCAAACATCGCACAAGTTGTAAATCATAAAAAAAATTCTAAAACAAACATTTTATGTTGAACCTGAGACACCAGAGGTAATTTTTTTCTCTAGAACATTTTATGATAGTTTGGAAAATTCCACACCTTCAAGACAAACAAAATTCGACACTTTCAAGAATGTCCAGGCATGATGACACACCAATATCAATCCCATCTAATCGCCTGGCAAGCCCATCCAGTCTGCGTACAATTACCACCTGCTCCCCGGTCACTTGGCTGACCGGCCCTGGATCAGGAGATGATGATCCCAGACTCTATCATCACCTGCGTCCAGGGAGGGATGGGACTGAGGTGTTGACTTACCATCTCGTCCACTACCAGGTACTACACTCAGTGTAGTTAATTAACACTTGTACTCAACTAAACTTAATTCATTCAAAGATCAGATTCTACTGCAGAAGATGCGGATGTCAATATAGACTGGCCCTGTGCACACGCACACATGCATGCACGCACGTATGCACATGACACACACCTGCATACAGTGTTGTTATGCAGCTTTGTAGAACTATAACACTGACCTTGGTTTGCTGCATCTAGGCACCACAGAAACCAAAGTCTGTGTCAGCTTTACGAGCAAATAACCACCTGCCAAGTGATCAGCCCATCCGCTCTAGGAATTGTGTTTTGAATGTTTTTTCAAGTACAACTGGAGAGTGCAGCGCAGTTAACCTGTCAACTGAATTTCAAATCAACTCAGAGTAATCACACGCTCTGAAACTGATCTAGATTGCAAACATGAATTTGATGCACAAATTCTCTAACAATCGCAACATGGAAGGGTAAAAATTGCAGTGTTGTACAATGGGACAGTGGGGCTTGGACCACTTACTAGACTTTAACAAGGATTCTCTATGGAGTCTGGTTCCAGGAATGTTGTGTAAACACCAGCCTTGCCTGCAGTGTAACACCCATCACTGCTGACACTGCCATGTAGGACAGGCCAGGGATGTACTCATAGCAAGAGATGTGTTGCAATGTGCACCAGACCTCTCACACTGATAGATTGACAGCATAAACAAGAAGTCTATTAATAATTTACAGTTGGTGGGTTTCATGTTACTCAAAAGTTGATGGCACCAAAGTGACTGGTGCTTCGAGAATGTCAGGTTTGCACTGTAAATAAAATAAACATTAATATTGCACTTTAAAATACAGAAATTTAATAGCAGCACACTACTGTTTGGTTTGCCACAATAAATTAGTTTTTATGCAAGTGTGCACAATGTGCCCAGTGTTGATATTAATCAATGTAGTATGCAGCCTATTTAATAATGCTTAACGAAGCCTAGAGCTGGTGTTGGAAGGCAGGATATAGAGTACATCGGGAATCTGCCAGAGGACGGTTGTATCAGTTGGAGGAACAAGGCATGTGGTGACTCGGTTATCATCCCAATCGGGACCAGACTGCCAACTGCTTCCTGCCCCAGGCTGGGCAGGGAGGAAGGCTGCACATCCTGCCTAGACAGCTTGGGCAGCCTCCAGACACATAGGCTCCTACCTCCCCAACATTAATGACACACTGTGTTACATTAACACACCAACATCTACTGGAACACTGCCGTTAACACACCAACATCTATTGGAACACTGCCGTTAACACACCAACATCTATTGGAACACTGCCGGGAAAACAGACATATACATTCTCTACAGTAACCTCAACATCAAAGGGTCAAGATAACCATCATTACCTGTATAACTGTTTCACCACGATGTCATTTTATCCTGTCTCATTTACCATCATTTAGTTAATTATGTGTATCACTAAGACCTGAACCAAATGTTGCTCTCAACATCCATTGAAATTGGGTTTTGGGCATAATAATGGGGCTGTGTAAGCAGCTAGATGCTATAGACTCTGTGGAGAGATGAGAGCTGGCTGGTGAAACTATCTGACCAGAAGCTGGCTGGTGAAACTATCTGACCAGAAGCTGGCTGGTGAAACTGTCTGACCAGAAGCTGGCTGGTGAAACTATCTGACCAGAAGCTGGCTGGTGAAACTGTCTGACCAGAAGCTGGCTGGTGAAACTATCTGACCAGAAGCTGGCTGGTGAAACTATCTGACCAGAAGCTGGCTGGTGAAACTGTCTGACCAGAAGCTGGCTGGTGAAACTATCTGACCAGAAGCTGGCTGGTGAAACTATCTGACCAGAAGCTGGCTGGTGAAACTGTCTGACCAGAAGCTGGCTGGTGAAACTGTCTGACCAGAAGCTGGCTGGTGAAACTATCTGACCAGAAGCTGGCTGGTGAAACTATCTGACCAGAAGCTGGCTGGTGAAACTATCTGACCAGAAGCTGGCTGGTGAAACTATCTGACCAGAAGCTGGCTGGTGAAACTATCTGACCAGAAGCTGGCTGGTGAAACTGTCTGACCAGAAGCTGGCTGGTGAAACTATCTGACCAGAAGCTGGCTGGTGAAACTATCTGACCAGAAGCTGGCTGGTGAAACTGTCTGACCAGAAGCTGGCTGGTGAAACTGTCTGACCAGAAGCTGGCTGGTGAAACTATCTGACCAGAAGCTGGCCGTTGGTACTGTCTGACCAGAAGCTGGCCGTTGGTACTGTCTGACCAGAAGCTGGCCGTTGGTACTGTCTGACCAGAAGCTGGCCTATGGAACTGTCTGACCAGAAGCTGGCCTATGGAACTGTCTGACCAGAAGCTGGCCTATGGAACTGTCTGACCAGAAGCTGGCCTATGGAACTGTCTGACCAGAAGCTGGTCTATGGAACTGTTAGACGTCCAGACACACAGTTCAACACAACACACACTGTATTTATGATGCACAAACTTTCAAAAATAACAGAGCACGGCACTCACCTGTCTCCCCAGCTACTCCACGGACTGACCACTGTCCACTCCTAAAGCAGGATCAATGCGGCCACAGCTCCACACTCGAGTCCAGTCCTGTCCAGTCCTGTACCCAGCTGTCAGTCTGGCCACTGACAGTGCTGTCCAATACGGCACTCCCAGGCTGACCGTTTTGTTCTACTATATGGCACAATTATTCCAGTGTTGACACATGCCTAGCAAGCTGTGCACTGGCTTCTAGACTCGTCATGGGTGGCCGCCATTTATCTGTAGATTGATCAGTGACAACAATAGCAGACTGAGGCGGGCTCCACCTGGAAGAGAACATAATTATCAATGTCAGTGAGGCGAGATCAATACAGGAATGAGCACAATCAATACAGGTCTACAGGCTGACAACCCAAGGCCCCAAAGAACACAATCAATACAGGTCTACTGGCTGACAACCCAAGGCCCTAAAGAACACATGAACATACACACGTCTTCCACCCAACTAATAAAGACTGAGTAATGTCTTCTAGTTGTAGGACTCCATGACGTCTTTGAGGACAGTAAGCACCAACTGAACCAAGTACAACAGTATTCACACTTCTCAGCAGTTCACTGCACAACATTTAACATATAAGCTCATTTGTCAGTTTTCAAAGCATTTTCATCACATACAATGTCTTAGTCAACACCAGGCCTCTCAGGCTCTGTCATTGGAATATAGAGCTGTGATTTACAATTACAATTATGAATTACAACTACACAGCCTCATAAAAACAATCATAATTACAGTGTTCTAAGAGAAATCACTTACAATTACCCTATTATTCCATGGATGGAATTTCAATGTTTTATTGTACATAAAGAAATGTGCAAAAAAATTGGTTACTGAATTTCAAGAGTCAAAACAATAACAGACTAGTGGGCCTTACAAAGTCCCCCCCCGTCCACCCCCGTCCCCCCCCCCGTCCCATATAGGATAATGACCCCACCAGTTTCACACGGACACAAACATGAGCCAATCTCAGCCCATGGAAACACAACACAGGAAGAAATCAATACAGAACGAAGGTTTTGAATTATTTATATGACACGGGAAATTAAAAAGATGCACCACTGGACGATAGTGACTTGTTGTCATGGCAACTTGATTTCTATGGTAGTTTTATTCTGCCAGTATTGAAGTCAGTGGCTTTCCGCGTCATGCCTCCTTATATAGTCATCTATTTGCTAGCAGTAGAAAACATGGATGATTCACAGGACATCTCTTGGTATTCACTTCACAACAAAACCATCCAAGAATACATTAATTATTCCGCCACGGTATGCACAATATGACTGCAGGCAACAAGAAGGGCACAGCTTCTCAGACCACCTTCATCATGTTCTTCTAATCGACCATGCACAATTATTACAATTGTGCAGCACAATTGTCACAATCGCACAGCAGCACACTACTGTTTGGTTTGCCACAATAAATGAGTTTTTATGCAAGTGTGCACAATGTGACATGAAGATATGCCCAGTGTTGATATTAATCAATGTACAGTAGTATGCAGCCTATTTTAATAAACAAACAGCCCACTTTGGTAAATTCGTTGTTCTGCCCAATAAGTAGACTTAAGTGGCTGGACATGATGACCTTCTGTAGACTAGTTATTAGATGGTGAGTGGGTGAAGACTTGAGCCACCTGTCTGGACATGTCTGACCAGTGGGTCTGACCCATCAATCAATGGTTCATAGTTGTCCAATGGAATAACGCTGCAAGCTGCATTACAAGTCCTGACGAGACCCTCAACAACCAGACAACTCTCTTGGATTAGTTATTGCAAGCCCACATATTTAATTTATATATCATTTTATGGGGCTTTAAATAGTTTTTATTTGACTCATTATTACTTGGTATTTTGAATCTGTACTTTCTAGGTTCTGACAGTGCAACATAAAGCAAATGTGCAGCTATTTTACACTATTACATATGTGCAGTTATTTTACACTATTACAAATGTGCAGCTATTTTACACTATTACAAATGTGCAGTTATTTTACACTATTACAAATGTGCAGTTATTTTACACTATTACTATTTTACACTATTACACAGTAAAAGCACTGCACAAGACTTAGTAACTTCAAAACCAAAACAGTGTCAGTGTTTTTATTTGACTTGCCTGATTCTTCCATTCGACTGCAGAATGTTGTCATAACACTACTCAGCAGCAGTAGCTTTTGAAATAATTAAGTTTCTCTGAACTGTCAAATTAATCATGATTCACAAAGTTTAATCTCATTAATTCCTATTGTGACTGAGGAGTAGTGAGGTGGGAGGTCTAGGCTCCTTGTGACTCAGGAGTAGTGAGGTGGGAGGTCTAGGCTCCTTGTGACTCGGGAGTAGTGAGGTGGGAGGTCTAGGCTCCTTGTGACTCAGGAGTAGTGTGGTGGGAGGTCTAGGCTCCTTGTAACTCAGGAGTAATGAAGTGGGAGGTCTAGGCTCCTTGTGACTCAGGAGTAGTGAGGTGGGAGGTCTAGGCTCCTTGTAATTCAGAAGTAATGAGGTGGGAGGTCTAGGCTCCTTGTGACTCAGGAGTAGTGAGGTGGTGGTCTAGGCTCCTTGTGACTCAGGAGTAGTGAGGTGTGAGGTCTAGGTTCCTTGTGACTCAGGAGTAGTGAGGTGGGAGGTCTAGGCTCCTTGTGACTCAGGAGTAATGAGGTGGAAGGTCTGGGCTCCTTGTGACTCAGGAGTTATGAGGTGGGAGGTCTAGGCTCCTTGTGACTCAGGAGTAGTGAGGTGGGAGGTCTAGGCTCCTTGTAATTCAGAAGTAATGAGGTGGGAGGTCTAGGCTCCTTGTGACTCAGGAGTAGTGAGGTGGTGGTCTAGGCTCCTTGTGACTCAGGAGTAATGAGGTGTGAGGTCTAGGTTCCTTGTGACTCAGGAGTAGTGAGGTGGGAGGTCTAGGCTCCTTGTGACTCAGGAGTAATGAGGTGGAAGGTCTGGGCTCCTTGTGACTCAGGAGTTATGAGGTGGGAGGTCTAGGCTCCTTGTGACTCTGGAGTTGTGAGGTGGGAGGTCTAGGCTCCTTGTGACTCTGGAGTTGTGAGGTGGGAGGTCTAGGCTCCTTGTGACTCAGGAGTAATGAGGTGGGAGGTCTAGGCTCCTTGTGACTCAGGAGTTATGAGGTGGGAGGTCTAGGCTCCTTGTGACTCTGGAGTTGTGAGGTGGGAGGTCTAGGCACCTCGGCTTCATGAAGGATTATAAAGGTAGAAGAATGTCATTTTCTTACAATGCAGTCTGCCATATTATATAACACATAATATAACACATAATATAACACATAATATAACACATAATATAACATATAATATAACATATAATATAACATATAATATAACACATAATATAACCATCAATGGTTGCTTTACACACAGGATGCACATTGACTACAACTACTGCTAACAAGAGAGAGACTCGGAGAGACTCAGAGAGACATCACTCAGTTTTGTGAACAACAGATACTTAGGAAGGCACGTTCTATCTTAGCTAATGACAGTCATGCTCTATATCCCATTTTTGACACTCTGCCGTCGCGCCGCCATTTTAGGTGCCTCTCGTGCAAAATAAACCGTAAGAAGTTATCCTTTATTCCTGCTGTCATTAGTCTTCTCAACAATGTGAAATGAATGTAGTGTGTGTGCATGTGTGTGTGTGTGCGTTCGTGCGTGCGTGCATGCGTACGTGCGTGCGTGTGCATGTTCTAGATATATTTAGTGGTTACAGTGTGAAATGCACTCCATGTGTTCATATGATAAATTATTGTTCTTGTGACTACGATGACGTGAGCCAGTAATACGCGATTACCCATGTTATATTTTACAATTTTAATATTTTATATACTGTGCCCGTCCAAATGACGATGTAATTGCCCTGAATGGGATGAATAATGTTATATTGTATTGTATTGTATAACAATAATTAGCACTGTTACGCATGCACATTGACTACAACTACTACTAACAATAATAAACTCCTATAAAACTCCTAAATCTGCGGGACCTTCAGCTCACAGCTCAAGGTAAAATGTACGTTTCATATATAGCGCGGTATCGAGTCGGTAGAGGTGCAACAAATGAGAATGAATGATTGCACAAGTCATCACCAGAGCAGATATTGCAGAGGATTTAGGGTGGAACAGTAATTTCGAATAAATATGTCTTTAGTTTGAGTATATTTTCAGATGATTTAGCACCAGTATATGAGCAGCCCCTTGTGTGGTAGGGTGGTTGTCCACCCTGTTAAGGCTGCTCGCTGCCCCCATACGTCTAAGCCAGTCGGTGTATCATATTTTATTCTGTTTCTTGGAAGACCTGTTCCCTGGAGAATACTCAACAAAAACAACTTCAGCTGGGCCCATAAACTGTGCAATGAGTGGGCAATATATTTATATCACCCGTGGCAGACTGAGACAGGGATTCTAGGATCACTATTGATGTATGTCTGAGTGACACTTGGCGGCAGTCTCTGTTGTCACAGCTTCGTGGGGCACATATAAATAGGCAACTAGCACAAGCCATTGCAACAGGTCTGATTCTGTGCTCCGACAGTGTTTCCACAAATGTGGTCAATATGGTCAAATCCTTGGAGTGGTCAGTGTGTTCAAGTCCTTGGAGTGGTCAGTATGTTCAAGTCCTTGGAGTGGTCAGTGTTTTCAAATCTTTGGAGTGGTCAGTGTGTTCAAGTCCTTGGAGTGGCCAATGTGGTCAAATCTTTGGAGTGGTCAGTGTGTTCAAATCTTTGGAGTGGTCAGTGTGTTCAAGTCCTTGGAGTGGTCAGTGTGTTCAAATCTTTGGAGTGGTCAGTGTGTTCAAGTGCTTGGAGTGGCCAATGTGGTCAAATCCTTGGAGTGATCAGTGTGTTCAAGTCCTTGGAATGGTCAGTGTGGTCAAATCTTTGCTGTAGTTGTCCTTAATGTAGTCATTTTTTAGCATAATAATCTCATAAGATGGTCAGTCAGTTCTCCATGTGGTCCTGTCTAGAGGTGATCAGTGACAGGTCAGTCAGAGTTCACAGGCACAACTAACACTTACTATTGGCTCACAAACCTTGTATTTATCTCTCAGTATTTGAACAAGGATCTGTGTTTGAATGGCACTTTCACAAGACCAATGTTTGCAGTGGACACTATTTGAGCCATACATTGCAGATAAGTGAGTGAGATATGAGACTGCAAGAGTTGCTCTCACACAGCGTGTTAGCAACACTAATCAGTGCTATTTGCTGTTGCCCAGCTCAAAAATGTCTGCTATGAGAACCGAGACATAACGATAGGAATTAGCAGAACTTGGCTACTAACAATACACATGATCATTTCATTGGTGGACATTACAGTATTGTCATTTTGTTATCTCATATAATGACTCGGATAGACAATGAGCTGGAACTAAACAAAAGCAGACCCCGGCACATACATACACTGAACCTTTTAACTCCTGTTTGCACTTTGATGGAATGATTAGAGTATTCTGACTAACATCTATGCACACATGTTATATATATCTAGGACATCTATGCACACATGTGATATATATCTAGGCTGTCAAAAAGCAGGTCATATTCAAAACTACATTCATAAGTCATATCATGGCACAAGATTTGAGTGTCCAATGGACAAACACATTAGCACCTCTCCTTCGTTTACCTATCAGCATCATGTAGGACACACACATTGACACTGTCACCAACAACCAAAGTGCTAATGGCAGCCAGGACATCAATGTCCATGCAGTGTTCAACATTACTGTAGGACACACACATTGACACTGTCACCAACAACCAGAGAGTGCTAATGGCAGCCAGGACATCAATGTCCATGCAGTGTTCAACATTACTGCTCAATGCAGCAACCAATACTTCAGTCATACAACTACTTCAGTCACACAACTACTTCAATCATACAAATACTTCAACTACTTCTACAGGTCAACTGTGATTAGTATTAGAAGTAGTGACCACACTGGACAACAAAATCACTCTCAACCAATGTGGATACTACAGACACATTATGATAGCATACTATGACACGCATACTACGACACATGCCTACTACGACACACGCATACTACGACACATGCATACTACGACACAGGCATACTATATGACATATGCATACTACGACACAAGCATACTACAATACATGCATACTATGATGCACACAAACTATCACTTCCACCAACCAGTGTGACCACAACAATGACATTCCACAAGTGGACCAGATTTCACTGTGTTGTTCACAAGAAGCATGACTGCCATGGCTATTCTGGAAGGAAACTATCTTATTTCTTGAGCCTGCACAAGAATGTAACTACTCTATATTCTTAAACGTTCTTAACAAATGTGGCTGCACAATGTTGTTTACTTTTTCTGAGCTACAAGATTTGCTTGAGTACTAAATTAGATGTTTGTTCAGAACACTTTCCAGTGACAGGCACAGTGGAATAATTTAATTTATAATTACAGCACATTACAGGAAACCCCCCCATCTTACAAATAAGTAGTTCTGTGACTAAACTAGCAGGTCAACTTACTGTAATGCTATACATAAAAAGGCTAATTGTAGGCAGCTATAGAACTGACAAAGTGATCACAACAGACACTGTTATCACTAGTAACAGACCTAGCAATGTCAGTAGCTGGTGATATCTGACATCTACAGGGTGTAGTTAAGTCTAGGCGTCTAGGCACCATGTAACATGTCAAAGACAAAGGAATGCTTGCACTTGATTACATTACAGAGAGTTCTATCAAGTGGTTTCAGAAGAACTTCATCGTAAATTGATAAAAACCAATTCATAAATTTCACTGAAAAAGCAAAAGTGTTAAAACGGCCTATCTTGCTTTTTATGATCATGAATGCAAGATACACATTGTAGATAATATACAAGATACACATTGTAGATATAATATACAAGATACACATTGTATATAAAATATACAAGATATACATTGTAGATATAATATACATGATAGCATTTGTGAAATTCTTTCTTTCACATGTTCAATTTTTCCTATCAACAAAACCAGACAGACACCATTGTCTCTGTCACAGATGTAGCGTCGTCCACTGGTTCATTTTGGTAGGACAGCCATGCATGTTACTAGCTTTACCAATTCCTACATTGTGTTATACAATCACATTATTAAAATATGTTTTCTTTCATTCAGAGTGTATAATTATGTCTTCTGCTCATATGATACAACACCTGAGTGAGTATAGCAAGCATTCTGTGCACTTACCTTGCTGCAAGAGGCAGTCAGATCCACCAAGTATCATAACCCGGAGACAGTGTCTATGTAGCCCAGAGACCCAACAAGACCTGGCAGACGTAGCTATCTACACCACTGTCTACTGGCTCCAACTTTCTTTGTTACACACAAAAACAAGAGATCTCAGACTGTGCCACTTGTGACTGCAGCAATGATTAAACCACAAAGCCTATCAGATCTCAACCAGACCACACAGGCTCAAGCTGGTCAGCTCACTGACTCTACCATCAATCACTGTCACTTACATGGCTAATCTGAGAGTTCTTAGGGTCCCCACCCCTCCACCACCCCTCCACCCTCCCACCATCCCACCACCCCCTCCACCCCTGAGGTGGCTCCTTAAGTTATTCTTGCCCACATCCTTAATGACTGATGTTATCTTTCAAAAGGATCACAAAGTTAACCAAAGATGATGTTGCCACTTCTAACCCACCGCCTAAAAAGTAAAGCTGCCCTTTTATCAAAACTAACATACCAGTGTCATGCTCAGAAGGTAACTTTACGTGTGGGAACTATTCCAAGCCCTATCTGTAATGTTCCTGGATGCCCTTCTGCTGCTGATATAGCTTGTCTGCACTGCTTATCTGCCACATCAGTGCTGGTCTATCACAACACTTTTCTCTTGTAGTCTATGTCTAGGAAAAATCTATCTGCTGCACTAAACTATGCTTATGCATGGAGTGTGCAGTTTGGGCCTGGTCAGGTTAAAGACCTTCTTAAGATGAATATTTCTAAACTCTAAGACCAAGTCCATGACAAATTCAATATAAAATAACAAAGAAATGTCCCTCAAACGCCTTGTAGGAGTTATTGATTTATTTGGTGATGAAACTGTATCTTTTGATTAAAAAACCATACCACATTCAGGAATACCAAGTTCATTCCACCTTTGTCTAATTATAACCAGGGGCCCAAGCCTAGTTTGTGAACTAAAATTTGATACCTTTTTATGACCTTTCTTTTAAGAATTCCCATTTTAAGACCTTTTCAAGGCCTTAAAAATGAAAGATCAAAATGTAAGATATTATAAAATCCAACACACACTCTGCTACGACAGTAATTGTTGCTACTTGAAAATCTTGTCATCAAGTAAAAAAAAACATTGTCAACTTCTTCATGACTGGATGGCATTGTGTCATGACTGGGTGACATTGTGTTATGACTGGATGACATTGTATCATGACTGGATGACATTGTGTCATGACTAGATGAAATTGTGTCATGACTGGATGGCATTGTGTCATGACTGGATGACATTGTGTTATGACTGGATGACATTGTGTCATGACTGGATGGAATTGAGTCATGACTGGATGACATTGTGCCATGACTTGAAGACATTGTGTCATGACTGGATGACATTGTGTCATGACTGGATGACATTGTGTCATGACTGGATGGAATTGAGTCATGACTGGATGACATTGTGCCATGACTTGAAGACATTGTATCATGACTGGATGACATTGTGTCATGACTTGATGACATTGTGTCATGACTTGATGACACTGTGTCATGCACCATTAGAGAGTCCTGACATTGAACTGACAGAAGTGGAGGCAGCCTGGTCCCTGGCAGTCCATCAACATCAATTACATGGGCAGCAAAACACAGTTGAAGGTGTTTGGGTTAAATGACTTGTTATTAATACCAACAGTGCTTTACATATTATATGCAGACATCAAATAATTATTGCTAGCTTTGATCATAAATATATAATGTATAATGTATAATCACCCAGATGTGGCTTACCTCGCCTCTCACCCAGATGTGGCTTACCTTGCCTCCCACCCAGATGTGGATTACCTTGCCTCCCACCCAGATGTGGCTTACCTTGCCTCTCACCCAGATGTGGCTTACCTTGCCTCCCACCCAGATGTGGCTTACCTTGCCTCTGACCCAGATGTGGTTTACCTTGCCTCTAACCCATATGTGGCTTACCTTGCCTCCCACCCAGATGTGGCTTACCTTGCCTCCCACCCAGATGTGGCTTACCTTGCCTCTGACCCAGATGTGGTTTACCTTGCCTCTAACCCATATGTGGCTTACCTTGCCTCTCACCCAGATGTGGCTTACCTTGCCTCTCACCCAGATGTGGCTTACCTTGCCTCCCGCCCAGATGTGGCTTACCTTGCCTCCCACCCAGATGTGGCTTACCTTGCCTCTCACCCAGATGTGGCTTACCTCGCCTCCCACCCAGATGTGGCTTACCTTGCCTCCCACCCAGATGGGCTGTGGTTCCAATTAATCAGTGCTGTTTGCAGCCCCAGTACCACACAGAGAGCTGATAGAGAGACAGGGTAGCACATTTACAGAACCTCCTCCAGAAGGCTATTTATAGTGTAACATTGAGCACATTACTATCATCAGTGGCTAAATACAAACTGACTGCTTTTACCTTAGGTATCTCATCTACCTAGTGATAGCCATGTTGGAACTAGTTGAAACTAATGCCAGGCCCGGTGACTAGCTAGTCAGGGCATTTGTTGTTTGGCTTTAAAAATAGAGATTAGCTACATCACATGTGACCTTGTGCTTCTTGCCCCCAAGCTGTAGTCCTTGCTCACAGCTATGTCACTGTTGTGACGTGTCCAAGCTGTCCAGTCTTGACAATGTGACCTTGTGCTTCTTGCCCCCCAAGCTGTAGTCCTTGCTCACAGCTATGTAACTGTTGTGACGTGTCCAAGCTGTCCAGTCTTGACAATGTGACCTTGTGCTTCTTGCCCCCAAGCTGTAGTCCTTGCTCACAGCTATGTCACTGTTGTGACGTGTCCAAGCTGTCCAGTCTTGACAATGTGACCTTGTCCTTCTTGCCCCCAAGCTGTAGTCCTTGCTCACAGCTATGTAACTGTTGTGACGTGTCCAAGCTGTCCAGTCTTGACAATGTGACCTTGTGCTTCTTGCCCCCCAAGCTGTAGTCCTTGCCTACAGCTATGTCACTGTTGTGACGTGTCCAAGCTGTCCAGTCTTGACAATGTGACCTTGTGCTTCTTGCCCCCCAAGCTGTAGTCCTTGCTCACAGCTATGTCACTGTTGTGACTTGTCCAAGCTGTCCAGTCTTGACAATGTGACCTTGTGCTTCTTGCCCCCAAGCTGTAGTCCTTGCTCACAGCTATGTAACTGTTGTGACGTGTCCAAGCTGTCCAGTCTTGACAATGTGACCTTGTGCTTCTTGCCCCCCAAGCTGTAGTCCTTGCTCACAGCTATGTCACTGTTGTGACGTGTCCAAGCTGTCCAGTCTTGACAATGTGACCTTGTGCTTCTTGCCCCCAAGCTGTAGTCCTTGCTCACAGCTATGTAACTGTTGTGACGTGTCCAAGCTGTCCAGTCTTGACAATGTGACCTTGTCCTTCTTGCCCCCAAGCTGTAGTCCTTGCCTACAGCTATGTAACTGTTGTGACGTGTCCAAGCTGTCCAGTCTTGACAATGTGACCTTGTCCTTCTTGCCCCCAAGCTGTAGTCCTTGCCCACAGCTATGTCACTGTTGTGACGTGTCCAAGCTGTCCAGTCTTGACAATGTGACCTTGTCCTTCTTGCCCCCAAGCTGTAGTCCTTGCCCACAGCTATGTCACTGTTGTGACGTGTCCAAGCTGTCCAGTCTTGACAATGTGACCTTGTCCTTCTTGCCCCCAAGCTGTAGTCTTTGCCTACAGCTATGTCACTGTTGTGACGTGTCCAAACTGTCCAGTCTTGACAATGTGACCTTGTGCTTCTTGCCCCCAAGCTGTAGTCCTTGCTCACAGCTATGTCACTGTTGTGACGTGTCCAAGCTGTCCAGTCTTGACAATGTGACCTTGTGCTTCTTGCCCCCAAGCTGTAGTCCTTGCCTACAGCTATGTCACTGTTGTGACGTGTCCAAGCTGTCCAGTCTTGACAATGTGACCTTGTGCTTCTTGCCCCCCAAGCTGTAGTCCTTGCCCACAGCTATGTCACTGTTGTGACGTGTCCAAGCTGTCCAGTCTTGACAATGTGACCTTGTGCTTCTTGCCCCCAAGCTGTAGTCCTTGCTCACAGCTATGTCACTGTTGTGACGTGTCCAAGCTGTCCAGTCTTGACAATGTGACCTTGTCCTTCTTGCCCCCAAGCTGTAGTCCTTGCTCACAGCTATGTAACTGTTGTGACGTGTCCAAGCTGTCCAGTCTTGACAATGTGACCTTGTGCTTCTTGCCCCCAAGCTGTAGTCCTTGCTCACAGCTATGTCACTGTTGTGACGTGTCCAAGCTGTCCAGTCTTGACAATGTGACCTTGTCCTTCTTGCCCCCAAGCTGTAGTCCTTGCTCACAGCTATGTAACTGTTGTGACGTGTCCAAGCTGTCCAGTCTTGACAATGTGACCTTGTGCTTCTTGCCCCCAAGCTGTAGTCCTTGCTCACAGCTATGTCACTGTTGTGACGTGTCCAAGCTGTCCAGTCTTGACAATGTGACCTTGTGCTTCTTGCCCCCAAGCTGTAGTCCTTGCTCACAGCTATGTCACTGTTGTGACGTGTCCAAGCTGTCCAGTCTTGATAATGTTCACATGAGACATGACACATGCCCTGCTAATGTAAAGAAGAATAGGCCCCATGCCCCATGTGGCCTTATAATCAAACATCCATAGAGTGAATATAAACATGTTGATGTTCACTTTTATTGCCCTTTCAGTCTATGAACTCTGCATCTGCCTGTTCATTACTATAGCTACCACCTGGGCATTATAAAACACCACCCACAGCTTGTTGGCTATGACTTGAAGGAGCATCACATGGTCACTGTCAGGTTGGTCACTGTCAGACTAATCACTGTCAGACTGGTCACTGTCAGACTGATCACTGTCAGACTGGTCACTTTCAGACTAATCACTGTCAGACTGGTTACTGTCAGACTGGTCACTGTAAGGCTGATTACTGTCAGACTGGTCACTGTCAGACTGGTCAATGTCAGACTGGTCACTGTCAGACTGGTCCAAGGCAACTGGAGGTAAGATCATAATAATAAGAAAAGTTCTTTTGTGCCTAAATCCTCAGAAAACAAGCTCAGGGGTGCATCAACATAAAGGGTTACCAGCGCATGGTGCATCAACATAAGGGTTACCAGCTCAGGGTGCATCAACATAAAGGGTTACCAGCTCAGTGGTGCATCAACATAAAGGGTTACCAGCTCAGGGTGCATCAACATAAAAGGTTACCAGCTCAGGGGTGCATCAACATAAAGGGTTACCAGCTCAGGGTGCATCAACATAAAAGGTTATCAGCTCAGGGTGCATCAACATAAAGGGTTATCAGCTCAGGGGTGCATCAACATAAAGGGTTACCAGTGAAGGGTGCATCAACATAAGGGTTACCAGCTCAGGGTGCATCAACATAAAGGGTTACCAGTGCAGGGTGCATCAACATAAGGGTTACCAGCTCAGGGTGCATCAACATAAAGGGTTACCAGCTCAGGGTGCATCAACATGAAAGGTTACCAGCTCAGGGGTGCATCAACATAAAGGGTTACCAGCTCAGGGTGCATCAACATAAAAGGTTACCAGCTCAGGGTGCATCAACATAAAGGGTTATCAGCTCAGGGGTGCATCAACATAAAGGGTTACCAGCTAAGGGTGCATCAACATAAAAGGTTACCAGCTCAGGGTGCATCAACATAAAGGGTTACCAGCTCAGGGGTGCATCAACATAAAGGGTTACCAGCTCAGGGGTGCATCAACATAAAGGGTTACCAGCTCAGGGGTGCATCAACATAAAGGTTTACCAGCTCAGGGTGCATCAACATAAAGGGTTACCAGCTCAGGGGTGCATCAACATAAAGGGTTACCAGCTCAGGGTGCATCAACATAAAGGGTTACTGGTAGTCAATCTCGAAATTGGTAGGTATATATACATATACATTGTCGAAGTTGTCAATAGATGAACGAATATGTTAGATAGCTAGGTAGGGTAAGCACAGTTAAACAGATAAGTTGTCAATAGATGAACGAATATGTTAGATAGCTAGGTAGGGTAAGCACAGTTAAACAGATAAGTTGTCAATAGATGAACGAATATGTTAGATAGCTAGGTAGGGTAAGCACAGTTAAACAGATAAGTTGTCAATAGATGAACGAATATGTTAGATAGCTAGGTAGGGTAAGCACAGTTAAACAGATAAGTTGTCAATAGATGAACGAATATGTTAGATAGCTAGGTAGGGTAAGCACAGTTAAACAGATAAGTTGTCAATAGATGAACGAATATGTTAGATAGCTAGGTAGGGTAAGCACAGTTAAACAGATAAGTTGTCAATAGATGAACGAATATGTTAGATAGCTAGGTAGGGTAAGCACAGTTAAACAGATAAGTTGTCAATAGATGAACGAATATGTTAGATAGCTAGGTAGGGTAAGCACAGTTAAACAGATAAGTCTTCAGGTGACTGTGAACTTTTATTGTGTTTTCTACTGACCTAACATAACAGGGAGTGAACTCCAAAGACTTGGTGCAGCAATGGAGAAAGCCCAATATTAGTTTCAACTCTACGATAATTGAAGCTGTCTAGGTCTTCTTGCAGGAGTGAGCAGATGGGTTGGTATGATGCTGCTACAGCTATCGTGGTACTTCTTGTTCCTGGGGTTGGATGATGCTTTATGTTGTGGTTATTGTTAACTAAGACATCACCAACTACATTCTGAGGAATCACAGACTGCTGCTATAGTAACATCTGGCTGGGCGGACAGCTGCTTCCTGGAGTGTATTATAGGATATACTTTACCTTTTTATGGAGAAGGAAAATGATCAGCAATGATACACGTGATCTTTGTTTTATAAAACAATGGAGTTGTACTCAATCTATGAACCAGTGCAGTACTATTTGCTGTGCTGTGTAACAGTGACTGTAATTGACCATTGTAACTGGGCTTCTATGGTGCTGTGTAACAGTGACTGTAATTGACCACTGTAACTGGGCTTCTATGGTGTTGTGTAACAGTGACTGTAATTGACCACTGTAACTGGGCTTCTATGGTGCTGTGTAACAGTGACTGTAATTTACCACTGTAACTGGGCTTCTATGGTGTTGTGTAACAGTGACTGTAATTGACCATTGTAACTGGGCTTCTATGGTGTTGTGTAACAGTGACTGTAATTGACCACTGTAACTGGGCTTCTATGGTGTTGTGTAACAGTGACTGTAATTGACCACTGTAACTGGGCTTCTATGGTGTTGTGTAACAGTGACTGTAATTGACCACTGTAACTGGGCTTCTATGGTGCTGTGTAACAGTGACTGTAATTTACCATTGTAACTGGGCTTCTATGGTACTGTGTATATAAGAGTGATTGTAATTGACCATTGTAACTGGGCTTCTATGGTTCTGTGTAACAATGACTGTAATTGACCATTGTAACTGGGCTTCTATGGTGCTGTGTAACAATGACTGTAAGTGACCATTGTAACTGGGCTTCTATGGTGCTATGTAACAGTGACTGTAATTGGCCACTGTAACTGGGCTTCTATGGTGCTGTGTAACAGTGACTGTAATTGGCCACTGTAACTGGGCTTCTATAGTGCTGTGTAACAATTACTGTAATTGACCATTGTAACTGGGCTTCTATGGTGCTGTGTAGCAATGACTGTAATTGACCATTGTAACTGGGCTTCTATGGTACTGTGTATATAAGAGTGATTGTAATTGACCATTGTAACTGGGCTTCTATGGTGCTGTGTAACAATGACTGTAATTGACCATTGTAACTGGGCTTCTATGGTGCTGTGTAACCGTAACTGTTATTGACCATTGTAACTGGGCTTCTATGGTGCTGTGTAACCGTAACTGTTATTGACCACTGTAACGGGGCTTCTATGGTGCTGTGTAACAATGACTGTAATTGACCACTGTAGCTGAACCTACCCTGGCGAGAGGGAGAAACAGCCACAGCTGTTCCATCCAGGAACAGTACAACTGCACACATTATCTCCACCTGTCAACCACATCCATGTGGCTCTACAGTAGAGTCCAGCAGGTCAACCAATAGGGACTGAGCAGCCCAGGGGATAAATTAAATTAGCCATAATAATGTCATATTGCTAGGTTCCACCAGTATGTTCTCCGGAGGTACAACAACATTGCAAGGCTCCACATTGCTAGGTTCCACCAGTATGTTCTCCAGAGGTACAACAACATTGCAAGGCTCCACATTGCTAGGTTCCACCAGTATGTTCTCCGGAGGTACAACAACATTGCAAGGTTCCACATTGCTAGGTTCCACCAGTATGTTCTCTGGAGGTACAACAACATTGCAAGGCTCCACATTGCTAGGTTCCACCAGTATGTTCTCCGGAGGTACAACAACATCCAAGGACTCAAGTGTGTATAGCAACAGTTGATGCCAGCTCTGATTGAGAACAGTCACACATAATGTGGTCACTCATGCATGCTACAAACAAACACTGATTTATTTATGTAGCGTGCCAAACAAAACACTACCAACTTGGAATATTGTATTCAAGCATGGAGGCCATATCGTAAAAAGGACATAGACAAGCTAGAAAGAATACAACGAAGAGCAACTAAAATTATTCCAGAATTGAGAGACCTTAGTTACGAAAGTCGCTTATTACAATCTGGTTTGACAACACTAGAGACCAGGAGACTACGAGGAGTCCAAATAGAAGTGTTTAAAACGGTTATGAGGATGTTGACAGGAATATGTTCTTCAAACTTAAAGAAGGCAGTAGAACCAGAGGACAAAAAGCAGCATTAGTTAAGGAGCAGTGTAGGTTGGACATGAGAAAGTACTCTTTCTCACAGAGGGTGATAAATGAATGGAACAAACTACAAAATGATTGTGTTAATGCTAGTAGTGTGAATATGTTTAAAAATAGAATTGACAGATATCTGATAAGGGCGGGCTACACATAGATGAGAAAATTGTTGGACTCTCAATAAGCCAATGGCTTCCTTGTCCATTTGCCATCTGGAACTTGTTGTTTGGGATGGCAATCTTGTTAAATCTTGTTAAAAACTTGGTGACCAAGTGCAGCATATGCACTAAGTATACACCAAGTCATGTTTCGAAGGCAGTGACAAGGTTAAACAAGGTTAAACAAGTGCAGTGAGTGTGCTATGATATAATGTATGCCAGTACAAGTCAACATTTACCTTCAAACTCCTGCTTAAAGCATTTTCCATGTACAAGCAGTGACACACCCTGACCAGCATGACATGACATGACAAGCAGTGACACACCCTGACCAGCATGACATGACATGACATGACATGACAAGCAGTGACACACCCTGACCAGCATGACATGACATGACATGACATGCACATAACAGAGCTGTGAATGATGTTTTATTCAAACTGCACATTACCAGAATGATTGTCAAACAGAATGACTTATGAAACAGAATCATGTCTACATTTCATTTTCGTAGTCTAGTTCTTCAAGTTCAAATAACATAACTACATTGTGGAATGTTATATGTCTACAAAAAGGCTTTTTAGCATACAACATGGTGTTTGGTACCATGGTTGTACCTGGTGTTTGGTTCCATGGTTGTACATGGTGTTTGGTTCCATGGTTGTATCTGGTGTTAGGTACCATGGTTGTACCTGGTGTTTGGTACCATGGTTGTACCTGGTGTTTGGTTCCATGGTTGTACCTGGTGTTTGGTTCCACAGTTATGCATGGTGTTTGGTTCCACAGCTGTACATGGTGTTTGGTTCCATGGTTGTACCTGGTGTTTGGTTCCACAGTTGTGCTTGGTGTTTGGTTCCACAGCTGTACCTGGTGTTTGGTACCATGGTTGTACATGGTGTTTGGTTCCATGGTTGTACCTGGTGTTTGGTTCCATGGTTGTACCTGGTGTTTGGTTCCACAGTTGTGCATGGTGTTTGGTTCCACAGCTGTACATGGTGTTTGGTTCCATGGTTGTACCTGGTGTTTGGTTCCACAGTTGTGCATGGTGTTTGGTTCCACAGCTGTACATGGTGTTTGGTTCCACAGCTGTACATGGTGTTTGGTTCCACAGCTGTACATGGTGTTTGGTTCCATGGTTGTACCTGATGTTTGGTTCCATAGCTGTACATGGTGTTTGGTTCCACAGCTGTACATGGTGTTTGGTTCCATGGTTGTACCTGGTGTTTGGTTCCACAGTTGTGCATGGTGTTTGGTTCCACAGCTGTACATAGTGTTTGGTTCCATGGTTGTACCTGGTGTTTGGTTCCATAGCTGTACATGGTGTTTGGTTCCACAGCTGTACATGGTGTTTGGTTCCATGGTTGTACCTGGTGTTTGGTTCCATGGTTGTACCTGGTGTTTGGTACCATGGTTGTACCTGGTGTTTGGTACCATGGTTGTACCTGGTGTTTGGTTCCATGGTTGTACATGGTGTTTGGTACCATGGTTGTACCTGGTGTTTGGTTCCACAGCTGTACATGGTGTTTGGTTCCATGGTTGTACCTGGTGTTTGGTTCCATGGTTGTACCTGGTGTTTGGTTCCATGGTTGTACCTGGTGTTTGGTTCCATGGTTGTACCTGGTGTTTGGTTCCATGGTTGTACCTGGTGTTTGGTTCCACAGCTGTACATGGTGTTTGGTTCCATGGTTGTACCTGGTGTATGGTTCCATGGTTGTACATGGTGTTTGGTACCATGGTTGTACCTGGTGTTTGGTTCCATGGTTGTACCTGGTGTTTGGTTCCATGGTTGTACCTGGTGTTTGGTTCCATGGTTGTACCTGGTGTTTGGTTCCACAGCTGTACATGGCAGTGACACATTTATTCACATTAGAACAATATTTCTCATGTGATTAAGATGTTTCAGTGATTCAACTACTGACCGTGGTCCCAGCTACGAGGGATACCAACTACTCACAGTTACCAGGGATACCAACTACCCACAGCCAACTATGAGGGATACCAACTATCCACACCCAACTACGAGGGATACCAACTACCCACAACTAACAGGGATACCAACTACCCACAACTACCAGGGGTACCAACTACCCACAGCTACTAGGGATACCAACAACCCACAGCTACCAGGGATACCAACAACCCACAGCTACCAGGGATACTAATTACCCACAGCTACCAGGGATACCAACTACCCATTGCTACCCACTATCTACAAACTGCTCATCAAGCACATCACATGCAATTCTCACTTTCACAGGGACTGTAAGTCTGGGTTACTGGCAGACAGATCCTGAGTGTGGTCTGTTGCCTACTACCTAGGCTAGCGCTGCCAGTCGCCATTTGGGCCATAGGCCACATGGCATCAGATTTGGCTAAACAAAGGTTACCCGTTTGAGCCAATTTGGCCACCAGCATTTTCGTTGAAAAGCAGTATACATGAGCATTTGTTTTCTTGATGCACATTAAAAAAAATGTGTATTAAGCAATTTGTATTTGACAAAACAGTTTATAACATCAGAGCTAGCCCAGACTACTGTGACACGCAAACACTTTGAGCATGTCTGTTCTAATAATAGGTTTGTGACTCAGGTTCCTGTCACTTAGCCAGTAGATGACCACACCATACCTGTCCTGAGGACACCCAAGTCACTGCAGTACCTCCTGCCCTCTCACAAACATGACTTGGCTCAATATTGTAAAAAATATATTCCTTTCAAAAATATAATCTTATACATCTTAGATTGGAACAGATTTCCTTAACCTTTGTTGTATGCACCTGACACTGAGAGGAGGAAATAATGCCAAACCCAGTGCAGAAGCATAGGAGACGACAGCAACCCACTTCCTTGGCATCAAGTACATTAGTCTATCCTAGATGACCTCCCAAGTATCAACCCACTTCCTTGGCATCAAGTACATTAGTCTATCCTAGATGACCTCCCAAGTATCAACCCACTTCCTTGGCATCAAGTACATTAGTCTATCCTAGATGACCTCCCAAGTATCAACCCACTTCCTTGGCATCAAGTACATTAGTCTATCCTAGATGACCTCCCAATTATCAATAACTGGAGCACACACAACATATGAGCATGGAGTAACATATGAGCGTGGAGTAACATATGAGCGTGGAGTAACATATGAGCGTGGAGTAACGTGTGCGCGTGGAGTAACGTATGAGCATGGAGTAACATATGAGCATGGAGTAACATATGAGCGTGGAGTAACATATGAGCGTGGAGTAACGTATGAGCATGGAGTAACATATGAGCGTGGAGTAACGTATGAGCGTGGAGTAATGTAGGAGGTGGAGTAACGTAGAAGCGTGGAGTAACGTATGATAGTGGAGTAATGTAGGAGCGTGGAGTAATGTAGGAGCGTGGAGTAATGTAGGAGCATGGAGTAACGTGGGAGCGTAGAGTAATGTAGGAGCATGGAGTAATGTAGGAGCACCGAGTAATGTAGGAGCATGGAGTAATGTAGAAGCGTGGAGTAATGTAGAAGAGTGGAGTAATGTAGAAGTGTGGAGTAAAGTGGCATGCATGTTTCCAGTAACAACACCAAGAAATATGCCCTCACCTAATGTTCTCACTTCAAACACCCGTCATATTCACCATAACTGTGGTTTGACTTAGACATATGGTCTTTGTATACCACCTACACAGACCCATAACCCCCTTACATAGATCGTAAGCCCTCTAAACTGTGTTCTGTCTTATCCTGATTGCCTCTCTCCCTCTCCCCATCGTCTATGTCCTGTCTCATTCCCCTCCCAGCATGCACTGTTAACCTGTCTCGTTCCCCTCCCAGCATGCACTGTTAACCTGTCTCATTCCCCTCCCAGCATGCACTGTTAACCTGTCTCATTCCCCTCCCAGCATGCACTATTAACCTGTCTCATTCCCCTCCCAGCATGCACTGTTAACCTGTCTCATTCCCCTCCCAGCATGCACTGTTAACCTGTCTCATTCCCCTCCCAGCATGCACTGTTAACCTGTCTCATTCCCCTCCCAGCATGCACTGTTAACCTGTTCTTACCCTTCTCTAATCTGGCAGACATTTTGTTGTTTCTCCTCTCTGGTCCACTTATAGTGAGAGGCCACAGGCTCTCCCAGCCCTGCTAATAAATGTATGATTCCCAACAATCTCATCAACAAATCTTTTAAGACAAATACAATGTTATTTTTGACTTCAACATTCTCTTTTGGGCCAACAAAGTTTCTACAAAGGTCTCATGTAATGTACATGTTTGGACCCATAAAAAGTCTGAATATACTTCAACCCCTTGTCACGGGTTGTTATTATGTGATAACAGAAGAAGAGATTAGCCACAGGGATCTGTCTGGTCATGAACAGCATTCACACAGCCACTCCTGAGTGAGTCTTACATAACAATTAAGTACTCACTTAACCAAGGCCATCAAGTAAGTCGGAATCCAGTGTAATTACAAACAGGTTATGTACATTATTGTCACCATAGGAACATAACTTCTGTGGAACTTGCCATGCCCATATTTGCAATGTAAATGTGGTGGAAACTAGTCAAACTATACATATAATATGATATAATATAATTACACAATCCACTAGTTATAGAATTAGCTAACATGAAATACAACATTACCAACTGCTAAGATATATCTCAGACATATAAGTCTTTGATCATGCTGCAAAGTTAAACTATAGCAAGAGCTTGCATTTAATTTATTTGTCCATTTTTGTAACGAAATATGTCATTGGGCAATGGTTGCAAGGCCATATCTTTTGCAAATACATGAAATATTATGAGAAAATATGCTATTTTGACAAATTAATATAAATATAATTTGTTCTGTTTCAAATACAAATTCTACATGTTGAACCCACATGTTGGTCACAATGACGTGCAACAAGCCAGAGTCAGTTTAATAAAAAGCAGCACAGTGTTATCTTGAGTGCTGATAAAACTTGAGAATATAGGGCATGACACAGAGACCTACTTAAAGAGGAATATTATACAGGTGGATGTCCATTAGGCGACCTCTCCAAAACATCAGCAAAGATACAAAGCCACATCATTTTATCGTAAAATCTTACAAGTTGTATAAACTATATATCAGATTCTGTGCTGACATCTTGACCAGCCAAATGGGTTTTACTGAACCATCTTTTTATCATTTGACCATTGTCTGTTTATGAATATCGACATAGCTATTCATCATGCAATGTAAACATGATATTTGACCGTTGTCTGTTTAAGAATACCGACATAGCTATTCATCATGCAATGTAAACATGATATTTGACCGTTATCTGTTTATGAATATGGACATAGCTATTCATCATGCAATGTAAGCATGATATTTGACCATTGTCTGTTTATGAATATCGACATGGCTATTCATCATGCAATGTAAGCATGATATTTGACTGGTGTCTGTTTATGAATATCGACATGGCTATTCATCATGCAATGTAAGCATGATATTTGACCATTGTCTGTTTATGAATATCGACATGGCTATTCATCATGCAATGTAAGCATGATATTTGACCATTGTCTGTTTATGAATATCGACATGGCTATTCATCATGCAATGTGAGCATGATATTCAACGCAACATGTTTAAATTAAACAGACCCAATGGTAAAATTATATTTACAGTTGGCTGGTTAAGATGTTGGAACAGATTTACTCTATATTACAGTATATATAAAAAATATTATTATTTTTTAAATGTGCACCTGTTATGACCATTTTACCAATCTTTTTCAGACTTTGACATTTTGAATGTTGTCACCTTGTCTTGTCTATCCAGCTATAAACAGTGCATGTTCTCCAAAGTCTTCAGGCAATACTGACACATACCACATAGTTGCAGTGCCCTATGCATTCTCGTCACCCCATTCTATGAATAACTCCACTCGCCCCTAGGCTGTCATAAGCACTGCGTAAAACCCTACAATGTTGTGGTTTCTATTTCTGTGTACATTCTGCATGTGGTAACTAGGGTATCCCCGACAACTTCTGGGCTCAATCATGCATACTGGCTCATGGTTCCTAAGAAAACATCCAGGACCTCTTCTATGACTGATATTGCTGGTGTGGTATCTGGTGTGGTATCTGGGTGTGCCTGGCTGTGGCTGTGGTTTCTGTATTTACATTTTGGGGTCCATCCACAAACCACTCTACTGCAAGCCAATCTGTTTACAGGGACTTGTACCAACATCCAGGAGCACCACAAAGCCAGGCCTGCTATGTAGCACAGATACAGATACTTAATGTAGCACAGATACAGATACTTAATGTAGCACATATACAGATACTTAATGTAGCACAGACACAGATACTTAATGTAGCACAGATACAGATACTTAATGTAGCACAGATACTTAATGTAGCACAGATACAGATACTTAATGTAGCACAGATACAGATACTTAATGTACTGAGCCCTGTAAATGTAACGACAAGCCAAGTCATTGAAGGCTGCTGAGAACACAGCTGATGTTATTATCACGAACAAACCTCATTTGTGATCCATTTACTCTGATTATGCTGTCACAGCATAAGTCATTGATGTAGTTACCAAGAGTCATTACATTGCAAAGTTTACATCTTCCTCGGTTGTCTGGTTGGAGCATTCCAACATGGTCGTTATTTCTCAAGAAATTGTTTGTATTCTCTCCGAATATTTCACCAAATCACTCGGTCTTCCTCGGTGGAGTGACACTGGTATGGGTGTGTCACATGACCTTGTTTGGTCGGTGCGATGTGACACGCCCACCATGTCAATCCATGGTTTTTCCACCAACGAAAACTGAACAAGTCTGATATCTGTCTTTAGACAGTGCAATTTCTTCTGCTGACATAAAAGATAAATAAATGGAGTTATAACTAGCCACCAGGGGCAGCGCTCAGCCAAGCCAGGATACACCAAAGGTTGTAGGTACCTAGAGGTGACAATAGTTATAACAAACAGCTTATGAATGATGCAACTGGCAATGTACCAGCAATTACAGCAGTGTCCTATTGACTAGAGTGGCACTGCTGTACAGCAGGAGTAGTTTGACTGCACTGCTGTACAGCAGGAGTAGTTTGACTGCACTGCTGTACAGCAGGAGTAGTTTGACTGCACTGCTGTACAGCAGGAGTAGTTTGACTGCACTGCTGTACAGCAGTAGTCTGACTGCACTGCTGTACAGCAGGAGTAGTTTGACTGCACTGCGGTACAGCAGGAGTAGTTTGACTGCACTGCTGTACAGCAGGAGCAGCGTTTTTGAGGCTCAACTCACATAGGAATTGCATAATGTCAAAATGAACAAAAGCTGTTTTTTTCTAGTAAAAACTGTTTATAAATTTCATATGGGCAGAGCAGGATTTCACACAGGCAAATTGCTCATACAAAAGGCCTTAAAAACACAGTGAGCTACATAAAGTTAATTTAAACCGTGGATGACAGCAGGAGCTTCGGGGACAGATCAGGGTACCCATATTTGTGATGTCAGGTTTCATCTGCAGGGAATTTGAAAGATGGAAACAAAAGCTTTCAGAGTGCACTCATGAATACATTCAGGGTAGATTAAGTAATTACCTTAATTAATTAATCATTTGTGATGCATCATCCTAGCATCTGCCTTAATTGATGTTTAATTAGTTGTTGCCTTTCTGGTGACTATTTTAAGCCATGCTGAATAACACCAGATTTGTTGAAGATTTCCACTTCGGTGTCGTGTATCTTAGCCTACATTAGAAGCCATCATAACATTTCTAGTGAGCAGCTGTATTGGGAGTAGATTAATATGTGCCAAACACTTAGTGCTTTTCATCTCTTCACTTTATAAAACAGGTAAGTTTTACCCGTTATGACCCACAAATAACGAGGTTTGCATTGTATATAAAACATTGTGTTTAGTCATCATTATTTTTTATTTCCATTCTGTAATGTTATTAGTTCAACAATGTGGGTATATTACCCTTCATAATTAATTTATACATGTACATCTGTATGTTTATAATGACAACATATAATATAACATATTAGGTATGTATACAATTATACATATTATGTATTCAAACAGGTAATTTAGGTGATGTTGATAACTATACTTTGAGCCCATCTCCCAAAGGAAGTCACTGTGAGTGATAGCCCCATTACTGTACCAACCTTCCTGCTTACACATGAATGGGATTAAAACACAACAGTCAATGATAACAGAGAGAACTCTAGGGCAGTAACACAACAGGCAATGATAACAGAGAGAACTCTAGGGCAGTAACACAACAGGCAATGATAACAGAGAGAACTCTAGGGCAGTAACACAACAGTCAATGATAACAGAGAGAACTCTAGGGCAGTAACACAACAGTCAATGATAACAGAGAGAACTCTAGGGCAGTAACACAACAGTCAATGATAACAGAGAGAACTCTAGGGCAGTATCACAACAGGCAATGATAACAGAGAGAACTCTAGGGCAGTAACACAACAGGCAATGATAACAGAGAGAACTCTAGGGCAGTAACACAACAGTCAATGATAACAGAGAGAACTCTAGGGCAGTATCACAACAGTCAATGATAACAGAGAGAACTCTAGGGCAGTAACCCAACAGTCAATGATAACAGAGAGAACTCTAGGGCAGTATCACAACAGGCAATGATAACAGAGAGAACTCTAGGGCAGTAACACAACAGTCAATGATAACAGAGAGAACTCTAGGGCAGTAACACAACAGGCAATGATAACAGAGAGAACTCTAGGGCAGTATCACAACAGGCAATGATAACAGAGAGAACTCTAGGGCAGTATCACAACAGGCAATGATAACAGAGAGAACTCTAGGGCAGTATCACAACAGTCAATGATAACAGAGAGAACTCTAGGGCAGTAACACAACAGGCAATGATAACAGAGAGAAATCTAGGGCAGTATCACAACAGTCAATGATAACAGAGAGAACTCTAGGGCAGTAACACAACAGTCAATGATAACAGAGAGAACTCTAGGGCAGTATCACAACAGTCAATGATAACAGAGAGAACTCTAGGGCAGTAACACAACAGGCAATGATAACAGAGAGAACTCTAGGGCAGTAACACAACAGGCAATGATAACAGAGAGAACTCTAGGGCAGTATCACAACAGTTAATGATAACAGAGAGAACTCTAGGGCAGTATCACAACAGGCAATGATAACAGAGAGAACTCTAGGGCAGTATCACAACAGGCAATGGTAACAGAGAGAACTCTAGGGCAGTATCACAACAGTCAATGATAACAGAGAGAACTCTAGGGCAGTAACACAACAGGCAATGATAACAGAGAGAACTCTACGGCAGTATCACAACAGTCAATGATAACAGAGAGAACTCTAGGGCAGTAACACAACAGGCAATGGTAACAGAGAGAACTCTAGGGCAGTATCACAACAGTCAATGATAACAGAGAGAACTCTAGGGCAGTATCACAACAGTCAATGATAACAGAGAGAACTCTAGGGCAGTATCACAAAAGTCAATGATAACAGAGAGAACTCTAGGGCAGTATCACAACAGTCAATGATAACAGAGAGAACTCTAGGGTAGTATCACAACAGTCAATGATAACAGAGAGAACTCTAGGGCAGTATCACAACAGTCAATGATAACAGAGAAACCTCTAGGGCAGTAACACAACAGTCAATGATAACAGAGAACTCTAGGGCAGTATCACAACAGTCAATGATAACAGAGAAACCTCTAGGGCAGTAATGAAACTCTCCATGAGCACATCAGGAACTACAGCAAGGATAACCAATTATCTGGTTGACCAACACAAATGAATTTGACTTTCATTAGTAAAACAAGTGTGATACCATTCCATAAATACTGACAGGAAGAATATAATTCAGTGGACACTAATTGATACTCATCATTTGTCCTACTGATTAGTTCTTGTTCCTTGATAACGATGATGAGCATATTGCAAATGTGTATGGATTGACGATGATCACATTGTGACTCAAAGGCAATGTTATATGATGTTTTTGCTCTGATTACTAAATAAAGGCGATGTTATATGATGTTACTGCTTGGATTACTAAATAAAGATGATGTTATATGATGTTACTGCTCTGATTACTAAATAAAGGCAATGTTATATGATGTTTTTGCTCTGATTACTACATAAAGGCGATGTTAAATGATGTTTTTGCTTTGATTACTAAATAAAGGCGATGTTATATGAAGTTACTGGTCTGATTACTACATAAAGGCAATGTTATTTATCTGATTACTAAATAAAGACAATGTTATGTGTTATATGATTATTAATTCTTGGTTTTGTGTTTACTTCCTTATTACATTTTTTTTTTTTACATCATGTAATTATAAGTTTTGTAACTTTTGTTGACAAAAGGGCCTCCCATGTTAGTGGGAGTTTACTTGACCTTTATATATTGTTTGTTCTACTTGTAAAATTGGTCAAACTAAACATATATGTCTGAATACATTTGATGGTGACTGTATTGTGAATGTTTTCACACAAATACTCCACATTGTTTTTATCTATATTTTCCAGAAAAAAGTGTGCAGGCCAACACTGAAGGAACTCTGCTGCATAGCTCATATTAGAACAATCATGCCATGTATCAACCAGCATACAATCAGTGGTTAACATCAAAGAGTATAATATATATACACAGTTTTTTCACCCCCACACACACACACCCAGGTATCGAGAATTAGACAGAACATGCCAAATAGTTTCTCAAACATAAATTCAAGTTGTAATCTATTCATAGAACTAGAATTGCCATTTAATGGCTATCCGTAACCACATAGCCTGATACTATGTCAGGATGGATATAAAACTGAGCACTACCCACGCTAGCATTAGTTTAAACCAAATGAACAACAATTCAGGGAAAGCCCCTTTTCACCTACAGTTTATTGATGGCAATAAACTAATGTTGGCAGCCGAGCAGTTAATCTGAGCAATGTGGTTAAACTTAGGTTGTATTTAAGTACTTTACTTCTGTCAATACAACAATATCACAACATATAACATTACATACAGTCCAATATGTGTACCAGTTTCTTGGTTAGTTTTACCACAGCATGAACAGCCATACTATGATCAAACTGTCTGTATTATTAGTTATGATCAGTGCCAGCTACTACTGCTATTTATTGCTTTGATATCTTATCTTTGATATCTAGATGGCAAAATGATGAGTACCAATTCAACAACAATATGCAGTGTACATAGAGACTATCTGTTGCGCAATGTATGCAGGTCACTGGAAGATAAATGTTACAATCATGATCCAATCCATTAATGGTAGCCAAATAAGTCTCTCACTGCGTGCTAAAAAATATCTCAAAAACACATTTGTATGCAAACCATGTGATTACTAACACCAGCAATTTTTTTTGGCAAAACAATGATTAGAAACATGATTTCATCAACACATCATGGAACATCACCAGTTCTGATGAACAAAAAACGTGTTTATTATCCTCAGAAAGTGAAATAGTTCAAAATAAAATTATTGCTTAAACCAGAAAATTAGGCACATGTAGCTTATGGCCGTTAACTACTCACCCCAGTTAACTACTCACCCCAGTTAACTACTCACCACAGCTGGAAACTGTCTACTAAGTACCAAGTAGAGCACTCAGAGGAAACAGCTACCTGTTTTAGTAACCTATAATTCACGTGCCATGTTGGTCTTTAGCTCAGCCATAGCTATGGGAAATTCTAATGAATAACGGTCTGTACACTGCATACAGTAATAAAAGGTCGAGCTGTCACATGCAGGTAAACATGGTCATAGCCAGTGTGAATTATGAGTTATTCCAGCCTAGTCATGCATTCCAGAGGCATGAAATATTAATGCATACATAACAAGTAGTTGAACACTTTAATGTCATGGTCATTAAAGTGTTAACGAGAAACATTAGTGAATTATTGAATACATAACAAGTTCCATTAACTTGTAAACATTAATATCTTGGTACATGTTGGATCTAAACACAGGAATAGGACTTTGTTATATAAAAATAAATACTGGCCGTTACTGATCAGTGTTTATCCTTTAGGATAAATCTAAGCACTACCCTATTTCTAGGATTTCTTCCCAACCAGAGGTATATATATATATATATAAGTATAATTGGCTAGGAGTGATTAGGAAATATATCCCAACCTCCTAACTGAAATATCTGTATACATTTTCTTCAACAGTTATTTTTCTGTTGTTTACATATTAAATGCAGTTATGCAAAATTACATATTATATCTTCTGCAAAGACCAATCCTTTATCGATTGTGTCATATATAGAACTATCAAAATGTATAGAATACTCATTGGTTGGGGATTATTCCTCAGAAAATATCTTGGGAGAAGATCTAGGGCTTCACCAATATATCCTGGCCTTGGTGTGATTTTACTAAGTAGCAATTGTAATACAAACCTACACACTGTAATAATAAAATGTATTTCAGGAAGAAGATATGTTAAGCCAAAGAGAAAGGCATGAGTTTGAAGTAAATGGAAAGAAAGCTTGAAGCCAAGTGCCAGCACATATGACAAAGGACTCTGGAGATAAAATGGTCCATCTAATCATACCAAGTGAAACAGTCTCCACCAAACTCACAAAGAAGCTACTTGATTGAAAAAAAATCCATAATGACCAATACAAAAAGCCTGTGTCATACTGGAACAAAAGGTTTCAGTAGAGTAGAGATAGAGAAATACATATTATATATGAGTAGAATATCAAGTATTCAGGCTATTTTAATCTCAAAGAATCTTTACAGAAGGGACACAAAGAGCAAAAGGAAGTAAAGGGCTGGCGATGATTCATAATAACAAAATACCTGAAACTTGAAAGCAGGGTGTGACACATACAAAAGTCATAGTATATTATTTACACTACTAGTCACTATTCTGTGACCGCACAAATAAACCCATACGTCACTGAAGAATGAGCTAAGCCTACACCGAAAACACGCAACACTTTGTACACAAACGACATTCAATTTCAAGCCACTTCGTTAGTTCGTAAATAATAACATGTCATGTCAGTCTGACTCAGACGCGATAGAAGTCACGACACGACGTCAGCCTCAAATGCCAGAGAAGAACAATAAACCAAACGCATTAAATGACCTATAATGAAAGGTTTGTCGCGTCCTGCAAATATTGTGACTGTCGTCGTAATAACATTCGTCACAACGATATCTGGCTCGACACTCGCACTTCCACTTTGAAGTAGCAGAGCCTGACCTGAGAGGACTCGTCTCTGCCACTGCCGGAGTGGCGACTCCCCGAATGAATGGCAGTTGAAAAAGCGCGTTTATGTTCAGCAATATGTACATACATATCCACTCACCTTATGTTGCTTCTGGTGGATGTTTTAAATAATGTTTTCACTGACTGAACTGTAGCGTCGTGCGACGATAGCGCAAACCTTAACAAACTACGGCGACCACAGCGAGCGCCCGCACCTGCCAACAATAAATAATGGCGATCACCTGAGTCGTGGAGGTTGGCGCGCGATGACTACGAAAAGAACGTTTAGCAAGCAACGTGAACGTGTGATCTCCAGAAAACAACTAATAATTCGAAAAATAAATAATTCGTGGTTTCAACAAAACTGATAACAAAAGGTAATTTGCTCTCTTTTCAAATGTTTTAAAGATATCAGCTTAGTATGAATTTTTTTCATTGCTACTAATTTGTTACATGAACTTCTTTTTAATTTGCCATGGATATATAACATGGATTATCGAAGAACATACTAACAAGGTTTCACTGTATATTTAAGTTGATATAGTGAACATAATCAGTTGCTGAAAATACTTTATTATTAGCCAAACCAGATTCAACTATCTGCACACTAAGCCACCAAACTTACAATTGGGTTAAATATAATTAATTAAACACTTTTGCATGTATTAAATGGCAAGTGCTTAGTATTAGAACATGAATACATACTTTCTTCTTATAAAACATTACTTGTAATAATACAAAATTAGTTGCAACTTATGCTGAATAAAACAAACAACACAAATAATATATGTTAAAAAGCATTGCCTTTTTAACTGTCAAAATGCAGATATCAAGAAAAGGTCTTATAAATGATTACAAGGACAGGCCACTTTCTCTATTAACACTATTTAGACTCTCCACCATTTACATTTGACTTGTGGACACATTGTTGCACAGCCTTAAACCACCAAACAAATAATTGGTTTACAGAATTATGATAACCTACATAATTATGTCAATATTGAGCACGGACTGTAGTGTGAATGCAACAGTAGGCCACTTACAAAATGCTAAATAAGCCACATTTAGTTTACCAAACAACATTTAAAAAACTCACTAAAAAGTTCTGTCGACATAAAAATGTTTCTCCAAAAGACTACATTGATAAAGCTAGCTCCAAATGCACAATATTCCATAATATATTCTTAGAAGTTCATGTTTGATCATCTTGTATTGCCGTGAAATTAAACTTGAAACTGTTATCTGATGGCAACACCTTGAAGGCACAACAATCATGAGCGACTGTGTGATCATGTGCTAGTGTATGTGTGTTCACACTGCAACTGTCACTGCCACCAGGACCATTGTCACTGCTGTCTGTGGGCATGTCACCAGTTGAATCACTGACACCAAAGTTGAATTTAAAGCACACTGCTTTGTTATCGATGAATTGTTGAGCTTTGTCCACCTGAGCTGCTGGCTCTGAAGCAGCAGCTTTGGAGGTCAAGCTGGAGGTCAGGCTAGAGGTCACGGGATGTCTCTCTGCATCCTCAGGAGTTGCATGACTCACACACTTGCGCAGGAAAGAAGATTTGTCCTGTTTCTCTTTGGCAGCACATCGCAGAATTATATTCTTTGCAGCTAAACAAAACAGGGAACAATGCAGTGGTCGAGTTTTAACATGGAAATTATGATTACACCCCAATGTTACTCTATGATTATACCCCAACCTGACTCTATGATTACACCTCACTGTTACTCTATGATTATACCCAACTGTGACTCTATGATAACACCCCACTGTGACTCTATGATTACACCCCACTGTTACTCTGTGATTACACCCAACTGTGACTCTATTATTACACCCCACTGTTACTGTATGATTACACCCAATTGTGACTCTATGATTACACCCACTGTTACTCTATGATTACACCCCACTGTGACTCTATGATTACACCCCACTGTGCAGGCCTGTGGTAGTAGTAATATGTAATAGTAACTATTACAATTGTTCAAGTAATAGTAATAGTAACATATGGAACATAATGCAATGTAATAGTAACAGTAATAGAAAGCAAAGTAATAGTAATTGAGCTATTACTTTGCTATTACAATTGAACATTCCAATCACACCAACATTAAATTTCATTGAAAATAATCAGACCAAAGAATTCTGTATTTTAACATAACATGACTTGTTAACATTTCCAATTTGGAACCTTTTTTGTGGTGATAAAATGGTTTAGTATCCAAATCATGACAGTCATTGAACTTTAGCATTGTTAGCAGGAGACACTGTGACAGTGTGACTGCCGCATAGCTAATTGGTCACTGAAGCCAGGTCCACCAGCCATCTATCCTTTTCATACAAGCATATTCATTCATTCACTGAAGCAGGATAAGGGTTCCAGGCTTCCAGCTCTAAACAGACTGTCTTTAACATCAATAAATCATTGCAATCTCCCAACCATAGCTGCCTGCCTGCCATGCTGGGTAATGTTTGAACAAAATCCAGGGGCTTATACCAACTTTTCTGAGTTTTTCTCAGTTGGTAGCTAGCTTGCACACTATTGACCAAAAGTGTGAAAACCATCCTATCCTTGAGCCACTAATTAACTGTCCCCCAAGCAGCAGCCGAGCAGTATGTGTCTACTATGGGATAATCAGACTGAACGTTACAGTGACAATTCATTTCTATTTCATTCCTATGAATATATGAAACTTCTACATCTGACTGGAATTGTGTGAGGTTAATTTAATTGGGAAATTTATGAGTTAACTGTAATTTTAATTGCCAGCAAGATCTATCGCCCAGATCAATCTGGTTTGAGCGATGCAGTTTTTCACAAGCTCATGTCAGTTAAATGCAACAGCCATCTTGTTCTGATGTTAGATATGTGATGTGATATAAAACACCTAGAGATCGAATACAGAGAGACTACAGACAGAACATCTTGCCACATCTCAGTATTGTTGTTTGCAAGATTTTGTTGATATTTGTTGTTAGTTTTACATAAAATGTAAACTTACTGTTGACGATACACCCAGCAGTTAATTTGAATCTATGTAAGTGATTAAGTATGTAAAATGTTTACTTGAAAGAAAATAGTTCTGATGGAAAATGCAATAGCAATAGTTTGAAATGTAATAGTAATATATTACATTGCCTTCAGCATGTAATAGTAATAGTAATAGAAAGGAAACTAAGTAATAGTAATATATTACACTGCAATGTAATAGCTCCCAGGCCTGCCACTGTGACTCTATGATTACACCCCACTGTGATGTTATTATTACACCCCACTGTGATTCCATGATTACACCCCGGTGTGACTGTGATTACACCCCGCTGTGACTATGATTACATCCTGCTGTGACTCGATGATTACACCCCACTGTGACTCTGATTACACCCACTGTGACTCTATGATTACATCCACTGTGACTCTATGATTACATCCACTGTGACTCTATGATTACATCCACTGTGATGCTATTATTACACCCACTGTGACGCTATTATTACACGCCACTGTGACACCATGATTACACCCCACTGTGACTCTATGATTACTCCCCACTGCGACTCTATGACTACATCCCGCTGTGATGGTATTATTAAACCCGCTGTGACTCTATGATTACACCCCACTTTGACTCTATGATTATACCCCACTGTGACTCTATGATTACACCCACTGTGATGCTAATATTAAACCCGCTGTGACTCTATGATTACACCCCACTGTGAGTCTCTTGTAATAAATATATCAGAAGAATCACATTTTGGATGATTCAAATAAAAACCTATGACCTGTTCTAAATATTAGTACTCCAAAATGTGTATATTTATGTATTCCAAAATGTATGTTTTCATGTATTCAAACTTATATTAATGTGTTTATTTGTGTATTCCAAAATGTATGTATTTAAAAAAAGATCCATCATATAATACAATGACAGACATTGAAGATTCATTTTACAAAGTAATACAAAATGTATTTTACGTTCACAGATCATGGAGGAATTTTACATTAACATCCCCTGATATCAACATGTGAAAAGTCTAATTTAAAATCACAAGTAGACATACCAGGTATGCATAAAATTGTATAAGGACCAGTAATTCAAACATGAATAGTTAATAATCACACTAATTAAGTTCAACTATTAAACTTGCTTCCTAAAGCTAAAAAAAAAAAGAATTATGTACGTTCAATCACAAGACAGTTACATAATGTAAATTACCAACCATAGTATGTCAATGAATTATTCAACAAAGTTCATTAACATAATCATTCTGATACACATATGAGCTCACATGATGCAAATGTCTTTTCTTCTTCCTGCATCTTTTTCCGGTAGTCACCAAAGGTGGTTCTCATTGCATGTCGCTTCTTTACCAGGGCTGCTTTGGGGTTCTTCAGGACTTTGAGCACCCTAATTGCCTCTGCACCTGTCACAACATAAGAACAGTGAGAACATTTCCATCTTAACCAAGTTATTTCACTGTATTTATCTCGCCAATGTCAATATGTTAAATGCACTTTCTCAAATAATCTGAATCTCAATACACATACACATATACATATACATATACATATACATATATAGATATATATATATATACAGATATACATCCTTGTTTTGATACATAAATAATGCAACAATCCTGAAATCAAGCATTTGAACCATCCTATTCACTTGTATGTTATTTCCATTGTCATATATATGCACATTATGATAATGTCTACATTAAGTGTTGCTGTGTTGGTAGCTCTGATTTATTGGCATAATGCACGCAGAATTTATTACTTGCAAACAAGCAATTATCAGAATGTTGTCTCACTTTGTCTAGCAGAAACGTCTTTCTGCAGACTGAGCTCCAGCTGTTGAACGCACCATGCAAGTTCCACTTCAAAGAACTGCTGCAAAATAACTTTTTAATTAACTAACAACACTAATAGAAAACATTGGAAACACAGTATTCATAGCAGAATAATGTCTGGTTTGGGAAGAAATGCAAAAATGTTCCATTGTACTTACTTTGTTACATATTATGCCTAGGTCATGACATGCAGACTACATTCATAATCTGTTTATGATATAAAATGCATGCATCGATGATAGTGTATAACCAGGAATAGTTTTAACCGTATATCTACAACCGAGTTAAAATTGTGTAACTCTAATATGAACATATATATATGTAAGTTACAAGTGTGTATCAGACAAAATAAGAGGATAAAGAGCTTAATGATTCTACCTGGACATCATCATTGCCTGGGGAGCCAACATCAGATGCTGCAGATACCTATAAAAAAATGTACTCATATATTTCTTCTACTGAACTAAGGACATTTTCATAGTCAAGCAACAAGTTATTTAATGCTGCCAAAGTTACAGGAAACATATTAGAGGAAGGAAGTATTTTATTAACTAGATGGTATTGGTATAAATTTGACATAAAATGAAGCCAAATTACGTACCTGGTTACAAACAGAGGATATGTGAACAAATAGTCTTAGCACAGTAATTGCAGCATGGCTGAATGCTTCCCAGAGAAGTTGAGATGGTGTTGGAATGAACAGGTCTGCCAGGGGTGAAGTGTAAAGCACTTTGGACAGTCCAAAGGACTGGATACAGTGCTACAGGTATATAAGAAAATACCTATACCTTTTATAGTGGAATAATATACTGTACCAAATGTACCAATTAGTCTATTGACACATACAGTTAGAATGTATTTATATATATATTTTTTATAGTTAGTATGTATTAATGGAATTTAAGTTTTTTCCAGTGATGCCGCTACCTAGTTGAGCACGCAGTAGTGACAGGAATACCATAAATGGCAATACGTGTCTCACAAGAATTTATTTATGTTTTAACTTATGCCCTGTTCATCACCAATTGCTCTATAGTGCACTGTGCTCACAGAAAATGCAGATAGAAAACTGATATCTGAGTTATTAACTTATTGACCAAACCACAGTATGTATACTGAGAATCACTGCAACAGAAACAGTGGTTTCGGTCCATGGAGCACACTGGCACCACTTGCATAAAACGGGGTGTTTGACCCATGTGAGCGAAAACGGTTCACAAACCACTGATTGCGAAAACAGTGGTTTTAAGCCATGGTCCGGATCGAACCCATCATGATTCATGGGATGAAAAATCTGACACTCTAAGAACCATGCCAGAGTACCACTGCCATCACCAAGTCAACTTTTATTTTTCCCCTGATTGATTACACTATCCTGTTACTGTTGTTCATTTGTATATCGTTTTGGCATTTTTCCCTGGTTGATCTCAGCCTCACTGCCCTCACTCACTGACACTGACTCAGCCCAGGACTAGGCAAGGATGTTACTGGGCGACAATAAGGAAAATTGTTGTACCCGCATATATTACACGCGATTAAAAGTGACATTATTACACTGTAAATATTTATTACTTTGCAAAACTCTGCAGTTGATTTTCCAGATCGGGGCTTTCTGTTTCTACGTCTTTTGCTGGAAGAACTTGCACCAGATCTTTCAGCCATATCAAAATTTTACTAATCTGCTGTCCCTCCCTCTGTCGGATTATTTACGCAATCCGTTAGAAGGCACCTCCTTTTAATAGTTTATTTTCTATATGTGCACATAATATGCAGAAAAATTGTCTACATTAAAACACCATTAGCACATTCTCGACATTTGTATGTAGCATTCCAGAAACAAAAACAAAATAATATTTATATTACGATAACGTGAAACCGAGATCTCGCGATATCAAAACATCAACCATGGGAGACGGTCTCGCTAGAATTTTGTCAAAACCGGAGTTTAAGCCGGAAAATTGTATGTAACACGAACAAAGACTGGATGTTTATGTATATGAATTAAATAATTAATAAATGTGCCATAACAATCAACTTTTTTTGTAAAATGTTGAATTAATTACATGGGCTAGACTTTTTCATTAGACCTGTGGCTGTGGACTGTCAGTGTCACCGGACAAATATCCGTGGCACGCATGTTAATGTGATGTTATGCTAAGCTGTCACGCTTGACAAACAAATAATTTCAGTGCTTAGATGGCATCTTTTACAATGGCTTACGTTTGTTGAAAAAAATTATGTCGGTAATTGTTTTCCTGCTTCTAGTTGTTTAATAGTTTCACGACCATAAGCCATAAGGCATAACACAATAAGCATAACGTCCTGTAATCAGAACGCCCCGGCCCCGCCCACAGCCCACACAAGTATGTCTCCCCACGATTTATGCAGCATGATGTTTTGAAACTTTGTAACCGGCGTTGTCGTAGCGGTAAAGTAAATCATTTATATTATATAGCTGTGCTAATCCCCTTTTTATGCAACTACTGGAAATGAAGTTCATTATTATTGTTAATTTTTTGTCATCTGATTATCTTTTATTGTTTTGTCAACTGTTGTCATTCAGTTGTCAACAAGTTGTCACTGGGTGGTGAGGAAGACTTGGTTGACATGAGACACAAAGTGCAGCGGCTGTCAGAAGAAACCGCCGTCGCTCTCAAGAAAAATGTCTACAAGAACTACTCGCAGTTCATAGAGACAGCTCGTGAAATTTCTAGTATCCTTTTTCTGTTTTGCACCGCAATTAATGCTATATGTTATGTATGGCAGTTCTTACAGTTTAGTTATCTCTGTTGAACTTGATGGTGTAGGTTCCCAGGCTGAGATGTTATATGACTGCGTTTAATGAGCTGACTATGGGGCCAGAATCAACTGGAAGAAAGTTCCAGGATGATCCTACCTCTCAAATTTTAACTTCAACCATTTGATTGCAATTTGAAATAATTGTGGTTATTTGAATGTGTCATATCGTGTGCTGTTTGAACCAGTTGCCACTGTGATTGAACTAACAAATGCTGTTAGGACAATGTGTTCCTTGACTGTTGATCAGTCCTTGAGGGGGAGATGTACCAGCTGAGTCACATGTTGACCGACCAGAAAGGCATCATGAACACCCTCATGGAGCTGTCTCTCACTGGCGACAACGGTAGGTACAACAGTGACACTACTGATAAGATGAGACAACTGATGAGTGGAACAGATCACCTGATACTTTATTATTGATTTTTCTATTTATATTACTTAGTTATGTGATTCCCATTGAATGGCATAAGCAAAATCTTCATGTTTTATGTTTGTGATACAAAAATTTTATTATATTATTACTGTATTATTTAATTAATTTTGCAGATTATTTAAGACAGCCAGCACAATTTATTTGTATGTTTTCTGCATAATCTGATTGTACACACCATAGTAATTAGTAACCATATTATTTATCCTTTCGAAACAAAACACCTTGGAAAATACAGACTGGATTTCTTTGCAGAACTATTCTAGATTTGAAAAAATGTCTGATTTACTTTATTTATTTTAATTGTACATTACTGTATATATTGTGGTGTTGCCATCCAGTGGATGATGCGGAGGAGGTGGAGGAAGATGCCCCAGAGGACGACATGCTGAAGAGTCTAGCCTTTCTCCTGGAGAAGGTCGAGGGATGTTCTGTGAGTATCACTTCATTTGGCCACACACGGTCAGGATTTTGATATCATTTGGCCACACACGGACATGGTTTTGATATCATTTGGCCACACGGTCAGGGTTTTGATACAATTTGGCTACACATGGTCAGGGTTTTGATATCATTTGGCCACACACAGTCAGGGTTTTGATATCGTTTGGCCACACACAGTCAGGGTTTTGATATCGTTTGGCCACACACAGTGAGGGTTTTGATATCATTTGGCCACACACAGTCAGGGTTTTGATATCGTTTGGCCACACACGGTCAGGGTTTTGATATCGTTTGGCCACACACGGTCAGGGTTTTGATATCGTTTGGCCACACATGGTCAGGGATTTGATATCATTTGGCCACACACAGTCAGGGTTTTGATATCGTTTGGCCACACACAGTCAGGGTTTTGATATCGTTTGGCCACACACAGTCAGGGTTTTAATATCATTTGGCCACACACAGTCACGGTTTTGATATCGTTTGGCCACACACAGTCACGGTTTTGATATCATTACATATGATCAAAAACATAGCTTGGTCATTTGCGAAAGTATTATTGTCAAACCTTTCAGAATAGAGTGAATTTTTTTACCTATTTCTGTGATGGATAAATATTTATTTGGCCTCTCCAGGGAGGTCAGTTTTAGATTTTTAGTATGTACAGGACTTAAGAAGAAGTCTGCATAACTACTCAGCCCTGACTGCATGTGACAATGCTCTCTCTGTGACAGGCCATTGTATCCATTGTCAATATATTGTGTGAATGATACATGGTTCCTTCATATTGATGACAGATTGAATGTATTTACATTTTCTGACATACTGTCCGTGACAGAGCGTGACGGAGGTGCCTGATCGTCATCTGGTGCACAATGGAGACCTGGTGGAGGTGGACCCAGAGAACTTCCTTCAGCTACAGAAGGTCCACGCCTTCCTGCTGAATGACAGTCTCATGATAGCCACCTGGCTACCCTACAGGTATGCTCCCTTCATCCCACCTGGCTACCCTACAGGTATGCTCCCTTCATCCCACCTGGCTACCCTACAGGTGTGCTCCCTTCATCCCACCTGGCTACCCTACAGGTATGCTCCCTTCATCCCACCTGGCTACCCTATAATTGTGCTCCCTTCATCCCACCTGGCTACCCTACAGGTATGCTCCCTTCATCCCACCTGGCTACCCTACAGGTATGCTCCCTTCATCCCACCTGGCTACCCTACAGGTATGCTCCCTTCATCCCACCTGGCTACCCTACATGTATGCTCCCTTCATCCCACCTGGCTACCCTACAGGTGTGCTCCCTTCATCCCACCTGGCTACCCTACAGGTATGCTCCCTTCATCCCACCTGGCTACCCTACAGGTGTGCTCCCTTCATCCCACCTGGCTACCCTACAGGTATGCTCCCTTCATCCCACCTGGCTACCCTACAGGTATGCTCCCTTCATCCCACCTGATTACCCTACAGGTGTGCTCCCTTCATCCCACCTGGCTACCCTACAGGTATGCTCCCTTCATCCCACCTGGCTACCCTACAGGTATGCTCCCTTCATCCCACCTGATTACCCTACAGGTGTGCTCCCTTCATCCCACCTGGCTACCCTACAGGTATGCTCCCTTCATCCCACCTGGCTACCCTACAGGTGTGCTTCCTTCATCCCACCTGGCTACCCTACAGGTGTGCTCCCTTCATCCCACCTGGCTACCCTACAGGTATGCTCCCTTCATCCCACCTGGTTACCCTACAGGTGTGCTCCCTTCATCCCACCTGGCTACCCTACAGGTATGCTCCCTTCATCCCACCTGGCTACCCTATAATTGTGCTCCCTTCATCCCACCTGGCTACCCTACAGGTATGCTCCCTTCATCCCACCTGGCTACCCTACAGGTGTGCTCCCTTCATCCCACCTGGCTACCCTACAGGTATGCTCCCTTCATCCCACCTGGCTACCCTACAGGTGTGCTCCCTTCACCCCACCTGGCTACCCTACAGGTGTGCTCCCTTCATCCCACCTGGCTACCCTACAGGTATGCTCCCTTCATCCCACCTGGTTACCCTACAGGTGTGCTCCCTTCATCCCACCTGGCTACCCTACAGGTGTGCTCCCTTCATCCCACCTGTCTACCCTACAGGTGTGCTCCCTTCATCCCACCTGGCTACCCTACAGGTATGCTCCCTTCATCCCACCTGGCTACCCTACAGGTGTGCTCCCTTCATCCCACCTGGCTACCCTACAGGTGTGCTCCCTTCATCCCACCTGGCTGCCCTACAGGTGTGCTCCCTTCATCCCACCTGGCTACCCTACAGGTATGCTCCCTTCATCCCACCTGGCTACCCTACAGGTATGCTCCCTTCATCCCTGGCTCCTTTACAGGTCCTTTCATCACTTTAAGTCCTCTGTGAAGACAAGATCCACATCATTTATACATTTCATATTTCATGGATTTTTATATAAATTATATCACAAACTGCGTCAGACTTGTGTAGTGTTTTGGTTTCATCCCTTCAGTAAATATAAATAAATTAAAACCAAACCTTTCAGTAGAAATTAATTACTCATTGCAGTAATGTTGTTTTATTGTGTGCTGTCAGCATAGTTTCAACGTTGGAGTTGCCAATCATAATTCTTTCACACATATTTATCAGCTGTACTTCACAACATGTGATGGAACATTGTTTCTTTCTTTTCATTGACAGGAGGGGCCCAGTGAAGTATCGCTTCCAGACTCTATATGAGCTCGACAGTTTGGCCGTAGTGAATGTGCGAGATGTTGGCAACTGTAAGAACGCGTTCAAAATTCTCATGTTCCCTGACACACGTATGTTCCAGGCTGAGAACCCAAAAGCAAAGGTTGGTCCGTACGACATCATTCATTGGACACAGAACACTAACCAGTGGTTACCAATCAATCAACATCCAGCTAAGGAACTCCTCACACAGCCAGCTTTAGTAATCATGTTTAGATAAATATAAAAAACAGTTTGTAAGCATCAATGTATTTGTGATTAACTGTTATTTAAAGTTGTATGCTGTGAATGGTATACAACTGTGGAAATTCTTAGAAATTGTAAAGATTCTTTAACAAATTTCCATTTTTTCACATGGACATATCTAATAATTTTATCAGTGTTATCAAAATGTTTGTTGTGTGTATGCTTTGTGTAATGTAGTAATATATATTTGGTGTAGATATGTGTATATCTTATCCACATTGATGACTGTTTGTTCAGCGTCAGTGGCTGAATATATTAGAGGAGAGCAAAAAGAAGAAATCGGCCCTGGACAAGCAGCGTAAGCAAGCAGCAGCCATTGCCATTCAGGAGCAGCGAGTCAGCACATCGTCTTTTGATGACTCAAACCGTACGTGTCACATGTACATAATGTCACATCATGTGTAGCAACAGTGCTTGACAGCCTTCCAACGAACGCACCATGTGTCTTTCCCCAGGGAGTTGTATTGCCGATTTTTTTATTTGTCCATATTATATATGATGGAGAGAAAAATTTATGCAAAAAAGAAATTTACAAAAATCATGAAAACAATTTCACCACAAATATTTTATCAAATAGAACATTTGTGAATTGCAACCCCTTGAATCATCTAAAATGGAGGATACAGATTGCAAATGTATCATTTTATATTTATTACACATGCCTAATTATTTTAGCAAATTCATTGAGACTATGTTCTCTATAATTGCAGTTGTTTGTTTGGTTTTCAGACAATTCAACTTTACTTCTGCTATTTTGTACCTGGTGACCACGTCATGATGTAAAGAAATAGTTTCTGTCATAATCGCACACGTCCATGATTTTCCCTGATGAGTACTATTATGTGTTTTGCAGCATTTGCTGATGAGGAAGAGCCAGAGCAGACCCGGCCGTCCTCCACGATGTTGGAGACAGAGCTGTTGCATGTGGAGTGGCTCCAGGAAACTCCCGAGGACCTCGACGTCGCCATCGCACAGAGAGACTTTGAGGGGGCTGTGGATCTCATCGAGAAGGGTGAGTGATCATGTGCAAACTGCAGATAACTACGAACATTTAATTATCTGCAATCTTTTGTACACAGTTGTACAAATAAATAAACACAATAAGTAATATTACTTTGGTATTATAAAATATTGTATTACATGTTTTATTTACATATCAAACAGACATTTAGTACATGTCACGTATCAGGTGATTAGCCCCCTGCAGCATCATTACTTACTAAAGTTCTTTGTAATTATATGGTTTGCTGTTAATTTAACATGACCAATTTGTTGAACATTATATCAGAATACACATTTGTCCTTGTGATGTTATGTCCATGATAACAACAGATTGGTGTCCAGCGATTATGTCAAATGTAAACGCACAATCCTTGTCTTGTTTCAGTCAACGAGTACCTACAGAACTACCCCAAGGTTCTGCCAGTCAGAGAATACAGGTGGGGTGGCTCATACTAGGATTATAATTAAAATATACATATGAACCATTTACCCGAAAAATGCATTATTTGCCCAAATCATGTAAATTGAGCCATCCAGTTGATAGTATTTATGCTGCCCTATTGACTGGTGAAATAATGGTTTTCCTATTGCTTAACTACATTCAACAGAAAACATTTTATATCATCATTAATTTATATCATGGATATGTAACACTTCGTATATTGACAGAGAGAAGAACTAGATATCTGTCTTGTCTATAAGTGGTCAAATATTGTTTTTCATTCTTGAGAAACCTGACCATCAGATAAAACAGTGAATATTGGTAATTGTAAGACAATGTTTTCCCTGTGTATTGAATTAGCTCAAAAATAAATCTAAATACATTTAGTTTTGAAGGTTATTTTTACCTGCATTGGTGACTATTGAGGACATAGCTTCGGTGAAGATCTTTCTGTAATGTTTTATCATTGCATTGTCAGGGCGAGGATAGACCACCGGATCAAACAACTGACAGAAGTGCTGATGCAGGAACTACAGTCATCTCCAGAACGCTCCATCCGTGGTGGCCCAAGGGCCGCCCGTCGGGCCGTGGCCCAACTCATCCGTCTGGGAAAGTCACCTCAGGTATCGCTAGGTGTCACTAGGGATGTCTTTGGTGCACCTTGGGAAATAGTCCTAGTTCTTCCAAACCCTCAGATTAGGTAGTTGTAGTCAGGTTATGTCAGTGTTTTCTTTTTTAGTATTATTTGGTTATTTTGCCATCAGAAAGACAGTGTGCTAGAGACGGGAGTGAATCCTGCAGACTAATGTTATTGTGTATTGTGGTATAAATTAAAGGGAACTAACATCACAATGCAATCAAAAATACAGTATTTTGCAGTTTCTCAAATAGATTAAACGCTCCATATGCTTCAAGTTGATGAGAGAATTCTAAGAAATAATTTTTGGATCATTTATTTTATTCCATTGTTCCTGCGTCTTGCCTCTTGGGAGTCCCACGATGTCTTGCTCTGGTTTCAGGCATGTGACCTCTTTCTAAAAAACCACAGCGCCATGATCAAATACAACATCCGCCAGCTGAAGATAGAGGGCGCCACAACACTGTACATTCGGCGGTTATGCGAAGTGTTTTTCAGCAGCATTATGGAGACGGGACATGAGTTCATGAAAGCCTTCCCAGAACACTTTGCTTGCTTCTCAGGTACTTGGCACCACTTTGCCCTGAGGCAGACATTTTTTATAGAATTTATAATTCTGGTCATTGTGATTGACATCTGGTGTCATCATTGTGATTGCCATCTGTTGTCATCATTGTGATTGCCATCTGGTGTCATCATTGTGATTGCCATCTGGTGTCATCACTGTGATTGCCATCTGTTGTCATCATTGTGATTGCCATCTGGTGTCATCATTGTGATTGCCATCTGGTGTCATCATTGTGATTGCCATCTGTTGTCATCATTGTGATTGCCATCTGGTGTCATCATTGTGATTGCCATCTGTTGTCATCATTGTGATTGCCATCTGTTGTCATCATTGTGATTGCCATCTGTTGTCATCATTGTGATTGCCATCTGTTGTCATCATTGTGATTGCCATCTGGTGTCATCATTGTGATTGCCATCTGGTGTCATCATTGTGATTGCCATCTGGTGTCATCATTGGGATTGACATCTGGTGTCATCATTGTGATTGCCATCTGTTGTCATCATTGTGATTGCCATCTGGTGTCATCATTGTGATTGACATCTGGTGTCATCATTGTGATTGCCATCTGTTGTCATCATTGTGATTGCCATCTGGTGTCATCATTGTGATTGCCATCTGGTGTCATCATTGTGATTGCCATCTGTTGTCATCATTGTGATTGCCATCTGGTGTCATCATTGTGATTGCCATCTGGTGTCATAATTGTGATTGCCATCTGTTGTCATCATTGTGATTGCCATCTGTTGTCATCACTGTGATTGCCATCTGTTGTCATCACTGTGATTGCCATCTGTTGTCATCACTGTGATTGCCATCTGTTGTCATCATTGTGATTGCCATCTGTTGTCATCATTGTGATTGCCATCTGTTGTCATCATTGTGATTGCCATCTGTTGTCATCATTGTGATTGCCATCTGGTGTCATCATTGTGATTGCCATCTGTTGTCATCATTGTGATTGCCATCTGTTGTCATCATTGTGATTGCCATCTGTTGTCATCATTGTGATTGCCATCTGTTGTCATCATTGTGATTGCCATCTGGTGTCATCATTGTGATTGCCATCTGGTGTCATCATTGTGATTGCCATCTGGTGTCATCATTGTGATTGCCATCTGTTGTCATCATTGTGATTGCCATCTGTTGTCATCATTGTGATTGCCATCTGGTGTCATCATTGTGATTGCCATCTGTTGTCATCATTGTGATTGCCATCTGTTGTCATCATTGTGATTGCCATCTGGTGTCATCATTGTGATTGCCATCTGGTGTCATCATTGTGATTGCCATCTGGTGTTAGCACAAATTGTCATCATTTTCAATCTAAATGACAGTTTATGTGTATATCTTTGTGAGGGTGCTTTTTAGGAATATTAACTTCACTGACAAATACTGCAGTTGTAATTTAACAATGCATATTTTTCATGTTTTTATTCACATTAGCAATATCTTAAAAAACTTATTTAACTATTTAATATATTATTTTATATAGTTTTTATATTATGTGTATTTATGCATATTTAATAATTTTTTATAATTATTATTATATTGCTATATCTTACGGTTTTTTTTATTATATTAGTAGTATTATTTTAATCTATTTGTTTTAACAATTCTTTTGATATGCTGTGAAACATCACCAAGAATTTTGACTATGGCATTATATCAAATAAAATATATTATTATTAAATTAACAGATGACAGCACCAAGCCTGTGACTTAGTTTGTTTTATTTATGTAATACACTGAACCTGTCTGTGTGTACACGACAGCCTTTGTGGTGTGGGCGAGAGATGAACTGTCTGTGTATACGTCGCAGCCTTTGTGGTGTGGGTGAGAGATGAACTGTCTATGTGTGTACGTGGCAGCCTTTGTGGTATGGGCGAGAGATGAACTGTCTACGTGTGTACGTCACAGCCTTTGTGGTGTGGGCGAGAGATGAACTGTCTACGTGTGTATGTCGCAGCCTTTGTGGTGTGGGCGAGAGATGAACTGTCTACGTGTGTACATCACAGCCTTTGTGGTGTGGGCGAGAGATGAACTGTCTACGTGTGTACGTCACATCCTTTGTGGTGTGGGTGAGAGATGAACTGTCTACGTGTGTACGTCACATCCTTTGTGGTGTGGGTGAGAGATGAACGGTCTACGTGTGTACGTCGCAGCCTTTGTGGTGTGGGTGAGAGATGAACTGTCTACGTGTGTACATGGCAGCCTTTGTGGTGTAGGCGAGAGATGAACTGTCTACGTGTGTACGTCACAGCCTTTGTGGTGTGGGTGAGAGATGAACTGTCTACGTGTGTACGTGGCAGCCTTTGTGGTATGGGCGAGAGATGAACTGTCTACGTGCGTATGTCGCAGCCTTTGTGGTGTGGGCGAGAGATGAACTGTCTACGTGTATATGTCACATCCTTTGTGGTGTGGGCGGGAGATGAACTGTCTACGTGCATATATTGCAGCCTTTGTGGTGTGGACGAGAGATGAACTGCAGGCGTTTGTAAAAACGTTTGGGACACAAGTCTTCCAGAGCAAGACAAGATTCTCCACCATTGCTGAGTGTGTCTACGAGGCCCGACACAGCTGTAACCTGGTGAGTCCGCAACACAGGAAACCCTTATTGTGTGTAGTTGGTTTAAATAAATTGGTTTTGGTGTATAGGTGATGGTGGTTTATGTTAAGGACACATGACATTACATATTTTACCAGATACAGCTACATGTCATGTCATGTCATGTCATGTCATGTCATGTCATGTCATTCATTATACATCGATGTTCATTCTAATTTATTTATTGTGCATTGACAGTTGATACCTGTTGCTGCGAATAAGAAAAAGAAATATTTATCAGGTTCTCTGTGTCAGTAATAGAGTAAGTTTTGTTTGAAATAATCCTCTGGAGAAGAGACAATGTTGCGTAGAACTGGTTCAGTGACAATGCTGGGCCTCATCATGAATGCTCTCTAGCCTGTCTACAAACTACGTCCTTATTGTCAACACATCTAGACGATTGCATAGTCATGTTGTGTTTCAGTCTTCAACTGGTCATGTTGTGTTTCGGTCTACCACTGGTCATGTTGTGTTTCAGTCTACCACTGGTCATGTTGTGTTTAAGTCTTCCACTGGTCATGTTGTGTTTCAGTCTTCCACTGGTCATGTTGTGTTTCAGTCTTCAACTGGTCATGTTGTGTTTCAGTCTTCCACTGGTCATGTTGTGTTTCAGTCTTCCACTGGTCATGTTGTGTTTCAGTCTTCAACTGGTCATGTTGTGTTTCAGTCTTCAACTGGTCATGTTGTGTTTCAGTCTTCAACTGGTCATGTTGTGTTTCAGTCTTCCACTGGTCATGTTGTGTTTCAGTCTTCAACTGGTCATGTTGTGTTTCAGTCTTCCACTGGTCATGTGTTTCAGTCTTCCACTGGTCATGTTGTGTTTCAGTTGAACGACATTGGCCTGGAGTTGCTCTTCACCTTGGATCGTATGATGGAGAAAGACGTGGCACGACTCATTCAGCAGACTGGTGACCACCAGGTGGAGGCAGTGAAGCATCGGGCCGCGGTACGACACCCCACTACGTTGTGGGCTCTGAGCAGTTGTAATTGTGGCAATTATGAGAGTGCACCATAAAGTTACATTGTGTTTTTAGAACATAATCAATGTATACACTGTTGTGGTTTCAAACACTATATTCAAGATTGTCCAAAAATCAAATCCACTGTTCACTCAATTGAATTTTCTTAAATATAACTGCAGTTTGGGAAAGCGTTCTGAACTTTCCTGAGAGTGTCCCAGCTAATGATCAGACCGACACTGAACCCATGCAAAACATTTCTGTGGAACTCAAGCCTCTACACTTGTCTACAACAGTAGCTGCCACAGCTGAGATACACAGTTCATTGAAGGTTGGTTCTTGTCTCCAGGAAGACTTGTGGCGACCTGTCAACTTCCAGAACACAGAGTGTCTGAAGACGTTTGAAGAAGAAATGCATGAGCTTGGTCTGACTGACATCCATGCCTACACATACGGTGAGCTTGGTCTGACTGACATCCATGCCTACACATACGGTGAGCTTGGTCTGACTGACATCCATGCCTACACATACGGTGAGCTTGGTCTGACTAACATCCATGCCTACACATACGGTGAGCTTGGTCTGACTGACATCCATGCCTACACGTACAGTGAGCTTGGTCTGACTGACATCCATGCCTACACATACGATGAGCTTGGTCTGACTGACATCCATTCCTACACATACGGTGAGCTTGGTCTGACTGACATCCATTCCTACACATACGGTGAGCTTGGTCTGACTGACATCCATGCCTACACATACGGTGAGCTTGGTCTGACTGACATCCATGCCTACACATACGGTGAGCTTGGTCTGACTGACATCCATGCCTACACATACGATGAGCTTGGTCTGACTGACATCCATTCCTACACATACGGTGAGCTTGGTCTGACTGACATCCATTCCTACACATACGGTGAGCTTGGTCTGACTGACATCCATGCCTACACATACGGTGAGCTTGGTCTGACTGACATCCATGCCTACACATACGGTGAGCTTGGTCTGACTGACATCCATGCCTACACGTACAGTGAGCTTGGTCTGACTGACATCCATGCCTACACATACGATGAGCTTGGTCTGACTGACATCCATGCCTACACATACGGTGAGCTTGGTCTGACTGACATCCATGCCTACACATACGGTGAGCTTGGTCTGACTAACATCCATGCCTACACATACGGTGAGCTTGGTCTGACTGACATCCATGCCTACACATACGGTGAGCTTGGTCTGACTGACATCCATGCCTACACATACGGTGAGCTTGGTCTGACTAACATCCATGCCTACACATACGGTGAGCTTGGTCTGACTGACATCCATGCCTACACATTATGGTGAGCTTGGTCTGACTGACATCTATGCCTACACATATGGTGAGCTTGGTCTGACTGACATCCATGCCTACACATACGGTGAGCTTGGTCTGACTGACATCCATGCCTACACATACGGTGAGCTGGAACAATGTCAACATGGACTTGTTTTTCTGGTTCAGTCAGACGGCTGACATCCATTATGTTTCCCCGATTAGTATTATAGTAAACATTTTATTGTCAACTTTGAAATGCACCTGTTCCTGACAGAATATTGCTGCAGTTTTATGTTATTTATCTGGTTTATAAATTACAGTTTTTTTATTATCATTTATTTTCTAAATGTTCTCATTACAACATCAGTATGTTATGTTATGTTGTTTTATTCTAATTTAGATATTGTCATCCACTTTTTTTATGCCACATCAATTTATTTACTATTTATTTATATGTACATATTTTTTGGATTTTGTACTTTATTTTTATTCATAGACATTAACATATACATTACGTGCAATTTTTTATTAATTAATTATGTAAAGTGCTTTGTCATAGTTCTTGGCTTTTTCTGACTCAGGCTACATATTCACCATCAAATCTGTCACCAATTAAACTGAAATAGTATGAAAAACCAAAGGTGATTTTGAATATTTTCCATGCTCTTGTGAAATAGATAACAACAAAGTTCATAAACATTTTTATATCATTATTAATTTCAGTGAATCGTTAGTGAGTATTTGTTCATGCCTGTGTTGCAGATAAGGTTTTCACAGCACTGACAACAAACACAATCCAGTTCACCAAAGCCTACATCATCTTCTGTGAGGACATGTTGAAGGTGCAGTGCAGTAACCACCGTCACATGATCACGACAGCTTTCGTCGACATCCTCACGGCCCAGATGAAACACATTGAGAAGTCTGTGCACTCTGACCTGTTCAAGAAGGAGGTATTGTCTCTCAGTTGTTTATTTAATGTTCACATGTAAAACTTTGTTGCTTACTTGCTTATGTCAAGTGAATTCCTCGAATCACAACAGCCTTCCATATATTTCTATCTTGCATTGCTGTCGTAACATCTTGTTTTTCCAAATGTGTGTCTCATCTCAGGACGTCAGTGTACATAAGTGGTTCAGACTCCCTGCCTCGTCTCAAGACGTCAGTGTACATAAGTGGTTCAGACTCCCTGCCTCGCATCGTCAGTCAGTGTACATAAGTGGTTCAGACTCCCTGCCTCCTCTCAGGACGTCAGTGTACATAAGTAGTTCAGACTCCCTGCCTCGTCTCGCCAGTCAGTGTACATAAGTGGTTCAGACTCCCTGCCTCCTCTCAGGACGTCAGTGTACATAAGTAGTTCAGACTCCCTGCCTCGTCTCGCCAGTCAGTGTACATAAGTAGTTCAGACTCCCTGCCTCCTCTCAGGACGTCAGTGTACATAAGTAGTTCAGACTCCCTGCCTCGTCTCAGGACATCAGTGTACATAAGTGGTTCAGACTCTCTGCCTCCTCTCAGGACGTCAGTGTACATAAGTAGTTCAGACTCCCTGCCTCGTCTCGCCAGTCAGTGTACATAAGTGGTTCAGACTCTCTGCCTCGTCTCAGGACATCAGTGTACATAAGTGGTTCAGACTCTCTGCCTCCTCTCAGGACATCAGTGTACATAAGTGGTTCAGACTCTCTGCCTCCTCTCAGGACATCAGTGTACATAAGTGGTTCAGACTCTCTGCCTCCTCTCAGGACATCAGTGTACATAAGTGGTTCAGACTCCCTGCCTCCTCTCAGGACGTCAGTGTACATAAGTAGTTCAGACTCCCTGCCTCGTCTCGCCAGTCAGTGTACATAAGTGGTTCAGACTCTCTGCCTCGTCTCAGGACGTCAGTGTACATAAGTAGTTCAGACTCCCTGCCTCGTCTCGCCAGTCAGTGTACATAAGTGGTTCAGACTCCCTGCCTCGTCTCGCCAGTCAGTGTACATAAGTAGTTCAGACTCCCTGCCTCGTCTCGCCAGTCAGTGTACATAAGTGATTCAGACTCTCTGCCTCCTCTCAGGACGTCAGTGTACATAAGTGGTTCAGACTCCCTGCCTCGTCTCGCTAGTCAGTGTACATAAGTGGTTCAGACTCCCTGCCTCGTCTCAGGATGTCAGTGTACATAAGTGGTTCAGACTCCCTGCCTCGTCTCGCCAGTCAGTGTACATAAGTAGTTCAGACTCCCTGCCTCGTCTCGTCAGTCAGTGTACATAAGTAGTTCAGACTCCCTGCCTCGTCTCGCCAGTCAGTGTACATAAGTAGTTCAGACTCCCTGCCTCGTCTCGTCAGTCAGTGTACATAAGTAGTTCAGACTCCCTGCCTCGTCTCAGGACGTCAGTGTACATAAGTGGTTCAGACTCCCTGCCTCCTCTCAGGACGTCAGTGTACATAAGTAGTTCAGACTCCCTGCCTCGTCTCAGGACGTCAGTGTACATAAGTAGTTCAGACTCCCTGCCTCGTCTCGCCAGTCAGTGTACATAAGTAGTTCAGACTCCCTGCCTCCTCTCAGGACGTCAGTGTACATAAGTGGTTCAGACTCTCTGCCTCCTCTCAGGACGTCAGTGTACATAAGTAGTTCAGACTCCCTGCCTCCTCTCAGGACGTCAGTGTACATAAGTGGTTCAGACTCCCTGCCTCCTCTCAGGACGTCAGTGTACATAAGTGGTTCAGACTCTCTGCCTCCTCTCAGGACGTCAGTGTACATAAGTGGTTCAGACTCCCTGCCTCCTCTCAGGACGTCAGTGTACATAAGTAGTTCAGACTCCCTGCCTCGTCTCAGGACGTCAGTGTACATAAGTAGTTCAGACTCCCTGCCTCCTCTCAGGACGTCAGTGTACATAAGTGGTTCAGATTCTCTGCCTCTTCTCAGGACGTCAGTGTACATAAGTGGTTCAGACTCCCTGCCTCCTCTCAGGACGTCAGTGTACATAAGTAGTTCAGACTCCCTGCCTCGTCTCAGGACGTCAGTGTACATAAGTAGTTCAGACGCCCTGCCTCGTCTCGCCAGTCAGTGTACATAAGTGGTTCAGAATCCCTGCCTCCTCTCAGGACGTCAGTGTACATAAGTAGTTCAGACTCCCTGCCTCGTCTCGCCAGTCAGTGTACATAAGTGGTTCAGAATCCCTGCCTCCTCTCAGGACGTCAGTGTACATAAGTAGTTCAGACTCCCTGCCTCGTCTCGCCAGTCAGTGTACATAAGTGGTTCAGAATCCCTGCCTCCTCTCAGGACGTCAGTGTACATAAGTGATTCAGACTCCCTGCCTCGTCTCGTCAGTCAGTGTACATAAGTAGTTCAGACTCCCTGCCTCGTCTCGCCAGTCAGTGTACATAAGTGGTTCAGACTCCCTGCCTCGTCTCATCAGTCAGTGTACATTAGTGATTCAGACTCCCTGCCTCGTCTCGTCAGTCAGTGTACATAAGTGGTTCAGACTCCCTGCCTCGTCTCGCCTGTCAGTGTACATAATAATGTTTTCATATCCAGTGTCAGTGAGACTAGTTCATTCTCACTTCTGTAGCAGTGGCCTGCGAAGTGCATTCTTCACTCTTTGATTTATTTGAGAGTTGGTAACTGCCATACACTCATTGTTGGTGACGTGCTGGCTCCAAGGTGTGGTTATGTCCACCCTGAGCATTCTGATGCAAAAACTTGTGTTGCAATAGAATCAGGTCATTAGAATCGGTAAGACTTGTCATAATTAATCTTTAGTATCTTCATATATTAAATTCTTTCATTATCTTAATTTTCAGCACAAGTTTGTTGTGCAGAACGCACAGTTCCTAGTCGAGTCAGTGCTGCCCCTAGCGGACAAGAAGTACACCACAGCGACTGAACACCAGTTGCCCCGGACGGACAGTCTCCACGCCACCTACCAGAGGATACAGACACTAGCTAAAGTGACTCTGGGAGAGTTTGTTTGACTGCAAGCGAATGAATGGTTAAAACTACAGCATCATTTTTGTTTCTTTTCCATCCTTTTTATCACTGTGTGGCAGATAAGGGGTTGTCTCATAGGTTATGGGATGACCCTTAAGGCCCACCCAGATGCTCTCCAGACCAACCATTCTTCGTACTTTCCTCCTGTGGGGGAATTATATGTTATCCAAAAAAATTATTCATGTAGACCAAGCCTTTGCAAAACAAGACAGCATTGTTGGGTTGTTCAATCAGTAAGCGGACAGATGGTATATACAAATTTGTAGATGTTTCTATTAAATGATTGCAGTAAAACTTGAACAATCAGGGAACAATGAGACTGGATTTTCTTGTAATTTCCGAAGGTGTTCACTTCTACCCAGACATTTAAATTCAGTGTAAGTTGTATAAGATTCTGAGAAACAGATTCCTCTGCTACATTCACTGTGGATTGTGCAATATGTTTTAAAGTGTTGTATTCATTCCAGCTTGCACTATGTTACTGTCTCCCTAGCATTTGTTTCACATTGTAGAATATGATATGTAAATATTACGTGTTTCAGATAGTAACAGTAATGCATGAACTGTGTCATATTTCTATATTCATCACATCTTCTGTCCTGTTTCATAGCAAATGTCGCAGCTAACTCATTAGTTTTAATTGTTTTATTAATCAATGTTACTGAATATTTGGAAACAGGTACTGACATTTTAGTTGTCCTTGTGAGAACTAGTAGGCAGGAACTTATGAGAGAAGGTTAATATTCTGGGGCTAGAACTCTTAGCTCTTTGTATTAACTAACCAGGTATGCAACTATGCATACAGAAGAGGAACATGTCTAGTTTGCAGTGTAATACTGTTCTTGAAAAAAGATGACAATGATCTAGTAAGGAACATATATTGAACAGACGCAGCCAGATATGGAGTTGCGTTATCATGGAACATGTGAGATTTTGTTAAATAATGAAAGTCAGTGCCTCTAGTTGGAGCTGCTCCTTAATCACCAGTGTGTCTCATCCAGTAATTCTCCAAGGAACTGTCGCAGCAACAACCAACAGACCATCACCAGTGTCGGGAGTTGATGACGTGTTGGACATTGTTGAGCTGCAGTACCTGCAAAGACGGTGACGGTCCATTACAGTGAACAGTCTGCTTTATGGGTGTATAGCCCACAAGACGGGAGGTCAACCTAGTTTCATGCAGTCATCCTATAGTGCAGTGTTTGTGAGCTATCATGTTGCTGTGTTTGTGAGCTATCATGTTGCTGTGTTTGGAGTAATACAACAATGGCGTTAAGATTACTACTGGTATATATCGCTGTCGATTTCTTCATAAGCCTTTCCGAATCTGAAAGTTATCAAGATTATATTTACAGAAACACAGACATACGCTGGGTATAGATGAAGCAAGTATACATTGTGTTGTCCAGTGAGTCAGTTAAACACTGAACTGTTGGGAATCTGTGGTTAAAGTCCACATGACGTCTGGGTGCGTTCTTTGATGGCGAGGAGCTGTTGGAAGATATAATAATGATCTAATAATTAGCACTATAAAGTTTACTCACTACTACAACGTTTCTGCAACCCCCGACTGCCTTCCTCAGAACCTGGGACGAGTTAGTTGTTCTACTTACCAGATGACGTAGTGAGCAGGCTGTTCCTCACGTGGCTGAGTCGGTTGCCGAAGCGTCGTAATAGTGAGTAAGCTTAGTTGTGATTTAAAGGAAATATTTATTATAATTCTCTTTATTTCCCTGAGTTGTTGGGAGACTTTAACTGATCAAGCTAGACATGTAGTTACAGACGAGAAGCAGAGACTCACTCATGCAGACAGGTCCCTTTGGGTAGGCGTTCCTCACACAGAAACACCTCCTCTCCAGCGGCGCTGACTGTCTGAAGGCAGCCACGGACCTGCCAGTGACAGCCGGTCTCCTTGGTTGGAGGCGACACTCCATCTTGATGATGCCCTGTTTGATCGGGTCACAGCGTATCACACCAACATTGAACACTCGTAGAATGCGATGTTACGTCATACATTGTACATTTTATGCATTGACTAATTTATAAGGAATGCAGTGCAATGAAAATAAAAACACACTATTATAGTTTTGTTGTATTTATATAGAGTGGAGTGAGCCGTCGAATCACGGATCTCGTCCCGGGTCAGTTGTGTGTCCTTTGGTGACTGTGTGGCCGATGCACGACGCGCATTGGCGACCACAGCACAGTCATGGGTGGTAAAATGCCCCGGCGGAGGTTGTCAATTCTTCCGCTTCGGTCTTTGAGTAGACGTTTCTGCTCGAAGTCCTGCAGGCCGGTGGTGCATATGTGACGCCAGAGGGTGCGATTCATTGCTGTCGTTTCCCGTGTGTTGGGGGGGGGGTGGAGTAGGACTTCAGTGTTGATTTTAGCACATCTTTGTAACTTTTCGTTTGGCCGCCTCGTGTTCGGCAACTGGTTGTCAGCTGGACGTAGACGAGTGACTTGGGTATGATGTCGTTAGTCGTACGGACGAGGTGACCGGACCATCTAAGGTATGGTGTCGTTAGTCGTACGGACCAGGTGACCGGACCATCGAAGGTATGCTGTCGTTGGTCATACGGACCAGGTGACCGGACCATCGAAGGTATGCTGTCGTTAGTCATACGGACCAGGTCACCGGACCATCGAAGGTATGCTGTCGTTGATCGTACGGACCAGGTCACCGGACCATCGAAGGTATGCTGTCGTTGGTCGTACGGACCAGGTCACCGGACCATCGAAGGTATGCACGCATTGGTCCAACACTTCAGTGTTGTGCGCCATGTCTTGCCATCTGATGCCCGCGATCTACCGTGAGCAGCGCATGTGAAACTACTCTATCCGTCTAAGATATTATATATATCATCGGATATAGGACGTCTCACATCCGTGTATTAACGTGATGCCAACGGATCTACAACAAGCCTCCTTTGAACGGACGTTCACTTGGTATAGTTTATTATGACTTTATTGAGATATTTGAATGTCGTACCGTGGAGATGTGAGGACATGACTTGAAGTAGTTGGCGCAGACGGGGCGGTTGTTGTGGCCCTGTACACAGTCCTCTGTGCGTCGACATCCCATCCCGAACACTCGCTGGGGTTTGTCCTCAACTGTAAACACATTCCATTGGGTTCTAGATACAGCGAGCTAAGACGACAGCGTGTGTAGTGATGAACTATGTCGTTATTTCTTGAAATTCTTGTTAAGTAAGGCCTCAGCCGACAGTAGATGGTACAACACAACGCAACGTTACTTGATAACGATTCGTCTGACAAAACATCTGACGATTCCAAATTCGGCTCTTGATAAGGCTCGACTAACGTTACAATGTACGGCAGTCGATTATCTGTCCATGGGCATCAACCAACATTATGTGAGCAAACGTCACGGCCTATCAACGTGGTATAATGCCATCAACGTTCTTCATGAAAACAGATCTGCTTGCGGTAAACCTTTGAGAATGTTGCTGTGCGGGGTGAACAAGACCTGACCTACCGAGCTTGGCGTTGCAACGAGACCGCTTGCAGCAGAAGTTCCACGGCTTGTTCCATTCGTTGAGCGACGCCTTGCGGTCGTGGCAGTACTTGATGCGCATGCAGCCTTTCTCGACGACGTAGCTCTCCCACGCCGTCTTTGTCGTCGTACTATAGCAGTAGTGCTGCCGACACACCGGGCCGTTAGATACCGCGACTGACCTGTGTGCTCTAGGGTCTACTGCTGCCGACACACCGGGACGTTAGATACCGCGACTGACCTGTGTGTTCTAGGGTCTATTGCTGCCGGCAGACCGGGACGTTAGATACCGCGACTGACCTGTGTGCTCTAGGGTCTATTGCTGCCGGCACACCGGGACGTTAGATACCGCGACTGACCTGTGTGCTCTAGGGTCTATTGCTGCCGGCACACCGGGACGTTAGATACCGCGACTGACCTGTGTGTTCTAGGGTCTACTGCTGCCGACAGACCGGGACGTTAGATACCGCGACTGACCTGTGTGCTCTAGGGTCTATTGCTGCCGACCGACCGGGCCGTTAGATACCGCGACTGACCTGTGTGTTCTAGGGTCTACTGCTGCCGACAGACCGGGACGTTAGATACCGCGACTGACCTGTGTGCTCTAGGGTCTATTGCTGCCGACCGACCGGGCCGTTAGATACCGCGACTGACCTGTGTGTTCTAGGGTCTACTGCTGCCGACAGACCGGGACGTTAGATACCGCGACTGACCTGTGTGCTCTAGGGTCCACTGCTGCCGACAGACCGGGACGTTAGATACCGCGACTGACCTGTGTGCTCTAGGGTCTACTGCTGCCGGCACACCGGGACGTTAGATACCGCGACTGACCTGCGTGCTCTAGGGTCTACTGCAGCCGGCACACCGGGACGTTAGATACCGCGACTGACCTGTGTGCTCTAGGGTCTACTGCTGCCGGCACACCGGGACGTTAGATACCGCGACTGACCTGTGTGCTCTAGGGTCTATTGCTGCCGACAGACCGGGCCGTTAGATACCGCGACTGACCTGTGTGTTCTAGGGTCTACTGCTGCCGACAGACCGGGACGTTAGATACCGCGACTGACCTGTGTGCTCTAGGGTCCACTGCTGCCGACAGACCGGGACGTTAGATACCGCGACTGACCTGTGTGCTCTAGGGTCTACTGCTGCCGGCACACCGGGACGTTAGATACCGCGACTGACCTGTATGTTCTAGGGTCTACTGCTGCCGACAGACCGGGACGTTAGATACCGCAACTGACCTGCGTGCTCTAGAGTCTACTGCAGCCGGCACACCGGGACGTTAGATACCGCGACTGACCTGTGTGCTCTAGGGTCTACTGCTGCCGGCACACCGGGACGTTAGATACCGCGACTGACCTGTATGTTCTAGGGTCTACTGCTGCCGACAGACCGGGACGTTAGATACCGCGACTGACCTGCGTGCTCTAGGGTCTACTGCAGCCGGCACACCGGGACGTTAGATACCGCGACTGACCTGTGTGCTCTAGGGTCTACTGCTGCCGGCACACCGGGACGTTAGATACCGCGACTGACCTGCGTGCTCTAGGGTCTACTGCTGCCGACAGACCGGGACGTTAGATACCGCGACTGACCTGTGTGCTCTAGGGTCTACTGCTGCCGACACACCGGAACGTTAGATATCGCGACTGACCTGTGTGCTCTAGGGTCTACTGCTGCCGACACACCGGGACGATGGATACCGCGACTGACCTGTGTGCTCTAGGGTCTACTGCTGCCGACACACCGGGACGTTAGATACGGCGACTGACCTGTGTGCTGTAGGGTCTACTGCTGCCGGCACACCGGGACGTTGGATACCGCGACTGACCTGTGTGTTCTAGGGTCTACTGCTGCCGGCACACCGGGACGTTAGATACCGCGACTGACCTGTGTGCTCTAGGGTCTACTGCTGCCGGCACACCGGGACGTTAGATACCGCGACTGACCTGTGTGTTCTAGGGTCTACTGCTGCCGGCACACCGGGACGTTGGATACAGCGACTGACCTGTGTGCTCTAGGGTCTACTGCTGCCGGCACACCGGGACGTTAGATACGGCGACTGACCTGTGTGCTCTAGGGTCCACTGCTGCCGACAGACCAGGACGTTAGATACCGCGACTGACCTGTGTGCTCTAGGGTCTACTGCTGCCGGCACACCGGGCCGTTAGATACCGCGACTGACCTGTTTGTTCTAGGGTCTACTGCTGCCGGCACACCGGGACGTTAAATACCGCGACTGACCTGTGTGCTCTGGGGTCTACTGCTGCCGGCACACCGGGACGTTAGATACGGCGACTGACCTGTGTGCTCTGGGGTCTACTGCTGCCGGCACACCGGGACGTTGGATACGGCGACTGACCTGTGTGCTCTAGGGTCTACTGCTGCCGACAGACCGGGACGTTGGATACCGCGACTGACCTGTGTGCTCTAGGGTCTACTGCTGCCGACACACCGGGACGTTAGATACCGCGACTGACCTGTATGTTCTAGGGTCTACTGCTGCCGACACACCGGGACGTTAGATACCGCGACTGACCTGTATGTTCTAGGGTTTACTGCTGCCGACACACCGGGACGTTAGATACGGCGACTGACCTGTGTGCTCTAGGGTCTACTGCTGCCGGCACACCGGGACGTTAGATACCGCGACTGACCTATGTGCTCTAGGGTCTACTGCTGCCGGCACACCGGGACGTTAGATACCGCGACTGACCTGTGTGCTCTAGGGTCTACTGCTGCCGGCACACCGGGACATTAGACATATATACATATATAGGCCTACTCTGAGTAACCCATCTCTTTTGCACCTAGCGGCAGAGAGGCAATTCACCCGCCATTACCCATAGAGTCCTTAGTAAAGTGTGTGACGTGATTTTTAGAGCAGTTCTGCATAGGGAGTTGACATTCCTTAGTACGTTGGCACTATAATAGTTTTCAAGTGATGACAACGCACCAACATTTCAAAATCAGCCACCGAGATGTCGTTTTCAGGAATTACACACTGAGTGTAGACCCTACGTTTATTTATGGTTACTGTACCATTAACGTTTAAGAAAAGTCGTAGGAAAAGATGTCCAAGGAGCCAAAGAGAAGCTATCACCACTCGCACTGCGTCACAACCATACATTGCCTACAATGAGGGGGATGAACGATCAAAGTAACGTCTCGGTTACCTACAATGAGGGGGGTGAACGATCAAAGTTACGTCTCGGTTACCTACAATGAGGGGGGGGGGGTGAACGATCAAAGTTACGTCTCGGTTACCTACAATGAGGGGGTGAACGATCAAAGTAACGTCTCGGTTACCTACAATGAGGGGGGTGAACGATCAAAGTAACGTCTCGATTACCTACAATGAGGGGGGTGAACGATCAAAGTAACGTCTCGGTTACCTACAATGAGGGGGGTGAACGATCAAAGTAACATCTCGGTTACCTACAATGAGGGGGGTGAACGATCAAAGTAACGTCTCGGTTACCTACAATGAGGGGGGTGAACGATCAAAGTAACGTCTCGGTTACCTACAATGAGGGGGGTGAACGATCAAAGTAACGTCTCGGTTACCTACAATGAGGGGAGTGAACGATCAAAGTTACGTCTCGGTTACCTACAATGAGGGGAGTGAACGATCAAAGTAACGTCTCGGTTACCTCGGGTTCTTTTATTTTCACCATTTTGGGCATTGTCGTCTTCCTCGAGCTCAGTGACGTCATCGTTGTTCCGGCGACTACCTTCGACGTGTCGCTGTCGTAGTACTCGTACTCATACTTGTCGTCTGCGCCCGCGGCCTCCAGGCTCGCATTCGTCGACGAACTCTCGTCTGCTGCCCTCACGCGACGGTGTTTCTTCGGGTTGTCCCTTGCTTCGGCACGGCTTGCTGCTGCATAATCAGATGATACATGCGAAGAGATACTTTCTTCTGTGGTATAATTTGGCGGCTTAAGCTATGCATATTTTGTGACCAAAACTGGGTACCGTTGGGTCGTGCCTGTTTGCGGTGTAGGCACAACTAGCATGGATACTGACGCGCTTGCTCGGATGTTGAATTGCTATGCAACATTTCGACTCTACAACATTTCTAAGAGAGATATTTCCAGGGGACTGTATTTCTGTATGAAATTGTACACAGATATGAAAATGAAGATTTTTTAATAAATGTCAAAGTTCTACCTAGGGTCTACTCGGTTGGAAATTTAAACACAACATTTTGACATAGGTCAAATAGACTTTGCACCGTAATATGGCTGGGCTATATACGGCTATAGACACCGATTTGTTAATTTAGAAATTGACTAAATACTGGGCATGTCCCCGAGTGGAGGGTACCAATGACATGTGCATTTAGTTGTTGTACGGTATTGGAAAAGCGCTTACCTGCCCCGCTGTCGACAGGTACGTTATCATCTGGTCCGTAGTCGTAGAACTCGTACGAGGGCGGGGAGGGAGCACCATCCGTCTCCACCATGTCGTAATACTCGTAGAAATGGTCACAGTCCTCGAGATTTGACGACGCCAGACAGCGGATGTTAGCGTCCACCTCGTTCGTCGCCGACCCCTTGCACGTGTAGCACTGCATGGCCTCTGGAGCAGGCGGTCAGTGGTTAGGCCTTATGCGTGATATTTGTCGCAGCTAGGCCGACTATGTCCGTCGTTTGTTAACAAATACAAATGTATTTGAGTGCGAATTCAAATGCATCTGTGACACGTGCCATGTGTTTACATTTTAGTGTGTATCCTGAACATTTACATTTGATTGCGACCCCAAACATATGATTTGTCAAATGCCCAATCAAATGCATTTGTAATGCCAACGTAATTGTTTGAATGAATAATAATCATTATTATAAGAGTTTATCTGTATAAATTAGAATATTACAATGTTTACGGTAGTACATGTAACTTAGCCACTGGAATTAACTAATAATGTGCTTTTGTACATTTTGTTTTTCTTATTCCAAATATTAAAAAAATGTCACGTATCAGCGAAACATTTGAAAATTATTTTGGGGAAATTCAAATGCGTTTAAAAATGCATAACCAAAATATTTGCATTTGAATGCTATCCTGGAAAATGGCATTTGCATTTGAATAAATTTTAATATTTCCATTCAAATGCGTTGACGAGCATTTGTTATTAAGCCTGTTAGACACGTGGTGGTGCTTTGTGGAGACAGTCATTTCACGTTTCTTGTTCGTGTACTTGCTCAATCTTACACTACACGCTCTAACTCGGATTGTTTGTACACCACACGTTTCTTGTTCGTGTACTTGCTCAATCTTACACTACACGCTCTAACTCGGATTGTTTGTACACCACACGTTTCTTTTTCGTGTACTTGCTCAATCTTACACTACACGCTCTAACTCGGATTGTTTGTACACCACACGTTTCTTGTTCGTGTACTTGCTCAATCTTACACTACACGCTCTAACTCGGATTGTTTGTACACCACACGTTTCATGTTCATGTTCGTGTATTTGCTCAATCTGACACTACACGCTCTAACTCGGATTGTTTGTACACCACACGTTTCTTGTTCGTGTACTTGCTCAATCTGACACTACACGCTCTAACTCGGATTGTTTGTACACCACACGTTTCTTGTTCGTGTACTTGCTCAATCTGACACTACACGCTCTAACTCGGATTGTTTGTACACCACACGTTTCTTGTTCGTGTACTTGCTCAATCTGACACTACACGCTCTAACTCGGATTGTTTGTACACCACACGTTTCTTGTTCGTGTACTTGCTCAATCTGACACTACACGCTCTAACTCGGACTGTTTGTACACCACACGTTTCTTGTTCGTGTACTTGCTCAATCTGACAATACACGCTCTAACTCGGACTGTTTGTACACCACACGTTTCTTGTTCGTGTACTTGCTCAATCTGACACTACACGCTCTAACTCGGATTGTTTGTACACCACACGTTTCTTGTTCGTGTACTTGCTCAATCTGACACTACATGCTCTAACTCGGATTGTTTGTACACCACACGTTTCTTGTTCGTGTACTTGCTCAATCTGACACTACACGCTCTAACTCGGATTGTTTGTACACCACACGTTTCTTGTTCGTGTACTTGCTCAATCTGACACTACACGCTCTAACTCGGATTGTTTGTACACCACACGTTTCTTGTTCGTGTACTTGCTCAATCTGACACTACACGCTCTAACTCGGACTGTTTGTACACCACACGTTTCTTGTTCGTGTACTTGCTCAATCTGACACTACACGCTCTAACTCGGATTGTTTGTACACCACACGTTTCTTGTTCGTGTACTTGCTCAATCTGACACTACACGCTCTAACTCGGATTGTTTGTACACCACACGTTTCTTGTTCGTGTACTTGCTCAATCTTACACTACACGCTCTAACTCGGATTGTTTGTACACCACACGTTTCTTGTTCGTGTACTTGCTCAATCTGACACTACACGCTCTAACTCGGATTGTTTGTACACCACACGTTTCTTGTTCGTGTACTTGCTCAATCTGACACTACACGCTCTAACTCGGATTGTTTGTACACCACACGTTTCTTGTTCGTGTACTTGCTCAATCTTACACTACACGCTCTAACTCGGATTGTTTGTACACCACACGTTTCTTGTTCGTGTACTTGCTCAATCTGACACTACACGCTCTAACTCGGATTGTTTGTACACCACACGTTTCTTGTTCGTGTACTTGCTCAATCTTACACTACACGCTCTAACTCGGATTGTTTGTACACCACACGTTTCTTGTTCGTGTACTTGCTCAATCTTTGACAGTCACTAAGTCCTACATCGTCATCAGTTTTTTGACAGTCACCGAGGCTGGTGTGTTGCAAGGTGAGACATTATATGTACTATGATATTGGACTATGTCACGAGAAAGTCAACAAAGGAAGATTACCATGTGAGAATGGAGAAGTAGACGTCTTCCAATGGAAGGAAGAAATAAAAAATCTTGCGCTTACAGATTTATATGTTATGTAATGTATATAATTATAATCCTAATTAGTGATGGAATCAAGTCTGCACATAGATTACTGGAAAATGACGAAAACAATGCAGGAACTGCTATGAATGTGAATAACTAAGTCAATATGAAAGATTAAAAAAAATTATATTGATTGCTAGTGGTGTAGTAGATATTTTATTTGACGAAGTAGTCGACGTCCGGTATTTAGGTTCCTAGTTAAGTTCAAAGTCGCATTGCCCTAGCCTGACGAGGCGGTAGGACGTCGCATTGCCCTAGCCTGACGAGGCGGTAGGACGTCGCATTGCCCTAGCCTGACGAGGCGGTAGGACGTCGCATTGCCCTAGCCTGACGAGGCGGTAGGACGTCGCATTGCCCTAGCCTGACGAGGCGGTAGGACGTTGCATTGCCTTAGCCTGACGAGGCGGTAGGACGAACATGTAGCAACCTAATTAACACATGGAAGCCCAGCTTTAGGAAGGCCCCAGACATTCATTCTTCAGGGCTACCGTCGAAAGTGTATTGTTCTATGGAGCTGACACCTGACAGAACTAGAAAGGAAGCCCGACCGTAGTGTCCCTAGAATACACAGGAAGTGTCTTTATAGAAGTGTCCACTGGAGCAATCAGCTGACAAGCAAAGAATGCTATGGGGACATAACACTATCTCAAGACAAACTCTCACGCAAGATTTGAACGAGGCGCCTCCAACTGGTTGGTCACTGCTATCGCCATAAAGAAGAACATGTGTCAAGATTCATTCATGGCAATGAACATCCACTCATGGACACCGACTCATGGCAATGGAAACCGACTCATGGCAATGGACATCCACTCGTGGCAATGGACACCGACTCATGGCAATGGACACCCACTCATGGCAATGGACACCGACTCATGGCAAATGACACCCACTCATGGCAATGGACATCTACTCATGGCAATGGACACCGACTCATGGCAATGGACACCCACTCATGCAATGGACACCGACTCTTGGCAATGGACATCCACTCATGGCAAGAAAAACAGAGGGAAACAAATACAAACATACAACAAACTGACCTTCGACAACCTGAAGTGGATAATGAACAACTCGATGGTTCATCAGACATGGGCATGATTTGCACGAAGTAAACCAATTCTACGGATGTCCTTGTTGGTTGTGTTGTACACAGTTGGTTGTGTTGTACACAGTTGGTTGTGTTGTACACAGTTGGTTGTGTTGTACACAGTTGGTTGTGTTGTACACAGTTTTGGACGGATTCCTTTATGCGCGTCATCCACTCACCTGTCACACCAAAAAGCACCACACAGAAAACAAGGCATAGGACACAGCGGTCATTCGTTGACATTGTATACATAACGCAGACCGTCTTTTCAGTTGACCACACGGCGACACTCTGGCCAACTGTGCGATGTTGGGCGTTGACGGTGTCATTACTGTCACATCTGTCGCCGTGCGTGTGTCGTTGGACATGATCGTGACAGAGGTTGTAGCGCTTGTTGAAGGCATGATTAACAAAGAACAGCAATGCATAGTCATTTTAACCTTAGCTGAAATAGTCATTTTAACCTTAGCTGAAATAGTCATTTTAACCTTAGCTCAAAGAGTTACGTAGAACAGTTTCTAATTAATTTAAAGTTAACTGTTAAAATGTCGGTCAAAATCACTCAATCATCATCATCATCATCAGCAGCAGCAGCAGCAGCAGCAGCAGCAGCAGCAGCAGCAGCAGCAGCAGCAGCAGCAGCAGCAGCAGCAGCAGCAGCAGCAGCAGCAGCAGCAGCAGCAGCAGCAGCAGCAGCAGCAGCAGCAGCAGCAGCAGCAGCAGCAGCAGCAGCAGCAGCAGCAGCAGCAGCAGCAGCAGCAGCAGCAGCAGCAGCAGCAGCAGCAGCAGCAGCAGCAGCGAATGTGGTTATTCTCTGTGGTGACCCGCTAATTGTAACCAATACAGTAGATTTACGCAACCACGAGGACTACTTAATGTCCAGACAGTTGAAAAACTATTTATTGATTAGAGCCTAATATACTTGTACACAATTTTTATTTTAAGGAATCGCCTTATATTATGATTGTACTTTTTGTGGATAGACAAACATTGCATTTTCAAAGCATGTGAATAACCGCTACCATTATTATGGAAATAATAAAGTAAATAAATTGAAAAGATTAGTCAGTTGCATGTTGGCGTGTATGTATGTACAGCTGTCACCAAGCAGCTGCCACGCCAGCCGCAGTAGTCGGACTGAACGGCCGTCCGTTTACCTTCGGGCTATCGTCAATAGTAATGTTGATAATTTTATGTTGTAGACTAGTCTATCTCATTTAGGTATTCCCAAGAAAAAGCTTAACTATTATTCACGTACAAAAACTGTGAGTGCGGTCACGCCTGCTATAACACTAGACTTGTATGGCCAGGCCTATAGGCCGACAGTGAATAGTGAACGAAACATTGTCAATCGTTACACGTCATCTACAAGAATCTAGTACTATTTTGTGATTTAAACCAATACAACGTGTCACCAACTATTTCACATAGCACTGACCGTGTGCAGTATTGTAGCCCGTATTGTGACAAGACCGAGACGTTGCAACAGTTTGTGCCACTTTTGTGTGTATTTGTTTGGTTAAATCATCAGACAAACTATTAAAATACATAATGTTAATTGATGTAAAAATGGAAAAGCTAAAAACTCATGAATTTCGCCCTTGGTGAAATGTCGTAACTTTATGATGCTATCGGCGTTCTGATTTACTAAACGTTCTGATTTACTCTTCATTCTTGTAGTACTGGGGGGAGGCATTACTAAATGTTCTGATTTACTCCTCATTCTTGTAGTACTGGGGGGAGGCATTACTAAACGTTCTGATTTACTCCTCATTCTTGTAGTACTGGGGGAGGCATTACTAAACGTTCTGATTTACTCCTCATTATTGTAGTACTGGGGGGAGGCATTACTAAACGTTCTGATTTACTCCTCATTCTTGTAGTACTGGGGGAGGCATTACAAAACGTTCTGATTTACTCCTCATTCTTGTAGTACTGGGGGGAGGCATTACTAAACGTTCTGATTTACTCCTCATTCTTGTAGTACTGGGGGGAGGCATTACTAAACGTTCTGATTTACTCCTCATTCTTGTAGTACTGGGGGGAGGCATTACTAAACGTTCTGATTTACTCCTCATTCTTGTAGTACTGGGGGGAGGCATTACTAAACGTTCTGATTTACTCCTCATTCTTGTAGTACTGGGGGGAGGCATTACTAAACGTTCTGATTTACTCCTCATTCTTGTAGTACTGGGGGGAGGCATTACTAAACGTTCTGATTTACTCCTCATTCTTGTAGTACTGGGGGGAGGCATTACTAAACGTTCTGATTTACTCCTCATTCTTGTAGTACTGGGGGGAGGCATTACTAAACGTTCTGATTTACTCCTCATTCTTGTAGTACTGGGGGAGGCATTACTAAACGTTCTGATTTACTCCTCATTCTTGTAGTACTGGGGGGAGGCATTGCTAAACGTTCTGATTTACTCCTCATTCTTGTAGTACTGGGGGGAGGCATTACTAAACGTTCTGATTTACTCCTCATTCTTGTAGTACTGGGGGGAGGCATTACTAAACGTTCTGATTTACTCCTCATTCTTGTAGTACTGGGAGGAGGCATTACTAAACGTTCTGATTTACTCCTCATTCTTGTAGTACTGGGGGGAGGCATTACTAAACGTTCTGATTTACTCCTCATTCTTGTAGTACTGGGGGGAGGCATTACTAAACGTTCTGATTTACACCTCATTCTTGTAGTACTGGGGGGAGGCATTACTAAACGTTCTGATTTACTCCTCCTTCTTGTAGTACTGGGGGGAGGCATTACTAAACGTTCTGATTTACTCCTCATTCTTGTAGTACTGGGGGGAGGCATTACTAAACGTTCTGATTTACTCCTCATTCTTGTAGTACTGGGGGGAGGCATTACTAAACGTTCTGATTTACTCCTCCTTCTTGTAGTACTGGGGGGAGGCATTACTAAACGTTCTGATTTACTCCTCCTTCTTGTAGTACTGGGGGGAGGCATTACTAAACGTTCTGATTTACTCCTCAATCTTGTAGTACTGGGGGGAGGCATTACTAAACGTTCTGATTTACTCCTCATTCTTGTAGCACTGGGGGAGGCATTACTAAACGTTCTGATTTACTCCTCCTTCTTGTAGTACTGGGGGGAGGCATTACTAAACGTTCTGATTTACTCCTCATTCTTGTAGTACTGGGGGGAGGCATTACTAAACGTTCTGATTTACTCCTCATTCTTGTAGTACTGGGGGGAGGCATTACTAAACGTTCTGATTTACTCCTCATTCTTGTAGTACTGGGGGGAGGCATTACTAAACGTTCTGATTTACTCCTCATTCTTGTAGTACTGGGGGGAGGCATTACTAAACGTTCTGATTTACTCCTCATTCTTGTAGTACTGGGGGGAGGCATTACTAAACGTTCTGATTTACTCCTCATTCTTGTAGTACTGGGGGGAGGCATTACTAAACGTTCTGATTTACTCCTCATTCTTGTAGTACTGGGGGGAGGCATTACTAAACGTTCTGATTTACTCCTCATTCTTGTAGTACTGGGGGAGGCATTACTAAACGTTCTGATTTACTCCTCATTCTTGTAGTACTGGGGAGGCATTACTAAACGTTCTGATTTACTCCTCATTCTTGTAGTACTGGGGGGAGGCATTACTAAACGTTCTGATTTACTCCTCATTCTTGTAGTACTGGGGGGAGGCATTACTAAACGTTCTGATTTACTCCTCATTCTTGTAGTACTGGGGGGAGGCATTACTAAACGTTCTGATTTACTCCTCATTCTTGTAGTACTGGGGGGAGGCATTACTAAACGTTCTGATTTACTCCTCATTCTTGTAGTACTGGGGGGAGGCATTACTAAACGTTCTGATTTACTCCTCATTCTTGTAGTACTGGGGGGAGGCATTACTAAACGTTCTGATTTACTCCTCATTCTTGTAGTACTGGGGGGAGGCATTACTAAACGTTCTGATTTACTCCTCATTCTTGTAGTACTGGGGGGAGGCATTACTAAACGTTCTGATTTACTCCTCATTCTTGTAGTACTGGGGGGAGGCATTACTAAACGTTCTGATTTACTCCTCATTCTTGTAGTACTGGGGGGAGGCATTACTAAACGTTCTGATTTACTCCTCATTCTTGTAGTACTGGGGGGAGGCATTACTAAACGTTCTGATTTACTCCTCATTCTTGTAGTACTGGGGGGAGGCATTACTAAACGTTCTGATTTACTCCTCATTCTTGTAGTACTGGGGGGAGGCATTACTAAACGTTCTGATTTACTCCTCATTCTTGTAGTACTGGGGGAGGCATTACTAAACGTTCTGATTTACTCCTCATTCTTGTAGTACTGGGGGGAGGCATTGCTAAACGTTCTGATTTACTCCTCATTCTTGTAGTACTGGGGGAGGCATTACTAAACGTTACTAAACGCAAATGGATTCTTGTTTTCACTGCATTTTGTGCTGTGACTTTCCACTGGTCATTTGGCTTTAGTTCGTGAATCTACTGTGGTTTACAGATACAGTAAGTTGCCCACCCTTATAAGGCCCCTGTCAACTGTGGTTTACAGATACAGTAAGTTGCCCACCCTTATAAGGCCCCTGTCAACTGTGGTTTACAGATACAGTAAGTTGCCCACCCTTATAAGGCCCCTGTCAACTGTGGTTTACAGATACAGTAAGTTGCCCACCCTTATAAGGCCCCTGTCAACTGATACAGTAAGTTGCCCACCCTTATAAGGCCCCTGTCAACTGTGGTTTACAGATACAGTAAGTTGCCCACCCTTATAAGGCCCCTGTCAACTGATACAGTAAGTTGCCCACCCTTATAAGGCCCCTGTCAACTGATACAGTAAGTTGCCAACCCTTATAAGGCCCCTGTCAACTGTGGTTTACAGATACAGTAAGTTGCCCACCCTTATAAGGCCCCTGTCAACTAATACAGTAAGTTGCCCACCCCTATAAGGCCCCTGTCAACTGATACAGTAAGTTGCCAACCCTTATAAGGCCCCTGTCAACTGTGGTTTACAGATACAGTAAGTTGCCCACCCTTATAAGGCCCCTGTCAACTGATACAGTAAGTTGCCCACCCTTATAAGGCCCCTGTCAACTGATACAGTAAGTTGCCAACCCTTATAAGGCCCCTGTCAACTGTGGTTTACAGATACAGTAAGTTGCCCACCCTTATAAGGCCCCTGTCAACTGTGGTTTACAGATACAGTAAGTTGCCCACCCTTATAAGGCCCCTGTCAATTGATACAGTAAGTTGCCCACCCTTATAAGGCCCCTGTCAACTGTGGTTTACAGATACAGTAAGTTGCCCACCCTTATAAGGCCCCTGTCAACTGATACAGTAAGTTGCCCACCCTTATAAGGCCCCTGTCAACTGATACAGTAAGTTGCCAACCCTTATAAGGCCCCTGTCAACTGTGGTTTACAGATACAGTAAGTTGCCCACCCTTATAAGGCCCCTGTCAACTGATACAGTAAGTTGCCCACCCTTATAAGGCCCCTGTCAACTGATACAGTAAGTTGCCCACCCTTATAAGGCCCCTGTCAACTGATACAGTAAGTTGCCAACCCTTATAAGGCCCCTGTCAACTGTGGTTTACAGATACAGTAAGATGCCCACCCTTATAAGGCCCCTGTCAACTGATACAGTAAGTTGCCCACCCTTATAAGGCCCCTGTCAACTGTGGTTCACAGATACAGTAAGTTGCCCACCCTTATAAGGCCCTTGTCAACAGATACAGTAAGTTGCCCACCCTTATAAGGCCCCTGTCAACTGTGGTTTACAGATACAGTAAGTTGCCCACCCTTATAAGGCCCCTGTCAACTGTGGTTTACAGATACAGTAAGTTGCCCACCCTTATAAGGCCCCTGTCAACTGTGGTTTACAGATACAGTAAGTTGCCCACCCTTATAAGGCCCCTGTCAACTGTGGTTTACAGATACAGTAAGTTGCCCACCCTTATAAGGCCCCTGTCAACTGTGGTTTACAGATACGGTAAGTTGCCCACCCTTATAAGGCCCCTGTCAACTGTGGTTTACAGATACGGTAAGTTGCCCACCCTTATAAGGCCCCTGTCAACTGTGGTTTACAGATACGGTAAGTTGCCCACCCTTATAAGGCCCCTGTCAACTGTGGTTTACAGATACGGTAAGTTGCCCACCCTTATAAGGCCCCTGTCAACTGTGGTTTACAGATACGGTAAGTTGCCCACCCTTATAAGGCCCCTGTCAACTGTGGTTTACAGATACGGTAAGTTGCCAACCCTTATAAGGCCCCTGTCAACATATACATTAAGTTGCCCACCCTTATAAGGCCCCTGTCAACATATACAGTAAGTTGCCCACCCTTATAAGGCCCCTGTCAACTGTGGTTTACAGATACAGTAAGTTGCCCACCCTTATAAGGCCCCTGTCAACTGTGGTTTACAGATACAGTAAGTTGCCCACCCTTATAAGGCCCCTGTCAACAGATACAGTAAGTTGCCCACCCTTATAAGGCCCCTGTCAACAGATACAGTAAGTTGCCCACCCTTATAAGGCCCCTGTCAACAGATACAGTAAGTTGCCCACCCTTATAAGGCCCCTGTCAACAGATACAGTAAGTTGCCCACCCTTATAAGGCCCCTGTCAACAGAGGCCATCCTCTCTCCAGAGGTTTCCATGCCATGCAGCAAATAATAAGGCTTTCATACAATACCCTCCTAACGAGAGGCCACCCCTCTTAGAGGCCACTGCAACTTTTCAGAAGGGCTGGCATTATAATAAGAGGGTGTGTACGTGCATGTGTGTGTGCGTGCGTGCGTGCGTGCGTGCGTGCGTGCGTGCGTGCGTGCGTGCGTGCGTGCGTGCGTGCGTGCGTGCGTGCGTGCGTGCGTGCACATTTGGAGTCCTGACATCAATTATCTTTTTTGAGAAACTGGGCACCACCTTTTTCAGGTTCTGGATCCGCCCGTTTAGCTCTCATCGTTTAGCTCTCATCGTTTAGCTCTCATCGTTTAGCTCTCATCGTTTAGCGCTCATCGTTTAGCTCTCATCGTTTAACTCTCATCGGAGTCCAAAGACCAGTCTACGAGGAACTTGATATTGCTACCAGCAGAATTCCCAAGACGGCACAAATGTGCATACTGGGATATTTAAATGGAAGAGGGGCGCAGATCACGAATCTTGGCCCACCCACCTGCCTCGGGCACTACGGCACGGGGAAGATGAATGGTCTCTGGAACTTGCATGGGGTATACATAAAAAACACTTCCTTCCAGAACAAACCGTGTGACAATGTATCCTGGAGACATCCAAGGTCAGGTTATTGGCACTAGTTGGTTCCTCACCATCACCGTGATTCTCTCAGCAAAGTCGTCACCACAGTGGTCATGGAGTCACCACAGTGGTCATGGAGTCACCACAGTGGTCATGGAGTCACCACAGTGGTCATGGAGTCACCACAGTGGTCATGGAGTCACCACAGTGGTCATGGAGTCACCACAGTGGTCATGGAGTCACCACAGTGGTCATGGAGTCACCACAGTGGTCATGGAGTCACCACAGTGGTCATGGAGTCACCACAGTGGTCATGGAGTTACCACAGTGGTCATGGAGTTACCACAGTGGTCATGGAGTTACCACAGTGGTCATGGAGTTACCACAGTGGTCATGGAGTAACCACAGTGGTCATGGAGTAACCACTGTGGTCATGGAGTCACCACAGTGGTCATGGAGTCACCACAGTGGTCATGGAGTCACCACAGTGGTCATGGAGTCACCACAGTGGTCATGGAGTCACCACAGTGGTCATGGAGTCACCACAGTGGTCATGGAGTCACCACAGTGGTCATGGAGTCACCACAGTGGTCATGGAGTCACCACAGTGGTCATGGAGTCACCACAGTGGTCATGGAGTCACCACAGTGGTCATGGAGTCACCACAGTGGTCATGGAGTCACCACAGTGGTCATGGAGTCACCACAGTGGTCATGGAGTCACCACAGTGGTCATGGAGTCACCACAGTGGACATGGAGTCACCACAGTGGTCATGGAGTTACCACAGTGGTCATGGAGTTACCACAGTGGTCATGGAGTTACTACAGAGCGGACTGCAATACAGATCATGCTTCTGTGGGTACCTGACTGCAATTCAAGATGCTTTTTTACTCCAAGCAAAAGGCCGTCCACGTATGAAACTTAGCCACACAGAGAACCATCGATAGTTTATCTACTCCATTAGACAGACGCTCTCCAACTCACACTCTTGCGAGACCCTCTCGGAACACGCATTACGAAGTTTTTCAACACCCCCTAGTCATTAAGCAATTCATCCAGTTCAGCCTCCTACCCCGTGCTATAGCCAACTGGAACAACCTGCCAGTCGACGATGCTACATAGCCAAGTTTGGAGATCTTCAAACAGCGAGAGGTTCTCCAGCTTACAACATTAATATATATTGCATCTTTCACGCTATAAACTTTCCCTCTCCTTAAATTACATTCAGTTCAGTTCAATTCATCCATTGACCTGGCCGATCGTAGGAGTGCGTGTTTGGAGGCTTCCACGGTGATCTTTCTCCATCTGGGACGGTTGTTGGCAGCATTGCATCATTCCTGTGGCTCCAAACCCGTCCACTCTCGAATGTTGTCGATGTACATTTTTTTAAATGACATTACTCCACGCATACTATCATCTTTTCTCTTTCTCCCAAATACTGTGTTACTACTTTCTCGTAAAGCACTTTAGTACGTGTGCGCACACATCGAGTCTGTCAGCCTAGTTGAGATGGTTGACTCATGCCCGGAGGAGGAAGAAGAAGACACGCATCCTTGCGCATAGTGCAGAAGCGGAATGGAGCACTCTTCGTCACACCACGTACGACACCACGCACAACACCACGTACAACACGGCACTCACAACACACGGCAACAAGGAACGGAATTACACGGACTGTTACGAGGCAAACGTCACAATAATTGAATATGTCATCGAAACAAAGCGCTGATCTGAATCAGCCTTTAGTCTCATTAACTCTTATTAACTCCAAGAAAGGCACAGGCAAATAGAACTTGAACGCGCTAAAGAGCTGCTAAAAGTCGGACAGACTGCTCAGTGGAATCAATAAGTCAACAGGTATATCTGTAAAGATAGACTGCGCATGCGTCCTGCTTCAGGTCAATGGACATGACACTCGCCAGAAAAGAGACCGACACCTCGAAGCCATTACGGGTGTTTTTCACACAAAATAAAAAAAATAGGGCCTACCCTAAAATAAGAGCAAAACAAAATAACGTCTTATGGGAGTCAAACTGCTTACTGTGGAGCGCGGTATTCTAGGTGGTAGAGTGTGGTGTTCTAGGTGGTAGAATGTGGTGTTCTAGGTGGTAGAGTGTGAAGCGCGGTGTTCAAAGTGGTACAGTGTGGAGTGCTGTGGTTTAGGTGGGAGAGTGTCGTGTTCTAGGTGGTAGAGTGTCGTGTTCTAGGTGGTAGAGTGTCGTGTTCTAGGTGGTAGAGTGTCGTGTTCTAGGTGGTAGAGTGTCGTGTTCTAGGTGGTAGAGTGTCGTGTTCTAGGTGGTAGAGTGTCGTGTTCTAGGTGGTAGAGTGTCGTGTTCTAGGTGGTAGAGTGTCGTGTTCTAGGTGGAAGAGTGTCGTGTTCTAGGTGGTAGAGTGTGGAGCACGGTGTTCTAGGTGGTAGAGTGTGGAGCGTGGTGTTCTAGGTCATAGAGTGTGGAGCGTGGTGTTCTGGGTGGTAGAACTTGGAGCGTGGTGTTCTAGGTGGTAGAGTGTGGAGCATGGTGTTCTAGGTGGTAGAGTGTGGAGCATGGTGTTCTAGGTGGTAGAGTGTAGAGCACGGTGTTCTAGGTCATAGAGTGTGGGGCGCAGTGGTCTAGGTGGTAGGGTGTGGAGCATGGTGTTCTAGATGGTAGTGTGTGGAGCGCGGTGTTCTAGGTGGTAGAGTGTGGAGCGTGGTGTTCCAGGTGGTAGAGTGTGGTGTTCTAGGTGGGAAAGTGTGGTGTTCTAGGTGGTAGAGTGTGGAGCGCAGTGTTCTAGGTAGTAGAGTGTGGGACGCAGTAGTCTAGGTGGTTGGGTGTGGAGCATGGTGTTCTAGGTGGTAGAGTGTGGGGCGCAGTGTTCTAGGTGGTAGAGTGTGGAGAGCAGTGTTCTGGGTGGTAGAGTGTGGAGAGCAGTGTTCTAGGTGGCAGAGTGTGGAGCGTGGTGTTCTAGGTGGCAGAGTGTGGAGCATGGTGTTCTAGGTGGTAGAGTGCGGTGTTCTAGGTGGTAGAGTGCGGTGTTCTAGGTGGTAGAGTGCGGTGTTCTAGGTGGTAGAGTGTGGTGTTCTAGGTGGTAAAGTGTGGAGCGCAGTGTTCTAGGTGGTAGAGCGTCGGACTTTCGGTCGAGGGGACCGGGGTTCGTAACCCGCATTCTTGAGATATGTGTCAACCTTGTTTTTAAACATATTCCCGCTGCTAGCAGTTAAACAATCTGTAGATAATTTGTTCCAATCATTCACTGTCCTCTGTGGGAAAGAGTACTTCCTGATAACCAATATACACTGATCCTTTACTAATGTTATCTCATGTCCTCTAGTTCTACTATCTTTCTTGAGTGAGAAAAAAATATATTTCTATCAATATTTTCATATCCATTTAATATGTTAAAAACAATTTGAGCTCCTCTTAACCTCCTTGTCTCCATTGTTGTTAAACCACATTCTCTTAAGCGTTCTTCATAACTAAGGTTTCTCAGTTCTGGAATCATTTCAGTTGCTCTCCTCTGTATTCGTTAAAGCGTATCTATGTCCTTCTATTATGGTCTCCAAGCTTGTATTCAGTATTCTAAATGAGGCCTAGCTATTGCTTTATACAGAGGTATAATTAGCTCTTGTTCATTGTATGCTATATTTTCCTAATCAACCCAACAATTTGATTACCCTTTGAAGCTGCAATAACACATTGCTATGAAACTTTCATATCAGCACTTATTGTTACTCCTAAGTCCTTTTCTTTTACGGTAGTACCTAGAACAGTATATCCCATTGAGCTAGCTTGAGAGTCAAATTAATTGGTTACCCAGATTCCGGGTAACCAATCAAATTCGTCACAGTGGATAGCGCTCTCTGATGCCAGGCTCACGTATGCGCGAAAATCGGTGGCGCCACATCACGTAGTCTGGATAATCAAGGCACTTGGAGATGCCCACTGTAATGTTTTGTCGGACAACTTCGGTTTAATGCAACATGGCGGCCTCCATGGAGGGCGACGATAATTTGATTGACTCCGATGATTATTATGCCTGGCTTGGGCTCAGCAAAGATGTAAGTTGCATAATCACAGTGAATGATAGAACAGTAAACGCAGTATTGAATAGACGTGTAATCAATCTAAATTCTGAATAAAAATATTTTTAAAAGCGTGAAAAGGCTGTACGAATGATGCAAGGCATGACCTGTCCTGTCGATTTTCAGTTTGACTGTCATTCACTTTCTTTTTTGATAAACCTAACTCAAGTGTCACCGGCATTCAATTTGTCGGATACCGGTTTATCTTTGATTTTAATCCTCACGATCACATACGTTCCCGTAAATATGTAACTTTCAATTGACAAACAGTATTTTGTGACGCAATCATTGGAACAGCTTGGACACATTTGAGCGAAAATAGGGGTAGTGCTGTCGAGACCCGTGCTGTCAGATCGACCCTGGAGTAACTCCGGGGGTGGGAGCCCAGAGGAATCACGTCGATCTCGGCCCGTTGATCTCGGCCCACGTCTATCTTGGCCCACCTGTTTAGTTGTTAATAGGGAATTAGTTGTAGCTGGGTATATGTGTGTAAAGAAATATGTATATATGTAAAGAAATAAAATGTTACACGGATGTTTTGTTTACCCGTTTTACTACCACGTCGATCTCGGCCCACCTATTTTGAATGAGGTTAATTATTCGCACAGGTGTTCTGTTAAACTCTGTTCTGCTTCTAGTAAATTAACTCAAACTTATTTTATAGGCATTTAAAATTGTATTAGAATCAAAACCAGTTTCAACTATGAAAAAAACAAAATATAGTTACTGCATATAGTTTACTATTTGTTTATAGTAAGAATGTGTGGAGTTGGTAGAGACATTACATTAGGCCCTAGTAATCGGCTTGGTGCTCTTGCATGGTTTCTTTGAGCAAATCCTTTCTTGTGATTTGTTTTTGATTTCTGTCTGTTAAGAATGTGTGGAGGCCCTAGTAATCAGCTTGATGCTCTAGCATTGTTTCATAAATATATACAAAAGTTAAATATTTTACACTCAGAGACTGGAGCCATATTACTAATACTTTTGAACAAGTTTCATGTAATACCAAAAAAGACTTATAGGTAATTTTTAGTTAGTAATTAAATTTATGTTACTTAAAACAGAGACTTTACAGTTTACTTTCACTTAATAAAGTTAAAGTAATTAGATAAATTAATTATAGGTCAAATCTGATGTTTAACTAATGCGACCAGCACGTGTAAAATAAATTAATGAGATGAGCGATCACATGGTTTTGTGACGTCGGTGGTGACACAGATTTACATTTAGTCTGTGATTTCTATGCAATGCTTCAGTATGGTTTCACTCACGTTACTACGGCGAGTTGTGGCGATGTAAATTTTCCAGAATAAAAAATAACACACCATGCTTCACATTCAAAATGATCTGTTGGCGGAATGATCGCCAAAATTCATTCCAGACAATGAACCCTGCCCTGCCCAGCATCACCCGATTGACAGCCAATGCCAACTGCCACCATCATCGGAATCGTCCGCAGTACCCTCAGGACCTAGATTTCCAACTAAATAGGGACCATATTCCCGACAACTTTCTTTGCTGGGACATTCGCGTTGAAGAAGCTCGCCAGCTTCTCTTTGCCTCCGACGTTCAGCTCGATCTGATGTCAAACACCAAGACTTGTACGTCAACACCACGTTCCACGTCATGCGACAGCCATTCTACCAGTTGTTTACGGTTAACGCTTTTGTTCGGCATGAAGGCTGCACGAAACAACTGTAATGTAACTGGTAATGTGCATAATGTCTCGACGTAGAAAGACCGGCTACATAGCTGTCTTTCGTCAACTGTGTGCCATGCTTCCCCGTCGCCGGGTTGAGCACATCGTGTTTGATTTTGAAGATGCCACGTGGCTCGCAGCACGCATTGTTTCCCAGATGTGGAATTGAAGGGCTGTGCCTTCCACTTCACACAGGCCTTATGGTGACATATACAAGAGTGTGATCTCCAAGCGGCATACACCACAGACGACGGTACCTTCAAGTATCTCTGCAAGATTATGGCACTCTGCTTCATCCCAGCACAACACATCACCCGTATCTTCCGCAACGAGAAGCCACCACAGACGCATTGACACCACTTCTGCAATATATCATCCGCTCGTGAGCGACATCTGGCCACCAGCTGCTCGGAGTGTCTACTACCAGTCCGCGTGCACGAACAACGACCTTGAGTATTGGCACAACCTCGTGTCGTTGCAGTGGTATCAGAAGAAGACATTCGCGAATCTCCAACGTAAGATCTTTGCATACTGGGATGAATACGAGAATGGCGACCGCTCTGCTCTGCAACTTCTGCGAGCCTGTTCGCGACTGCACAGACCAATGGTTAAAACAGTCACCTCTCTGACTGAACTGTCGGAATGTGAACCGAACTTTTTACATGGGATATATTTTATTGGATGATATGATGTAATGCTAGCTTGGCAACGTTTGACAGCATTTTATAATTTGTTGTAATATGTTGAATGGATGTCGAACTGAGATTTTGTAATGTTTTTATGTATAATAAACCATTTGGTATTATTACATTGTGATTATTGCATTCTCCGCAAATAAACATTACACAATAGGAACGTAAGTTGCGTATCATAGACACGGTAGCAGCACTAACAGCTAGTTTTAAATTGGTGGGCTAAGATCAACGTGATCGAAACATCTATGTAAAAATTAGACATATATAATGATGATGATATTCATACATACATGCATACACATAGATCGACGTGGTAGTAAAAATGGGTAAATAAAACATCCATGTAACATTTTAATTTATTTACACATATACCAAACACAACTACTTAATTCCCTTTTAACAACTAAATAGGTGGGCTGAGATCGACATGGGCCGAGATCGACGGGTTCCGCCCAGAGCACTTGGACTGACAGAACCAAAAAATGTGGTGAGAGGGGGTAGGGTTGCCCTCGAAATCACCAATCGGAGGGGGCAAGAAAGTACATTTATTTATGGGAATGATGCCAATGCTAAAACCAGTGTCATATCTTCCCTTGCAGTTCCATGAGTATGGAATGACCAATGTAAAACATTTTAGGTGTGGCGTTCTGCCGTGCCAGCAACCCCGATGGTTGAGAAAATGGGCACTTATTTAATGGAGTGATGCGACTGATAAAAAATGGTGTCAAATGTTCCTGTAGGTCCCCGAGTATGACAAGACCAATGCCAGCAATTTTAGGTGGGGACTCCCTTTTGCTAGCAATCCCCAAAGGGTTAGAAAAGGGGCATTCATTTAATGATAAAAACAGTGACTGATGGCAGCATTCACGTACATGAAACCTTGCTGCAGCAAGCAAGTCGACATGTGCAGTGATAGCCAGGGATCATTTGGTGAAGGTGTGTTCCAGTTGTGGTGAACAAATCCACTTGGCCCCAGATCTGGCCATAATGCATGACAACAAAGCAAACATAATGTATGACAACAAAGTTAACATAATGCGTGACAACAAAGCTAACATAATGCATGACAACAAAGTTAACATGATGCATGACAACAAAGCTAACATAATGCGTGACAACAAAGCTAACATAATGCGTGACAACAAAGCTAACATAATGCATGACAACAAAGCTAACATAATGCGTGACAACAAAGCTAACATAATGCGTGACAACAAAGCTAACATAATGCATGACAACAAAGCTAACATAATGCATGACAACAAAGCTAACATAATGCATGACAACAAAGCTAACATAATGCATGACAACAAAGCTAACATAATGCATGACAACAAAGCTAACATAATGCGTGACAACAAAGCTAACATAATGCATGACAACAAAGCAAACATAATGTATGACAACAAAGCTAACATAATGCATAACAACAAAGCTAACATAATGCGTGACAACAAAGTTAACATAATGCGTGACAACAAAGCTAACAGTGGGTGATGTGCTTTCTTGCCAGGCATCAAAGGATGAAATAAACAATGCATTTCGACGGCTTAGTCGGATGTATCATCCCGACAAACACGCAGGTAACCCCGAGTTGACTGAGAAGGCCGGGGTTCTCTTCACACGGGTCAAGCAGGCATATGAAGGTAGGCTTCTTTTATTCTCATCAACCCTAACTGCAGTTCTGAGCCAAGCATTGTAATTAACAGTTGTTTCGCTGTTGAGTTAATACATCCATTTTCACTTTGGTTTTATAGACATACATCCTGAACATGTTTGCTAATGAGCTTGGCTTAAAAGTATGTCTAAGAAAGATGGGCACCACACGGTTTAACCAAATTATCACCTCAGAAAAATAATACATCGTAATACTGTGCATTGAGGGCTTACAATGGATTGTCTCCACACGCTCTCATGGGAGGCCCGGAGCAACTCACAGTCACCATGTATCTTACACCAGGCTCCATTCCTTTATCAGATGTTACCATCAGGTACTCATCAAGTTGACATGTTCCATTGGTGCCAAATATGAAATAGCACTTGACCAGGTTTCTGTGCACCTTGCAGTGTTGTCCGATGAACACAAGCGGGCAATCTACGATACGACAGGCATCAAAGGTCTGGAGACAGAAGGCTGGGAGGTCTGTCACCTACACGTATAGGCAGTGTATCGAACAGATCATAGACAAAATATCTACTAAGTGATATTTATCTATTATTTTTATGTTATATTTAACTTGATTGTATTTTTTATTTTAAGTGTGTATCAAATGCTGTCCTTATCTGAAAAGTTGTCTCTGTATAGACTAATAATTCCTGAAGTCCCAAATCATGTTAATGTTAATAACATATTGTCACACCAAATTGATTTGTCTACAGCTTGTCTCAAGGACAAAAACGCCCCAGGAGATTCTTGATGAATATGAACGACTGTCAAAAGAGAGGGAAGAACGACGTCTGCAGCAACGTACCAACCCCAGGGTAAACTAACCAACCCCATGGTAAACTAGCAGGTCTTCAGCTATATAAATGGCCATTGGTAGACAGTACTTTTGTTGTGTGAAGGCATTATTGGCATCTGACCAAGAGAGAGAAACGTTGGTGTCTTCATTACGTTGTATTTTGCCAATGTTTTACATAATAATATTGCCCTATTCTTAAAATGTGTTGGAACTTGGAAACAGCAACTTGCAATGTCTAAAGTCATATGATTTATTTCAAGGCCTAACTCAAGCTATCACAGGTTTACATACATCCATTTATTTCAAGGCCTAACTCAAGCTATCACAGGTTTACATACATCCATTTATCTCAAGGCCTAACTCAAGCTATCACAGGTTTACATACATCCATTTATTTCAAGGCCTAACTCAAGCTATCACAGGTTTACATACATCCATTTATCTCAAGGCCTAACTCAAGCTATCACAGGTTTACATACATCCATTTATCTCAAGGCCTAACTCAAGCTATCACAGGTTTACATACATCCATTTATCTCAAGGCCTAACTCAAGCTATCACAGGTTTACATGCATCCATTTATCTCAAGGCCTAACTCAAGCTATCACAGGTTTACATGCATCCATTTATCTCAAGGCCTAACTCAAGCTATCACAGGTTTACATGCATCCATTTATCTCAAGGCCTAACTCAAGCTATCACAGGTTTACATGCATCCATTTATCTCAAGGCCTAACTCAAGCTATCACAGGTTTACATGCAACCATTTATCTCAAGGCCTAACTCAAGCTATCACAGGTTTACATACATCCATTTTACGGGGGTTTCTAAATGGATTTGCCCTAAGGCATGAAACCAAACCTGAGTAATTCCTATATGACTTAAAGAATTAAAAATGAGCATTTGATAGACAATATTCACATGCATACATGTTAGTTATGATGATCCACAAAGCAATAAGATGACGTCCTGATTGCTATTGTTGACAGGGAACAGTTACGGTGGGTGTAGATGCGACAGATCTCTTTGACAGCTATGTACCTGCTGATGCCACACAGTACAGGTACGCCTGCCGCAGTCATATGTTCTCGCTTGCAAGTCAATATAATATATACTAAAGTCTGCTTAATCTAAGCATATGTTAATGCCATAGCCCATAGGTATTTCTGGTTGTTACCAGGCTTTTTGTGGTCAAGAGACTGGTGACCTTATGCACCAACTGTTGTGCCTTATGCACCAACTGTTGTGCTTTATGCACCAACTGTTGTGCTTTATGCACCAACTGTTGTGCTTTATGCACCAACTGTTGTGCCTTATGCCCCAATTGTTGTGCCTTATGCACCAACTGTTGTGCCTTATGCACCAACTGTTGTGCCTTATGCACCAACTGTTGTGCCTTATGCCCCAACTGTTGTGCCTTATGCACCAACTGTTGTGCCTTATGCACCAACTGTTGTGCCTTATGCACCAACTGTTGTGCCTTATGCACCAACTGTTGTGCCTTATGCACCAACTGTTGTGCCTTATGCACCAACTGTTGTGCCTTATGCACCAACTGTTGTGCCTTATGCACCAACTGTTGTGCCTTATGCACCAACTGTTGTGCCTTATGCACCAACTGTTGTGCCTTATGCACCAACTGTTGTGCCTTATGCACCAACTGTTGTGCCTTATGCACCAACTGTTGTGCCTTATGCACCAACTGTTGTGCTTTATGCACCAACTGTTGTGCTTTATGCACCAACTGTTGTGCTTTATGCACCAACTGTTGTGCCTTATGCCCCAACTGGGGTGCCTTATGCCCCAACTGGGGTGCCTTATGCACAAGCTGTGGTGCCTTATGCACAAGCTGTGGTGCCTTATGCAGTGTGAATATGTTGACAAATATCTCGGAATATGCTGAAACATTTTTGGACTCTATCTTTAGTCAATGGCTTGAATGGCTTCCGTGTCTACTTGGCTTTGGATGGCATCATGTTAAATCTTGTGGTTGGTGCTGTTGTAGCAGTCCCATGCCTCATCTGTTGTAGCAGTCCCATGCCTCACCTGTTACAGCAGTCCCATGCCTCACCAGTTACAGCAGTCCCATGCCTCACATGTTACAGCAGTCCCATGCCTCACCAGTTACAGCAGTCCCATGCCTCACCTGTTACAGCAGTCCCATGCCTCACATGTTACAGCAGTCCCATGCCTCACCAGTTACAGCAGTCCCATGCCTCACATGTTACAGCAGTCCCATGCCTCACCAGTTACAGCAGTCCCATGCCTCACCAGTTACAGCAGTCCTATGCCTTGCCTGTTGTAGCAGTCCCATGCCTCGCCTGTTGTAGCAGTCCCATGCCTCGCCTGTTGTTACAGTCCAATGCCCCACCTGTTGTAGCAGTCCAATGTCTCACCTGTTGTTGCAGTCCCATGCCTTGCCTGTTGTTACAGTCCCATGCCTCGCCTGTTGTTACAGTCCCATGCCTCGCCTGTTGTAGCAGTCCCATGCCTCACCTGTTGTAGCAGTCCCATGCCTCACCTGTTGTAGCAGTCCCATGCCTCGCCTGTTGTTACAGTCCCATGCCTCGCCTGTTGTTGCAGTCCCATGCCTCACCTGTTGTAGCAGTCCCATGCCTCGCCTGTTGTAGCAGTCCCATGCCTCACCTGTTGTTGCAGTCCCATGCCTCGCCTGTTGTTGCAGTCCCATGCCTCACCTGTTGTAGCAGTCCCATGCCTCACCTGTTGTAGCAGTTCCATACCTCACCTGGAGATTAACCAGATGTCCATCAATCAGTCGATCGAGTGTCCACTTACAACAAATGATACGGCCACCCTCAGTGGCTCCCTTTCTACACACAATGGCCGAGGTCATGGCAACGTCTCCGGCACATTCCGAAGGATCATCTCTCAAAAGTCATGGGCTGAGGTAAACACCAACTTGTTACTTTTAAACATTGATTGTATTATATTTGTTACTTAAATAGTTTAATGTTATAATTGTTTTTCTCTCCAGTAATTCCACTTTGAATTGCTGCTGATTTCTCTTAGACGTGAAAAAGAGATTAATAATAGTTTGGCCAACTTGTTCTCTGTGCCCACCTTTCATTTCTTCAAAGTTTCCACCATATTTTTGACAGTGCATTTGTCTCAATGTGGTGTGTATAGCGTCACTATCAGTTAGTAGCAATACATCTGTATCAATGTGGTGTGTATAGCAGCACTATCAGTCAGTAGCAATACATTTGTATCAAAGTACTGTGTATAGCAGCACTATCAGTCAGTAGCAATACATTTGTATCAAAGTACTGTGTATAGCAGCACTATCAGTCAGTAGCAATACATTTGTATCAAAGTACTGTGTATAGCAGCACTATCAGTCAGTAGCAATACATCTGTATCAAAGTACTGTGTATAGCAGCACTATCAGCCAGTAGCAAGACATCTGTCTCAAAGTGGTGTGTATAGCAGCACTATCAGTCAGTAGCAATACATTTGTATCAAAGTACTGTGCATAGCAGCACTATCAGTCAGTAGCAATACATTTGTATCAAAGTACTGTGTATAGCAGCACTATCAGTCAGTAGCAATACATTTGTATCAGAGTGGTGTGTATAGCAGTACTATCAGTCAGTAGCAATACATTTGTATCAATGTGGTGTGTATAGCAGCACTATCAGTCAGTAGCAATACATTTGTATCAGAGTGGTGTGTATAGCAGTACTATCAGTCAGTAGCAATACATTTGTATCAATGTGGTGTGTATAGCAGCACTATCAGTCAGTAGCAATACATTTGTATCAGAGTGGTGTGTATAGCAGTACTATCAGTCAGTAGCAATACATTTGTATCAATGTGGTGTGTATAGCAGCACTATCAGTCAGTAGCAATACATTTGTATCAAAGTACTGTGTATAGCAGCACTATCAGTCAGTAGCAATACATTTGTATCAAAGTACTGTGTATAGCAGCACTATCAGTCAGTAGCAATACATCTGTATCAAAGTACTGTGTATAGCAGCACTATCAGCCAGTAGCAAGACATCTGTCTCAAAGTGGTGTGTATAGCAGCACTATCAGTCAGTAGCAATACATTTGTATCAATGTGGTGTGTATAGCAGCACTATCAGTCAGTAGCAATACATTTGTATCAATGTGGTGTGTATAACAGTACTATCAGTTAGTAGCAAGATATCTATCTCAAAGTGGTGTGTATAGCAGCACTATTTTTGTCTCAAAGTGGTGTGCATAAAAGCGGAATGGGTGAGTGGTATCCCTGAATGGGTGAGTGGTGTCCCTGAATGGGTGAGTGGTGTCCCTGAATGGGCGAGTGGTGTCCCTGAATGGGCGAGTGGTGTCTCTGAATGGGCGAGTGGTGTCCCTGAATGGGCGAATGGTGTCCCTGAATGGGCGAGTGGTGTCCCTGAATGGGCGAGTTGTGTCCCTGAATGGGCGAGTGGTGTCCCTGAATGGGTGAGTGGTGTCCCTGAATGGGTGAGTGGTGTCCCTGAATGGGTGAGTGGTATGTTGTGGATTCAGGGTCAGAAACATGGATGCTCCAAAACTGAAACTTGCAGTACTGCTTACTGCTACTTGAAGTATATTTCAGGGGTAAACATTGATGGTATATTTAGACTAAGTAAACTATTTATTTACCAGGCTGAGCTGACAACTGGGAATGGGACGGTCCTTCAGATTCGTGGTTTCAGGACACTGTGGAGGAGAGGGTAAGTGGATTATTGCGTGTGTTTGGTTTCCTCTTGGAATGTTTTGTCATCGGATGTTGCTTTCAATCCTCACTAGATTCATTCAAGTCAGCCTTGAAGATATTTAGGTTTGAATTCTCTGAATGTCCCATCCACAACAAAACGAATACCAAGGTATCGCCCACTCACCTGTTTACTGCGGCGTATGGGTAATTCACAAGGAATCGCCCACACACCTGTTTACTGCGGCGTATGGGTAATTCACAAGGAATCGCCCACACACCTGTTTACTGCGGCGTATGGGTAATTCACAAGGAATCGCCCACACACCTGTTTACTGCGGCGTATGGGTAATTCACAAGGAATCGCCCACTCACCTGTTTACTGCGGCGTATGGGTAATTCACAAGGAATCGCCCACTCACCTGTTTACTGCGGCGTATGGGTAATTCACAAGGAATCGCCCACTCACCTGTTTACTGCGGCGTATGGGTAATTCACAAGGAATCGCCCACACACCTGTTTACTGCGGCGTATGGGTAATTCACAAGGAATCGCCCACACACCTGTTTACTGCGGCTTATGGGTAATTCATAAGGAATCGCCCACACACCTGTTTACTGCGGCGTATGGGTAATTCACAAGGAATCGCCCACACACCTGTTTACTGCGGCATATGGGTAATTCACAAGGAATCGCCCACACACCTGTTTACTGCGGTGTATGTGTAATTCACAAGGAATCGCCCACACACCTGTTTACTGCGGCTTATGGGTAATTCACAAGGAATCGCCCACACACCTGTTTACTGTGGCTTATGGGTAATTCACAACTGCAACATTTTAGCCTAAGTTATTAATGTTTGCATTACAAAATCTACATTTAGTTTATTTGTTTTATATACAATGTAACTTGTTTTATTCTATGTCATGTTGCTATTTATTAACCTTTCTTGTGGTTTATGATTATATTTACTTGCTCATCTTAATTATTTTAAAACAAAATATTATACATAATTTTATCTATGATATTACAAGTATTATATTACCACAATGTAATGTTCTAACAAATTCTCTGTAATGCAGTGTAAACTGTATTTGATATGGCATTATACAAATTAAATATTATAATTATTAAGTGCAGTGTGTTTGTAGCATTCAGTAGTGTCTCATCACATCATTATTTAATGTTATATAGAAGCATTGTACAAAATCTAATCTAAATAATTATATATATATATATTAGATTAGATTTGTACAACGCTTTTAGCATTTTAATGGAAATTGTGCTTCAAAAAAATTATTTATATATATATATATATATATATATATATATATATATATATATATATATCATACATAATGTAGACTTGTAAAGTTATCAATGATATACAGTTGCATTACTGCAAGTACTGCAAGTACAGTCATGTCTTTACCCTGCATCTGTCACATGTTTACAACCCCATGATAATACATTCAAGCCAATGTTATATTTTGCCATTTTATTTGCCTGAATGTATTTTCATGTAATTAACACAATAAGTATATACTTCATAGGCAGAAAGTAATTTACATTAACATTTTTAGTGGGATGCTAAAATGGCAGCAAAATTATTTCACATAAAACATTGCAGAGATTACACAAGGATGAAGCAGGATGAAGATATTAATCATTTTGCTCTTTCAGATTTAGCACATTAGCGGGCATCTTCCAGTTTACACCCCACGGAATTCGACCAGGATTGTCAGCAAGTGAGTAGCTTCAGATACCCCATTATAAAATCATTGTTCTATGATCAAAGCAACTGTAGTTTTTAATGTACACATCAGGCTTAGTAGGTATCAAATACACCAGTCAAAAATTAATGTGCCGAACATGTCGTGTCGTGCAGTTTCAAGTAATCATATTGAACTTTCTCTTTTTGAGTCTTTCCCGCCATTTCTTCTCCACTAGTTTTTGTTGTTTTCATCAGTTAAGGGGATCTTCATATTGTTAATTTGTAGGTATCTGTAGCTGTAGCAACACAATGACACATGCTTGGTTATCTGTAGCTGTAGCCACTCAATGATACATGCTTGGTTATCTGTAGCTGTACCCAATCAATGATACATGTTTGGTTATCTGTAGCTGTAGCCACTCAATGATACATGCTTGGTTATATGTAGCTGTAGCCACTCAATGATACATGTTTGGTTATCTGTAGCTGTAGCCAATCAATGATACATGTTTGGTTATCTGTAGCTGTAGCCACTCAATGATACATGCTTGGTTATCTGTAGCTGTACCCAATCAATTATACATGTTTGGTTATCTGTAGCTGTAGCCACTCAATGATACGTTTGGTTATCTGTAGCTGTAGCCAATCAATGATACATGTTTGGTTATCTGTAGCTGTAGCCACTCAATGATACATGCTTGGTTATATGTAGCTGTAGCCACTCAATGATACATGTTTGGTTATCTGTAGCTGTAGCAACACAATGATCCATGTTTGGTTATCTGTAGCTGTAGCCACTCAATGATACATGCTTGGTTATATGTAGCTGTAGCCACTCAATGATACATGTTTGGTTATCTGTAGCTGTAGCCACTCAATGATACATGTTTGGTTATATGTAGCTGTAGCCACTCAATGATACATGTTTGGTTATCTGTAGCTGTAGCAACACAATGATCCATGTTTGGTTATCTGTAGCTGTAGCCACTCAATGATACATGCTTAGTTATATGTAGCTGTAGCCACTCAATGATACATGTTTGGTTATATGTAGCTGTAGCCACTCAATGATACATGTTTGGTTATCTGTAGCTGTAGCAACACAATGATCCATGTTTGGTTATCTGTATGTTTAGCCACTCAATGATACATGTTTGGTTATCTGTATGTTTAGCCACTCAATGATACATGTTTGGTTATCTGTAGCTGTAGCTACTCAATGATACATGTTTGGTTATCTGTAGCAACACAATGATACATGTTTGGTTATCTGTAGCTGTAGCCACTCAATGATACATGTTTGGTTATCTGTAGCTGTAGCCACTCAATGATACATGTTTGATTATCTGTAGCTGTAGCAACACAATGATCCACGGTTGGTTATCTGTAGGTGTAGCCACTCAATGATACATGTTTGGTTATATGTAGGTGTAGCCAATCAATGATACATGTTTGGTTATCTGTAGCTGTAGCCACCCAATGATACATGTTTGGTTATCTGTAGCTGTAGCCACTCAATGATACATGTTTGGTTATCTGTAGCTGTAGCCACACAATGATACATCTTTGGTTATCTGTAGCTATAGCCACTCAATGATACATCTTTGGTTATCTGTAGCTGTAGCCACACAATGATACATCTTTGGTTATCTGTAGCTGTAGCAACACAATGATCCATGTTTGGTTATCTGTAGCTGTAGCCACTCAATGATACATGCTTGGTTATATGTAGCTGTAGCCACTCAATGATACATGTTTGGTTATATGTAGCTGTAGCCATTCAATGATGCATGTTTGGTTATCTGTAGCTGTAGCCACTCAATGATACATGTTTGGTTATCTGTAGTTGTAGCAACACAATGATCCATGTTTGGTTATCTGTATGTTTAGCCACTCAATGATACATGTTTTGTTATCTGTAGCTGTAGCCACTCAATGATACATGTTTGGTTATCTGTAGCTGTAGCTACTCAATGATACATGTTTGGTTATCTGTAGCAACACAATGATACATGTTTGGTTATCTGTAGCTGTAGCCACTCAATGATACATGTTTGGTTATCTGTAGCTGTAGCCACTCAATGATACATGTTTGGTTATCTGTAGCTGTAGCCACTCAATGATACATCTTTGGTTATCTGTAGCTGTAGCCACTCAATGATACATATTTGGTTATCTGTAGCTGTAGCCACACATTGATACATCTTTGGTTATCTGTAGCTGTAGCCACTCAATGATACATCTTTGATTATCTGTAGCTGTAGCCACTCAGCTGGACAAGAACCTGCAGGGTCGACTCATGTGGAACGCAGGGTTTCAGTCCAGTATCAACACAATGGCAATCTGGGACACGGAGAAACACCACCTCACCTGGGCGGTTCAGGTAGAATGGTGTTTTATCATGTTATATATAGTAATCCTGCTGCTAAAGCGTGCAATATGATATTGGAACTGGTCAATGAAACTGCTGCCGGTGAACACAGCTGGGCATAAAAAGGTGGTAAATACAAGTTAAACATGTCTAACAAAGCTGGGATTAGATGAAGCAATATCAATCTAAATGGTGATATTGTTGACTTGCCATTGACTTGTTACATCATTAGATAAGGCCAAGGACATTACACTAGACATCGCTTCATAGTAGGATCAGTTCTAGTGCAAGTGATATTGTCGCTTGTAAGCCCAGTTTAATAGTTAAAATATTCTTCTAAATGAGAAAATGTTTGATATATTGGTATGCATGGAGCACACGTGGAGTTGAGAGTTATGGAACTGATGGTAGAGCTATATGGAACTGGTAATAATGCTGTATGGAACTGATGATAGTGTTATGTGGAACTGATGGTAGTGATATATGAAACTGATGATAGTGTTATGTGGAACTGATGATAGTGTTATATGAAACTGATGGTAGAGTTATATGGAACTGGTAATAGTGCTATATGGAACTGATGATAGTGTTATGTGGAACTGATGGTAGTGTTATATGAAACTGATGATAGTGTTATGTGGAACTGATGATAGTGTTATGTGGAACTGATGATAGTGTTATATGGAACTGATGATAGTGTTATGTGGAACTGATGATAGTGTTATATGAAACTGATGATAGTGTTATGTGGAACTGATGATAGTGTTATGTGGAACTGATGATAGTGTTATATGAAACTGATGATAGTGTTATGTGGAACTGATGATAGTGTTATATGAAACTGATGATAGTGTTATGTGGAACTGATGATAGTGTTATGTGGAACTGATGATAGTGTTATATGGAACTGATGATAGTGTTATATGGAACTGATGGTAGTGTTATATGGAACTGATGATAGTGTTATGTGGAACTGATGATAGTGTTATATGGAACTGATGATAGTGTTATATGGAACTGATGGTAGTGTTATACGGAACTGGTGGTAGTGTTGTAACTGTTACTATGCCTGTTTTGTCACAGTTATGACAATGATATCATCATTGCAGTATTAAATGTAGTTGCATCCGTTGCATCCACATTTGCACTGAGGGCTCATCGGTAATCATCGTATTTGTTGTATGTGCCACAGTCCTGCTATTGATGTATCAACACAACACTGTAATTTTTTTTCCTTTTCAAGTGTATTTAAGAAAATACACATGAAATTGGCTTGGTGCTATCACTGCTACGTCCCTTGTAAGTCCCTCAAGTTTTGAGGATGAATGCAGTATTTTGAAAAAAATATATAATTACATTCAACATTTCCATGTAGTAAGTCGCACAACATGACCTGGTAACAGGAGTGTGTACGTTTCCAAGTAGTAAGTCACACAACATGACCTGGTAACAGGAGTGTGTATGTTTCCAAGTAGTAAGTCACACAACATGACCTGGTAACAGGAGTGTGTACGTTTCCAAGTAGTAAGTCACACAACATGACCTGGTAACAGGAGTGTGTATGTTTCCAAGTAGTAAGTCACACAACATGACCTGGTAACAGGAGTGTGTACGTTTCCAAGTAGTAAGTCGCACAACATGACCTGGTAACAGGAGTGTGTACGTTTCCAAGTAGTAAGTCGCACAACATGACCTGGTAACAGGAGTGTGTATGTTTCCAAGTAGTAAGTCACACAACATGACCTGGTAACAGGAGTGTGTACGTTTCCAAGTAGTAAGTCGCACAACATGACCTGGTAACAGGAGTGTGTACGTTTCCAAGTAGTAAGTCACACAACATGACCTGGTAACAGGAGTGTGTACGTTTCCAAGTAGTAAGTCACACAACATGACCTGGTAACAGGAGTGTGTACGTTTCCAAGTAGTAAGTCGCACAACATGACCTGGTAACAGGAGTGTGTACGTTTCCAAGTAGTAAGTCGCACAACATGACCTGGTAACAGGAGTGTGTACGTTTCCAAGTAGTAAGTCACACAACATGACCTGGTAACAGGAGTGTGTACGTTTCCAAGTAGTAAGTCACACAACATGACCTGGTAACAGGAGTGTGTACGTTTCCAAGTAGTAAGTCGCACAACATGACCTGGTAACAGGAGTGTGTACGTTTCCAAGTAGTAAGTCACACAACATGACCTGGTAACAGGAGTGTGTACGTTTCCAAGTAGTAAGTCACACAACATGACCTGGTAACAGGAGTGTGTACGTTTCCAAGTAGTAAGTCACACAACATGACCTGGTAACAGGAGTGTGTACGTTTCCAAGTAGTAAGTCACACAACATGACCTGGTAACAGGAGTGTGTACGTTTTTGCAACTGCAGTGTTTTTTCATTGCAGTTAGGTTTTAATAGCTCGTTCATGATGCTCAACTACACACGCAAGTTTGTTGAGAACGATGCAAAGTTCAGGAGTTCACTCAGGTCAGTTCAAAGTTTAGGAGGTCACACAGGTGAGTTCAAAAGTTCAGGAGGTCAATCAGGTCAGGTCACTCAATAAGCAACTCATTCAAGAACCTCTCTCTCTGATACAGTTCCCTCCTCAGTTCATTTAGTGCATTGTGAATGAGGTTTGTTAATGTATAGTGCATTAATGGTTAAGTAATATGTGTAGTGCATAAGTGGTTTAAATAATCTGTATAGTGCATCAATGGTTTAAGTAATACATGTAGTGCATCAATGATTTAAGTAATATGTGTAGTGCATCAATGGTTAAGGAATGTGTAGTGCATCAGTGTTTTAAGTAATATGTGTAGTGTGTCAGTGGTTTCAGTAATATGTGTAGTGCGTCAATGGTTTGAGTAATGTGTAGTTGGTAATAGCGTACTTTTGTTACAAATCATCAAAAGAATTTACTGGGTCCAGTTAAAAATAATTTATATAGTTTGTTCGATGGTGTCATCAAAGCTAAATAACACATTTACACAAACAAGCTAGCACGTCTAGCACGTCTAGCATACATACATTGTGTGTGCTCCTTTTTATTTTCAGGTTTGGTACATTTGGAGTGGTGCTTGAATACGGCTGTGAAAAGAAAGTGTCCCAATTCAGTGTCCTTGGGGCTACAATGACCGTAGGGACGCCGATGGGTGTGTCCCTCAAGATCAGGTGGGTGGCACTAAACATTTTTTGAAAGTTGGAGGCTGTAAGTCACACAGAATTTATCAGATATCCTGGTCAGTGTAGGTCAGTCTGGTCAGTGTAGGTCAATCTGGTCAATCACTTCCTGTGATGGTTTTCGTCCGATAAAATTAAATGTATTGTACGTTAACATCAACAGTCACTGGTGTGTTGTACTAGTCATGTGACTAGAATTCCCTCCCAAAAATGTCTGAAAAACCTGTTTGCTTAATTTTTTTATATTAGAGTTACAAGTGTGCATACACATCTGTGATTGTTATGACTGGTTTGTCTCTTGTAGACTGAACCGCGGGAGTCAGACGTACATATTTCCCATCCACCTGTCTGAGACGATAGTACCGAGTGCTGTCTTCTATGGGACGGTCGTACCAATAGGTGTCTACTTCGCTGTCAAGATACTACTGGTGAACCCATTCATGAAGGGACAGAAGGAAAGGTTTGTTTCTTCCTGACACTGCTGTCAAAATCTTACTGGTTTTCCTAAAATTTTATAAGTCATATCATGTTTGATTAAATTGTTTGGTTGTAAGGTGTCAGAAGAATTTATACATAGAACCCTGTCGTTGCAAATTTTATTTGATATTAGATATTTATTAGATTTCACTGTTCTGTAATTACATGACAAATCACATAAAAGGCTCACGTTTTATTCTGGCATGTGGTCAGTGTTTTATTCTGGCTTGTGGCCAGTGTTTTATTCTGGCTTGTGGCCAGTGTTTTATTCTTGCATGTGGCCAGTGTTTTATTCTTGCATGTGGCCAGTGTTTTATTCTGGCTTGTGGCCAGTGTTTTATTCTGGCTTGTGGCCAGTGTTTTATTCTGGCATGTGGCCAGTGTTTTATTCTGGCTTGTGGCCAGTGTTTTATTCTGGCTTGTGGCCAGTGTTTTATTCTGGCGTGTGTCCAGTGTTTTATTCTGGCTTGTGGCCAGTGTTTTATTCTGGCTTGTGGCCAGTGTTTTGATGTTATTTAAACCGTTTGTTCAGACATTTGTAGTAATATTGATAATAAGGAAGGTAGCATTACTAAAAGTCATGAGGCAGTGCCTTAGTTAGGGACAGAATATAGGAAAGTAGTCAATCTCTCACAGAACGGTAAATTACTTGAATTAAATAAATTATCTGCTGTGTAGATGCTAGCGATAAATAAAAAAGGACAAATATCCGACAATAAACACCTGGTTTTATTTAATTTATTATTTTAATTTGACTAATTTATATATATATATATATATTTATTGTAATATATGTCATGTTTTAACTAATTTATTAATTTTATTAAGATAAATGATATTACTATGCATACATATGCACCATGTTTTAACTAATTTATTATTATTATCAGGGAACTACAGAAGAAGAAAGAAGTCAATCAGGAAAGACTGGCGGAGAAGAAGCGACTCGCTGAGACGGCCGTGAGCATTACTGCCAATAATTGCTGTGGAACAAACTGTTTTGAAGTCAGAATTATAATGTGGATATTCCAGTAGTATGACAACACCTCTTTAAGAATTGCATTATTTTTGAGGTTTTATGTTAAAATGTTCAGAATTGATTAAGTAGTCCTTATGTAGATGTTGCAATATCATTTGTTTTAATCTTTGCAGCAAGTATAGTTTTAAAAGGATTCTTTATCTATGGGGGTTGTTTGTTTGTTACTTTATTGCCCAGATTTACCTGTTTGACCACTGTAGACATTATTACAGGTGACACAGGTGTAATTTGGCCTATTCTGTGAAATGTGTGGTCTGTATTCTGCAGGTTTGTTTTAGTTGTTTATTATCAGTATCATTTACTCAGCTTCCCGCAATCTGCTCACAACATATAATTATTAGGAGATGGTTGTTGGAGCATTCCAGCATTTTGGTACGCATTGAACTTGTCAGACATCATCGTATTTATTTCCATATACAGTACGATTTTTTTAAAGGAATCTGCTGTACCGCTTTGTAATACAGATTTGTTTAAAATGGAAACATGATAAAGTACATCATGATAAAGTACATCATGATAAAGTACATTATTTTCTTGTGTTAATCTGACAAGTATAGAATCGAATAGAAATCTTACGGCAGTTGAAGAATAAATCCTTTTGATGTGAGGCAGATTTCTGACAAAACAGTGAATTTTGTCTGATGTAGACATATTTCGTAGCCTGACAGAGGGCGACACTCGATCGGAATATGAATAGTATGAATTTTTTTATATAATTTCATGTGAGAAATACAGATTTCAACCAACAAACCGTGGCAGGTCTGATTTATGATTAGTAGTATGTTTCTGTTGAGCACAGTGCATTTTGGTTCTTGAACTTGTCAGACATGAATTATTTGAGGAGAGTTCCCAAAACCTGTCCATCCTAGGCAGTTTACAGGTTCATTATGTCATGTTCTGTTATATCTGTTTAATATGTGCGTTATAATACACTGAGACATGTTGCTCTTTCTGTAGGTTGAACTAATGCAGGCGACCGTAGATCGAAGTTACGAAGTAGAAAGCAGAAAGGGAGGCCTGGTGATAAAGAAGGCGTTGTACGGGAAGCTGGAGGGGGAACAAGTCAGGTACACACAAAAAATGTTGTACTTTGGACAGTGTTTGTAGTGGCTGGTTGTACTACGGTCAGATAGTAAATGAGGCATTCATCTGCACGACACATAAAATACCAAAATCACACAAATAGAGACAGTAGTAATGGTACTGCCACCAAGTTGATAGTGATGGTGGTAAAAAACGTGGAAAATTTTCTTACATGTGATGGTGTTGACTGATAAAATAATGGTTTTCTATTTATCGCTTAACGACATGCAACAGAAAACACGATTTATTAATTGTTCATCAGTTGTAGCTGTATAATTTAATATTACGTTTGTATTTTACAAAGAAAACATTGACCAGATTTAGTGTTATACAGTCGCGCCTCGTTATTGTGAGCCCCTTTATTACACGGATTCAGATATAAGGCGGTCGGTCATGGAACCTGATTTTCTGCCGCCAGGGGAAATACCAAATGGGCCAGCTTAAACCTACTTAGAATTGCTTTGACAATTATCAAGAAACATTAGGTGAACAATGTCAATGAATGAGTGTCAACGTGTTTATTTTGCGCTGCCGCTGACATCAATTGCTATCACTGGCTTCGCTTCAACTGTTTGTAAATTGCAATCGAAATAAAAAAATACGCCTCACGTAAGAATCAGATAAACAGTCTTAAATGCAGTTTAGTATGCACTGGGGTGAAATGGCATGCTTCCACTGCATCATAAATTTAATCGTTTAAAACCCACATGCCAAATACCTAACCCATGGCACTACCGGTGCACGAAAATATGAATGAAATATGAAACGATGAATTGATGTTAAGTGGTGCATCATAAATTTTTGCTTCTACCTATTGTCGTTTTCTACATTTAATCAGCTTACATACTACATGTGTCACATCATATACGTTTTTGGCTGCTCAGATCCAGGTTATCATTTTTGTTTTGTAGGCCTAGTGGTCCAGTACATCATCATCGTAGTAGATCTATTCCATAACGATATACATACATGTATTTTATTCAGTTCAAGATTCAACAGGGTGTGACATTTAAAAATCATACATGTTGTTGCTCGTTGACTCATTTAATAAACTCTATAAACTGTTGACTTGTTTAATAAGCTCTATAAACTGTGTATTGGCATATTTAAGACAGTGCTACAAGCACGCAGTTCTTGGACTTGATACAGCAGGCGGCGATCACTGTTGTTTAGTAGCTCCCTGGTGGCAGATATTGGAACACCTAACATGCCTTGCGCGGTCCAAAAACGAGGCATGACTGTATTTTTAATGTTATAATTTTTTACCAACTCGCATTACTTTGGTTCAGATGTTCCGAGAGATAATTTCTTCCTTGACATCTTGGTGCAATGGAGGTAGATAAGATATTTAATAATATTCATTGATAAAGGTATAAAATTAACCTTTCGTTATGTTGGCAGGGATTCAGAGTCAATAAACGTCACCCGACCCCTGCAAGCAGTTGTACATGACTCAAAACTGTTCATAGCTGAAGACACAGACATGGTAGGTGGCAGCATTGGAAGAAACAACATGTGATCATTGTGTTAGGCTGTCAGCATCATCATACAAATGATAAGTGTGTTAGGCTGTCAGCATCATCATACAAATGATAAGTGTGTTAGGCTGTCAGCATCATCATGCAAATGATAAGTGTGTTAGGCTGTTAGCATCATCATACAAATGATAAGAATGTGTTAGGCTGTCAACATCATCATAGAAAATTATATGAATGAGTCTGTTATACTGTTAGCATCATACAAATGATAAGAATGTGTTTGGCAATCGACACCATCATACAAATAATAAGAATGTGTTTGGTTGTCAACATCATCATACAAATAATAAGAATGTGTTAGGATGTCAGCACCATCACACAAATTATAAGAGTGTTTGGTTGTCAGCATCATCATACAAATTATAAGTGTTTGGCTGTTAGCATCATCATGCAAATGATAAGAATGCGTTAGGCTGTCAGCATCATCATACAAATGATAACAGTGTGTTTCGCTGTCAGCATCATCATACAAATGATAAGAGTGTGTTAGGCAGTCAACATCATCATACAAATGATAAGAATGTGTTAGGTTGTCAGCATCATCATACAAATGATAGCAGTGTGTTTGGCTGTCAGCATCATAAAAGTATACCAAGACCTTTCAAAAACTACATGAACGACAAGGTTTGGTAGAATTATATGTTCATAATTTAAGATAAACTCAAATTTGGCTGTGGTTAAATGTCACAACATTCAAGAATGCCATTGTATATACTTGGCTGTGGTTAAATGTCACAACATTCATGAATGCCATTGGATATACCTGGCTGTGGTTAAATGTCACAACATTCGTTAATGCCATTGTATATACTTGGCTATGGTTAAATGTCACAACATTCGTTAATGCCATTGGATATACATGGCTGTGGTTAAATGTCACAACATTTGTGAATGCCATTGGATATACATGGCCGTGGTTAAATGTCACAACATTCATGAATGCCATTGGATATACATGGCTGTGGTTAAATGTCACAACATTCGTTAATGCCATTGGATATACTTGGCCGTGGTTAAATGTCACAACATTCATGAATGCCATTGGATATACATGGCTGTGGTTAAATGTCACAACATTCATGAATGCCATTGGATATACATGGCTGTGGTTAAATGTCACAACATTCATGAATGCCATTGGATATACTTGGCTGTGGTTAAATGTCACAACATTCATGAATGCCATTGGATATACATGGCTGTGGTTAAATGTCACAACATTCATGAATGCCATTGGATATACTTCATAGTGTTGAATTGTAGAGTGAGCTGCCGGGCTTCTATGATCCATGTGTGGGAGAGGAGAAGAAACTGTCAGTGACTTACGAGTTCAGACGACAGCTCCACATATGTAAATACAGCAACAAACAGAAGGTGCTGCTGCCAAATAGGGGTGAGTCGAAACACAGTCCTAAAACACAGGCCCAAAGAAAACCCTAAAACACAGGCCCTACGACAACCCTAAAACACAGGCCGTAAGACAACCCTAAAACACGGTGATAAAGCAGTGGACTGATGAACAAAGTGTTTGTGGTTTAGTTTTTGGTTGTTTGGTTTAGTTTCTTCACTGAATTCATTGAATTGTATAAGTGAGTATTTGCCATAGATGCTGATTAGATATTATAAAGACATATTCTTACCCAGTAACTGCAGCATTGCTGAATACTTCCAAGGTAATTTTGATTCCATCTTCAGATGAGCAGGTCTGCCAGAAGGTGAAATGTAGTGTTTTGTTTATACTAGATACAGGACCATATAGGAAAACTATTTGTAGCACCTTTGGTAGTGAGTCTCATGATTATGACGTTTTGTTATCTCATGATTATGACGTTTTGTTATCTCATGATTGTGACGTTTTGTTATCTCATGATTATGACGTTTTGTTATCTCATGATTATGACGTTTTGTTATCCAGTCCTTCAGACTATCTATTTGGTCCACGGAGAATGCGCCTTCCATTGTTAATGTTAAAAATCAACCTCATCATTATTAGTGCCAATTAAAAGAATTAGGAGGAAGGAGACTTGCTTGCTGCAGATGAAGGAAGAAGGTTGTTGTGTGAGGGGGGCTTCTCCCATAATATGGAAATATGTGAGAAAAAAAACAGGTTTCAAGTGGGCCATTTTATGCTTTATATATAGCCACCTTTTATAGGAAATGTAGAATTGTTTCAAAAAGAAGGATATTATTTGAAGGAGAGAGAGGGGGGAGGGAGGGAGAGAGAGAGAGGGGGGAGGGAGGGAGGGAGAGAGAGAGAGGGGGAGGGAGGGAGAGAGAGAGAGAGAGGGGGGGAGGGAGGGAGGGAGGGAGAGAGAGAGGGAGAGAGGGGGGAGGGAGGGAGGGAGAGAGAGAGGGGGGAGGGGGAGGGGGGCGAGACAGACAGAGAGAAAGCAGGAGATATCACACTTTGGCAATGAAGAATGCAGGGGATATGGAACATCCATCATTAATGCGCACAAAGCAACATAACTATTTCAGTTTAAATTGTAGGACAAGTTGTGCATGTGTAGACATTTAATTTACATTCCTGCATTATGTTGCAGAACATATATGTGAGAAGGAGCCATCGTAACTGTTGGCGAGTCACTGACATCCTGCAGTATGGCTGCTTGCTGCTATCCTACATTACTTCCAAGTGTGAACAAGACAAGACATTTAGAGTATAATTTGTACAATTAAACGCGATGGGATCAAAGTCAACTTGGCACTGGTTGTCTTTCTGACAGTTTTATGTTTCCTACCTAGGTGGCACCACCAGTGCTATATCCTCACACGGGTCTAAACTGCTGAAGTCTGAAGGCTGAGATGGTCAGTAGCAAAGTAGTGTAGCACAATGTTCACTTAGTGGATACATTTCTACCACAACAAACATAACATTAATTAAAGTTGTGGTCACTGACATCTATGCATTATATGTGTGTGTGTGCGTGCGTGCGTGCGTGCGTGCGTGCGTGCGTGCGTGCGTGCGTGCGTGCGTGCGTGCGTGTACGCGTCCATGTTTGTTTGTTTGCACCGTAATTTAAGACCAAGAGCAGCTTCACATCACCATATTTGGAGGATCTAAGTTCATACTGTGAAGATCCTGCAGTTATGTGGCATGAGACATGCACCATACAAGGAAGTGAACCACATCAACGTGGCATGGTTTGAAAGGGAGTATTGTTACCCAGTTTGTTGATATGTACATGCTTTGATATTTTAGTCTGCTATTTCTAATCACACAACATCTACAACCGCGTATGTGAAAAAGCATACATAATGTGATTTAATAATGTTGGTCGAGCCCAGTTAGCATTAGTGTGTTTTAGAGAATATGGAAGGTTTGTGATCGCAATACAGAATGGTGCTCATCTGGGTATGCAAGCTGACAAGATACTAGTTCCATCCTATTTAGGTATGCTGCCGATGTATTATACAAATAAATAGTCAATTTTATTGTTATGTAATTTTATTCTTATGAGACATAGATATTATCCACTACCTGGGGTAGGAAGTGCAGCCTTCAGTCCGAGCTGGTGGGTGTTCAGACTGAGCTAGTGGGTGTTCAGTCTAAGTTAGTAGGTGTTCAGACTGAGCTGTTGGGTGTTCAGTCTGATCTGGTGGGTGTTCAGACTGAGCTAGTGGGTGTTCAGTCTAAGTTAGTAGGTGTTCAGACTGAGCTGTTGGGTGTTCAGTCTGATCTGGTGGGTGTTCAGACTGAGCTGGTGGGTGTTCAGTCTGAGCTGGTGGGTGGAAGGTGACAGGTCTTCTAGTTATCCAAATGTCTACAGGAAACGCCCGCACGGTCGTATAAGTTCACAAAGTCAAAAAACAGCATTACGTACTGGTGGGTGATGTTTTGGCTGTCGCCACGTTTGGCTGTCACCACGTTTGGCTGTCACCACGTTTGGCTGTCACCACGTTTGGCTGTCACCACGTTTTGTTGGACAAACGAATGTTTGTCCAACAAACTGTTTGTCAGTAATTATGCACGTTATCTTATGTCCCCCTCCACATAATGAAGGGGTGGGTGGTGGTCTGAACCAGTACTAAAGGGGTGGGTGGTGGTCTGAACCAGTACTAAAGGGGTGGGTGGTGGTCTGAACCAGTACTAAAGGGGTGGGTGGTGGTCTGACCCAGTACTAAAGGGGTGGTGGTGGTCTGAACCTGTACTAAAGGTATGGGTGGTGGTCTAAACCAATACTAAAGGGGTGTGTGGTGGTCTGAACCAGTACTAAAGGGGTGGGTGGTGTTCTGGACCAGTAGTAAAGGGGTGGGTGGTGGTCTGAACCAGTACTAAAGGGGTGGGTGGTGGTCTGAACCAGTACTAAAGGGGTGGGTGGTGGTCTGAACCAGTACTAAAGGGGTGGGTGGTGGTCTGAACCAGTACTAAAGGGGTGGGTGGTGGTCTGAACCAGTACTAAAGGGGTGGGTGGTGGTCTGAACCAGTAGTAAAGGGGTGGATGGTGTTCTGAACCAATGCTAAAGGGGTGTGTGGTGGTCTGAACCAGTACTAAAGGGGTGAGTGGTGGTCTGAACCAGTAGTAAAGGGGTGGATGGTGTTCTGAATCAGTACTAAAGGGGTGTGTGGTGTTCTGAATCAGTACTAAAGGGGTGGGTGGTGGTCTGAACCAGTACTAAAGGGGTGTGTGGTGGTCTGAACCAGTACTAAAGGGGTGGGTGGTGGTCTGAACCAGTATTAAAGGGGTGGGTGGTGGTCTGAACCAGTACTAAAGGGGTGGGTGGTGGTCTGAACCAGTACTAAGCACTATGCGGGTTTTGGTTTTTGAGAACTTATAGTGCCAACCATTTTGCAAAGGTCCACCGTATACGCCGTTGGGTTCAGCCTACTGTTACGTTTCCATTGGCGACCATGTTAACGTTTTGCATGATTATAAGAAAACGGGACCATCAAATATTCTGAAACTTCTTACCTGCCGTTGTCATCATCTCATTGACATGCTGATCGAGTTTAGTCAAAGTCTCCTACTTCTAACTCATTTAAAATGCCTGAACGTGCCATACCCATCAATTTTTTACAAATTTCTGCATGAATTACTACGCACACGTGCCTTGTGACGAAAACATTGCCAAAAATCCTTCCGCCTGTTGAAATCATCTAAAAATCCACAGTTACTCTGTCAACATGTTCTATCAGCAAACTTGCCAATGTGCCTGCTCAAATGCAGTTATGTCAGTGGTCTACTGTAACAGTATCTTTCGTGTTCCATAGCCCTGGATCTGTCAGAGCGTGATCGTAAATCACATTCACATTCTCGGTTACCGTTGCGGATTCGTGTATTTCTTCTAGTAGTTCAGTAGCAGAAGGAGCTTGTGTATCAGGAACTGGGGGATCAGATGAAGAAGTGCTGCAGGAGTGGAAGTAAGTGTTGATGCTGTATCCAGATCAGGAGCAGTAACTGTTGCAGCAGGGGTGAACCAAGTAGGAGAAGGAGCTTGTGTATCTGGAACTGGGGGATCAGAGGAAGAAGTGCTGCAGGAGTGGAAGTAAGTGTTGATGCTGTATCCAGATCAGGAGCAGTAGCTGTTGCAGCAGGGGTGAACCAAGTAGGAGAAGGAGCTTGTGTATCTGGAACTGGGGGATCAGAGGAAGAAGTGCTGCAGGAGTGGAAGTAAGTGTTGATGCTGTATCCAGATCAGGAGCAGTAGCTGTTGCAGCAGGGGTGAACCAAGTAGGAGAAGGAGCTTGAGTATCTGGAACTGGGGATCAGAGGAAGAAGTGCTGCAGGAGTGGAAGTAAGTGTTGATGCTGTATCCAGATCAGGAGCAGTAGCTGTTGCAGCAGGGGTGAACCAAGTAGGAGAAGGAGCTTGTGTATCTGGAACTGGGGGATCAGAGGAAGAAGTGCTGCAGGAGTGGAAGTAAGTGTTGATGCTGTATCCAGATCAGGAGCAGTAGCTGTTGCAGCAGGGGTGAACCAAGTAGGAGAAGGAGCTTGTGTATCTGGAACTGGGGGATCAGAGGAAGAAGTGCTGCAGGAGTGGAAGTAAGTGTTGATGCTGTATCCAGATCAGGAACAGTAGCTGTTGCAGTAGGGGTGAACCAAGTAGGAGAAGGAGCTTGTGTATCTGGAACTGGGGGATCAGAGGAAGAAGTGCTGCAGGAGTGGAAGTAAGTGTTGATGCTGTATCCAGATCAGGAACAGTAGCTGTTGCAGTAGGGGTGAACCAAGTAGGAGAAGGAGCTTGTGTATCTGGAACTGGGGATCAGAGGAAGAAGTGCTGCAGGAGTGGAAGTAAGTGTTGATGCTGTATCCAGATCAGGAACAGTAGCTGTTGCAGCAGGGGTGAACCAAGTAGGAGAAGGAGCTTGTGTATCTGGAACTGGGGATCAGAGGAAGAAGTGCTGCAGGAGTGGAAGTAAGTGTTGATGCTGTGTATCCAGATCAGGAACAGTAGCTGTTGCAGCAGGGGTGAACCAAGTAGGAGAAGGAGTTTGTGTATCTGGAACTGGGGATCAGAGGAAGAAGTGCTGCAGGAGTGGAAGTAAGTGTTGATGCTGTGTATCCAGATCAGGAACAGTAGCTGTTGCAGCAGGGGTGAACAAAGTAGGAGAAGGAGTTTGTGTATCTGGAACTGGGGATCAGAGGAAGAAGTGCTGCAGGAGTGGAAGTAAGTGTTGATGCTGTGTATCCAGATCAGGAACAGTAGCTGTTGCAGCAGGGGTGAACCAAGTAGGAGAAGGAGCTTGTGTATCTGGAACTGGGGGATCAGAGGAAGAAGTGCTGCAGGAGTGGAAGTAAGTGTTGATGCTGTATCCAGATCAGGAGCAGTAGCTGTTGCAGCAGGGGTGAACCAAGTAGGAGAAGGAGCTTGTGTATATGGAACTGGGGGATCAGAGGAAGAAGTGCTGCAGGAGTGGAAGTAAGTGTTGATGCTGTATCCAGATCAGGAGCAGTAGCTGTTGCAGCAGGGGTGAACCAAGTAGGAGAAGGAGCTTGAGTATCTGGAACTGGGGATCAGAGGAAGAAGTGCTGCAGGAGTGGAAGTAAGTGTTGATGCTGTATCCAGATCAGGAGCAGTAGCTGTTGCAGCAGGGGTGAACCAAGTAGGAGAAGGAGCTTGTGTATCTGGAACTGGGGATCAGAGGAAGAAGTGCTGCAGGAGTGGAAGTAAGTGTTGATGCTGTATCCAGATCAGGAGCAGTAGCTGTTGCAGCAGGGGTGAACCAAGTAGGAGAAGGAGCTTGTGTATCTGGAACTGGGGATCAGAGGAAGAAGTGCTGCAGGAGTGGAAGTAAGTGTTGATGCTGTATCCAGATCAGGAGCAGTAGCTGTTGCAGCAGGGGTGAACCAAGTAGGAGAAGGAGCTTGTGTATCTGGAACTGGGGATCAGAGGAAGAAGTGCTGCAGGAGTGGAAGTAAGTGTTGATGCTGTATCCAGATCAGGAGCAGTAGCTGTTGCAGCAGGGGTGAACCAAGTAGGAGAAGGAGCTTGTGTATCTGGAACTGGGGGATCAGAGGAAGAAGTGCTGCAGGAGTGGAAGTAAGTGTTGATGCTGTATCCAGATCAGGAACAGTAGCTGTTGCATCAGGGGTGAACCAAGTAGGAGAAGGAGCTTGTGTATCTGGAACTGGGGATCAGAGGAAGAAGTGCTGCAGGAGTGGAAGTAAGTGTTGATGCTGTATCCAGATCAGGAACAGTAGCTGTTGCATCAGGGGTGAACCAAGTAGGAGAAGGAGCTTGTGTATCTGGAACTGGGGATCAGAGGAAGAAGTGCTGCAGGAGTGGAAGTAAGTGTTGATGCTGTATCCAGATCAGGAGCAGTAGCTGTTGCAGCAGGGGTGAACCAAGTAGGAGAAGGAGCTTGAGTATCTGGAACTGGGGATCAGAGGAAGAAGTGCTGCAGGAGTGGAAGTAAGTGTTGATGCTGTATCCAGATCAGGAACAGTAGCTGTTGCAGCAGGAGTGAACCAAGTAGGAGAAGGAGCTTGTGTATCTGGAACTGGGGATCAGAGGAAGAAGTGCTTGCAGGAGTGGAAGTAAGTGTTGATGCTGTATCCAGATCAGGAACAGTAGCTGTTGCAGCAGGAGTGAACCAAGTAGGAGAAGGAGCTTGTGTATCTGGAACTGGGGATCAGAGGAAGAAGTGCTTGCAGGAGTGGAAGTAAGTGTTGATGCTGTATCCAGATCAGGAGCAGTAGCTGTTGCAGCAGGAGTGAACCAAGTAGGAGAAGGAGCTTGTGTATCTGGAACTGGGGGATCAGAAGAAGAAGTGCTTGCAGGAGTGGAAGTAAGTGTTGATGCTGTATCCAGATCAGGAACAGTAGCTGTTGCAGCAGGGGTGAACCAAGTAGGAGAAGGAGCTTGTGTATCTGGAACTGGGGGATCAGAGGAAGAAGTGCTGCAGGAGTGGAAGTAAGTGTTGATGCTGTATCCAGATCAGGAGCAGTAGCTGTTGCAGCAGGGGTGAACAAAGCCGACAACTTTGAAAGTTTGCTAAGTTTTCCTTTTTCCTCTGCAGCTCTTTTCCTCTTCCGTGCTCCACTAGCAAATGTACGCTTCATTTCTGTTAAAAAAAGATGCAAAATTATAATTTACAAAAATTATGCAGTTTTGATGCAGATTAAAAGTATATATGCCCTTATTTTGCATAAAATTGCGTATTGTATTGGGGCAAACATCATTTCCGAACTGCTCTTTAACCTTTTTTGCCAATTCAACATACGTTATAAAATGGTTATCATCATATAACCCAATAATATATAATTTATGCTCATCCAAAAGACAACATTTACGGCCAGAACCCACAAGCCTATTTAAACTGCCTGTTCTTTTGTACTTTATGATGGCAAATGATACGGTTGACTTGGGTATCCCCCTGATTTTGCATATTTGCGCAACTGTCATTTTTTTGGAGTAGTCATCCAAAACAAGCAGGTATTTGTCACTGTATACCATTTAGGGTGATAAATGGCACGCAAAATAACCGGATTTTGGCGGGAAGGTTATGTTTTAATTTTGAGAACATTTTTTTTTTAGTTACCTAATACTTTTTACCAAAAAATTAACAACCAAGAATTTTTATTAAAACTAGATCAACATAAAAAAAAGATATTTAATAATTAATATTTTTTTAAATTATTTTTTTCCATTTCTTATTTTTGCGTGACCAATTTTTGTTCAGTGAGTGTTTATGTTTTATATAATTAATCATGCTATCGCCTCTAGTGTCCGGTTATTTATGGATTTGATTTTGATGGATTTTATGGCCCAGATCCGACATTCATTTTGCATACAAGGAGGCCCCGATGTCACATTAACGCCACTGCTATTTAATAATATGAACCTTAATTTTAATTTTTCAAATTGAATTTCGGGGCCCCTAAAATCGCGGGGTGCCCGGACAACTGCCCAGTGTGCCCATGCGAAAAGGCGGCACTGTTCTCAGGACGACATTCTGCTTTTCATAGAGAATTAACCGTCCTTACTGTGGACTGCAAGCTTAAGGCGCAATCACATGACAAAGTAAAACAAATTCACAAAGGAAGAAAATCATTATTTTTTAGCATTTCGATTTTCACTTCAGTTAATGCTTGAACAAGCATTAACTAATTTAATAGTTTGTCTGATGATTTCACAGAAACTACATACAAAAGTTGCACAAACGACCTAGCATGTTGCAGTGGATACTAGGTAGGTTTGGTTTTTCGCAATAGTTATTTAAATTGAGACTAGCAAAAGATCGAATTGATTAAGCACCTTTACGGATCAGGTAATTCAAAGCACCAAGAAAAGAGGAGCAACAGAATTAAATTTTGATTTTTACTATGTGGTTGGTTGGATACGAGTCTGTTAGACGAACTTCTAACACACGAAAGTGGACTTTCGTTGAGTTTATTCGACAACAACATATCTTCACTATGTGGTTCGTTGGATACGAGTCTGTTAGACGAATTTCTAACACACGAAAGTGGACTTTCGTTGAGTTTATTCGACAACAACATATCTTCACTATGTGGTTCGTTGGATACGAGTCTGTTAGACGAACTTCTAACACACGAAAGTGGACTTTCGTTGAGTTTATTCAACAACAACATATCTTCACTATGTGGTTGGTTGGATACGAGTCTGTTAGACGAACTTCTAACACACGAAAGTGGACTTTCGTTGAGTTTATTCAACAACAACATATCTTCACTATGTGGTTGGTTGGATACGAGTCTGTTAGACGAACTTCTAATACACGAAAGTGGACTTTCGTTGAGTTTATTCAACAACAACATATCTTCACTATGTGGTTGGTTGGATACGAGTCTGTTAGACGAACTTCTAACACACGAAAGTGGACTTTCGTTGAGTTTATTCAACAACAACATATCTTCACTATGTGGTTCGTTGGATACGAGTCTGTTAGACGAACTTCTAACACACGAAAGTGGACTTTCGTTGAGTTTATTCAGCAACAACATATCTTCACTATGTGGTTCGTTGGATACGAGTCTGTTAGACGAACTTCTAACACACGAAAGTGGACTTTCGTTGTGTTTATTCAACAACAACATATCTTCACTATGTGGTTCGTTGGATACGAGTCTGTTAGACGAACTTCTAACACACGAAAGTGGACTTTCGTTGAGTTTATTCAACAACAACATATCTTCACTATGTGGTTGGTTGGATACGAGTCTGTTAGACGAACTTCTAACACACGAAAGTGGACTTTCGTTGAGTTTATTCAACAACAACATATCTTCACTATGTGGTTCGTTGGATACGAGTCGTGTTGATTCAACAACAACATATTATGTTTATCAGAACCTCGTGACACCGTTGAACGGTTTTAATATAATTATTGTAAACCCAATACAGCCGCCACTGATCAGGGTTTCGCTCCCTTTTGGTGGAACTTTAAAAATGTCACTGCCCGTAAGTTTGTTGATGATCCGACGCTGTTCCGATGCATATATATATATATATATATATATATATATATATATATATATATATATATATATATATATATATATATATATGTGCACAGTTGACCATAGATGACCATAGATGTATAAGATTGACATCCAAAACACAAACTCCAGACGGCAGTGGACAATGAAGCCGTTGGCTCATCGAGAGTCCAACAATGTTTCATCTATTTGTGTAAACCGCCCTTCTGAGTATAATCTATTGCATCGATTACTGGGAAACTACTTCATTTGCATGACTCTAATATGACCATCCACCAACGCGGGATTAGCGATATTGGCTATGCATCGCCACCATCTAAATCACGTTTAGTTGTGACGTTTAGGCATTAGTGACACGAAGTATCGGTTACAACATTAGTGACACGAAGTATCGGTTACAACATTAGTGACACGAAGTATCGGTTACAACATATTTATCCGACAAATGGTTTATTTGCATAATTCCGGCTGTCGTTGGATTTGTATTTAAGTCATCCATTGGATTGGCGCATCTCCAAATGTATCTGGGCTTTACTTCTAGTCGTCAATAAAAATGGTCTTCATCGTCGTAATCATCCACACTATATCCGTGAGTCAGCGGTCCACACCCAGTTTAACTGACACTGCAATACGCTATATCCGTGAGTCAGCGGTCCACTCTCAGTTTAACTGACACTGCAGTACGCTATATCCGTGAGTCAGCGGTCCACACCCAGTTTAACTGACACTGCAGTACGCTATATCCGTGAGTCAGCGGTCCACACTCAGTTTAACTGACACTGTAGTACGCTATATCCGTGAGTCAGCGGTCCACACCCAGTTTAGCTGACACTGCAGTACGCTATATCCGTGAGTCAGCGGTCCACACCCAGTTTAACTGACACTGCAGTACGCTATATCCGTGAGTCAGCGGTCCACACCCAGTTTAACTGACACTGCAGTACGCTATATCCGTGAGTCAGCGGTCCACACCCAGTTTAACTGACACTGCAGTACGCTATATCCGTGAGTCAGCGGTCCACACTCAGTTTAACTGACACTGCAGTACGCTATATCCGTGAGTCAGCGGTCCACACCCAGTTTAACTGACACTGCTGTACGCTATATCCGTGAGTCAGCTGTCCACACCCAGTTTAACTGACACTGCAGTACGCTATATCCGTGAGTCAGCGGTCCACACCCAGTTTAACTGACACTGCAGTACGCTATATCCGTGAGTCAGCGGTCCACACCCAGTTTAACTGACACTGCAGTACGCTATATCCGCGAGTCAGCGGTCCACACTCAGTTTAACTGACACTGCAGTACGCTATATCCGTGAGTCAGCGTTCCACACTCAGTTTAACTGACACTGCAGTACGCTATATCCGTGAGTCAGCGGTCCACTCTCAGTTTAACTGACACTGCAGTACGCTATATCCGTGAGTCAGCGGTCCACACTCAGTTTAACTGACACTGTAGTACGCTATATCCGTGAGTCAGCGGTCCACACTCAGTTTAACTGACACTGCAGTACGCTATATCCGTGAGTCAGCGGTCCACACTCAGTTTAACTGACACTGCAGTACGCTATATCCGTGAGTCAGCGGTCCACTCTCAGTTTAACTGACACTGCAGTACGCTATATCCGTGAGTCAGCGGTCCACACTCAGTTTAACTGACACTGCAGTACGCTATATCCGTGAGTCAGCGGTCCACACTCAGTTTAACTGACACTGCAGCACGCTACACACGACCAAGGCGTCGACTAAACTTGTTTCTGGAACAGCGGGTCCAGCCTTCTTTGTGGGCAAAGGTGCTGACTTCAGTAATTCGGTGGAAGGAGATTTTCTTGCTAGAAGAAAGGGATGTGCGAAGAGGGTATCTAGCCTTCCACAATACGAATTTGTGTTTTAAATGAAGGTATCAAGGGGCCATTGAGTAGCCACCATTTATAAAAAAATGTGGAATTGTTTTAAAACGAAAGAGATCACTTGAAAAGGAAGAAGAAAAAGGAGATGAAAAAATAACATAAAATAAAGTCATCTCCTTCACGAAACAGGAGACTGGACACAAGGATGGGCAGACTAGTCATAGTAATCTCGTAGCCGTTTGTCTCATAAAGTAGGCCCTAAGTTGATATTATTTAGAAGCCACTGTAAACATCTATTGTAAATGGATGTCTTTGGGTGATATTATCAATGTTATCATACATTCCTGAAATACTTTCATGCTAACTGAGAGGCTGGTACTGCACATAACATTCCTGAAATACTTTCATGCTAACTGAGAGGCTGGTACTGCACATAACATTATAATACTTTGCCGCTTTATTGCGACTATGCACATTATTTCGTCAAATTGGCAGATGTCGGGAAGAAATTATCCTTCCCAAGCAAATGGAGACCAGTCTTTACGTGTATTGACTATCTAAAGGAAGACGTGGGACTGGAGCATGGAGAGCTGCACACGGACGTAGGACTGGAGCCTGGAGAGTTGCACACGGACGTGGGACTGGAGCATGGAGAGCTGCACACGGACGTGGGACTGGAGCATGGACAGCTGCACGCGGACGTAGGACTGGAGCATGGAGAGTTGCACACGGACGTGGGATTGGAGCCTGGAGAGCTGCACACGGACGTGGGACTGGAGCATGGAGAGCTGCACGCGGACGTGGGATTGGAGCCTGGAGAGTTGCACACGGACGTGGGACTGGAGCCTGGAGAGTTGCACACGGACGTGGGACTGGAGCATGGACAGCTGCAGGCGGACGTAGGACTGGAGCCTGGAGAGTTGCACACGGACGTGGGACTGGAGCATGGAGAGCTGCACACGGACGTGGGACTGGAGCATGGACAGCTGCAGGCGGACGTGGGACTGGAGCATGGAGAGCTGCACACGGACGTGGGACTGGAGAGAGAGGGAGAGAGAGAGAGGGGGGGAGAGAGGGAGAGAGAGAGAGAGATAAAGAGAGAGAGAGAGACAGAGAAGAGAGAGAGAGAGAGAGAGAGAGAGAGAGAGAGAGAGAGAGAGAGAGAGAGAGAGAGAGAGAGAGAGCGAGAGAGAGATAAAAGAGAGTGAGTGAGTGATAATTTGTAAACGTGTTGTCATAAATCGTGCTAAAGTGATTATACTCTTGCTATACTTCGTCTTCCACACTTCATCTTCGCTGTCGAGCATAGTTCTTCTGCTACAATGTCAGCGAATTGTTCACTACTAGTGAAGTTACCGAAAAGAAAAGATGCCACCGAAAGAAAACAATTCTACGAACGGATAAAATAGCTTTGTCTGCATACTGTGTGATCACCAACAAGCTAGCACCGATGTAGACATTTTGTGACCAGCAATGTTATTCGAATTTATTCATCCACTGGCGCGTGTGATGTGGGCGATGATAGATGTTGTCACAGCGCGGTTGTCACAGCGCGGTTGTCACAGCGCGGTTGTCACAGCGCGGTTGCAGTCAGTGCCTTCGAGCATCGTTTGGGGCGATGTTGCACAAATACATGCAACTGCAGCGCCGCAAGTGAGACGTGTCCGTACTCCGTAGTATGGTACGAGGTGACTGAACTATGCAGGGATGGGGCATTCTGGTGAATATCGTGATGATGACTGCGACATTGCTGATGATCTTGTAAATGAACATCCAGAATCACAAGCCATGTACTCAAATGGCTTTAATTATAGTAATTTTAGTCAAAGAAAAGCAGTTGTTAGCCATTGATAATATTTTTAATTGTCCTAAATATCTAGAAATATTCGTATATGGCTGCCTGGTGTCAGTTGTGTGCATCCTGTAAGACATAGATGTAGTGTTAGATGACGACACAAGCTTACAACAAAACATGTTTTATTTCCCGTCCACCTGAACTCTATGTCCCGGATGTACATGGGTACACTACATTATTTTGTCAGTGAGCGGTGAGAGGGTTAACAAGTTGTAGTTCAGTCAAGACACTACAATAGACTCGAATATTATGGATTATTTGCGAGTATCCGTTCAAATAGCTACCATCATCGTAAACAATTAGTCACTGTCAGACCGGCGCTGTTTCATATGCATTGTTTCTTTAGAATTGACTTATTAGTAGCTTAGTAGTACCACGACAGACGACTATTTGGACAGTCAAGAATAACTACAGTTTCCTATCACGAAATACAAAACAAATATAATTAATCGAATGGGTGGTTGACACAAATGTAACGCAGTTAAAACTATTGGGAAACAATAGGAAGAAGACGAAGTTATAATATTCCTTTTTCACGTGTACGACACATTTGAATGTCACAGTGCACACAGAGTCCAAATCTCGTAGTTGTTTGTAACATACGATTATAAGTCCAGATTTGTGTGACTTGGGATGGTCACAGTGGCGTATCAGAGAGCTGGATGAAGTATTGTCTAACGAGGCGTCCACAGACGAGATCACCTCACGTTGCATTGATCCGAAGGTTCGCTGGTGTGTCCGGTCGAAGTGTGATTAGGGTCACGTCGGAACATCGATTTGCAATCGTAAGTGCCACTGATTATGTATACTGGACTGAGTTGAGTACATAGCATGGCGACCGGACATAATATCGCTTGGGCGGATGGTGAAGTCGTAAACATAACATCGCTACACTTGGGCAGATGGTGAAGTCGTAGACATAACATCGCTACACTTGGGCGGATGGTGAAGTCGTAAACATAACATCGCTACACTTGGGCGGATGGTGAAGTCGTAAACATAACATCGCTACACCTTAGCGGTTTTACAGACGAGTGTTGGTCAAAGCTGCGTGCAATTGGTTGACCGTAATGTGTGTCATACTTCGATGCTTTGACATTACTCGAGCGCAGTTAGACGTGTGTCTAAGTCGTTTACGTGCCTTGTTGGAGGCAATAAATGTAGCTTGTTCAGTCATGACACGGTATCAAAAACGGATCGCGTCTCCCGACCAGTGGATCTCCCGGCGCTGTCAGATCTACTTTCTCATTATTTAAGATCAATAATGACGCGAGGATGAGTCGTTCTGGGCGCGCGTCAGACATTTCCTTTATTGCAAGCATCAATAACATTGGCGAACGTGTGTCCCACGGGAAATAGGCCGCGCGGCCAAACACACTGACCTGCAGATCAGGAAACCGACGTTTCATGAAGTCTCTTGGGGCGTCAAACTGCTGCTACAGTTTTTTTGAACCCTTAAAATGCCCATGTTGAGGACCTGTGCAAAAGTGGCTGTAACTTTTTGTGACATCGAACATTGAAAATCTCGGTGGAGGGTATTTAGCTATGATAGTGTAAATGAGCATTTTCCCCCGGTAACCACGCACGCACGCGCGCACGCACGCGCGCACGCGCGCACGCACGCACGCACGCATTAAGTGTGCATGCAAGCATCTGTATGTACATATCTGCCTCCACCTGCCCGCTTGTCCGACTGTCTGTTTCCACCTGCCCGCTTGTCTGACTGTCTGTCTCCAACTACCCGCCTGTCTGACGTCTGTATCCACCTGCCCTCCTGTCTGACTGTCTGTCTCCAACTGCCCGCCTGTCTAACTGTCTGTCTCTAACTACCCGCCTGTCTAACTGTCTGTCTCCAACTACCCGCCTGTCTAACTGTCTGTCTCCACTTGCCCGCCTGTCCAACCGCCTGTCTCCTTCTTCCCGTCAGTCTAACTTTCTGTCTCCTCCTGCCCGCCTGTCTGACTGTCTGTCTCTACCTGCCCGTCTGTCTGACTGTCTGTCTCCACCTGCCCGCCTGTCTGAATGTCTGTCTCCAACTGTACGCCTGTCTGACTGTCTGTATCCACCTGCCCGCCTGTCTGACTGTCTGTATCCACCTGCCCGCCTGTCTAACTGTCTGTCTCCTCCTCCCCGTTTCACATCCAATATATCAGAGATATAGCGAAAGGATTTTCACAGGAGCTGATTTTCCGAAAAAAGTGGGAGTTATGCCCCACGCTGCTCTACCGCACAGGAATCTACGGCGGACCACGCACGGGAATTGTCTTTGAGATGTTGTGTAGGCTTTGCCCAGCCTAGAGCTGTATTTATATATTTCTCACGATTCTTGCAACAACGCACTTAATTTGATTTATGGAGATGAACATGGTTAGAGGTGGATAGCAGCTTCGGGTTTGTCGATATCGGTTTAGTTCGTGTTTTGTCAATTCATTATAGTGTCACTTTGATGACACGTGAGGGGCGGACGACACGACTCTGTGGACCCACTGACTCATCTATTATGTTCGTGACATCGTCCAGTACATCAACGAAAACCTGCCAGGATAGTATGTTATTTAATCAACACAAATATGAATAATTAAATTGTTCCATTAACAAAATGAAATGCATCGGCAAAGTTATGTACTATGTGTGCGGTGTCGATGTGTGTACAAAGTAGTAATTCATTATACTCCAGTAACTACGTCGAAAACAACACCCATACTCGCACGCACGCACGCACGCACGCACGCACGCACGCACGCACGCACAACACTCGCATGCATTACGTGTGTATGTCCCTGTCTCTCTGTCTATGTCGTAGGTTGCCCCAAGAATGTCTTTGAGCGGAATGACTGTCCATTCTCTGACGTTGGCGAGCCACATCTTCCCCTTTTTATTCCCCTTTCACAGTGGGCTGTGGAACTTCTGTCTTCTTGGGTCTTCCCCTATTTATGCCCCTTTCACAGAATGCTGTGGAACTTCTGTCTTCAAATTTGTCCTTCGCTTCACATTGCAAGATTTACAACATAATTGGACTAAACTCAAAGTAAAACATCACACACTTGATGACATAACGTGCAATCGTGTCTGCTACTCAAAGATACACATCTTTGATTTAGAGTCATATTGATCAATTAACTTTTTTCTCGATCAAAATAGATTAACATCAATAGGGAGGGCTTCGATGTTGATTTGGAATCATATTGACCAATTAACTTTATCACTCAATCACTTCTCGATCAAAAGAGATTAACATCATTAACATTAGCTTCGAGGTAGACAATATGACGAGCGATGCATATTCGGAAAACTGGACGTCGCAACACAAACGAGGCAAAACTGTGGTCGAGTATTATGGTGCCACGGCATCAAGTCGTGCAATTCTTGTCTTTTGGGGTCAGACTCTCGAGTGGAATCGAATCATCATAAATAGTAACTCAAGTAGGACTCGAGTCGATACATTGACTCGAGTTATTGCCCCAATGATTAGTTCTCCGCGACTTATTCAGTGGCTTCACGTTGAGTGTGACTCGTGTAGGTCTCGCGTAGACAGTTGTGCTATTATTCAACGAAAGTGATGCATCTATTACAACCGTGTGTAGTGTAGTGGTATAGTTCCTACGGGTCTTCAAAAGTACGATGGTGCGATTATGCAACACACGTAATGCAGTCATTTCAACATATCATGTTTCGTGTAGTTCCTGTGTGCTTTTACGTGAATGATTGAGCTATTATTCGATAGACACAGTGCACTCGCTCACTCACTCTCTCTTCGTCGCTCCCACAGGAGCTTAAGCCGCAATCAGATCTCCCCAGTCAGCTCGGTCATGGGCGAACCAGCTGAATTTGTTCCATATCTTCCAAGCCAGCTTCATTTCTTCTTCCATCTTTCTTCTCCATGTGATCAGTGGTCAGCCTCTTCTCCATGTGACCAGTGGTCAGCCTCTTCTCCAGGTGACCAGTGGTCAGCCTCTTCTCCAGGTGGCCATTGGTCAGCCTCTTCTCCAGGTGACCAGTGGTCTGCCTCTTCTCCTTTTTCTAGATGTTGTCCATTCCAAAGCGGCATGTGGAAGAATATTTGTGTCCATGCGGTGAACATATCTACCTTATTTGTGTCCATGTGGTGAATATCTCCACCTTATTTGTGTCCATTTGATGAACATTTCCACCTTATTTGTGTCCATGCAGTGAACATCTCTATCTTATTTGTGTCCATGTGATGAACATCTCCACCTTATTTGTGTCCATGCGGTGAACATCTCCACCTTATTTGTGTCCATGCAGTGAACATCTCTATCTTATTTGTGTCCATGTGATGAACATCTCCACCTTATTTGTGTCCATGCAGTGAACATCTCTATCTTATTTGTGTCCATGCGATGAACATCTCCACTTTATTTGTGTCCATGCAGTGAACATCTCTATCTTATTTGTGTCCATGTGATGAACATCTCCACCTTATTTGTGTCCATGCGATGAACATCTCCACCTTATTTGTGTCCATGCAGTGAACATCTCTATCTTATTTGTGTCCATGCGGTGAACATCTCCACCTTATTTGTGTCGATGTGGTGAACATCTCGACCTTATTTGTGTCGATGTGGTGAACATCTCCACCTTATTTATGTCCATTTGATGAACATCTCCACCTTATTTGTGTCCATGTGGTGAACATCTCCACCTTATTTGTGTCCATGCAGTGAACATCTCCACCTTATTTGTGTCCATGCGATGAACATCTCCACCTTATTTGTGTCTATGCAGTGAACATCTCTATCTTATTTGTGTCCATGCGATGAACATCTCCACCTTATTTGTGTCCATGTGGTGAACATCTCCACCTTATTTGTGTCCATGCGATGAACATCTCCACCTTATTTGTGTCCATGCAGTGAACATCTCCACCTTATTTGTGTCCATGTGGTGAACATCTCGACCTTATTTGTGTCTATGTGGTGAACATCTCCGCCTTATTTGTGTCCATGTGGTGAACATCTCGACCTTATTTGTGTCCATGCAGTGAACATCTCGACCTTATTTGTGTCCATGCAGTGAACATCTCCACCTTATTTGTGTCCATGCAGTGAACATCTCCACCTTATTTGTGTCCATGCGATGAACATCTCCACCTTATTTGTGTCCATGTGGTGAACATCTCGACCTTATTTGTGTCCATGCAGTGAACATCTCGACCTTATTTGTGTCCATGCAGTGAACATCTCGACCTTATTTGTGTCCATGCAGTGAACATCTCCACCTTATTTGTGTCCATGCAGTGAACATCTCCACCTTATTTGTGTCCATGTGGTGAACATCTCCACCTTATTTGCTTCGCCTCATCGACGCTGCTGTCGATATTGGTTCGTTCTGTGATGTTCTTGTCGGTCGGTCGCTGCTCTCAACAAGGCACCGTCTATCAAAACCCCCAGTCAAAGCACAGTGCAGCTATTGGATACAGTCGAGCCTGGTCGTTTTCCAAAGAGACATTACATATGTTGGCTGCAACGACAACATCAAGTCAGTGCCTGGAGAAAAAGGACATAGACGAACAATCGATCATGCTATAAAACGATAGAGTTATTATAATATTCCTATGTTATTCGTTTCACCAACTGGCTTATTGATTTAGTTACTTGGTGGAGACAATAAATGAGACGTGTCTTTGAGGTCGTAGCTTCCCATGTACATATAATAGCAAGTGATATAAAACGCCACATTTTGCTCCGAAGTTTCTGTGATTTTAGTTATTCATTTGGACATGACTTTATGCGTGTAACCATTTGTGTGCTAGCTTGTGTTGATGTCATTTGTATCTAGGACAGGCGAAGCTCCTCGGTTAATCATGCATTGAACGACGGTAAACTTAGCTAATCACGATACATATAATAAACACAATACTTTTGAAATATACATCGGTAGTAGGGTGAAACGTACAACCGTTGTTGCACACCGAAGTGGTGAATGCTCGGTGCGTTGCAACACGTTTCTATTCCGAACACGCGGAAGCAGAAAAAAGCAACACTCGAGTGAATTGAACTGGGAAAGAAGAACACGTTCCCCGCCCGCCGTGTGCCACCGCAGGGAGTGACTGTCACTGGGTGATTCGCATTTGCACCTTACTGATGTCCCACAACCGTCACGACCTATGCATCAAGAGCGTAATGAAGTAGCGCTCTGGGGTGACGCGCTTGACGATGAATGACTCGGACACAAGGGATCAGTGTGAGTGTACGTGAGTGTACGTGAGTGTACGTGAGTGTACGTGAGTGTACGTGAGTGTACGTGAGCGCTGTAGCGCTTCAACGTGAGACGTGACAACGTGGAAGGCTCGCAAAATGCAAGAAGCTGTTCTTGTCTTTTGCCTTCCAAATATATCTGGCAACACCGGGGTGATGATTTTGGAATATTGCATATCCGTCGAAATATCTTGCAAGTGCACACGGAGGTGGATTCACGACGTCGCACATGTATTGGAGCGGCTTTGAACATCGTCGTTTGTACTGCACTGAGTAGTCTACGGGTGTCCTACTGTAGACTACTACATTAGCTTCGGCAACAAAGCAACACAATGTAAGGATGCTCAACTAACAAAATAATCTGTAATATCTTCTTTGTCAATTGTGAGGACCAGAGTTCTAGTCCACCCGCGACCGTTTCGAAAGACAATTTCGTTCACCCCACATTGCCTGTGTCTTTCGGAAGAGGCATTGAAGAATTTGACCCATTCTACCTGGTGTCTATGTCCCTTCTACATGGTGTCTATGTCCCTTCTACCTGGTGTCTATGTCCCTTCTACCTGGTGTCTATGTCCCTTCTACCTGGTGTCTATGTCCCTTCTACCTGGTGTCTATGTCCCTTCTACCTGGTGTATATGTCCCTTCTACCTGGTGTCTATGTCCCTTCTACCTGGTGTCTATGTCCCTTCTACATGGTGTCTATGTCCCTTCTACCTGGTGTCTATGTCCCTTCTACCTGGTGTCTATGTCCCTTCTACCTGGTGTCTATGTCCCTTCTACATGGTGTCTATGTCCCTTCTACCTGGTGTCTATGTCCCTTCTACCTGGTGTCTATGTCCCTTCTACCTGGTGTCTATGTCCCTTCTACCTGGTGTCTATGCCAGGGGAAGTAAGATATCACATACGTGGGTAAAATGTGCAACCTGTCATTAACTCACAAATTATAACACGACAAAAAAAATCCAGCAAGTTGAAAGTGGTCGTTAACTAGAAGACAGAGAAAGAAAGCCTGTGCCATGTTATGTACCATCCAACAGACGAGTTTTTGTGATCCCGATAAACACGTCAACCCTTTCATTTATGTTTCTCCATTTCTCGTGGCTTTGCAGGCAAACGCCTTTTCAGCGGAGATTTATGTACATGCGGAAAGCGCTGTTTCATGTATCATGCTGTCGTTAGATGCAATAAACTCGTTCGTTCCACTGATTACTCGATGAGTGTATTTCCAGCATCGACAGGACTACGTCGTCTGTGCATACGAGATCTACTCGCGTTCAGCCAATGTACACAGCATTGGTTTGGGAAACAAAATGGTGAAGAGTTAACAACCGCGAGTTTATTTTAAATTTAAGTTGGTAAAATGTCGGCGATCGACAAATCGTGAAGGAGTTAGCTATTGGCACAAACAATTTATGGCATTCCTCACTTGACAAAAGCATTGGCCTACCTTTCTAAAACATATGAATAAATGTAAAATTTAGGCATTCTAGTAATTTTTATTCTAGAACTATCAAACTGAGCCAGAATGGCAGTGGACACTGACATTTTGAAAGACCGGTCGACTGATTAGGCACATCCGTCCATATGCAGCCGATCTGACGATATCATAACCTTGTGTGGGAATGCTTTAGTCAAAGCAGCACCACGTGATGTTTACCCAGTGAAGTAGTCTCAATGTCCCGTGATTGAGGGGATGTATGAGGTGGCTTGACAGGTTTACTGCCAACTGTGTATAATCTCAACTCACATAGATGCTACCCGTGCTACGTTTTAGACCGCAATTTGTAGAAAAACAGCAGTTACTAATGAAACGGCACTAGCTAATCAGCACCACATCCATGCACATAACACGGCAACAGACAAATTAATTTATTGAAACAATTATTTTCTGAACAATTCATTGTGATGCACGAACGAATCTAATCTCATATATAAGGGCCTACCACATGAAAGGGTTAAACGATAGCTCTCAGGATAGAATAAAATACTAGATCACATATCAACGCCTATATCCAGTAGAATTATATACCACCAAAGGCTCGTCTATGTTAGCTCAGCAAAAGTCTGTTCCGGTTACTTTATGCCACTTTTTTGCAATGTTAACTGGATCGATACGGCCCGTCAGTTCTCCGGCTGCTGATTGTCGCTGGTGCAGACCACGGCGTCGCGGCTCCTGCATATTCCGAGACCCGTAGGTTCTCCTACGTGTCTCGACACGGCGAGCGGGCTGAGCGTGTAATGAGTTGTCGCCATAGTTTCGCATCACCGCCGAGTTAGTTAGAATCCCGCGTGGCGCCGAAGGATATGTTGCTAATGGCTGGTAATCGCGTCGCCATAATATAATTCCGCTCAGAACGCGCGCCGTTTCGGTTTAAATAATAACGTTTTTGTATCGTTTAAATACGACAGCTCACCACTGATTCAGTGCGTGCAACAAATGTACTATAATTGATGGCATCGCTACGATTCCAGGAGGTTATTTCTAGCGTGTGCTACTTATTAATACGTAAACCATGTCTGAGTGACGTGTGATCTTTCAAACGATCGGTTAACACTCAACGAGTCTCTTCAACAATCTTAGACAACTAAACTTGTGTGATTAATTAGCTCATAATGTCCACTGGCAGCACATCGGTCAATATTTCCTCACCAAAAAGCTATTGTCATCGTCAATATTCGTCACCATATGCAACGAGTTCCTGGATAATATATTATTTCCCGAATCCGGGTCATATAATTACACAGCGGGAAAAAATTGTTCAGCGTTCTCATTGGCTACTTGTGAAATTATCACGTGGTTGGCAGCAGTAAGAACACAGAGATTCATAGAGGATATGTAATTGGTAGTCATTAGAGTATAGGTAATCATTAGAGGATATGTAGTCTTTAGAATGCAGGTATTCATTAGAAGATGGGTAGTCATTAAAGCATTAGATAGTCATTAGAGGATAGGATTAGAGCTCAAAGTAAGCGATTTTTCAAATTTAACAATTTGGTTCACGAAATTGTTTGACCATAATAAATTAGACCCTAAACATCCCAGAAATTACAGTCTGGTTGTCAAATGTTGATTTGGTGACGATGTGTATCTTGAGGTACTTCCAGTGTGTTGCTGATTCTGGCAGAAGAGATCTTACTGATTGCATATCGAACGGGCGCCACTTAGACGCCTCTGGGAACATGTATGAAGGAACATTACAAATGGCCGTTAATGAATATAATCACAGCCACTGTTTTCATAAAATCCCAAAGACAGTGCTTGCAAAGATAAAAAGGCCTACAAGGAGTTTTCCCAAACCCAGAAATGGCAGAAGCTTATTTAAGAACAGTGCCCCAGAATACATTTTACTATCTACTTGCTAACCTTGTGAATAGTATGTTGTATTTCATAGTTTAACAACTAAATGTGTGTGTGTGTGTGTGTGTGTGTGTGTGTGTGTGTGTGTGTGTGTGTGTGTGTGTGTGTGCGTGCGTGCGTGCGTGTGTGTGTGTGCGTTGTGTGTGTGTGCGTTGTGTGTGTGTGTGCGTTGTGTGTGTGTGTGTGTGTGTGTGTGTGTGTGTGCGTGCGTGTGTGTGCGTGCGTGTGTGTGCGTGCGTGTGTGTGTGTGCGTTGTGTGTGTGTGCGTTGTGTGTGTGTGTGTGTGTGTGTGTGTGTGCGTGCGTGTGTGTGCGTGCGTGTGTGTGTGTGTGCGTTGTGTGTGTGTGTGTGTGTGTGTGTGTGTGTGTGTGTGTGTGTGTGTGTGTGTGTGTGTGTGTGTGTGTGTGTGTGCGGTGTGTGTGTGTGTGTGTGTGTGTGTGTGTGTGTGTGTGTGTGTGTGTGTGTGTGTGTGTGTGTGTGTGTGTGTGTGTGTGTGCGGTGTGTGTGTGTGTGTGCGTTGTGTGTGTGTGTGTGTGTGTGTGTGTGTGTGTGTGTGTGTGTGTGTGTGTGTGTGTGTGTGTGTGTGTGTGTGTGTGTGTGTGTGTGTGTGTGTGTGTGTGTGTGTGTGTGTGTGCGTTGTGTGTGTGTGTTGAACATACATTCGAAGTTAGTAACTCTCGGATAACAACAGGATATATAATATCGACAAACGCCTGATAGTCAGATGTCTTATGAGTTCTCCTGTTGCATTCATTCTGTCTGCTGGATCATCCTGTTCGTCGTTATCGTTCACTGTTTTTGTTAGCTCAGTGCGGCATTCGTCAGACCAATGACTTGCACAGAACACGGAACACGGAACAAGAAGGCGCAGAACATGGACCATAGAACACGGAACACGACAACACAGAACATGGAACATGGGACACGGAACACAGAACACGGAACACGACGACACGGAACACGGAAAATGGAACGTTGAATACGACGACACAGAACTTTGAACATGGAACACGGAACACGGAACAAGAAACAAGGAACAAGGAGCACGGAACACGACGGAACAGAACATTGAACAATGAACATGGTAGCATAAAATAAATTACAGCGATCCAAACTTTTTAGAATCCTAGGGTTAACGTCTTTTAACGTTCAATAATTATGAATAATGTCACAGTCTCCATAAACCGCAGTTTCGTCAACGTCAACGTGTCCGACGGCATAGGGGAGGCAAGCTTAGTCACCAAAAGCCAAATGCGGTTACCTCCTCCTTCTAAATGCCCCCTCCCCAAATACACCACTGCGATAGAAAACGGTCGTTAATGGAACCAACCACCCTTGATCATCTTCAACTGGCGCCCATAATAGACGACCTGGTAGCTTCGTCACGTGACCATCTATAATGTTTAGTTTCAAGATCTAGCAGGTCTGCATCCACAGCAGACCTCCAGATTACTAATTGACAGTGAGCTCTTCACCAATGGTGCTTGCCAAAGCCTTCACCAATGGTGCTTGCCAAAGCCTTCACCATGGCGTCGTATTAAGATTACTAATTGACAGTGAGCTCTTCACCAATGGTGCTTGCCAAAGCCTTCACCAATGGTGCTTGCCAAAGCCTTCACCATGGCGTCGTATTAAGATTACTAATTGACAGTGAGCTCTTCACCAATGGTGCTTGCCAAAGCCTTCACCATGGTGCTTGCCAAAGCCTTCACCATGGTGCTTGCCAAAGCCTTCACCAATGGTGCTTGCCAAAGCCTTCACCAATGGTGCTTGCCAAAGCCTTCACCAATGGTGCTTGCCAAAGCCTTCACCAATGGTGCTTGCCAAAGCCTTCACCATGGCGTCGTATTAAGATTCGGGACGGAGATCTTGAATGACCACACATCATGTCGAAAATATTGTCTTCTCTGATCTTTGACACATTATCTTTGACACATGACACGCAGCAATGAACAATGTAGCATCGGCAACGATATCTACCATTTCGGAGTCAAACTTTCCCAGATTACTTACTCGGTATTCAGCTTCCAGTATGTTCACCACAATGACTTTGCCAGTTCCCTACAAATATGCAACAGTGTCACAGCCAGACAGAGTATGTGCTGTCATTGTATCTCTAGCCATTTATATGTGCTTCTCCACAGTAACATTTTTGTCCACTTAACATCTACGAGGACTGATTCCAACCAGGCATAATTCACTGGTGACGTGAACAAGTAGCACAGAGACTTCTACCTCTAAAGCCAGGGCAACCATCTGCTGCACAGTAACCGCAGCTGCCTCTTCAGACTCTATCATCCAAGGGTAAGAACCCAGCAAATATCAGATAGAACCAGATAACGATGAGTCATTATTACCATCTTTCTGGTCTGTGGTAACTGGTGTCGTCTACTGGCATCGTTCTCTTCCTTAATATGGATGTACCACCCTTTGACAGTTGTCACATTGTTACCCGCTGCAGCTGCTAACCACACGAATCACGGAAAATACGTCACATTCTGCCAACTACATCGCACGATGACACGATAGGATGAATGAGCGCAATAATATACGTCACATTCTGCCAACTACATCGCACGATGACACGATAGAATGAATGAGCGCAATAAAATACGTCACATTCTGCCAACTACATCGCACGATGACACGATAGAATGAATGAGCGCAATAATATACGTCACATTCTGCCAACTACATCGCACGATGACACGATAGAATGAATGAGCGCAATAATATACGTCACATTCTGCCAACTACATCGCACGATGACACGATAGAATGAATGAGCGCAATAATATACGTCACATTCTGCCAACTACATCGCACGATGACACGATAGAATGAATGAGCGCAATAAAATACGTCACATTCTGCCAACTACATCGCACGATGACACGATAGAATGAATGAGCGCAATAATATACGTCACATTCTGCCAACTACATCGCACGATGACACGATAGAATGAATGAGCACAATAATATACGTCACATTCTGCCAACTACATCGCACGATGACACGATAGAATGAATGAGCGCAATAATATACGTCACATTCTACCAACTACATCGCACGATGACACGATAGAATGAATGAGCGCAATAATATACGTCACATTCTGCCAACTACATCGCACGATGACACGATAGAATGAATGAGCACAATAATATACGTCACATTCTGCCAACTACATCGCACGATGACACGATAGAATGAATGAGCGCAATAATATACGTCACATTCTACCAACTACATCGCACGATGACACGATAGAATGAATGAGCGCAATAATATACGTCACATTCTGCCAACTACATCGCACGATGACACGATAGAATGAATGAGCACAATAATATACGTCACATTCTGCCAACTACATCGCACGATGACACGATAGAATGAATGAGCGCAATAATATACGTCACATTCTACCAACTACATCGCACGATGACACGATAGAATGAATGAGCACAATAATATACGTCACATTCTGCCAACTACATCGCACGATGACACGATAGAATGAATGAGCGCAATAATATACGTCACATTCTGCCAACTACATCGCACGATGACACGATAGAATGAATGAGCGCAATAATATACGTCACATTCTGGCAACTACATCGCACGATGACACGATAGAATGAATGAGCGCAATAAAATACGTCACATTCTGCCAACTACATCGCACGATGACACGATAGAATGAATGAGCGCAATAAAATACGTCACATTCTGCCAACTACATCGCACGATGACACGATAGAATGAATGAGCACAATAATATACGTCACATTCTGCCAACTACATCGCACGATGACACGATAGAATGAATGAGCGCAATAATATACGTCACATTCTGCCAACTACATCGCACGATGACACGATAGAATGAATGAGCGCAATAATATACGTCACATTCTGCCAACTACATCGCACGATGACACGATAGAATGAATGAGCGCAATAATATACGTCACATTCTGCCAACTACATCGCACGATGACACGATAGAATGAATGAGCGCAATAATATACGTCACATTCTGCCAACTACATCGCACGATGACACGATAGAATGAATGAGCGCAATAAAATACGTCACATTCTGCCAACTACATCGCACGATGACACGATAGAATGAATGAGCGCAATAATATACGTCACATTCTGCCAACTACATCGCACGATGACACGATAGAATGAATGAGCGCAATAATATACGTCACATTCTGGCAACTACATCGCACGATGACACGATAGAATGAATGAGCGCAATAAAATACGTCACATTCTGCCAACTACATCGCACGATGACACGATAGAATGAATGAGCACAATAATATACGTCACATTCTGCCAACTACATCGCACGATGACACGATAGAATGAATGAGCGCAATAATATACGTCACATTCTGCCAACTACATCGCACGATGACACGATAGAATGAATGAGCGCAATAATATACGTCACATTCTGCCAACTACATCGCACGATGACACGATAGAATGAATGAGCGCAATAATATACGTCACATTCTGCCAACTACATCGCACGATGACACGATAGAATGAATGAGCGCAATAATATACGTCACATTCTGCCAACTACATCGCACGATGACACGATAGAATGAATGAGCGCAATAAAATACGTCACATTCTGCCAACTACATCGCACGATGACACGATAGAATGAATGAGCGCAATAATATACGTCACATTCTGCCAACTACATCGCACGATGACACGATAGAATGAATGAGCGCAATAATATACGTCACATTCTGCCAACTACATCGCACGATGACACGATAGAATGAATGAGCGCAATAATATACGTCACATTCTGCCAACTACATCGCACGATGACACGATAGAATGAATGAGCGCAATAATATACGTCACATTCTGCCAACTACATCGCACGATGACACGATAGAATGAATGAGCGCAATAAAACACGTCACATTCTGCCAACTACATCGCACGATGATACGATAGAATGAATGAGCGCAATAAAACACGTCACATTCTGCCAACTACATCGCACGATGACACGATAGAATGAATGAGCGCAATAATATACGTCACATTCTGCCAACTACATCGCACGATGACACGATAGAATGAATGAGCGCAATAATATACGTCACATTCTGCCAACTACATCGCACGATGACACGATAGAATGAATGAGCGCAATAATATACGTCACATTCTGCCAACTACATCGCACGATGACACGATAGAATGAATGAGGGCAATAATATACGTCACATTCTGCCAACTACATCGCACGATGACACGATAGAATGAATGAGCGCAATAATATACGTCACATTCTGCCAACTACATCGCACGATGACACGATAGAATGAATGAGCGCAATAATATACGTCACATTCTGCCAACTACATCGCACGATGACACGATAGAATGAATGAGGGCAATAATATACGTCACATTCTGCCAACTACATCGCACGATGAAACGATAGAATGAATGAGCGCAATAATATACGTCACATTCTGCCAACTACATCGCACGATGACACGATAGAATGAATGAGCGCAATAATATACGTCACATTCTGCCAACTACATCGCACGATGACACGATAGAATGAATGAGCGCAATGATATACGTCACATTCTGCCAACTACATCGCACGATGACACGATAGAATGAATGAGCGCAATGATATACGTCACATTCTGCCAACTACATCGCACGATGACACGATAGAATGAATGAGCGCAATAATATACGTCACATTCTGCCAACTACATCGCACGATGACACGATAGAATGAATGAGCGCAATAATATACGCAATCAGATATCTGATGACGTATTCAAGTGTTCCAATGATAGGCCAATCAATCTCCCGCAACACAACACAGCCTGGAGAGTTGTAATTCTTATTCAGAGTTGAGGTCATCATCATGGTTATTAAACATGCATGGAAGGCTGCACTGCAAATATATAGAACATATTTTGAGACCAATGTCATGGACCCATTCTCAACAGTGTAGAATATATCGAAGTGGTGTCATACAGGTGACTTGTCACACTTAAAAAAATCGCAATCAGCCCTGATAAATATCTTCATAATGAAGATTTTATTATGCTCTCCATCCATAACTTTCTTGAGCAGCTGTTTTCTCAACATGACCATCAAGTCGACATTCACATGTTACATAAAACATTCCCCGCATTTTCTCCTCTGCGACCGGTCGTAGAGGACTAACATTCTGGGGTCATTTCTTCCCTGACAATATTATTGCAGCTGCTTCGAAAGCACAATCTCTTCATGTGAAATGTCTGTCATCAGAGACAGATCTTACCACTGGTGGCACGGCAGGTCAGGCATATTGAATTTGCATGAGAGTTTTATACGCGCTGTTGTTTATGGACATATTGTACTTGCATTTATTTACATACATCTCATAATAGTGCTAATTACAAAGTGCTTCTGTCACTATTGGCAGAATCAAAACTTGGCTCGCGTAAGTTGCAACGTCGTATCACAGTATCAGCTTTTCCCGTTTTCATTTACCTTTCGTAATACTGGGCTGAGGTCCAGGCAGATAGTTTTAGTTTTGAGTGTAGGGGATGTACGAAGATGAAGGAACTAGAGGTGGAGTTGGAAGAGCTGAGGCTGCTCGTTGTGGCAATGGTGGGAAGGGAACAGGGGGGTTGTGACAGTAGTTCCGGTGGGGGAACAGTAGATGATAAAGTGGGGAAAGACACAAGAGATGCTAGGGAGAGCTCACCGCAGCCTGGGAGGAAGCTGAGAGGAGGGAAGGTGACAGGTCGTAAGGAGACGGGAAGGAAAGGAACGGGAGGGAAGACAACCGGAGCGAAGGAGAGGGGAGTAGGGGAGACAGGAGGGAAGGAGAAGGGAGTGGGGGAGACAGGAGGGAAGGAGAAGGGAGTGGGGGAGACGGGAGGGAAAACAACCGGAGTGAAGGAGAGGGAAGTGGGAGAGACAAGAGCAAAGGAGTGGGAAGTGGGGGAGACAGGAGCGAAGGAGACAGGAGGGAAGGGGTCAGGACAGAATGTGATGGAAGGGATCGAACGGAAGAGTTATTCTGCAGCAGTGATAGAGGGGGTGAGGAAGAGAGCGAGGGTGTTTGTGGGGGATTCGATAGTTAGGAAGACCGACAGAGTCTTAAACAAGGGAGATGATGTGGTGGTCTGCTTGCCTGGAGCCAAAATAGAGGCGATAACTGAGAGGGTAAAAAACATCGTAGGCTCGGGTAAGGGTGGATCTGTTTTAGTACACGTATGGACAAATAACGTAGAGAGGGAGGGTACAACTGCCATAGTTAGGAAATATAGGCAGTTGGTCAGAACACTAAAACAGACGCGGGTTGAGCAGGTAATACTGTCAGGGATTTTACCTGTAATAGGCAGGAGGGGTCACAAATATCGAAATTGTCGGGGGATGGCAATTAACATGTTAGTCCAGAAGTTATGTAGGGAAGAGGAAGTTGGATTTGTGGATTTATGGGGAAGTTTTGTTGGGAAGGCTGATATGTACATGAAGGATGGGCTTCATTTAAGTGGAAAGGGGGCGGCAGTATTCGCGGACAAACTTTCAGCAGCAGTAGATAGTGACTTGGGTACAATGACAAATATTTTTGGAAGTAAACATTCTTTAAACTAGAAGTGCAGGGGGGTTACCTAGAGGTGTCTCAAGCAGAACAAGAGGCCACTAGCATAGACAAACCAATATCAAATCGTCCAAAAAACATCTCTGAAACAGGTTATAGATGCGTATGTTTAAATGCAAGGAGCATAGTAAATAAGAAAAACGAATTAAACATTATGGTAGAAGATATTGACCCTCACATAATTGGTATAACTGAATCATGGGCCAACATAGACATAACAGATGCTGAATTAGGACTGACAGGATAATGTTTAGGAAAGATCGAATAGGAAGAAGGGGAGGGGGAGTTATTTTATATGTTAAAGAATCTATTCAGGCTTATGAAATAAAACTAGAAAGGGAAGCAGATTGCGATAAAGCTGTTTGGTGCAAAATTGTTTCAGGAAATTCAAAATTAACTATTGGATTAGTTTACCGAAGTCCAAACATAAACGAAGAGGACAACACAAAAATAAAAAACGCTATAAAGGAAGTTAGTAAAGGGGAATGTATCATAATGGGAGATTTTAACCATGGACACATACAATGGAATTCTCTAGAGAGCACAGGGATTGAGGACCAACAATTTCTATTTTTAATCCAGGATAGCTTTCTTACTCAGCACGTACTAGAACCAACCAGGGGAGAAAATGTATTAGATATAGTTTTGTCATCACAAAAAGAATTAGTGGACAATGTAAAAATATTTGAACCATTGGGTAATAGTGACCATAATCAAATACATTTTGACATCAATGTAAAATCAGAAAGTAAAAATAAGAAAACGTACAAGAGAAACTTCCACAAAGGTAACTACAAAGATATGCGAAAATACTTAGCAAAGCTAGATTGGAATAACATGCTGATGAATAAGACCGCAATTGAACGTTCCTTCCAAAAACAAGGAAAACGGTGTAGAAAGAAACACTTGTCAAAAGAGGCTATTAGAAAAATAATGCTAAAACAAACTATGTGGACGGTTTATAGGCGTACCAGAAAGGACGAAGACTATGCAAAATACAAAGAGGCACTTAATGCAGCTACAACTGAAATCAGACAATCTAAAAGAAGCTATGAGCAAAAATTAGCATGTAACATAAAAAATGACAGCAAGAGTTTTTATGCATATGTCAGGAGTAAACAAAACGTACAAGACAAGGTTGGACCTCTAGAAGACAGTGCTGGAAATATAATATCACAGGGGATTTTAATGGCGGAAGACCTAAATGGTTACTTCAGTTCAGTGTTTACCAAAGAAGATATTAGTTCATTACCAGTTGCTGATGCTAAATTTCAGGGGGCTAAATCTGACTATTTAGGTCCGTTAGTTGTAACTCCAGAATTGGTAGCTAAGAAAATAAAGGCAATGAAGGATAACAAATCACCGGGAGTGGATGGGATTCCTCCAAAATTACTAATGGAAACAGTAGAACAAATCAGTATACCACTTGCAAGAGTATTCAACTTGTCATTAAAAGAGGGAGTTGTTCCGTTTGAATGGAAAGAAGCAAACATCATACCATTATTTAAAAAGGGTTCGAGAAATAAGTCAGAGAATTACAGACCAGTGAGTTTAACGTCAGTGATTTGTAAATTATTAGAAAGGTTAATTAAAGACCATATGGTGGAATTCCTCGTTAAGCATAAATTATTAAATTCATCTCAACATGGATTCCTTAAAGCGAGGTCATGCTTAACAAATATGTTATGTTTTTTGGAAGAAATCACTAAGTGGATAGACGTGGGATCGCCAGTAGATATTATCTACTTAGATTTTCAGAAAGCTTTTGACAAAGTGCCACATCAAAGATTACTACTTAATTTAAAAGCCCATGGTATCGGGGATAGCATAACTGACTGGATAGAACAATGGCTGACTGACAGAAGACAACGAGTTGTAGTAGATGGAGAAGTTTCAAATTGGAAATCGGTTTTGAGTGGGGTACCTCAAGGATCAGTATTAGGACCTATATTATTCTTAATTTATATCAATGACTTGGACGACAGTATAACAAGTAACGTACTGAAATTTGCGGATGACACAAAACTGTTTAGAAAGGTTAATACTGATGGTGATAAACAACATTTACAAAACGATCTAGACAGATTAGTGAAATGGTCTGAGAAATGGCAGATGTTGTTCAATTTTGGGAAATGTAAATTATTACATACAGGACATAGGAACTTGAATGTAAACTATAAAATGGGAGATACTGTTCTGGGTACTACTGTAAAAGAAAAGGACTTAGGAGTTACAATAAGCGTTGATATGAAAGTTTCAGAGCAGTGTGGTATTGCAGCTTCAAAGGGTAATCAAATTCTTGGATTGATTAGAAGAAACATAACATACAAGGGAAAAAAGTTAATTATACCTCTTTATAAAGCAATAGTTAGACCTCATTTAGAATACTGTATACAAGCATGGAGACCATATCGTAAGAAGGATATAGATACGCTTGAACGCATACAAAGGAGAGCAACTAAAATGATTCCAGAACTGAGAGACCTTAGTTATGAAGAACGCCTGAAAGAATGTGGTTTAACAACTCTAGAGACAAGGAGGTTAAGAGGAGATCAGATTGAAGTTTTTAAGATATTGAATGGGTATGAAAATATTGATAGAAATATGTTTTTCTCACTCAAGAAGGATAGCAGAACTAGAGGACATGAGGTAAAATTAGTAAAGGATCAATGTAGATTGGACATCAGGAAGCACTCGTTCTCACAGAGGACAATAAATGAATGGAACAAATTGTCTACAGATTGTGTAACTGCTAGCAGCGTGAATATGTTTAAAAACAAGGTTGACACATATCTCAGGAGGGCGGGCTATAAGTAGATGAACATTGTTGGACTCTCGATAAGCCAATGGCTTCCTTGTCCACTTGCCATCTGGGCCTTTGGCTTGGATGGCAAATCTTGTTAAATCTTGTTAAATACCAATAATAAAGCACATCACGTATCATCACGTATAAAGCGCATCACGTATCATCACGTATAAAGCACATCACCCTTATCGTAAATGCTATGCAGTGACGTGCATATAGGTTCGCTAATCATTAAGTCACATGGAAGAGCATGCCAAGGCAGACAAGCATTTACATTGATTGACTCTCTAAAAGAAAATGTAGGGCTAAAGCCAGCTTCGTCGACTACAGTGGCCGAGTGATTGCTTGAGATTGTGAATCATATCGACCACAGTGACCGGGTGATTGATTGAGATTGTGAATCATGTCGATCACAGTGGCCTAGTGATTGGTTGCAATTGTGAATTATCACACAGTAACAGATTCACCCCCTACCAACAAAACAAACAGCATATACAGATACTACTGAGTATTTGTACCGATACAAATCCATCGGCGATACTGAACGTTAAACATGTCAACTCGTCGGGGTAAAACTGTGACAGGCCACGCAGGTCATTGTCCGAGATACAGGAATGACACAGGACAGTCGACTGTACGTTTATGTTCGCAGAACCGATGTTAATTAGTGTCAACCGCCTACTCTATATTGACAGGCTCGAGTAACGCGGTGCGCGTCACTTGTAAGAGCATTTCCTCACAACTCGATGTTTTTGCTAAAGAAGGACCACGCAGCAGGAAACCAAAAGGTTTGGGGTCATCTAGATATAATCTCGCGTCGCTTTATGTGCATTTCATTAAAATAATATTTTGCATTTTGTGACCCGAGGAGTATACTATAAATATTTTGGTGACGGTAGCAAAGATTGAATTTGTTCATTTACAATAGCAGCACCATGAGACATAATAACCATGGTGATTATTCAGTTCTGCTTTCTCGCTTGTGTTGCTTGCAAACGTTCATCATTGTATTATGAATGTAAAAGACGTCCTCCGATTCTAATGTAGTGTTTTTTTTTTATAATATATCTACGAGCGTTATGTTCTTGATATTCAACCCCTGGGAAACATGTTTTTTTCGAAATGAGTTCAACTCCTGCGAGAAACACGTAACACGTAACACGTAACACGTAACGACGCCACAAAGATTACACGAAATGTTCGTCACATCATCACACCACATCACTCCCATAGTCACGAAGGCACTCACTTACCCAACACATCACTCCCCATAGTCACGAAGGCACTCACTTTCCCAGCACATTACTCCCCATAGCCATGAAGGCACTCACTTTCCCAGCACATCACTCCCCATAGTCATGAAGGCACTCACTTTCCCAGCTCAGTGGCAATCTGGGGCAAAGCGGCGTAAAGGAAATTGCGTTGGAACGGCGGAAAAAAGATTCCTACCCTGGACTTCCCGATTGAGAGTCCCACTGCGCCACGACGCTGCAGCAATGGCGCCAACAGTCTCCAGGATATTACTAAATTTTATGTTAGGCTCTGCAAAGCACATCCATTGGGCACCTCGACCATCTACGAACATAATGTATTCTTGGCACATTCGGACGAGGATTTGAAGCCCCGCGGATTCCAATTTTGAAGCAGCTGATAAACATTTAAACAACTGTAAATATAAAATATGTGATATATTAATTTTTATGAACCAAACAATGTACATTTTATTATAAAATACACATAATACATTACTTGTCTATCTACAACAATTCTCACTTCAAACTAGCCACACCATTTGTAAATATAATACCAGTTGCATAACGGTATATAGGTACAAATCAAGATAAATATGCTAAAAAGATGCATGAAGCACAATGACATGTTTGCGCTCGAGCGCCGAAGGATATTGCTCCGTTTTATTTCTTGACTGACACAGTTGAAACAACGTGTAGTTCATTTGGTCTTACACGTTATCCAAGGCTTACTATATAGGACCGACACAGTTGAAACAACGTGTAGTTCATTTGGTCTTACACGTTATCCAAGGCTTACTATATAGGACCGACACAGTTGAAACAACGTGTAGTTCATTTGGTCTAACACGTTATTCAAGGCTTCCTATATAGGACCGACACAGTTGAAACAACGTGTGGTTTATTTGGTCTTACACGTTATCCAAGGCTTACTATATAGGACCGACACAGTTGAAACAACGTGTGGTTTATTTGGTCTTACACGTTATCCAAGGCTTACTATATAGGACCGACACAGTTGAAACAACGTGTGGTTTATTTGGTCTTACACGTTATCCAAGGCTTACTATATAGGACCGACACAGTTGAAACAACGTGTGGTTTATTTGGTCTTACACCTTATCAAAGGCTTACTATATAGGACCGACACAGTTGAAACAACGTGTGGTTCATTTGGTCTTACAGGTTATCCAAGGCTTCCTATATAGGACCGACACAGTTGAAACAACGTGTGGTTCATTTGGTCTTACACGTTATCAAAGGCTTACTATATAGGACCGACACAGTTGAAACAACGTGTGGTTCATTTGGTCTTACACGTTATCAAAGCCTTACTACATAGGACCGACACAGTTGAAACAACGTGTAGTTCATTTGGTCTTACGCGTTATCCAAGGCTTACTATATAGGACTGACACAGTTGAAACAACGTGTGGTTCATTTGGTCTTACACGTTATCAAAGGCTTACACACAGTTGAAACAACGTGTGGTTCATTTGGTCTTACACGTTATCCAAGGCTTCCTATATAGGACCGACACAGTTGAAACAACGTGTGGTTCATTTGGTCTTACACGTTATCCAAGGCTTCCTATATAGGCCCGACACAGTTGAAACAACGTGTGGTTCATTTGGTCTTACACGTTATCCAAGGCTTCCTATATAGGCCCGACACAGTTGAAACAACGTGTGGTTCATTTGGTCTTACACGTTATCCAAGGCTTCCTATATAGGACCGACACAGTTGAAACAAGGTGTGGTTTATTTGGTCTTACACGTTATCCAAGGCTTCCTATATATGCCCGACACAGTTGAAACAACGTGTGGTTCCTTTGGTCTTACACGTTATCCAAGGCTTCCTATATAGGCCCGACACAGTTGAAACAACGTGTGGTTCACTTGGTCTTACACGTTATCCAAGGCTTCCTATATAGGCCCGACACAGTTGAAACAACGTGTGGTTCACTTGGTCTTACACGTTATCCAAGGCTTCCTATATAGGACCGACACAGTTGAAACAACGTGTGGTTCATTTGGTCTTACACGTTATCCAAGGCTTCCTATATAGGACCGACACAGTTGAAACAACGTGTGGTTTATTTGGTCTTACACGTTATCCAAGGCTTCCTATATAGGCCCGACACAGTTGAAACAACGTGTGGTTCATTTGGTCTTACACGTTATCCAAGGCTTCCTATATAGGACCGACACAGTTGAAACAACGTGTGGTTCATTTGGTCTTACACGTTATCCAAGTCTTCCTATATAGGACCGACACAGTTGAAACAACGTGTGGTTCATTTGGTCTTACACGTTATCCAAGGCTTCCTATATAGGACCGACACAGTTGAAACAACGTGTGGTTCATTTGGTCTTACACGTTATCCAAGGCTTCCTATATAGGCCCGACACAGTTGAAACAACGTGTGATTCATTTGGTCTTACACGTTATCCAAGGCTTCCTATATAGGACCGACACAGTTGAAACAACGTGGGGTTCATTTGGTCTTACACGTTATCCAAGGCTTCCTATATAGGACCGACACAGTTGAAACAACGTGTGGTTCATTTGGTCTTACACGTTATCCAAGGATTCCTATATAGGCCCGACACAGTTGACCCAACGCTCGAGAACGATATATGCTACATACGTCAGTATACACAATAAGCTGTATAACCGACCCCGGTTACATCAGTATACACAATAAGCCGTATAACCGACCCCGGTTACGTCAGTATACACAATAAGTTGTATAACCGACCCCGGTTACGTCAGTATACACAATAAGCTGTATAACCGACCCCGGTTACGTCAGTATACACAATAAGCTGTATAACCGACCCCGGTTACGTCAGTATACACAATAAGCTGTATAACCGACCCCGGTTACGTCAGTATACACAATAAGCTGTATAACCGACCCCGGTTACGCAGCCACTGTGATATGACTGCAATTGATAAAATGCAAATTTCATTAAAAAAGTAATTCCATCATGTTCCGCACAGTATGTCATATGTACACGGCCGTACACGGGCCGTGGTGCCGTACACGGGCCGTGGTGCCGTACACGGGCCGTGGTGCCGTACACGGGCCGTTGTGCCGTACACGGGCCGTGGTGCCGTACACGGGCCGTGGTGCCGTACACGGGCCGTGGTGCCGTTCCCTGCGTTGCAGACTCGCCGAGACCGTTGAGTTGAAGCCAATGAAATGACGGTTCCGCTATCGACGGCGTCAGCGGCGGCGGCGGCGGCGGCGGCGGCGGCGGCGGC
>OY759267.1:1645000-1680000 GCA_963662155.1 Lamellibrachia columna
AGTACATCTATAGTCCGCTACACCGTAGCGACCAGGACGATGAGTATGAGAACACATACGTAGGCATATCGATACCCTTGCTGCAGGACAACACCAAGGTCTAGATGACGTGCACTTGTCAGTATTCGCTACGGATGGGTGGGGGCATGATTACCAGGGCAATTCTTAACAAATTGCCCCGTTTGTCCCCGGTCCTGCTAAGGACCAAACACTGATAAGTGCATACATCAAACACTGGACGATTACTGCGCTGGCGACGTCGCACCTAGCTTTGAAATCCTCGTTCTGGTCTGCACTGTGTGGTATACCCGTGGATGTCAGGAATATCGGATACATGGAAGAGGTTGGCTACGTCTCAGCATTCACGAGAGCGAGAGTCCGATGTAGCTGTAAATACTGCAAAAATGTGAATACATTCAAAGATAAACCAACATTCAAAGATAAAACACTATTTGTATATGATTATTCACAAGATGCATACATTTGAAAACAGGATATCATATAAATGCAATATATAATAATTACATAATTATGTAATTATGTACACGCATTTCTGAATGCCTGTGTGTATATACGTGAACATATAAGGACACATTGTGTATGAACGTTGTGAGATTGTTTAAAGAACAATATGACCTCGTGCATAACCGTCCAACACTTAAGACATCTTGTATCGATGTGACATTGTACACACTTAAGATATTGTGTATCGATGTGACATTGTACGCACTTAAAATATGGTGTATCATGTGACATTGTACACACTTAAGATATTATGTATCGATGTGACATTGTACACATTTCAGAGTAAACATTTATTATATTCACAAGGGTTAGCAGTCAGTAAAATATCATTTATGACTATAAAGGAACTTCGCAGATGGGATTCTTTAAACCGAGCGATTCCATGCAACTTAACCATATCCTAACTTAAACTTATCATGCAACTAAAATATGTTACACTGATTAGTGCGAAGGGAAGCAAAGACAAAATGCGAAATAATTTTGTTTCGCTTGATACAAATTGGAGTTAGATTATTTGAAAACGAGTCAGACATACTATAATATATATGTAAAGCTTGTCAACAGTTACAAACAAATGTACAGTTTGTGTTGTTACAATAAGAGGACGGTGGATAATAATTTACAACATGTCTTGTCCTTCCATCTCTACAACAGTGTCTCCAATATGTAAATAGCAGAAGCTACAAGTGGCGACCCTGGCGGGATGTATACATGATATACATGATATACATGATATACATAATATACATGATATACATGATATACATGATATACGTGATATACATGATATACATGATATACATGATATACATGATATACATTTGCCGGAGACACAGAGGTGAGACAACAGCAAAAGAAACAATTTAGTTTATCCACATGTAAGCTCGATCTCGTCACGGCTGATCGCACACGGACTTTGACAATCGCGTCACGCCTGACCGTACACTGGCGCGTCTCGTTGGACGGCATGGAACACAACAGGATAAGCTGTTGGGATGGCTGAACGTCTGCAGACGGTTCTGTCGCGTCGGCCGTCGGCTAAGAGACGAATAACGAGCATTGCTATCCGATTTGAACGCGTGAACGGGAGGGCGATGCTCGTGAAACAATACAGGACCTTCGCAAGAACATGGTGTGAGCTCTCGACAAATTCGATTCTCAACTCTTGCCGTTGTTGGAGGCTGCATAAGTGAGCGATGAGCGATGAGCGATGAGCAGGGAAATGGATTGTGAGTGAGGATATTGAGATGTCTAAGACTTACATTTCTAGGGCAGAAGATTTTTGAAGCAAACCGATACCTCGAAACTTATGCTGCTCCTCCTTCACCCGGCACGCCGCCAGCAGTCGCCACGTCGAGCGATTCGAGGGGGTATAAGATCTCTTTTCGTTCAATGACAAACGAAGACTGTCGGTTGTGGTTTCAACAGCTGGAGGACGTCTTCACTGTACAAGATATCACTTCGCAAATCAACACGTTTGCGTAACTTACTATTGTGCTGTCGGAAGAAGAGGTTTTCATGATCCGAGATTTGACGATGGTGGCGGAGGAACGTCCGGCAAACGTTTTTGACGAGGCGAAGACTCTGTTCATTGAACGTTATGAATTAACCGTCCATCAGAGACTGACGCGTGCAATGGCCATGGGCGGTATCGCGACGGACGGGAAGCTGTCTCAGTGGATGGCTCGAATCCGGCAAGTAGGCGGTAGCTGGGACCGAGAAGATATTGAACACTGGGCTCTTTTCCGCCGCCTACAGCCATCGCTGCGTACGAGCCTTTAGCTTCCTACACCGCAACTATCTATGGGAGAGCTCATGCGAAAGGCCGACTAGCTGTATGTCACGTAACCCCCCACGACGATATCCACCATTACAGAAGTGTCTGCCGAGCAAGCATGTGCAGTCCACGCGGGAGATCTTTTGGCCGTCAACACCATTTTGAAAGAACATACTGGAAAAGGCGGTACTGGCAAGAATCAGAAGAAGACCAACTGAACAGAATATCTTGTCTTCTTCAAACGGGCAACGCCTCCGCACGTACGGCCGGACAGGGCCACCTTTAGACTCGTGGACCGAACATGCTCTCACAGACGTGGTCCATCCCATTTTGGGAAAGGACTTTTTCCAAGATGGTGAAGGAAAACGCTTCCTGATTGACCCGTTTAAACGGTCTCTTATTGATCGCGTCACCTTGGAAGAGTGTCCAGTGAAAACGACGTGCTCCTCCTGCTCGTCGTGCTCCTCGTGCTCGTCGTGCTCCTCGTGCTCCTCGCGCTCGTCGTGCTCGTCGTGCTCGTCGTGCTCGTCGTGCTCCTCCTGCTCCTCGCGCTCGTCGTGCTCCTCGCGCTCGTCGTGCTCCTCGTGCTCCTCGTGCTCGTCGTGCTCCTCGTGCTCCTCCGTCTACACGGTGATTCCCACTACCACCCCGCTTACAGACGGGTGGTCGTGCATCACAGAAGACGCTGATCACTGTGCGGACCTCCGCGACGACGAACATGCTCGGCTGTGGATAGATTTTCCAGAAGTCGCCGACCCCAGCATGAGCAAAATTATTTCCATGACTACACCTCTCCACATTACGACAGGGGGTCCACCGGTATACACGCCTCTCCACATTACGACAGGGGGTTCACCGGTATACACACCTCTCCACATTACGACAGGGGGTCCACCGGTATACACACCTCTCCACATTACGACAGGGGGTTCACCGGTATACACACCTCTCCACATTACGACAGGGGGTTCACCGGTATACACACCTCTCCACATTACGACAGGGGGTTCACCGGTATACACACCTCTCCACATTACGACAGGGGGTTCACCGGTATACACACCTCTCCACATTACGACAGGGGGTTCACCGGTATACACACCTCTCCACATTACGACAGAGGGTCCACCGGTATACACACCTCTCCACATTACGACAGGGGGTTCACAGGTATACACACCTCTCCACATTACGACAGAGTGTCCACAGGTATACACGCCTCTCCACATTACGACAGAGGGTCCACCGGTATACACGCCTCTCCACATTACGACAGAGGGTCCACAGGTATACACACCTCTCCACATTACGACAGAGGGTCCACCGGTATACACGCCTCTCCACATTACGACGGAGGGTCCACCGGTATACACACCTCTCCACATTACGACGGAGGGTCCACCGGTATACACACCTCTCCACATTACGACGGAGGGTTCACCGGTATACACACCTCTCCACATTACGACGGAGGGTTCACCGGTATACACACCTCTCCACATTACGACGGAGGGTTCACCGGTATACACACCTCTCCACATTACGACGGAGGGTTCACCGGTATACACACCTCTCCACATTACGACGGAGGGTTCACCGGTATACACACCTCTCCACATTACGACAGAGGGTTCACCGGTATACACACCTCTCCACATTACGACAGAGGGTCCACCGGTATACACACCTCTCCACATTACAACAGAGGGTCCACCGGTATACACGCCTCTCCACATTACGACAGAGGGTCCACAGGTATACACGCCATGCCGGAAGCTTCATGGCGAAAAGAATGCACAGGTTGAAGAACAACTTCGACAACGGGAAAGAGAGAACGTCATTGAGCGGCGTGAATCTAATTAATCTAATTGAGCATCACCGATCCACGCGGTAAAGAAAACAGATTGCTTATGGCGAGTTTGTGTGCGGGGATTTTCAGCGACTGAACACGGTAAAATTCGACGGATCTCCGATTCTGGCAATTAATGAGTTTCAACGAGCGGCTGGCTGGTTGCGCGGTGTCCAGCAAGGTCGACCTTCGACAGGCCTTTCAACAAGTACGCTTTGACGAGTCATCATAGGACAAAACGGCCATCATCACGACTCTTCAAGTCCCTCCAAATGTCACGTGGTCTAAAGAACGCGGCGCAGTGTTTCCGGCGAAGCACCAATTGTTCAGTGATCTGCCGTTCAGGAATTGCATGTACATAGACGATGTGATCGTGGGCTGTGAGAATAAGGAGGATCAGGAATCAGGAATTGTTTATTCGACAAGGCATGTAACATAAATTAAGAAATACAAAATGCATAAATTCGCAAATATGAATGTTAATTGTGTAGGTATGAAACGATGTCGGTCTGTCACGTCAGAGGCTTGCGCAGCCTCTTCCAGAGGCTCAATGAAAAAGGATTCCTCCTGAACAAGAAGAAATGTCAACTTGGCCGGTCGTCCCTCACGCTTCGCGGTCACGTAATTAATTCGCGAGGCATTTCAATTCTACCGGAACGAGTTGAAGCCATCAAAAGATTCCCAGTACCTAAAACGCCAAAAGACCTCGAGCGCTTCCTGGGTTTTTTTTCGTGCGTTTTTCCACCGGTTCGTTCGACATGCGTCAGGAAAGATGGCGCCTCTCACTCAACTTAAGAACATCTCCCGACAAAAGGAGTTTGAGGAGGCTTGGCTTCCGGTACACGATCGCGCATTTGCTGCTACCAAAGAAGCGATCGCAAACGCCACCCTTCTGGACGTTGCATCTAATGTCGCGGTTGGGGCCATCCTTGTACAATTCTAACGGGGACGTGGAAGCCGTTAAGCTTCTGGAGTAAGCAGCTTAACAAAGCCCAGCGCAACTACTCGGCCACCGACAGAGAACTACCTGCAGTGTCCTATGCAGTAGATACATTCTGCTACTACCTAGATGGTCAGCCTATCATCGTTAAGACGGACCACCAGCCTATCGTGTGTGCCTTGACCAAAAAAGCAGACACGGCTCTTCCAATCCCAAGACGCCATTTACTCAAGATAGCACAATTTGTGGACCAACTCCACTACATGAAGGGCAAGGGAAATACTGTGGCAGATGCGTTGTCACGCAGTAAGCTGAAGCCGAAAGAGTCGATAAATTCAAACGTCTGTTCCTTCTCTATGTTACATGAAGAATCACTGCCGGATGACGCGTTGCCAGAGGAAGCGATGCACGACGAGGAGATTTAACAAGATTTAACAAGATTGCTATCTCGAACAACAAGTTCCAGATGGCAAGTGGACAAGGAAGCCATTGGCTTATCGAGAGTCCAACAATTTTCTCATCTATGTGTAGCCCGCCCTTATCAGATATTTGTCAATTCTATTTTTAAACATATTCACACTACTAGCATTAACACAATCATTTGGCAGTTTGTTCCATTCATTTATCACCCTCTGTGAGAAAGAGTACTTTCTCATGTCCAACCTACACTGCTCCTTAACTAATGCTGCTTTGTGTCCTCTGGTTCTACTGCCTTCTTTAAGTTTGAAGAACATATTCCTATCAATATCCTCATAACCGTTCACTATTTTAAACACTTCTATTTGGTCTCCTCTTAGTCTCCTGGTCTCTAGTGTTGTCAAACCACATTGTAATAAGCGACTTTCGTAACTAAGGTCTCTTAATTCTGGAATCATCTTAGTTGCTCTTCGTTGTATTCTTTCTAGCTTATCTATGTCTTTTTTACGATATGGCCTCCATGCTTGAATACAATATTCCAAATGTGGTCTAACTATTGTTTTGTACAGGGGTACAATTAGATGTTTCTCCTTATACGTGATAGTTCTCCTAATTAGCCCTAGAATTTGATTTCCTTTCGAAGCAGCAATCCCACATTGCTCTGAAACTTTCATGTCAGCATTAAATGTTACTCCTAAATCCTTTTCTTGTGTGGTTCTACCTAGTACAGCATCCCCCATTTTATATTCCTCGTCCATATTTCCATGTCCTATGTGTATACATTTACACTTCCCAAAATTGAATAACATTTACCATTTTTCTGACCATTTAACTAATTTTTCTAGATTATCCTGTAAACTTTGTTTATCTGTATCATTAGTAACCTTTCTGAATACTTTTGTGTCATCTGCAAATTTGAGTACTTTGCTAGATATGTCATCCTCCAAATCATTTATATATATATATATATTAAAAACAGTATAGGGCCTAACACTGATCCCTGTGGTACCCCACTCAAAACAGATTTCCAGTTTGAAATCTTACCATCTACTATTACTCTCTGTCTTCTGTGTGTAAACCACTTTTATATCCAGTTGATTACATCATTGCCTATACCATGGGCTTTTAGTTCAAGTAACAATCTTTGATGTGGCACTTTATCGAAAGCTTTCTGAAAATCTAAGTAGACAACATCCACTGGTGACCCGTCATCTACCCACTTTGTAATTTCTTCTAAAAAACATAAGAGATTGGTTAGACATGACCTTGCTTTTAGGAATCCATGTTGAGATGTATTTATTAATTTATGTTTTATGAGGAATTCCACCATGTGGTCTCTAATTAATGTTTCGAGTAATTTACATACAACTGATGTTAAACTCACTGGTCTGTAATTTTCTGGCTTCTTCCTCGATCCCTTCTTAAATAGCGGCGTAATGTTTGCTTCTTTCCATTCTGAAGGAACTATTCCTTCTTCTAGTGACAAGTTAAATAAGTTTGCAAGTGGTGTACTAATTTGATAAACAATTTCCTTTAGCAGTTTTGGTGGTATCCCATCAACTCCAGGTGATTTATTATCTTTCATCTTCTTAATTTTCTTTGCTATCATTTCAGGAGTTACAAATAACTGCCCTAAATGTTCTGATTTATTGCCCTCAAATTTAGCCAATGGAACTGGAAGTGAGCTGATATCTTCTGTGGTAAAAACTGAGCTAAAATACTCATTCAGGACCTCTGCCATTTGGAACCCATCTGAAATTATGTTTTCACTGTTGTTTTCCAGTGGTCCGACCTTATCTCGAACTTTCTGTTTACTCCTTACATAAGCATAGAAACTCTTGCTGTCATTTTTTATATTACCTGCCAATTTTTGTTCAAAGGTTCTTTTAGATTTTCTAATTTCAGTTGTAGCTAGGTTAAGTGCCTCTTTATAGTTTGTGTAGTCTTCTACATTTCCAGTGTGTTTATAGACCTTCCACAGCATCTGCTTGTGAGCAATTTTTCTAATAGCTTCTTTTGACAAGTGTTTTTTCCTGGATCTTTTCCCTTGTTTTCTTAATGGAATAAATTTCTCAATAATGCCCTCAATCTCATATTTTAAACAAGTCCAGCATTCTGTTGCTGTCTTGTTCTTCAGCAAGTTATTCCAATCTATATTTGCTAGATATGTTCTCATCACTTTATATTTGTCTTTGTTGAAGTTCCTCCTCCATTGTTTTTTATATGTATTCCCTGTTTTTACTTTTATATTAAAATGGATTTGGTTATGGTCACTTGAACCCAAAGGTTCGTGTACTTTAACATTGTCAACTAATTCATTTTGAGAAGACAAAATTAAATCTAGCACATTCCCACCTCTGGTTGGTTCCAAGACATGTTGAGTAAGGAAACAATCCTGTGTTAAAAGTAGAAACTGATGGTCGTCACCTCCAGCACTCTCTAATGATTCCCATTGTATATGGCCATGGTTAAAATCACCCATTATAACACATTCTCCCTTGCTCACCTCCCTTATCGCCTTTTGTAATTTTACATCTTCCTCTTGTCCTATGTTAGGACTACGATAAACTACTCCTATTGTTAATGTTGAGTTCCTGGTAACTATGTTACACCAAATTGCTTCCACACTATCTGCTTCACTTTTCAGTGTAATTTCATATGCTTGGATAGATTCTTTAATATACAAAATTACTCCACCTCCCCTTCTTTCTCGTCTATCCTTCCTAAACATTACATAGCCTGTCAGTGCTAACTCAGCATCTACTATATCTTCATTTGCCCATGATTCTGTGATGCCTATTACATGAGGATCAATATCTGCTACCATAATGTCTAACTCACTTTTTTTATTTACTATGCTCCTGGCATTTAAGCATACACATTTAAGTTCATTGTCTGAAATTATTGGTGAACATTTCTTTGGATGTGTATTTGTAGTAGTACTCCTTTGAGTTTTCTCTGTCAGTTCCCCTTGCGCATCTAGTTTAAATAATCTATGGTACCTGTGCCCTCGTCGACAACTCTGACAAACTCACACGCAAGAACTGCAGCGCCCTTCCCTGTCAGATGAAGTCCATCTCTCATGAAAAAGTCACCTCTTCCCACAAAGTTTAACCACATGTCTACGAAGCCTACTCCCTCCTCCATACATACCTTCTGTACCTGTGTGTTGATCGCCATCCTTCTACAGTTCCTATATTCCTCACCCCTGCCTCCCATTATTGGTAATATCCCCGACAATACGATCTGCCCAACTCGTGCCTCTTTAAGTGTCTTGATCAACCTCCTGTACTTACCAATGATGGCTGACGTTCCCTCCTTATCTGCATTGTTCGTTCCCACATGCACGAGAACAGCACCTCCCGTGCCACCACCCATGACCTGTCCTGCCTTCTCTGCTATATCCTCTACTTTTGCCCCTGGTAGGCATACTGTTATGTCATCTCCTCTATTTACAATTTTATCCACTTTCCTAATGATGGAATCCCCCATAAATACCCGGGCTTTCCTCGCTTTCCCCTGTGATACTACATCAGCAAAGCTCCTTTCCTGTTGCACACTATTAGTATGCCCCCTTTCTCTCATATCATCAACCTTTACTGTCTTACCACCTGGCAATCCCTCTCCACTCACCCGCTTACCTCTCTTTTGTTGCATTCTCTGCCTTCTGTCATCTTTCTTCTTCTTACCAGCTTTCTCCCTCACATTGCCACTGCTCTCCTTGTTCTCCTCGGTCTCACCACCTCTGCTCTCCTCGGTCTCACCACCTCTGCTCTCCTCGGTCTCACCACCTCTGCTCTCCTCGGTCTCACCACCTCTGCTCTCCTCGGTCTCACCACCTCTGCTCTCCTCGGTCTCACCACCTCTGCTCTCATCATTCTCACCACCTCTGCTCACTTCTGTCTCACCCTGCCCTGTCATCATCAAAATCATACGCCTTAGCTCAATCACCTGCTCCTGCAGATATTTCACTGTACTACACCCCCTACACACGAAATGGAAATCATCCGCCTGCACCTCCGCCCACGAATTTACACACCCGGACTTTGCATGGTCGATGACATGTTTTTGTTCGGGCACCGGTGTTTGTTCGGGCGACTTGCCTTACAGCCATTACTGCTCCTGGCATCGGTGTTTATTTGGGCGACTTGCCTTACAGCCATTACAGCTCCGGGCACCGGTGTTTGTTCGGGCGACTTGCCTTACAGCCATTACAGCTCCGGGCATCGGTGTTTGTTTGGGCGACTTGCCTTACAGCCATTACAGCTCCGGGCACCGGTGTTTGCTCGGGCGACTTGCCTTAGAGCCATTACAGCTCCGGGCATCGGTGTTTGTTCGGGCGACTTGCCTTACAGCCATTACAGCTCCGGGCACCGGTGTTTGTTTGGGCGACTTGCCTTACAGCCATTACAGCTCCGGGCACCGGTGTTTGTTCGGGCGACTTGCCTTACAGCCATTACAGTTCCGGGCATCGGTGTTTGTTCGGGCGACTTGCCTTACAGCCATTAAAGCTACGGGCACCGGTGTTTGTTCGGGCGACTTGCCCTAAATCCATTACAGCAGCCATCACAGTCACTGCAGCAGCCAAGCCTCAACAGTCACAGCACGATCTGACAGAGGAGACTGGCACTTCGAGTACGGCCATCGGCATTGAAGATTATGCCTATTCAGTCCTCGCATTCAAGGCTATTTTCACGCCGGATCCGCCATTCACTGTCACCGTGCCTACGCCCAGAGGTTCGCGTTGCCCAGGAGCACGATCGGGCATTACAGCAATGGATCAAACATCACATCACCTCGTCGTCAAGGTTCCAGGCGGACTTGATTGAGTGTGTAGACAAAAAAAAATTTGGGCAGACACCTGCGTCACGCCGGCGTACTGGGAAGGATGTCGCCAAATGGACTAAATCATGTGAGACATGTCAAAAAGCGAATGTCCAGGTGCGTACGAAAATGCCTTTTGAACAATTGCCAGCACCGACCAGGCGATGCAGTCATATCCACGTCAATCTCGTCGGCCCACTGAACCCAGTGTGTGAAGGGAAGAACACGTTGCTCACTGTGGTCGACAAATGGACTGGCTGGCCTGAAGCGTTTCCATTGACAATGTACGGGGAGTTGGCGAACGCAGTAGCCTGTGCAACAGTGCGTCAATGAATTGCCAGATGGGACGTGTCATTACATCAGACCGTGGATCGCAGTTCGTCTCTAATTTGTGGCTTGAGGTTTGCAATTTGCAAAGAAATGCTGGTTCGTGTATATAAAGTCCAATGTTCACTTGATCCGAACTACACGGGTCCCTTTCGGGTTGTGCGCCGTTGGAGCAAATGTTTTCGAATACTCTTCGAACACAGATATGACGATGTGTCCGTGGACAGCCTACAGTTTTATCAGAACGAGACGGACACCAATTGTGAGACAGGCACGAAACACAATCGTGACATGACAAATGGGGAGAAAACTAACAACAAACCCGAGGCTGAAGTGTTGGGTGGTCGTTCTAGGTCCATAAGAACAGTGTGTCAACCAAACCGATGGGGGTTCGGGTTTATACATTCATTGCCAGGTAACTGGCACGTGATCAACTGTAGAAACTGTCAACAGTTACAAACAAATGTACAGTTGGTGTGTTGTTACAAATAGAGGACAGGTAACTGGCACGTGATCAACTGTAGAAACTGTCAACAGTTACAAACAAATGTACAGTTGGTGTGTTGTTACAAATAGAGGACAGGTAACTGGCACGTGATCAACTGTAGAAACTGTCAACAGTTGCAAACAAATGTACAGTTGGTGTGTTGTTACAAATAGAGGACAGGTAACTGGCACGTGATCAACTGTAGAAACTGTCAACAGTTGCAAACAAATGTACAGTTGGTGTGTTGTTACAAATAGAGGACAGGTAACTGGCACGTGATCAACTGTAGAAACTGTCAACAGTTGCAAACAAATGTACAGTTGGTGTGTTGTTACAAATAGAGGACAGGTAACTGGCACGTGATCAACTGTAGAAACTGTCAACAGTTGCAAACAAATGTACAGTTGGTGTGTTGTTACAAATAGAGGACAGGTAACTGGCACGTGATCAACTGTAGAAACTGTCAACAGTTGCAAACAAATGTACAGTTGGTGTGTTGTTACAAATAGAGGACAGGTAACTGGCACGTGATCAACTGTAGAAACTGTCAACAGTTGCAAACAAATGTACAGTTGGTGTGTTGTTACAAATAGAGGACAGGTAACTGGCACGTGATCAACTGTAGAAACTGTCAACAGTTGCAAACAAATGTACAGTTGGTGTGTTGTTACAAATAGAGGACAGGTAACTGGCACGTGATCAACTGTAGAAACTGTCAACAGTTGCAAACAAATGTACAGTTGGTGTGTTGTTACAAATAGAGGACAGGTAACTGGCACGTGATCAACTGTAGAAACTGTCAACAGTTGCAAACAAATGTACAGTTGGTGTGTTGTTACAAATAGAGGACAGGTAACTGGCACGTGATCAACTGTAGAAACTGTCAACAGTTGCAAACAAATGTACAGTTGGTGTGTTGTTACAAATAGAGGACAGGTAACTGGCACGTGATCAACTGTAGAAACTGTCAACAGTTGCAAACAAATGTACAGTTGGTGTGTTGTTACAAATAGAGGACAGGTAACTGGCACGTGATCAACTGTAGAAACTGTCAACAGTTGCAAACAAATGTACAGTTGGTGTGTTGTTACAAATAGAGGACAGGTAACTGGCACGTGATCAACTGTAGAAACTGTCAACAGTTGCAAACAAATGTACAGTTGGTGTGTTGTTACAAATAGAGGACAGGTAACTGGTACGTGATCAACTGTAGAAACTGTCAACAGTTACAAACAAATGTACAGTTGGTGTGTTGTTACAAATAGAGGACAGGTAACTGGCACGTGATCAACTGTAGAAACTGTCAACAGTTACAAACAAATGTACAGTTGGTGTGTTGTTACAAATAGAGGACAGGTAACTGGCACGTGATCAACTGTAGAAACTGTCAACAGTTACAAACAAATGTACAGTTGGTGTGTTGTTACAAATAGAGGACAGGTAACTGGCACGTGATCAACTGTAGAAACTGTCAACAGTTACAAACAAATGTACAGTTGGTGTGTTGTTACAAATAGAGGACAGGTAACTGGCACGTGATCAACTGTAGAAACTGTCAACAGTTACAAACAAATGTACAGTTGGTGTGTTGTTACAAATAGAGGACAGGTAACTGGCACGTGATCAACTGTAGAAACTGTCAACAGTTACAAACAAATGTACAGTTGGTGTGTTGTTACAAATAGAGGACAGGTAACTGGCACGTGATCAACTGTAGAAACTGTCAACAGTTACAAACAAATGTACAGTTGGTGTGTTGTTACAAATAGAGGACAGGTAACTGGCACGTGATCAACTGTAGAAACTGTCAACAGTTACAAACAAATGTACAGTTGGTGTGTTGTTACAAATAGAGGACAGGTAACTGGCACGTGATCAACTGTAGAAACTGTCAACAGTTACAAACAAATGTACAGTTGGTGTGTTGTTACAAATAGAGGACAGTGGATAATAACTTCTAATTTACAACATGTCTTTTCCTTCCATCTGTACAATAGTGTCTCCAATTTGTAAATAGCAGAAGCCACATACATGTATACCCAAATGTACATATGTTCATACATGTTTACCAGAATGTACATATGTTCATATTTGTATACACAAATGTGCATACAGTATAAGTATAGTATACAGTATAAAGCTTGCGTATGTTCATACACGAATACACAAACATGCAGACATTAACCCTGGTGTATGTTCATATATGTACACACAAATGTACATATGTTCATATTTGCATACCCAAATGTACATACATTAAAGGTGGCGTAAGTTTTATACAATGACAGTGCTATACCGAAGCGGTTCCCACTCCACTAATACGATCAACAAGGCCCTGTTGTTGTCAGCATGCACTCGGTGTGCACCTGGTACACATGTAACCATTTAACGAATGAATGTTACATAACTATGTGGTTAGTTTTACGCTCGAAATGGTCTATGCTAAGTAAATCATCAGCTAAATATGCCCCTTCTTCTGCTGTTCCATGCACTCACCGACGGGTCACAGTTGGCGAAAGCATAACACCTAAATGCATTCGTAATACATTTAGTCGATGATTAGTCAAATGTAGATCCGTTTATGGGCAGAAGTGTTACAGCCGCGTGCATTATCGCTCTAACTCGCTACCACTCGCGTATGTAAATATCTTTACAGGATATGTATGCCAGGAACTGAGTGCCAAGAACTGAGTGCCAAGAACTGAGTGCCAAGAATTGTTTGCCAAGAATTGTGTGCCAGGTATTGTGTGTCAGGAAATGCGTGCCTGGAACTGTATGCCGGTTCAGTGATAGCGTGAACACGACCTTCAAGCAACCACTGAACAAACTGTCGGCCCCATTGGATCCGTACAAGTCATAACCTACATTGCAAATCAAATTTATTGTAACTTTTACAACAAGTAAATGGTACTTAGACTTAAAGTCCACGATATAGGTGATGGTGTAATAAACTGGGTAATATATAAAGTATATATATATATATATATATATATATATATATATATATATATATATATATATATATAAATGAAGATGATATATCTAGCAAAGTACTGAACTATGATGGAGACACATCCTCAAACTATCTGTCTCGAACCAATTTGCTGCTGAGTAGCTGATGGACGTTGAGCCTCTGGCAGCGCCAGACGGTTCCTGTTGAGCTTGAATATGCAACCGAATGCAGCCTCGCCAAAAATATGAACAAATCGATCTGCCATAATCACAGGGAAATCTCTTGATGCTTGCTAAAATTATTATCAACCGGATCCAGGACGACCGGGTGACCAGATGATCCAAGGACGACCCGGGTGACCAGATGATCCCAGGACGACCCGTGTGACCAGATGATCCCAGGACGACCCGGGTGACCAGATGATCTCAGGACGACCCGGGTGACCAGATGATCCCAGGACGACCCGGGTGACCAGATGATCCCAGGACGACCCGGGTGACCAGATGATCCCAGGACGACTCGGGTGACCAGATGATCCCAGGACGACCCGGGTGACCAGATGATCCCAGGACGACCCGGGTGACCAGATGATCTCAGGACGACCCGGGTGACCAGATGATCCCAGGACGACCCGGGTGACCAGATGATCCCAGGACGACCCGGGTGACCAGATGATCCCAGGACGACCCGGGTGACCAGATGATCTCAGGACGACCCGGATGACCAGATGATCTCAGGACGACCCGGGTGACCAGATGATCACAGGACGACCCGGGTGACCAGATAATCCCAGGCCGACACGGGTGACCAGATGATCCCAGGGTGACCGGGTGACCAGATGATCCCAGGACGACCCGGGTGACCAGATGATCCCAGGACGACCCAGGTGAACAGGTGATCTCAGGACGACCCGTGTGACCAGATGATCCCAGGACGACCTGAGTGACCAGATGATCCCAGGACGCGCGACGGTCTCGGGAGAGGTGACTGCACAACTAGCTCTAGTCTCGAGCTGGCAGGCATCTATGCAAGGAGCAAAGTATTGCACTATGGGGATATCACTCATTATGTCGAAAAGGCATATGCATGCAGAGAAAGCTTGGATGTCTTGATACCCTCGTCAATTGGTGCTATTAATACTTTCTAAAATTGACTACACGAATTGCAGTTGGTCGCGGTGGCTCAGTGGATAGAACAACGGACTGTGTCAGTTGGTCGCGGTGGCTCAGTGGATAGAACAACGGACTATGTCAGTTGGTCGCGGTGGCTCAGTGGATAGAACAACGGACTATGTCAGTTGGTCGCGGTGGCTCAGTGGATAGAACAACGGACTGTGTCAGTTGGTCGCTGTGGCTCAGTGGATAGAACAACGGTCTATGTCAGTTGGTCGCGGTGGCTCAGTGGATAGAACAACGGACTGTGTCAGTTGGTCGCGGTGGCTCAGTGGAGAGAACAACGGTCTGTGTCAGTTGGTCGCGGTGGCTCAGTGGATAGAACAACGGTCTATGTCAGTTGGTCGCTGTGGCTCAGTGGATAGAACAACGGACTGTGTCAGTTGGTCGCGGTGGCTCAGTGGATAGAACAACGGTCTATGTCAGTTGGTCGCGGTGGCTCAGTGGATAGAACAGCGGACTGTGTCAGTTGGTCGCGGTGGCTCAGTGGATAGAACAACGGTCTATGTCAGTTGGTCGCGGTGGCTCAGTGGATAGAACAACGGACTGTGTCAGTTGGTCGCGGTGGCTCAGTGGATAGAACAACGGACTGTGTCAGTTGGTCGCGGTGGCTCAGTGGATAGAACAACGGACTATGTCAGTTGGTCGCGGTGGCTCAGTGGATAGAACAACGGACTGTGTCAGTTGGTCGCGGTGGCTCAGTGGATAGAACAGCGGACTGTGTCAGTTGGTCGCGGTGGCTCAGTGGATAGAACAACGGACTGTGTCAGTTGGTCGCTGTGGCTCAGTGGATAGAACAACGGTATATGTCAGTTGGTCGCAGTGGCTCAGTGGATAGAACAACGGACTATGTCAGTTGGTCGCGGTGGCTCAGTGGATAGAACAACGGTCTATGTCAGTTGGTCGCTGTGGCTCAGTGGATAGAACAACGGACTATGTCAGTTGGTCGCGGTGGCTCAGTGGATAGAACAACGGACTATGTCAGTTGGTCGCGGTGGCTCAGTGGATAGAACAACGGTCTATGTCAGTTGGTCGCGGTGGCTCAGTGGATAGAAAAACGGACTATGTCAGTTGGTCGCGGTGGCTCAGTGGATAGAACAACGGTCTATGTCAGTTGGTCGCTGTGGCTCAGTGGATAGAACAACGGTCTATGTCAGTTGGTCGCGGTGGCTCAGTGGATAGAACAACGGACTGTGTCAGTTGGTCGCGGTGGCTCAGTGGATAGAACAACGGTCTATGTCAGTTGGTCGCGGTGGCTCAGTGGAGAGAACAACGGACTGTGTCAGTTGGTCGCGGTGGCTCAGTGGATAGAACAACGGTCTATGTCAGTTGGTCGCTGTGGCTCAGTGGATAGAACAACGGACTGTGTCAGTTGGTCGCGGTGGCTCAGTGGATAGAACAACGGTCTATGTCAGTTGGTCGCTGTGGCTCAGTGGATAGAACAACGGACTGTGTCAGTTGGTCGCGGTGGCTCAGTGGATAGAACAACGGTCTATGTCAGTTGGTCGCGGTGGCTCAGTGGATAGAACAACGGACTGTGTCAGTTGGTCGCGGTGGCTCAGTGGATAGAACAACGGTCTGTGTCAGTTGGTCGCGGTGGCTCAGTGGATAGAACAACGGTCTATGTCAGTTGGTCGCTGTGGCTCAATGGATAGAACAACGGACTGTGTCAGTTGGTCGCGGTGGCTCAGTGGATAGAACAACGGTCTATGTCAGTTGGTCGCTGTGGCTCAATGGATAGAACAACGGACTGTGTCAGTTGGTCGCGGTTGCTCAGTGGATAGAACAACGGTCTATGTCAGTTGGTCGCTGTGGCTCAATGGATAGAACAACGGACTGTGTCAGTTGGTCGCGGTGGCTCAGTGGATAGAACAACGGTCTATGTCAGTTGGTCGCTGTGGCTCAATGGATAGAACAACGGACTGTGTCAGTTGGTCGCGGTGGCTCAGTGGATAGAACAACGGTCTATGTCAGTTGGTCGCTGTGGCTCAGTGGATAGAACAACGGACTGTGTCAGTTGGTCGCGGTGGCTCAGTGGATAGAACAACGGTCTATGTCAGTTGGTCGCGGTGGCTCAGTGGATAGAACAACGGACTGTGTCAGTTGGTCGCGGTGGCTCAGTGGATAGAACAACGGTCTATGTCAGTTGGTCGCGGTGGCTCAGTGGAGAGAACAACGGACTATGTCAGTTGGTCGCGATTTGCTCAGTGGATAGAACAACGGACTATGTCAGTTGGTCGCGATTTGCTCAGTGGATAGAACAACGGACTGTGTCAGTTGGTCGCGGTGGCTCAGTGGATAGAACAACGGTCTATGTCAGTTGGTCGCTGTGGCTCAGTGGATAGAACAACGGACTGTGTCAGTTGGTCGCGGTGGCTCAGTGGATAGAACAACGGTCTATGTCAGTTGGTCGCGGTGGCTCAGTGGATAGAACAACGGACTGTGTCAGTTGGTCGCGGTGGCTCAGTGGATAGAACAACGGTCTGTGTCAGTTGGTCGCGGTGGCTCAGTGGATAGAACAACGGTCTATGTCAGTTGGTCGCTGTGGCTCAATGGATAGAACAACGGACTGTGTCAGTTGGTCGCGGTGGCTCAGTGGATAGAACAACGGTCTATGTCAGTTGGTCGCTGTGGCTCAATGGATAGAACAACGGACTGTGTCAGTTGGTCGCGGTTGCTCAGTGGATAGAACAACGGTCTATGTCAGTTGGTCGCTGTGGCTCAATGGATAGAACAACGGACTGTGTCAGTTGGTCGCGGTGGCTCAGTGGATAGAACAACGGTCTATGTCAGTTGGTCGCTGTGGCTCAATGGATAGAACAACGGACTGTGTCAGTTGGTCGCGGTGGCTCAGTGGATAGAACAACGGTCTATGTCAGTTGGTCGCTGTGGTTCAGTGGATAGAACAACGGACTGTGTCAGTTGGTCGCGGTGGCTCAGTGGATAGAACAACGGTCTATGTCAGTTGGTCGCGGTGGCTCAGTGGATAGAACAACGGACTGTGTCAGTTGGTCGCGGTGGCTCAGTGGATAGAACAACGGTCTATGTCAGTTGGTCGCGGTGGCTCAGTGGAGAGAACAACGGACTATGTCAGTTGGTCGCGATTTGCTCAGTGGATAGAACAACGGACTATGTCAGTTGGTCGCGATTTGCTCAGTGGATAGAACAACGGACTATGTCAGTTGGTCGCGGTGGCTCAGTGGATAGAACAACGGACTATGTCAGTTGGTCGCGGTGGCTCAGTGGATAGAACAACGGTCTATGTCAGTTGGTCGCGGTGGCTCCGTGGACAGAACAACGGACTATGTCAGTTGGTCGCGATTTGCTCAGTGGATAGAACAACGGACTATGTCAGTTGGTCGCGATTTGCTCAGTGGATAGAACAACGGACTATGTCAGTTGGTCGCGGTGGCTCAGTGGATAGAACAACGGACTATGTCAGTTGGTCGCGGTGGCTCAGTGGATAGAACAACGGTCTATGTCAGTTGGTCGCGGTGGCTCAGTGGATAGAACAACGGACTATGTCAGTTGGTCGCGGTGGCTCAGTGGATAGAACAACGGACTGTGTCAGTTGGTCGCGGTGGCTCAGTGGATAGAACAACGGACTATGTCAGTTGGTCGCGGTGGCTCAGTGGATAGAACAACGGACTATGTCAGTTGGTCGCGGTGGCTCAGTGGATAGAACAACGGTCTATGTCAGTTGGTCGCGGTGGCTCAGTGGACAGAACAACGGGCTCTCGATCGAGCGAATCCAGTTTTTAATCATATTGCTGCCGTTTTGAAGCTATGACAATTTCACTCAGCTGTATAAATGAGTACATGACAATAGACAGTGGAGGATATGTGAACGAATAGTATTCGCGTAGTAATTGCAGCGTGGCTGAATGCTTCCCGGATAATTCGAGTTGGCGTTGGAATGAACACATCAGTCATGGGGTGAAGTGTAAATCGGTTTGAACTGTCCCAAGGACCGGACACCGCGCTATATAAGAACGTACCTTTGCCTTGTGTGTGTTCCGACCAACGACACATATCCATGAGCAGTGTTCAGTTTGAGCTGCATTCTGTAATACACGTCAGCATATATTACTTGTAGTCAGTAATCGTAGACAAAATATGAAGCATTTGAAATGATGTTATCAAGCAAATATTTATATAATATATCGTATTCAACGTCAGTCACGATGCTGTTGTCCATCTAGTGGTGGGTTGGCGTTACCCTGAGCTCAGCAGACGTGGACTGGCATTGCATTATTTTATTGTTAAAATCAATTTCTACAACGAACCAGCTTCTAACAATGCTGTGAAAAGATTAATTAATTAATTCTGACAGATCTTTTGTCTTGTATCGCTTAATTCGTCCCAAATCATTATTTAGTAAATCACCTGATGCTACTGTCAGCTGCGACACACGCAGGGTCCTTGATATGCTGCACAGCACCCGACAGCTTCATTAGAGCTTACGCCCGGCTCGTCTGCTACATATATTGGCATTCTCAAAGTTGATAAATTGATTGGTTGCTTACACACATACGTACGTACGTACGTAAGTACGTATATGTGTAAGCATGTGTACGTATGTGTGTACGTACGTACATAGGTACGTACATTCGTAAGTACACACTTACGTATACACACACGTGGGGACGGATCATTGTTTTACTTCCTCGTCCTGATATGCTGCACTGCACCCGACTAGAAGTGCAGGGGGGTTACCTAGATGTGTCTTAAGCAGAACAAGAGGCCACAGACAAACCAATATCAAATCGTCCAAAAAACATCTCTGAAACAGGTTATAGATGCGTATGTTTAAATGCAAGGAGCATAGTAAATAAGAAAAACGAATTAAACATTATGGTAGAAGATATTGACCCTCACATAATTGGTATAACTGAATCATGGGCCAACATAGACATAACAGATGCTGAATTAGGACTGACAGGATACGTAATGTTTAGGAAAGATCGAATAGGAAGAAGGGGAGGGGGAGTTATTTTATATGTTAAAGAATCTATTCAGGCTTATGAAATAAAACTAGAAAGGGAAGCAGATTGCGATAAAGCTGTTTGGTGCAAAATTGTTTCAGGAAATTCAAAATTAACTATTGGATTAGTTTACCAAAGTCCAAACATAAACGAAGAGGACAACACAAAAATAAAAAACGCTATAAAGGAAGTTAGTAAAGGTAATGTATCATAATGGGAGATTTTAACCATGGACGCATACAATGGAATTATCTAGAGAGCACAGGGAGTGAGGACCAACAATTTGTATTTTTAATCCAGGATAGCTTTCTTACTCAGCACGTGCTAGAACCAACCAGGGGAGAAAATGTATTAGATATAGTTTTGTCATCACAAAAAGAATTAGTGGACAATGTAAAAATACTTGAACCATTGGGTAACAGTGACCATAATCAAATACATTTTGACATCAATGTAAAATCAGAAAGTAAAAATAAGAAAACGTACAAGAGAAACTTCCACAAAGGTAACTACAAAGATATGAGAAAATACTTAGCAAAGCTAGATTGGAATAACATGCTGATGAATAAGACCGCAATTGAATGTTGGAATATTCTAAAATATGAAATTGAGAGTATCATCGATAAATTTGTTCCCTTCCAAAAACAAGGAAAACGGTATAGAAAGAAATACTTGTCAAAAGAGGCTATTAGAAAAATAGTGTTAAAACAAACTATGTGGATAGTTTATAGGCGTACCGGAAAGGAAGACGACTATGCAAATTACAAAGAGGCACTTAATGCAGCTACAACTGAAATCAGACAATCTAAAAGAAGCTATGAACAAAAACTAGCATGTAACATAAAAAATGACAGCAAGAGTTTTTATGTATATGTCAGGAGTAAACAAAACGTACAAGACAAGGTTGGACCTCTAGAAGACAGTGCTGGAAATATAATATCACAGGGGTTTTTAATGGCGGAAGACCTAAATGGTTACTTCAGTTCAGTGTTTACCAAAGAAGATATTAGTTCATTACCAGTTGCTGATGCTAAATTTCAGGGGGCTAAATCTGACTATTTAGGACCGTTAGTTGTAACTCCAGAATTGGTAGCTAAGAAAATAAAGGCAATGAAGAATAACAAATCACCGGGAGTGGATGGGATTCCTCCAAAATTACTAATGGAAACAGTAGAACAAATCAGTATACCACTTGCAAGAGTATTCAACTTGTCATTAAAAGAGGGAGTTGTTCCGTTTGAATGGAAAGAAGCAAACATCATACCATTATTTAAAAAGGGTTCGAGAAATAAGTCAGAAAATTACAGACCAATGAGTTTAACGTCAGTGATTTGTAAATTATTAGAAAGGTTAATTAAAGACCATATTTTGGACTTCGTCGTTAAGCATAAAGTATTAAATTCATCTCAACATGGATTCCTTAAAGCGAGGTCATGCTTAACAAATATGTGATGTTTTTTGGAAGAAATCACTAAGTGGATAGACGTGGGATCGCCAGTAGATATTATCTACTTAGATTTTCAGAAAGCCTTTGACAAAGTGCCACATCAAAGATTACTACTTAAATTAAAAGCCCATGGTATTGGGGATAGCATAACTGACTGGATAGAACAATGGCTGACTGACAGAAGACAACGAGTTGTAGTGGATGGAGAAGTTTCAAATTGGAAATCGGTTTTGAGTGGGGTATCTCAAGGATCAGTATTAGGACCTATATTATTCTTAATATATATCAATGACTTGGACGACAGTATAACAAGTAACGTATTGAAATTTGAAGATGACACAAAACTGTTTAGAAAGGTTAATACTGATGGTGATAAACAACATTTACAAAACGATCTACACAGATTAGTAAAATGGTCTGAGAAATGGCAGATGTTGTTCAATTTTGGGAAATGTAAATGCCTACATACAGGACATGGGAACTTGGATGTAAACTATAAAATGGGAGATACTGTTCTGGGTACTACTGTAAAAGAAAATGACTTAGGAGTTACAATAAGCGCTGATATGAAAGTTTCAGAGCAGTGTGGTATTGCAGCTTCAAAGGGTAATCAAATTCTTGGATTGATTAGAAGGAACATAACATACAAGGGAAAAAGTTAATTATACCTCTTTATAAAGCAATAGTTATACCTCATTTAGAATACTGTATACAAGCATGGCGACCATATCGTAAGAAGGATATAGATACGCTTGAACGCATACAAAGGAGAGCAACTAAAATGATTCCAGAACTGAGAGATCTTAGTCATGAAGAACGCCTGAAGGAATGTGGTTTAATAACTCTAGCGACAAGGAGGTTAAGAGGAGATCATATTGAAGTTTTTAAGATATTGAATGGTTATGAAAATATTGATAGAAATATGTTTTTCTCACTCAAGAAGGATAGCAGAACTAGAGGACATGAGGTAAAATTAGTAAAGGATCAATGTATATTGGACATCAGGAAGCACTCGTTCTCACAGAGGACAATAAATGAATGGAACAAATTGTCTACAGATTGTGTAACTGCTAGAAGCGTGAATATGTTTAAAAACTAGGTTGACACATATCTCAGGAGGGCGGGTTATAAGTAGATGAACATTGTTGGACTCTCGATAAGCCAATGGCTTCCTTGTCCACTTGCCATCTGGGCCTTTGGCTTGGATGGCAAATCTTGTTAAATCTTGTCCTTGTCCTTGACCTCGTCCTTGATTCATGCGAATCAAGTTCCAGCGATTTTATGACGGAACCCACTTTCGAAGATTTTGTGCAGCCTGAAAAATAGGTTACGGACAGATAAGAGGGCAATTCTGACACATGACAGAGAGCATCATGTGTCGGTGACACATGACAGGGAGCATCATGTGTCGGTGACACATGACAGGGAGCATTATGTGTCGGTGACACATGACAGGGAACATCATATGTCGGTGACACATGACAGGGAGCATCACGTGTCGGTGACACACGACAGGGGGCATCACGTGTCGGTGACACACGACAGGGGGCATCATGTGTCGGTGACACACGACAGGGAGTATCTTCGACGTTGTAGGATGTGACGGGACACTGTTGTGGGTCGGTGACAAGACAAAACGTCAAAGTTTGCAGTTTTGTTTATTAAAATCGAATTGTCACTTTGTGCAGTGTGGAGCTGTCTGACTGAATTTGTGCAGTGTAGAAGCCTGACTCACTTTGTGCATTGATTTCAAAGGGAACAACAAAAACTGATCTGTCGTCTGGCCGAGCCAGCGATGACATATTGGCGACCACTGAGGCAGTGGCAGACGACGACGGATTACCCGCTGGCCACAGTGACACATCGATTCAATTCATTACATGTCCTTATACCCAGCAAGAGATAGACGGCTCATTTAATCAGTGAATGCATCGCTCGCTGTGCAATGAAGATAATGAATACAACTCACTCACTCACTCACTCACTCACTCACTCACTCACTCACTCACTCACTCACTCACTCACTCACTCACTCACTCACTCACTCACTCACTCACTCACTCACTCACTCACTCACTCACTCATGGAAGCCTCGACGGAAGTCTCAACAGGAACCACCCCCATCTGGCAAAGTTTTGAGCAGCATGCAATACCTCCCGTGGCTCCAGACATGCAAGACCTCCCGTGGCTCCAGACATGCAAGACCTCCCGTGGCTCCAGACATGCAAGACCTCCCGTGGCTCCAGACATGCAAGACCTCCCGTGGCTCTAGACATGCAATACCTCCCGTGGCTCCAGGCATGCAAGACCTCCCGTGGCTCCAGACATGCAATACCTTTTACCCTTGCCAAACAATTTTGTACACGTTGAAATTTCAAGATGTCTTTGAGAGCACGTTATGTTAAAGGGAAATGCAATAGTTAAGTCTACTGTTAACAAGAGCAGTTGCAATAGTTTTTGCGATAGCAAAATACATATTTCGGCAAATACGAAGAAGGTCACGAATGTGATAAAAGCAGCAACGACAATTTTGTGAAATATGCTGAGACGGTCGTTGAGAAATTTTGGTTCAGCATAAGTGTCGAGAAAAACATTCAGGTTTACCACTGCTTTTGTGTACCAATAATAAGAAACTCTGTTTTATCTGCATTTAACTTTATTATTTAAAATACCATGGAGACAATCCGTCAGCTGGTTTAAGAAGCCAGTTGTTTCCGGGTGGCCAAGGAAAGGTAAATATGTGTATCGTTTGTATATATGTGGTGATGCAAGTTGTGAGTTTGAATAGCTGAGCGGAGTGGAGTAGCGTAAAGAGTATACAGTACTGGTCGAAGAACAAACCCTGAATAGCACCACACGGAGTGGAGTAGCGTAAAGAGTAAACAATTAGCTCTCTTCACTCTGCGGTATCTACCAGTTAAGTATGATGAAAACCAGCTGAGGGCTGTGCCAAATACGCCACAACACACTGGCAAACGTTTAATGATAATATTATGGTCAATAGTATCAAAAGCAGCAGATAAATCAAGCAAGGTAAGCACTGTTACTTTACCTTTGTCCATATTTAGAGTGACATCATTGTGTACTTTTAAAAGAACAGTCTCTGTAGAATGAAACTGTTTGTAAGCTGATTGTAATACATTAGACATACAATTTAACTCAATGTGAGACCTTAGACGGCTTGTTTCTATTACCTTGGAAATAAAGCTTAGATTAGAACAGTTTAAGTTTTCTTAAGGCAAAGTTGACTTCTTAAGAAGTTAATTAGTTAATTAGTGATGCATTTACACAGTGATGCATTTACAATATTGGTTATTGGGTAAAGTAATCTATGAAGACATGCTTTCAGCAATGTATTCGGTAATGTATCAAGATCACAGGACTTATTTGGAGAGGACTTGATTATTGTCCTTACTTCATCAACTGCGGCAGGTGTAAAAGAAGCAAGTAGAGAATTTACTTGCGGAGAGTCCACTTGTTCAGGGTTTAAAGTAAGATCTGGAAAAATCAGACCAGATCAGATTATTTTTGTTTTTGAAATGATGGAGAACGAGTCACATAACGACTTGATTGAGACGTGATCATAAAGAGACGGAACAGGCACTCTGTTTAGAGACGGAACAGGCACTCTGTGTAGCGACGGAACAGGCACTCTGTATCGAGACGGAACAGGCACTCTGTATCGAGACGGAACAGGCACTGTGTGTAGAGACGGAACAGGCACGCTGTGTAGAGACGGAACAGGCACTCTGTATCGAGACGGAACAGGCACTCTGTATCGAGACGGAACAGGCACTGTGTGTAGAGACGGAACAGGCACGCTGTGTAGAGACGGAACAGGCACTCTGTATCGAGACGGAACAGGCACTCTGTATCGAGACGGAACAGGCACTGTGTGTAGAGACGGAACAGGCACGCTGTGTAGAGACGGAACAGGCACTCTGTATCGAGACGGAACAGGCACTCTGTATCGAGACGGAACAGGCACTCTGTATCGAGACGGAACAGGCACTGTGTGTAGAGACGGAACAGGCACTCTGTGTAGAGACGGAACAGGCACTGTGTGTAGAGACGGAACATGCACTCTGTGTAGAGACGGAACAGGCACTCTGTGTAGAGACGGAACAGGCACTCTGTGTAGAGACGGAACAGGCACTCTGTGTAGAGACGGAACAGGCACTGTGTGTAGAGACGGAACAGGCACTCTGTGTAGAGACGGAACAGGCACTCTGTGTAGAGACGGAACAGGCACTCTGTGTAGAGACGGAACAGGCACTCTGTGTAGACTTTTATTTATGCAATTCAAAAGGGGACGTGGATTTTCAGCATTATTTGAGACGGTATGTTAATAATAATCCGATTTGGCTTTAGTCCTTTGTGTGTTGCAGTAGTGACACTGTTTTTAATAACGTGACCTATCCCAAGGGAGCGTGATTTGCGCCATACTCGTTCAAGATAACGACGACAGCTTTTAGATTGTAACATTTCAGGAGTCATCCACGGAGCCGGTGGTTTTTGTGACGCAGATTTGGTGGTTATCGGGGCGTGTTTATTAAGTCAAGCCTTGAGTACATTATATTTATGTTAAATATATGTAAAAGCGTTATGTTCACAGGCACAAGTTCAACGTAGCCGTGATTATGTCTAGTGTCGTCAAAGAGACACAATAAAGAAGAAATTATGACGCGTACGCTGTTCATTTCTTGAGACATAGACACAAAGGTAAGAGTGTTGTCAAGACGTATTGTGTTATAGCAATTATTGTCAAGACGTATTCTTTTATAGCAACTGTTGTCAAGGCGTACTGTTTTATAGCAATTGCCGATATCTGTCGCAATTTCAAAGATGTCAGAATATGCTGATATTGTTATTTACACAATTTGTACACAACCCCAAATATGGTCACTGATGTCGCAAGAAATAGTGGCGTGCCATGGCTTGTGATGTGGTTTTACCTTGTAAACATCGCAGTTAGCACAAACTACGCTTAGCAGCACGTATTTGCCGTAAACCTGCCGTGATAGGCCTTATATTTCGTTGTCATCCTGTGAGGGGTGGGGCTGCTGCCAACGCCCAACGATCACACAGTAGAACAACCATAATCAAGTTTCGGTTGATTTACGGCGGCGCTGAAAGCAAGCAAAGCTCGTTGTGAAGCCGGTCACCTCACTCTCGTTTGTCGGGCTCAACTAATTAGTTGCCGAATATTGAATTTTCGTCCCGCATAATACAAGTAACGTGTGCTCAGATTTAGAAGTGATTGTTGCATTAAGCCCATTTGAATGGTAAATAGTGCGCTGTGTTGGAACGACGTAAACACGCACGCACGCACGCACGCACGCACGCACGCACGCACGCTCGCACGCACGCACGCACACGCACAAGGACAACGTGTATAACAGCAGAGAGTAGAAAGATAGATTGTGTCAAATCCCATACAAGAGCTGTAGTCACACTTACATTGGCGAAACGGAGAAAGTTTGGTACAGGAATCGAGGAGCACAAGAAGGAGTTTGAAACCATCGCAACCAAACGGTTTACCCGTGAACAGAAGAGATATTCATAAACAGTAGAACCCATGTCAGCAGTCACAGACCATGCTTACAGAAACAACTGAGTCGTTGACTATTGACAGTGAATGACAGAGCAAACAACACATGCGATGGATGAAGGACGCCCTACTAATGAGAAAAACAACACCGTCTTGCATCGAAACGACGCCTCAGCCACGTGTGGGACGCCATTCCATCTGGCGAGCAAACGAAGAACTAAGTTCTCACAGAATGCAGTTCCTCCAGAATGCAACCGGCGGTTGCAGAACATCGTAGTTGTGAATGGGCCAGCATATTAGCCGGAACCAGCCCGGAACAACTCACTACGCCCGGCCGTACGTGAGGCGGTCGAAGGAAGCGACACAGGCACGGCCTGAGATTAGCGTAGAGAGGCGACGTTTATGTGATTAAAATGTATTTACCGGACCCACAGCAGTGTGGACGGCGAGAACATAACGACTTCTTGAATCGGGCACAAAACGACGACAACAGTAACTTATCGCCAGCGGTCTTCAAGGTGGAGATATGACTCGTTGCCACGGGGGCTTGTCTTCCTAACACTGCGATATGACCCTACCCTACCATCCCTACCACCGGGATGTGACTCCCTACCACCTGGATATGACTCCCTACCACCGGGACATGACTCCCTACCACCTGGATATGACTCCCTACCACCGGGACATGACTCACTACCACCGGGATATGACTCCCTACAACCGGAATGTGACACCTGAGACCAGGATGTAACTCCCTACCACCGGGACATGACTCCTACCACTGGGATGTAGCTCCCTAAAATCGGGACATGACTCTCTAGCACTGCGATATGACTCCCTACCATCGGGATATGACTGACTATCTCCTGGACACGACTCCCTCTGTTGTCTCTCAGTGATCGATCGGTACAATCATATTCTGCTAAGTTCCAATAGCTAGATCGAATGTTCCCCTGACCCACCGTTGTCTTCTGATCGAATGTTCCCCTGACCCACCGTTGTCTTCTGATCGAATGTTTTCCTGACCCACCGTTGTCTTCTGATCGAATGTTCCCCTGACCCACCGTTGTCTTCTGACCGAATGTTCCCCTGACCCACCGTTGTCTTCTTGACCGAATGTTTTCCTGACCCACCGTTGTCTTCTGATCGAATGTTCCCCTGACCCACCGTTGTCTTCTTGACCGAATGTTCCCCTGACCCACCGTTGCCTTCTGATCGACTGCTCCCCTGACCCACCGTTGTCTTCCGATCGACTGCTCCCCTGACCCACCGTTGTCTTCTGATCAAATGTTTTCCTGACCCACCGTTGTCTTCTGACCGAATGTTCCCCTGACCCACCGTTGTCTTCTGATCGAATGTTCCCCTGACCCACCGTTGTCTTCTGATCGACTGCTCCCCTGACCCACCGTTGTCTTCTGATCGAATGTTCCCCTGGCCCACCGTTGTCTTCTGATCGACTGCTCCCCTGACCCACCGTTGTCTTCTGATCGAATGTTCCCCTGACCCACCGTTGTCTTCTGACTGAATGTTCCCCTGACCCACCGTTGTCTTCTTGACCGAATGTTTTCCTGACCCACCGTTGTCTTCTGATCGAATGTTCCCCTAACCCAGCGTTGTCTTCTTGACCGAATGTTCCCCTGACCCACCGTTGCCTTCTGATCGACTGCTCCCCTGACCCACCGTTGTCTTCTTGACCGAATGTTTTCCTGACCCACCGTTGTCTTCTGATCGAATGTTCCCCTGACCCACCGTTGTCTTCTTAACCGAATGTTCCCCTGACCCACCGTTGTCTTCTGATCGAATGTTCCCCTGACCCACCGTTGTCTTCTGATCGACTGCTCCCCTGACCCACCGTTGTCTTCTGATCGAATGTTCCCCTGGCCCACCGTTGTCTTCTGATCGACTGCTCCCCTGACCCACCGTTGTCTTCTGATCGAATGTTCCCCTGACCCACCGTTGTCTTCTGACCGAATGTTCCCCTGACCCACCGTTGTCTTCTTGACCGAATGTTTTCCTGACCCACCGTTGTCTTCTGATCGAATGTTCCCCTAACCCACCGTTGTCTTCTTGACCGAATGTTCCCCTGACCCACCGTTGCCTTCTGATCGACTGCTCCCCTGACCCACCGTTGTCTTCTTGACCGAATGTTTTCCTGACCCACCGTTGTCTTCTGATCGAATGTTCCCCTGACCCACCATTGTCTTCTTGACCGAATATTCCCCTGACCCACCGTTGTCTTCTGATCGACTGCTCCACTGACCCACCGTTGTCTTCTGATCGAATGTTCCCCTGACCCACCGTTGTCTTCTGACCGAATGTTCCCCTGACCCACCGTTGTCTTCTTGACCGAATGTTTTCCTGACCCACCGTTGTCTTCTGATCGAATGTTCCCCTGACCCACCGTTGTCTTCTTGACCGAATGTTCCCCTGACCCACCGTTGCCTTCTGATCGACTGCTCCCCTGACCCACCGTTGTCTTCTTGACCGAATGTTTTCCTGACCCACCGTTGTCTTCTGATCGAATGTTCCCCTGACCCACCGTTGTCTTCTTGACCGAATGTTTTCCTGACCCACCGTTGTCTTCTGATCGAATGTTCCCCTGACCCACCGTTGTCTTCTTGACCGAATGTTCCCCTGACCCACCGTTGCCTTCTGATCGACTGCTCCCCTGACCCACCGTTGTCTTCTTGACCGAATGTTTTCCTGACCCACCGTTGTCTTCTGATCGAATGTTCCCCTGACCCACCGTTGTCTTCTTGACCGAATGTTCCCCTGACCCACCGTTGTCTTCTGATCGACTGCTCCCCTGACCCACCGTTGTCTTCTGATCGAATGTTCCCCTGACCCACCGTTGTCTTCTGACCGAATGTTCCCCTGACCCACCGTTGTCTTCTTGACCGAATGTTTTCCTGACCCACCGTTGTCTTCTGATCGAATGTTCCCCTGACCCACCGTTGTCTTCTGACCGAATGTTCCCCTGACCCACCGTTGTCTTCTGATCGAATGTTCCCCTGACCCACCGTTGTCTTCTGACCGAATGTTCCCCTGACCCACCGTTGTCTTCTGATCGAATGTTCCCCTGACCCACCGTTGTCTTCTGACCGAATGTTCCCCTGACCCACCGTTGTCTTCTGATCGACTGCTCCCCTGACCCACCGTTGTCTTCTGACCGAATGCTCCCCTGACCCACCGTTGCCTTCTGATCGAATGTTCCCCTGACCCACCGTTGTCTTCTGACCGAATGTTCCCCTGACCCACCGTTGTCTTCTGATCGAATGTTCCCCTGACCCACCGTTGTCTTCTGATCGAATGTTCCCCTGACCCACCGTTGTCTTCTGATCGAATGTTCCCCTGACCCACCGTTGTCTTCTGATCGAATGTTCCCCTGACCCACCATTGTCTTCTGACCGAATGCTCCCCTGACCCACCGTTGTCTTCTGATCGACTGCTCCCCTGACCCACCGTTGCCTTCTGATCTAATGTTCCCCTGACCCACCGTTGTCTTCTGACCGAATGTTCCCCTGACCCACCGTTGTCTTCTGATCGAATGTTCCCCTGACCCACCATTGTCTTCTGACCGAATGTTCCCCTGACCCACCGTTGTCTTCTGATCGACTGCTCCCCTGACCCACCGTTGTCTTCTGATCGAATGTTCCCCTGACCCACCATTGTCTTCTGATCGAATGTTCCGCTGACCCACCGTTGTCTTCTGATCGAATGTTCCCCTGACCCACCATTGTCTTCTGATCGTATGTTCCCCTGACCCACCGTTGTCTTCTGACCGAATGCTCCCCTGACCCACCATTGTCTTCTGATCGACTGCTCCCCTGACCCACCATTGCCTTCTGATCGAATGTTCCCCTGACCCACCGTTGTCTTCTGATCGAATATTCCCCTGACCCACCGTTGTCTTCTTGACCGAATGTTTTCCTGACCCACCGTTGTCTTCTGATCGAATGTTCCCCTGACCCACCGTTGTCTTCTGACCGAATGCTCCCCTGACCCACCGTTGTCTTCTGATCGACTGCTCCCCTGACCCACCGTTGCCTTCTGATCGAATGTTCCCCTGACCCACCGTTGTCTTCTGACCGAATGTTCCCCTGACCCACCGTTGTCTTCTGACCGAATGTTCCCCTGACCCACCGTTGTCTTCTGATCGACTGCTCCCCTGACCCACCGCTGTCTTCTGATCGAATGTTCCCCTGACCCACCGTTGTCTTCTGACCGAATGTTCCCCTGACCCACCGTTGTCTTCTGATCGAATGTTTTCCTGACCCACCGTTGTCTTCTGATCGAATGTTCCCCTGACCCACCGTTGTCTTCTGACCGAATGCTCCCCTGACCCACCGTTGTCTTCTGATCGACTGCTCCCCTGACCCACCGTTGCCTTCTGATCGAATGTTCCCCTGACCCACCGTTGTCTTCTGACCGAATGTTCCCCTGACCCACCGTTGTCTTCTGATCGAATGTTCCCCTGACCCACCATTGCCTTCTGACCGAATGTTCCCCTGACCCACCGTTGTCTTCTGATCGACTGCTCCCCTGACCCACCTTTGCCTTCTGATCGAATGTTCCCCTGACCCACCGTTGTCTTCTGATCGACTGCTCCCCTGACCCACCGTTGTCTTCTGACCGAATGTTCCCCTGACCCACCGTTGTCTTCTGATCGACTGCTCCCCTGACCCACCGTTGCCTTCTGATCGAATGTTCCCCTGACCCACCGTTGTCTTCTGATCGAATGTTCCCCTGACCCACCGTTGTCTTCTGATCGACTGCTCCCCTGACCCACCGTTGCCTTCTGATCGAATGTTCCCCTGACCCACCGTTGTCTTCTGATCGAATGTTCCCCTGACCCACCGTTGTCTTCTGATCGACTGCTCCCCTGACCCACCATTGTCTTCTGACCGAATGTTCCCCTGACCCACCGTTGTCTTCTGATCGACTGCTCCCCTGACCCACCGTTGCCTTCTGATCGAATGTTCCCCTGACCCACCGTTGTCTTCTGATCGAATGTTCCCCTGACCCACCGTTGTCTTCTGATCGACTGCTCCCCTGACCCACCGTTGCCTTCTGATCGAATGTTCCCCTGACCCACCGTTGTCTTCTGATCGAATGTTCCCCTGACCCACCGTTGTCTTCTGATCGACTGCTCCCCTGACCCACCGTTGCCTTCTGATCGAATGTTCCCCTGACCCACCATTGTCTTCTGACCGAATGTTCCCCTGACCCACCGTTGTCTTCTGATCGAATGTTCCCCTGACCCACCGTTGTCTTCTGACCGAATGTTCCCCTGACCCACCATTGTCTTCTGATCGAATGTTCCCCTGACCCACCGTTGTCTTCTGACCGAATGTTCCCCTGACCCACCATTGTCTTCTGATCGAATGTTCCCCTGACCCACCGTTGTCTTCTGACCGAATGTTCCCCTGACCCACCGTTGTCTTCTGACCGAATGTTCCCCTGACCCACCGTTGTCTTCTGAAGACAGAACATTTATATTACGATATGAGATCTTGGCGTGTGTCTGGCCATTGATAGGACGCGATACAACTGACACAAAGAAACACCCTTCGAAAGCACATCGCCAAAAACTGTAACCCATTATAAATCACAATAATTATATTAATCAAGCCATTAAATTGCGCCTTTCAGGGTATAATGTATTTAAACAAATATGTATTATATTTATAACTTGTTAAATGTCTGGAGAACGTTTTTGCTACATGATCTTCATTTGAAGCACGTTTCATAAAAGCCAGTATTTTGCAGGCGACACAGCGAGGTAATGAGACCGAGGCGGAGAATAGACGACATAGCGAGATAATGAGAGCGAGGCACGGCGGAATGTAAACGACACAGCGAGATAATGAGAGCGAGGCACGGCAGAATGTAGACAACACAGCGAGATGATGAGGGCGAGGTAGGGCTAAGTGTCGCTGACACAACGAGATAACGAGAGCGAGGTAGGGCTGAGTGTAGACGACACAGCGAGATAACGAGAGCGAGGTACGACGGAATGTAGACGGATGGTTCAACTGGATCAGTGACGGATGGAGAACGAAAACGCAAGCGCGCACTCACGCAAGCACATACGCACACACCAACGCACGAACGCACGCGTCCGGATCAGTGACGGAAGGCACACGCATACACACACGCACGCACGCACACACTTATATAATTCGAACAGGTGCACCAGAGCCTGATATTTACAGCTACATTGATTTTGTGTAACACGCGTTTGGTATTTGTCCTTTGTCTATTCGAACTTTTACCTTTGCTTACCGGCGCCAGACATTTCACGCACTCTACATAATACTTCACATTGTCATTAGTAGAATACTTTTCGGACGACCAGTGCCCATCGCAGCTATATTAGTGTTCACTATGATGCCTGTGTATGCATACGTACGTATATGTATATATATATATGTATATATATATATATATATATATATATATATATATATATATATATATATATAAATATGCACACATATACGTACGTATGCATACACATACATACACGCACACGCACACGCACACGCACACGCACACGCACACGCACACGCACACGCACACGCACACACACACACACACACACACACACACACACACACACACACACGCGCACACACGCACACACAGATGTATACATATATTTATATGTGCTTGTGTGTGCATGTATGCATGTGTGCGTGTATATATATATATATATATATATATATATATATATATATATATATATATATATATATATATATATATATATATATATATGCACGTATATATATGTATACATGTATGTATATATATATATGTATATATATATATATATATATATATATATATATGTGTGTGTGAGAGCGCGTGTGTGCGTGCATGCATGTATGTGCGTGTATGTTCGTGTTTGTGTATGTACGTGTGTGTGTATGTGTATGTGCGTGTATGAATGTGCGTTTGTGCAAGTGGGTGTATGTGTGTGTGTATGCATGTGTGTGTACAAACACACACACACACGCATACACATACACATGCACAAACATACACACACACGTACACACGCATATATATATATATATATATATATATATATATATATATATATATATATATATATATATATATATATATATATATATATATATATATATATATATATATGTATATATATATATATATATATATATGTTACAGTCAATCTGTGTAATCAGTCATTTCGCGTAATGACTGACAAGTTTAGGCATTACGCAAAATGACTTTCACTCAGGCATTTCGCGAAATGACTGAACATTTCAGTCATTACGCAAAATGACTGGAATTAAGGCACTGTTATTACACAGTTTGAATGGTTACCATTTCAGTCATACTGTGTAATAATAATTTGTGTACTTTTGTCATTATATATTGTTCCAATGTTAATTGTGCATTAATGTCAGCTTTCATAATTCTTCAGGCATTCACATTACTCAAGTAGATAAACAAAACAAAAAAATATTTGCTATATATTTGCAAATGGTAACATTTTGCTAATAATTTATCCATCTCTGGGTACTAGACTCTAACCCTCTTCCTGACAGTTTGATTGACAGCTATCTCACTAGTGTTCTCTGATTTGAAGAACAGGTAATGTATGACCCAACAATTCTCCAACTGGGAATGCTAATTGCCTAACAATGGTGACTGTCTCAATTGGCTATTGTGCATTGTGGTACCTGTTGCCAAGAGGTTATTGAGTCCGCAGAA
>OY759267.1:1685000-1805000 GCA_963662155.1 Lamellibrachia columna
AGTGGGGGTGGTACTCATTGGGTTGCTATGAATGTTAAAAATAATATAATTGATTATTTTGATAGTTTTGGTATGCCTCCATTAAAAGAGATAGTAGATAAGAAGTTTAAGTATCAGTATAATAATATACAATATCAGAGTAATAATAGTGTGTTGTGTGGTTATTGGGCTATATATTTTTTATAAATGAAGGGTTTAAAAAGAAGTCCTATTATAATATACAAAAACCTTTATCAATAACTAATACTAAATTTAATGAAACCTTTTTAATAAAATATTTCATCTAATTATATAATATATAGGTATTATAAATGAAATCAAAATTGCTGCTCCAGTAGTAGAAGTTAATACAGCTGAATTAGAGTCTAGGTTACAAATACTAACTAATGAAGTTCATACTAATTATATTAATACAGATGGTAGTATTGGTATGCAGTCTAATTTGAATATGGATGAAAATAAAATAATGAATATATCAACAGAATATCCCCCGTCTGACCAAGCCCAAGCTGTTTCATGGTCCCAGGTTTTAACATTTGTAAGAATAGCCACAAGAGAACTTTTTGAAAAGGCTGGAGGTAAAATAACTGGTGATGTTAATATGGATAGTAACAAAATACTAAATCTACCAACAGACTATCCTCCTTCTGACCGAGCTCAAGCTCTTTCATGGTCCCAAATTGCACAGGTTTTAAGAAGATCTACAATAAACCTTGCTAATAAAACTGGAGAGACATTTAGTGGTAATATTAATATGGGTGGTAATAAAATAATAAATATTGCTGATCCTGTTGATGATGGTGATATGGTTAATAAAAGAACTGTAGATTTAAAACTTGATATAGGTATGTTTTTAGGAGCTAGAGTTCTTATTGGGTTCCTACTCTTAATGATTTAGCTTTTGTTCTTGTGCCTGATTTATTCTTGTGCCTGATTTATCATTAGTGCGTGTTGATGAATTAGAAAAAGTAATAGAAGTTACAGATCCAATAAATGATCTTCACTTTATACAAAATAATAGTACAAAAACACCTACCCTTAGATTTGATTTAGCAACAAAACACCATTATTTAGAATTTAATGGAACTAGCAATAATTTAGTTCTCCAAAATTATCAAATTGATAGATTAGGGGGGTGGGGTGCTTATACAACAACTTTATTTTTATTAGTAAAAACATATAATCAAGCCGCACAATCACAATTTAGGTGGGGAGGTGGTACAAAAAGGTTTAATGCACATATACCGCATAGTAATGGAGTAATATTTTTAGATTATGGAAACTATTCTTCTTATAGACTTGAAATCCACAACCAACAAAACATTCTTGGTAATCTTGAATTGTGGACAATGCGTATTAGTGAAAATGATAAAGAAGTATTTAGAGGAACTAGTAGTATAATACCTATATATAAACAAGTTCGGGGTTTTGCTGAACTACCACAAGATTCTAAAGATGCTTTTTATGTTGGAAGCGGTGTTAATACTAATTTTTGTAAAATGGATTTATATTCTTTATTAATATATTCTCGCGCGCTTCCTATTGTAGAGCTAAAAGGAATGTTTAGGTATTTTAAAAACAAGTATAATGTATAAGTATATGAGTTTATTAATTAACGCTCTAGAGTATAATTTTATACTCTAGAACTAGAAGTTTGTTAGTGTTTATACTAATTAATAACTAATCCTATAGTATAATGACAGATCCAAAAGAAGTTATAAAGTATATTAAATTTTATTCTAATGAGAATACTAGTGTTATAATCAAGTCTGCTTTAGCTTATAAATATTTATATTTAAAGAATTTTGGAATAGATTTTGACTTACTAAAATTATAAAAGCTACAGATTATAATATGGGTTTAATTGGCCCTAATAATGGTCGTCTTACACATATTTTAGAGCGGCTTTTTAACAGGTTTAAATACAGCCGCACTCATTCAATACTTCATGATGCTTATGGTCGGTTTTATTTATATTATAAACTAGACAGAGGATATTGTTATTGTTGGCCAAAGTCGTCTGCTTATATGAAACAGTCTCCATTGTTTGGGCATATTACTGGCTTTTGGTTTAGTTTATTTAATAGTGTATAATAGTCTTATAAAAATTATTTTAGCACACTTTATGAGTTTGTTTTATAGAGTGGTGTTTAGCACAGTTTGCCGCCGAGGGTTTCTGTTCAGCGGTGCCGTTTTTGGGAGTGTACTTAAATAGGCAGTTAAGTGTTGCTGCAGATGGGCCCATTTACCCCTGTATTTTCAGCACAGTTTTTTTATTTTGGTCCTATTTTGGTGTGTACTTAAATAGGTAGTTAAGTGTTGCTGTGGGTGAGTCCATTTGGGGTGGTTAGAGGGTTATTATTTTCAGCACAGTTTTTTTATTTTGGTCCTATTTTGGTGTGTACTTAAATAGGTAGTTAAGTGTTGCTGTGGGTGAGTCCATTTGGGGTGGTTAGAGGGTTATTATTTTCAGCACAGTTTTTTTATTTTGGTCCTATTTTGGTGTGTACTTAAATAGGTAGTTAAGTGTTGCTGTGGGTGAGTCCATTTGGGGTGGTTAGAGGGTTATTATTTTCAGCACAGTTTTTTTATTTTGGTCCTATTTTGGTGTGTACTTAAATAGGTAGTTAAGTGTTGCTGTGGCTGAGTCCATTTGGGGTGGTTAGAGGGTTATTATTTTCAGCACAGTTTTTATTTTGGTCCTATTTTGGTGTGTACTTAAATAGGTAGTTAAGTGTTGCTGTGGGTGAGTCCATTTGACCTTGACCTAGATTAAGGACAGTCTGCGGAGTGTTTGGGGGGTTATTATTTTCAGCACAGTTTTAGTTGTAATCTATATAGGATTATATAGATTACCGTGTTCAAAACTGTGCCAATACCCCCATAATATATACTACTTCTTCTTCATCCCATATTCTCTGGAAGATCTGGCATAGGATTCTGGGTGTCTCTTGTTCATCTGCTTTCAGCATTTCTATGCAGACGCTGTCGCTTCCTGGTGCTTTTCCATTCTTCTGGGCTTTAATGGTTTCTCTGACTTCTGCTTCTGTGATTTGGTCGAGGTTGATTTCAAGGTCATCTGCTGCCTCCGGGATGTCTGCAAGTCTGGGTGGATCTGCACGATTGAGAACCTGTTGGAAATGCTCCTTACATCTTTCTATCTTCTCTTTCTCGACTGTGATTATCTTTCCATCTGCATCTTTCAGCTTCTTGGTTATTTGGTAGAGTGACTTCATATCCTTTCTTCTTGCTGCTGCTTCTGCGTCTTCTGCGAGGTTTTCAATGTAAGTGCGTTTGTCTACTCTGGTACTCCGTTTTACTTCTTTGTCTTTTTGTGAGTATTCTCTTGAAAGTCTTTCTTTGAGTCTTGGGGACTTTGTGGTGAGCAGCTTTTTCTTTATTCCTTTCCTTTGGTCTATTTTGTCCCAAGTTGATGTGGAAATCCACTGCTCTTTCTTTGCTCTTCTGTAGCCTAGCACTGCTTTCCCTGCTAGCTCCATGGCCATGTTGAAACTGTGTATAGTCATCTCTGTTTCCTCCTGCAGAATACCAAAACTGTTCTTCAGAGCAATTGTGAACTGTTGCTTGGTTTCTGGGTTTTGTAGCTTGGTGGTATCAGAACGCTCTTTCTTCTTCTCTCCTGTCTTTGCCTTTCTCAGTTTCAGAGCAAGTTTTCCTATCAACAAGTTGTGGTCGCTGCCAACTGCTATGTCAGAACGGGACTAATTTAGTAAGCAAAGGCCAAAATGTGTTACATAAGTTTATTTAGGACTAAAACTGCATGGTCATATCTTATTGACAAGCATATGATTAGGTGTTTACCCATAGATTTTAATTTGCTGAGCGAATATTGCCAGACTACAGGCATTAATGATGTAGCAGCAGCAGCAGCAGCAGCAGCAGCAGCAGCAGCAGCAGCAGCAGCAGCAGCAGCAGCAGCAGCAGCAGCAGCAGCAGCAGCAGCAGCAGCAGCAGCAGCAGCAGCAGCAGCAGCAGCAGCAGCAGCAGCAGCAGCAGCAGCAGCAGCAGCAGCAGCAGCAGCAGCAGCAGCAGCAGCAGCAGCAGCAGCAGCAGCAGCAGCTTGCACCAACCACCAGCGCCACATATCGGATAGATTAAGAACTATTGGTATCATGTTTTTTACTTGTAGTACTTCTAATATTCGCAAGGTGGCGCCACCATAGGTGCCACCGAAGTGGTATATTCTACGGGAAACGTTGCGCATGTGCAAATGGAAATAGTGGTAAGCGGCGCATTCCACATTCAGTGTCTTTTTGGTCAGTAGAGGCGCTGTTTTATAAAGTACTATGCCTTAGAAGATGCCACTTCAGAAAGCTTTTAACATAAGAAGAAGCGGTTCACGTTTGTAATAGCGTTTTCTGCCTGTTTTTTTATACCTGGCTAAGTGTAATAAAATACATAAAAAAGCAGTACATACATAGCGTGGAAGCGTTTCTGCATTGTTATATACCTGGTTAAATGCAACAAAAACGGCACTTAGATAGCGTAGAAGCGTTTCTGCATGGTTTTATAGACGGCCAAGTCCAATACAATACATATAAAAACAGTACTGATATAGCATGGGAGCGTTTCTGCATGGTTTATAGAAGGCTAAATGCAATAAAATGCATATAAAAGCGGTACATACACAGTGTGGAAGCGTTTTTGCATGGTTTTATACCTGGTTAAAGGCGATAAAATAAAAGACAAGGTCAAACAGGCCGCCACACACATAAATAGCCACTGACCCTACTCCTTGCATGTAAAATAATTTGATTTTGCAAATTTTTGTAATTGCAAACGCTAGCATACCCATCTACAAGAAATCGTCCTCGGAAGTTATCTAGTGGCCACGTTGCGCATGCGCAACTGGAAGTGGCAGCGAAAACCGCCGGTGGCTGTGAAAACCACCAGTGGCTCTAAGGGTAGCATTTCGTGTGATGGCAAGTCGGAGCTTTTTTGCTGTCTAAATCTGGTCGGATACGTTTCGCCTAGAATATTCCACTAGGTTGCCACCTGCGGTGATGCCACTTTGCGAATGTTACTAGTAGGTGAAAAAATATTCTACGGGAAATTCTACGGCTAAAAAAATACCACAGTAATGCCAGTGGGTGTCACAGTAGCAAAACACCCAATGGCTTAAAGTTCATAATGTTATTTTAATATGTTGTTGTTTGACAAAATGGGCACTCGCGACCATACAGTGTGGGGTAGTGTTTTGGCCAGGACATCAATAGCTGCATCCACAAAGAGATACAAAATGGGCCAACATTACCAAGAGTTGGGTAACCTGGGGCAACACGGCCCCTAGAGGTAAGACGACCCCTTGTTGATGGTGTCATTACTTGCCACCATATGGCCAAGGTAATTCAATGCATTCTATAGAGAATATAGTTAATTATGGCACTGTCCCAGTGGCCCAGACATGATCCCACAGTCAACAAGACAACAACCCTGTTTTGATAAGTCTCTAAATACCTTAGAAACCGAGTCCTTTCAATTTAAACTTATGCAATAATGTATGTTGGAGAATTGTCCATTTGTCTATGTAAACATAGTTACATGTTCAGTTATAATTACTTAATACTTAATAGTGACTTTGATTACTGATGTGTTAAGAAGATAGGGAGCAAACTAACTGTCTGGACCTTAGGGAGGAATGTCCCACCAACTGTCTGTTAACAGCTAGGGCTTAATTACATTTTTGAAAGTTTGTAGCCAATAGTTGGTATAACAGTTTAGAAAGTTAAGTTTAATCATGTTTAATGCTGTTATATAATTAATATATTATGATATTTAATATACATTATGCATGGTCTGTGCATGTAGAGTTATTATATAACATTCTGTGCAGTTAATACAGAATCAGACTGGATCAGTCTCCTTCTCTTTGATGTTGTCTTGATTAATCACCATGTGACATGACATGTGTCATCATGCTATTGCAGGAGGGGTCATGCATGAGTATCGTGGACAGTTGGGAAGACATACGTTTATGAGCCTCATACAGTGAATGGCAGTGTTGGGGTGAGTATGGTTGTGGTGAACTTGTTGTGTTTGTTAAATTACATACGTTTATGAGCCTCGTGCAGTGAATGGCAGTGTTGGGGTGAGTATGGTTGTGGTGAACTTGTTGTGTTTGTTAAATTACATACGTTTATGAGCCTCGTGCAGTGAATGGCAGTGTTGGGGTGAGTATGGTTATGGTGAACTTTAACAAGATTTAACAAGATTTAACAAGATTTGCCATCCAAGCCAAAGGCCCAGATGGCAAGTGGACAAGGAAGCCATTGGCTTATCGAGAGTCCAACAATGTTCATCTACTTATAGCCCGCCCTCCTGAGATATGTTTCAACCTTGTTTTTAAACATATTCACGCTGCTAGCAGTTACACAATCTGTAGACAATTTGTTCCATTCATTTATTGTCCTCTGTGAGAACGAGTGCTTCCTGATGTCCAATCTACATTGATCCTTTACTAATTTTACCTCATGTCCTCTAGTTCTGCTATCCTTCTTGAGTGAGAAAAACATATTTCTATCAATATTTTCATACCCATTCAATATCTTAAAAACTTCAATCTGATCTCCTCTTAACCTCCTTGTCTCTAGAGTTGTTAAACCACATTCTTTCAGGCGTTCTTCATAACTAAGGTCTCTCAGTTCTGGAATCATTTTAGTTGCTCTCCTTTGTATGCGTTCAAGCGTATCTATATCCTTCTTACGATATGGTCTGCATGCTTGTATACAGTATTCTAAATGAGGTCTAACTATTGCTTTATAAAGAGGTATAATTAACTTTTTTCCCTTGTATTCTTGTATGTTTCATTGTATGTTTCTTCTAATCAATCCAAGAATTTGATTACCCTTTGAAGCTGCAATACCACACTGCTCTGAAACTTTCATATCAGCGCTTATTGTAACTCCTAAGTCCTTTTCTTTTACAGTAGTACCCAGAACAGTATCTCCCATTTTATAGTTTACATTCAAGTTCCTATGTCCAGTATGTAGGCATTTACATTTCCCAAAATTGAACAACATCTGCCATTTCTCAGACCATTTCACTAATCTGTCTAGATCGTTTTATAAATGTTGTGTTTGTTAAATTACATACGTTTATGAGCCTCGTGCAGTGAATGGCAGTGTTGTGGTGAGTATGGTTGTAGTGAACTTGTTGTGTTTGTTAAATTACATACGTTTATGAGCCTCATGCAGTGAATGGCAGTGTTGGGGTGAGTATGGTTATGGTGAACTTGTTGTGTTTGTTAAATTACATACGTTTATGAGCTTCGTGCAGTGAATGGCAGTGTTGGGGTGAGTATGGTTGTGGTGAACTTGTTGTGTTTGTTAAATTACATACGTTTATGAGCCTCATGCAGTGAATGGCAGTGTTGGGGTGAGTATGGTTATGGTGAACTTGTTGTGTTTGTTAAATTACATACGTTTATGAGCCTCGTGCAGTGAATGGCAGTGTTGGGGTGAGTATGGTTGTGGTGAACTTGTTGTGTTTGTTAAATTACATACGTTTATGAGCCTCGTGCAGTGAATGGCAGTGTTGGGGTGAGTATGGTTGTAGTGAACTTGTTGTGTTTGTTAAATTACATACGTTTATGAGCCTCATGCAGTGAATGGCAGTGTTGGGGTGAGTATGTTTATGGTGAACTTGTTGTGTTTGTTAAATTACATACGTTTATGAGCCTCGTGCAGTGAATGGCAGTGTTGGGGTGAGTATGGTTGTGGTGAACTTGTTGTGTTTGTTAAATTACATACGTTTATGAGCCTCATGCAGTGAATGGCAGTGTTGGGGTGAGTATGGTTATGGTGAACTTGTTGTGTTTGTTAAATTACATACGTTTATGAGCCTCGTGCAGTGAATGGCAGTGTTGGGGTGAGTATGGTTGTGGTGAACTTGTTGTGTTTGTTAAATTACATACGTTTATGAGCCTCGTGCAGTGAATGGCAGTGTTGGGGTGAGTATGGTTGTGGTGAACTTGTTGTGTTTGTTAAATTACATACGTTTATGAGCCTCGTGCAGTGAATGGCAGTGTTGGGGTGAGTATGGTAATGGTGAATTTGTTGTGTTTGTTAAATTACATACGTTTATGAGCCTCGTGCAGTGAATGGCAGTGTTGGGGTGAGTATGGTTATGGTGAATTTGTTGTGTTTGTTAAATTACATGCAATTGTATTCATGGTTTATCTTGAATAATTATTATGTAGTCATGGTGTATCTTGTATGCCATTATATATTTCTTAACATACTTTATATTGTATTAGTAACATTATATTATGCATTCTTTGGAGCGTGTTTTCACACCGTCTTGTTTCCAAGTTTGTACTGTTGAGTGGTATTTACAACTGACACACTCTGTTGTTGTGTTTCAATTTTTTTTTTATTTTATATTTTTTCTCTAGGCTTAACAAATAAGATCACAATAAAGAACTATATATGACTGGAGCCAAATTGTTGTTGTTTGTACAATTTGGCGACGTCACACATAGATAATATGCTCGTACGTGTGTATGTCAGTCAATCAAGTAGAAGTCACATTACATTTATATTCACTATTTCATACTCCATTCAATAATTTACATTCCATTCACAATTGTTTGTAATGTAAGAATTCGGGAATGAGTCCCCTTCGATAACTCAAAACACCTACACTGTTATGCACACTGTATAATACTGTATATGTAGAAGCGTTCATAATCCAATTAATGTTGTTGCTGTAACAACGTGCCCCGTATGATGTAACAACGTGCCCCGTATGATGTAACAACGTGCCCTGTCTGATGTAACAACGTGCCCCGTATGATGTAACAACGTGCCCCGCTTAGGGGGCTAGTTGTTGCATTCGACCGCGCCTTGGAAACTTCAAATATCTACATAACTACAATATGGAATATCAATAGTATGGTACATTTTATTAACACGAATAATACGTTTAATTTATGCGTTGACAGAAATAATGCATGTAACATACTTTTCACAAAAAAGTGACTTTAACTGAAAATTGTAACAACTAGCCCCGGTCTCCAAACTGAAGCGGCAGATTATGTGGTTCATTTGTGTAGTCAAAGAATGTAGTTGTCGTTGAAGGTCGAATAAACACGTTCATGTGCATAGTTACTAATGGTTGTCGCAGGCAAAGTAGGGCCGACGGCAACGACTAAAATACAAAGGCGATGAAACCCGTGACATTCGTAGCCTCAAAACCTCCCCATCTATTACAACATGCTGTTTTCTGTCAGTCAGCCATTGTTCTATCCAGTCGATTATGCCATCCACAATAACATGGGCTTTTAACTTAAGTAGTAATCTTTGATGTGGCAATTTGTCAAAAGCTTTCTGAAAATCTAAGTATATTATAATATCTACTGGTGATCCCTCGTCTATCCACTTAGTGATTTCTTCCAAAAACATAACATATTTGTTCAGCATGACCTCGCTTTTAGAAATCCATGTTGAGATGGATTTAAAAGTTTATGCCTAACAAGGAAGTCCACCATATGGTATTTGATTAATAATTTACAAATCACAGATGTTAAACTCACTGGTCTGTAATTCTCTTATTTTTCGAAACCTTTAAAAATAATGGTATGATGTTTGCTTCTTTCCATTCAACAGGGACCTTTCCCCGTTTTAATGACGTTGAACACTCTTGCAGGTGGTATACTAATTTGTTCTAATGTGTCCATTAGTAGTTTGGAGGAATTCCCTTTTTAAATAATGGTTTGATGTTTGCTTCTTTCCATTTAACAGGAACCCCTCCCTCTTTTAATGATAAGTTGAACACTCTTGCAGGTGGTATACTAATTTGTTCTGTTTCCATTAGTAGTTTTGGAGGAATTCCATCCACGCCAGGTGATTTATTGTCCTTCATTTCCTTTATTTTCTTAGCTACCATTTCTGGAGTTAAAATTAACTGCCCTAAATAGTCCGATTTTGCCTCCTAAAATGTATTCACGGCCATACCACTCAAACGGTTATTACGGGGATAGCGACATATTGGGATTTCACTCATTTAAAAGATTAACAAAATATTGAACATGATGATCACGTGACAAAATGTTTACATTTATAAACCCTGGCAAGGATGGGATCCTTCCTTTAGACACAAACAGTTCACACAGGGAAAACACATTTCTATAATCTAAAATATATTACTTGATATCATTGAATGTTCTTTCCCTGTGTATATGTGACAAACACGTGTTCATTAGTTATACTTAGACACAGACAGTTCACACAGGGTAAATACATTTCTATAATCTAAAATATATGACTTGATATCATTGAATGTTCTTTCCCTGTGTACATGTGACAAACACGTGTCCATTAGTTATACCTAGACACAGAAAGTTCACACAAGGTAAATACATTTCTATAATCTAAAATATATTACTTGATATCATTGAAAGTTCTTTCCCTGTGTACATGTGACAAACACGTGTCCATTAGTTATACCTAGACACAGAAAGTTCACACAAGGTAAATACATTTCTATAATCTAAAATATATTACTTGATATCATTGAATGTTCTTTCCCTGTGTATATGTGACAAACACGTGTCCATTAGTTATACCTAGACACAGACAGTTCACACAGGGTAAATACATTTCTATAATCTAAAATATATTACTTGATATCATTGAATGTTCTTTCCCTGTGTATATGTGACAAACACGTGTCCAATAGTTATACCTAGACACAGACAGTTCACACAAGGTAAATACATTTCTATAATCTAAAATATATCACTTGATATCATTGAATGTTCTTTCCCTGTGTACATGTGACAAACACGTGTCCATTAGTTATACCTAGACACAGACAGTTCACACAGGGTAAATACATTTCTATAATCTAAAATATATTACTTGATATCATTGAATGTTCTTTCCCTGTGTATATGTGACAAACACGTGTCCATTAGTTATACCTAGACACAGACAGTTCACACAGGGTAAATACATTTCTATAATCTAAAATATATTACTTGATATCATTGAATGTTCTTTCCCTGTGTATATGTGACAAACACGTGTCCATTAGTTATACCTAGACACAGACAGTTCACACAAGGTAAATACATTTCTATAATCTAAAATATATCACTTGATATCATTGAATGTTCTTTCCCTGTGTACATGTGACAAACACGTGTCCATTAGTTATACCTAGACACAGACAGTTCACACAGGGTAAATACATTTCTATAATCTAAAATATATTACTTGATATCATTGAATGTTCTTTCCCTGTGTATATGTGACAAACACGTGTCCATTAGTTATACCTAGACACAGACAGTTCACACAGGGTAAATACATTTCTATAATCTAAAATATATTACTTGATATCATTGAATGTTCTTTCCCTGTGTATATGTGACAAACACGTGTCCATTAGTTATACCTAGACACAGACAGTTCACACAAGGTAAATACATTTCTATAATCTAAAATATATTACTTGATATCATTGAATGTTCTTTCCCTGTGTATATGTGACAAACACGTGTCCATTAGTTATACCTAGACACAGACAGTTCACACAGGGTAAATACATTTCTATAATCTAAAATATATTACTTGATATCATTGCATGTTCTTTCCCAGTTTTTAGGTGGTAAAAACGTGTCCAGTGAGCACACATCAAAATAAACTTGCTTCATACAAGGTGTAGGTAGCAAGTTAGCCACAAAGCCATATCAGTGATATGTCCATCATTCTTTTGACATTTGCATTGAGCAGTTCATCAGGAACTTAGTACTTTAATTTTGTTTTTATTTTATAAGCACCACAACTAAAAACACCGATGAACAATGAAACTTTTCTCGATGTTATTAAAAGAAAGTTAATATGAATGTATCGTATTTCAATAAACTAGTGGCTACAAAGAATGGATGAGAATTTATCGTCAGAGATAAAGGCGGTTCAATGACACAACAAACTGTTTATGTTACATTTAATTAAATAACTCAACAAGGTCGTGAAACAACAGAACGTGTATTTGAAAAGTAAAATTAGAGGCACGTTCTTATATAGCGCGGTATCCAGTCCTTGGGACAGTTCAAAGCGTTTTACACTTCACCCCCTGGCAGACCTGTTCATTCCAAAGCCATTTCGACTTCGTTGGGAAGCACTAAGCCACGCTGCAATAACTGCACAAAGAATATTCGTTCCGATATCCATATTTGTCTGTAGCCAGGTACTCGTGGATACAGTTGAGTGAACTGTGGATACAGTTGAGTGAACTGTGGATACAGTTGAGTGAACTGTGGCAACGTCGAATGAATAAAATTGCTAAAGCTTCGAAACGGCAAAAAGAGGATTCGAACCCGGGTTCTTTCGATAGAGAGCGTTCTAACCGCTACGTTCTAACAGCTACGTTCTAACCGCTACGTTCTAACCGCTACGTTCTAACCGCTACGTTCTAACCGCTACGTTCAAACCGCTACGTTCTAACCGCTACGTTCTAACCTCTACGTTCTAACCGCTACGTTCTAACCGCTACGTTCTAACCGCTACGTTCTAACCGCTACGTTCTAACCGCTACGTTCTAACCTCTACGTTCTAACCGCTACGTTCTAACCGCTACGTTCTAACCGCTACGTACTAACCTCTACGTTCTAACTGCTACGTTCTAACCGCTACGTTCTAACCGCTACGTTCTAACCGCTACGTTCTAACCGCTACGTACTAACCTCTACGTTCTAACTGCTACGTTCTAACCGCTACGTTCTAACCTCTACGTTCTAACCTCTACGTTCTAACCGCTACGTTCTAACCTCTACGTTCTAACCGCTACGTTCTAACCGCTACGTTCTAACCTCTACGTTCTAACCGCTACGAAATAACCTCTACGTTCTAACCTCTACGTTCTAACCGCTACGTACTAACCTCTACGTTCTAACCGCTACGTTCTAACCGCTACGTTCTAACCGCTACGTTCTAACCGCTACGTTCTAACCGCTACGTTCTAACCTCTACGTTCTAACCTCTACGTTCTAACCGCTACGTTCTTACAGCTACGTTCTAACCTCTACGTTCTAACCTCTACGTTCTAACCGCTACGTTCTAACAGCTACGTTCTAACCTCTACGTTCTAACCGCTACGTACTAACCTCTACGTTCTAACCGCTACGTTCTAACCGCTACGTACTAACCTCTACGTTCCAAACGCTACGTTCTAACCGCTACGTTCTAACCGCTACGTTCTAACATCTACGTACTAACCTCTACGTTCTAACCGCTACGTTCTAACCTCTACGTTCTAACCGCTACGTTCTAACCGCTACGTTCTAACCGCTACGTTCTAACAGCTACGTTCTAACCTCTACGTTCTAACCGCTACGTTCTAACAGCTACGTACTAAACTCTACGTTCTAACCGCTACGTTCTAACCGCTACGTTCTAACCGCTACGTTCTAACCTCTACGTTCTAACCGCTACGTTATAACCGCTACGTTATAACCGCTACGTTCTAACCGCTACGTTCTAACCGCTACGTTCTAACCGCTACGTTCTAACCGCTACGTTCTAACCGCTACGTTCTAACCGCTACGTTCTAACCGCTACGTTCTAACCGCTACGTTCTAACATCTACGTTCTAACCGCTACGTTCTAACCGCTACGTTCTAACCGCTACGTTCTAACCGCTACGTTCTAACCGCTACGTTCTAACCTCTACGTTCTAACCGCTACGTTCTAACCTCTACGTTCTAACCGCTACGTTCTAACCGCTACGTTCTAACCTCTACGTTCTAACCTCTACGTTCTAACCGCTACGTTCTAACCTCTACGTTCTAACCTCTACGTTCTAACCTCTACGTTCTAACCGCTACGTTCTAACCGCTACGTTCTAACCTCTACGTTCTAACCTCTACGTTCTAACCGCTACGTTCTAACCTCTACGTTCTAACCGCTACGTTCTAACCGCTACGTTCTAACCGCTACGTTCTAACCGCTACGTTCTAACCTCTACGTTCTAACCGCTACGTTCTTACAGCTACGTTCTAACCTCTACGTTCTAACCGCTACGTTCTAACCGCTACGTTCTAACCTCTACGTTCTAACCGCTACGAAATAACCTCTACGTTCTAACCTCTACGTTCTAACCGCTACGTACTAACCTCTACGTTCTAACCGCTACGTTCTAACCGCTACGTTCTAACCGCTACGTTCTAACCGCTACGTTCTAACCGCTACGTTCTAACCTCTACGTTCTAACCTCTACGTTCTAACCGCTACGTTCTTACAGCTACGTTCTAACCTCTACGTTCTAACCTCTACGTTCTAACCGCTACGTTCTAACAGCTACGTTCTAACCTCTACGTTCTAACCGCTACGTACTAACCTCTACGTTCTAACCGCTACGTTCTAACCGCTACGTACTAACCTCTACGTTCTAAACGCTACGTTCTAACCGCTACGTTCTAACCGCTACGTTCTAACATCTACGTACTAACCTCTACGTTCTAACCGCTACGTTCTAACCTCTACGTTCTAACCGCTACGTTCTAACCGCTACGTTCTAACCGCTACGTTCTAACAGCTACGTTCTAACCTCTACGTTCTAACCGCTACGTTCTAACAGCTACGTACTAAACTCTACGTTCTAACCGCTACGTTCTAACCGCTACGTTCTAACCGCTACGTTCTAACCTCTACGTTCTAACCGCTACGTTATAACCGCTACGTTATAACCGCTACGTTCTAACCGCTACGTTCTAACCGCTACGTTCTAACCGCTACGTTCTAACCGCTACGTTCTAACCGCTACGTTCTAACCGCTACGTTCTAACCGCTACGTTCTAACCGCTACGTTCTAACATCTACGTTCTAACCGCTACGTTCTAACCGCTACGTTCTAACCGCTACGTTCTAACCGCTACGTTCTAACCGCTACGTTCTAACCTCTACGTTCTAACCGCTACGTTCTAACCTCTACGTTCTAACCGCTACGTTCTAACCGCTACGTTCTAACCTCTACGTTCTAACCTCTACGTTCTAACCGCTACGTTCTAACCTCTACGTTCTAACCTCTACGTTCTAACCTCTACGTTCTAACCTCTACGTTCTAACCGCTACGTTCTAACCGCTACGTTCTAACCTCTACGTTCTAACCTCTACGTTCTAACCGCTACGTTCTAACCTCTACGTTCTAACCGCTACGTTCTAACCGCTACGTTCTAACCGCTACGTTCTAACCGCTACGTTCTAACCTCTACGTTCTAACCGCTACGTTCTAACCGCTACGTTCTAACCGCTACTTTCTAACCGCTACTTTCTAACCGCTACGTTCTAACAGCTACGTTCTAACCTCTACGTTCTAACCGCTACGTTCTAACAGCTACGTACTAACCTCTACGTTCTAACCGCTACGTTCTAACCGCTACGTTCTAACCGCTACGTTCTAACCTCTACGTTCTAACCGCTACGTTATAACCGCTACGTTCTAACCGCTACGTTCTAACCGCTACGTTCTAACCGCTACGTTCTAACCTCTACGTTCTAACCGCTACGTTCTAACCTCTACGTTCTAACCGCTACTTTCTAACCGCTACGTTCTAACCTCTACGTACTAACCTCTACGTTCTAACCGCTACGTTCTAACCGCTACGTTCTAACCGCTACGTACTAACCTCTACTTTCTAACCGCTACGTTCTAACCTCTATGTTCTAACCGCTACGTTCTAACCGCTACGTTCTAACATCTACGTTCTAACCGCTACGTTCTAACAGCTACGTTCTAACCTCTATGTTCTAACCTCTACGTTCTAACCGCTACGTTCTAACCGCTACGTACTAACCTCTACGTTCTAACCTCTACGTTCTAACCGCTACGTTCTAACCGCTACGTACTAACCTCTACGTTCTAACAGCTACGTTCTAACCGCTACGTTCTAACAGCTACGTTCTAACCTCTACGTTCTACCCGCTACGTTCTAACCGCTACGTTCTAACCTCTACGTTCTAACCGCTACGTTCTAACCTCTACGTTCTAACCGCTACGTTCTAACCGCTACGTTCTAACCGCTACGTTCTAACCTCTACGTTCTAACCGCTACGTTCTAACCGCTACGTTCTAACCTCTACGTTCTAACCGCTACGTTCTAACCGCTACGTTCTAACAGCTACGTTCTAACCTCTACGTTCTAACCGCTACGTTCTAACAGCTACGTACTAACCTCTACGTTCTAACCGCTACGTTCTAACCGCTACGCTCTAACCGCTACGTTCTAACAGCTACGTTCTAACCGCTACGTTCTAACCGCTACGTTCTAACAGCTACGTTCTAACCGCTACGTTCTAACCGCTACGTTCTAACCTCTACGTTCTAACCGCTACGTTCTAACCGCTACGTTCTAACAGCTACGTACTAACCTCTACGTTCTAACCGCTACGTTCTAACCGCTACGCTCTAACCGCTACGTTCTAACAGCTACGTTCTAACCGCTACGTTCTAACCGCTACGTTCTAACAGCTACGTTCTAACCTCTACGTTCTAACCGCTACGTTATAACCGCTACGTTCTAACCGCTACGTTATAACCGCTACGTTCTAACCGCTACGTTCTAACCTCTACGTTCTAACCGCTACGTTCTAACCGCTACGTTCTAACCGCTACGTTCTAACCTCTACGTTCTAACCGCTACGTTCTAACCGCTACGTTCTAACCTCTACGTTCTAACCGCTACGTTCTAACCGGTACGTTCTAACAGCTACGTTCTAACCTCTACGTTCTAACCGCTACGTTCTAACAGCTACGTACTAACCTCTACGTTCTAACCGCTACGTTCTAACCGCTACGTTCTAACCGCTACGTTCTAACCGCTACGTTCTAACAGCTACGTACTAACCGCTACGTTCTAACCTCTACGTTCTAACCGCTACGTTCTAACCGCTACGTTCTAACCGCTACGTTCTAACCTCTACGTTCTAACCGCTACGTTCTAACCGCTACGTTCTAACCTCTACGTTCTAACCGCTACGTTCTAACAGCTACGTTCTAACCTCTACGTTCTAACCGCTACGTTCTAACAGCTACGTACTAACCTCTACGTTCTAACAGCTACGTTCTAACCGCTACGTTATAACCGCTACGTTCTAACCGCTACGTTCTAACCGCTACGTTCTAACCGCTACGTTCTAACCGCTACGTTCTAACCGCTACGTTCTAACCGCTACGTTGTAACCGCTACGTTCTAACCGCTACGTTCTAACCTCTACGTTCTAACCGCTACGTTCTAACCGCTACGTTCTAACCGCTACGTTCTAACCGCTACGTTCTAACCTCTACGTTCTAACCGCTACGTTCTAACCGCTACGTTCTAGCAGCTACGTTCTAACCTCTACGTTCTAACCGCTACGTTCTAACAGCTACTTACTAACCTCTACGTTCTAACCGCTACGTTCTAACCGCTACGTTCTAACCGCTACGTTCTAACAGCTACGTTCTAACCTCTACGTTCTAACCGCTACGTTATAACCGCTACGTTATAACCGCTACGTTCTAACCGCTACGTTCTAACCTCTACGTTCTAACCGCTACGTTCTAACCGCTACGTTCTAACCGCTACGTTCTAACCTCTACGTTCTAACCGCTACGTTCTAACCTCTACGTTCTAACCGCTACGTTCTAACCGCTACGTTCTAACCTCTACGTTCTAACCGCTACGTTTTAACCGCTACGTTCTAACCGCTACGTACTAACCTCTACGTTCTAACTGCTACGTTCTAACCGCTACGTTCTAACCGCTACGTTCTAACCGCTACGTACTAACCTCTACGTTCTAACCGCTACGTTCTAACCGCTACGTTCTAACCGCTACGTTCTAACCGCTACGTTCTAACCGCTACGTTCTAACCGCTACGTTCTAACCGCTATGTCCTAACCGCTACGTTCTAACCGCTACGCTACCGCGCCCCACTCATCATGACATAGACATCAAAGAGAACGATGATATTAACTCATGTATTAAGTAAATTACAATGTTTGTTGTTGTTAATGAAGTGAAAATAAATGCAATCTCTTCAAAGCAACAAAACGTCAAAACATCTATGATGCATAAAATCTATGTGACACTGTCGCATAAAAGAATCAGTCAACTGCCGTGAACTGTAAGCAGGTGCATCCGAGGAGATTCTAGATAGAGCAGACACGGAGAGCAGTTCGAACCTCGACATGATGTTGAGATGATGCCAAGACTGGGAGGATGAGTTCTCCGAACACATTTCGGCTCCCATCCCAACATCCGCACTCAGCTGCTGGGTAACAGTTTTGCGCACGTAGAGTCACCGTCAGCACTGTTTGTAGTACACAGCTGCTGCGTGTGGTGTGCTTTGTGTCAACGTCATAAGAAAACCCCATTGGAAACCATTATGGAAGAGCACTGATTAACTTAAAGTTGGTGTCCGGAAAATAGGGAATATTACTTGTTAATAATCATCATCCAACTTGGACACAGGCGACTACACGTCTGTTCGATGTTGCTTACTGTTATCATGCAACATCAAAGTTCATTGCAGTGTTCATTGCAGTGTTCATTGCAGTGTTCATTGCAATGTTCATCTACCCCAGGAGTATATTTCAGAATGTCGGTGATGCCGAAATTTGGCGAGATTGTTCTCTTTTGTAAGTCGATTCACGCAATCTTCGTAGTTACATACGATTATTAGCAACTCTTCGTTTTTTGCACGATTATTCCAAGTTAAGTGCTACATATACGATTATTCCAAGTTAAGTGCTACATATACGATTATTCCAAGTTAAGTGCTACATATACGCCACAACGCGACTGGTCTGCGGCAACGTTTTGAGTCGCGACGCTGGTATCGAAGACAGTTTATATCTGATTTTCGTCGCTTCGTGAAATAGCAAACTATTTCATGGATACCTCACTATTAATGACTGATAAGGAGTAACTATATATTCTCGATGCATCTGTTACCATAGCTCACATATCATGAATGTAATGTAAATAAATACATATGTATATGAACAAGTGGATATATTTTTTCTGTTGTATAATTATGTACGTCATACACAGTGATACGGCGTCATCTGCAAAGAAAGGAAACCGTCGATCTTGCTGGACGAAGCAGTGGCCTTTGAAGCACAACGGACAGGGGGCTTTCATTAACCTTGTTCGAGAGTTTAGTCTCAATGACATTGATTCGTTGACATTACCGCAACTGTCCAGCTCAAAGTCAGAGCACTCCATTGCTCAAGGTCAGAGCTCTCCATTGGTGTGCTCGCCATTTTAAGACAGTTCCGTACTATTCCGCTTGGCAGTGGCAGCAATTCCTGTCGCTACCCCAGGAGTGTGTGCTATTAACCTGTCGCCGACAGTAGTCGCGTCGTGACGTGTGTGACCCCCCACCATAGGTGTCGGCGATGCATCTTGTCGCCGACAAATTGTCGCATCGTAACGTACATGCCAGGCATTAGGTAATCTTTGTCAAATTTCCTGTTAAAGTGTTTTATTTTAATCGCACTCAGTTCTGTGTTAAGCCAATTTACGACTGATAGAGATTGACTTATACATAGTGAAAGTGATGATGCTGTGTCGACGACAGTGCTGGTTTTTCTGTTTATCTCGGAGGATCTGCACTGATGACGTGAAGTAATGATGACGCAGGTCGACAGCCGCGGCCCTTCCTCGTCATTCATCTACGCACAAACACAGTCAACTCGCTTCAAACATACGTCATTCTTGCAACATGGGTAATCACATACCAGTGCATAGTGCACATGGGTAATCACATACCAGTGCATAGTGCATATACCTCAACCACTTCGTTCACTGGATGTTCACACTTAACGCAGTAAGAGGAAACAGAGCGTGCCAGTAGAGTACGTGCCAGTAGAGTACGTGCCAGTAGAGTACGTGTGAATAGCTGGGAGAGATGTTCACACTTAACTTAGTAAGAGGAAACAGAGCGTGCCAGTAGAGTACGTGCCAGTAGAGTACGTGCCAGTAGAGTACGTGCCAGTAGAGTACGTGCCAGTAGAGTACGTGCCAGTAGAGTACGTGCCAGTAGAGTACGTGCCAGTAGAGTACGTGCCAGTAGAGTACGTGCCAGTAGAGTACGTGTGAATAGCTGGGAGAGATGCCGTGTAGACGTTTTTGCCTTCTGCTTATGTCTGTACTATATAACACTTTAGATAGATAGATATAGTGTATACAATATAACACGACTTTGTAATAAAATACAAACATACAGTGTTCATTTATTAGCTATGTGTTATTTATTTTTGTGCAGATATTCAAAATACGTTTGCAGAAACGTTTTAACTATTCATTTTGATTAACAAAGGATAATAACTAGAAATTGTACATGGCTACTATTAGGGTACAACGAGAACTTGACACTACTTGACTACTCTAGCACTCACCCAGATTCGTCTCCTGTGTTCGGACTTTGGTAGACCGCCCTTCAAGATCAACATTCATTACCTCTAACATTGCTTTCATCTTTTCATTCATGATGTCTGAAAAAGTATTTCTCACCTAAGGTAGCACCAAATAGACTAACAGGAACCTCTCATTAACCCATGAGGCTAGTAAATGGCAATTGCATTGACACAGAGTTTTTTATCAAGGCTAAATTGTAGAATCCCTAAATCCTAATATAGAATTTGGGATAGTATTGAACATCAGTTGATAGCAACATGCAAGTTGAATTACTTTAAACAATGTGCAACTAAAATCCCTACATGTATCTTTATGTGATTAACAAAACGATAACATAATTTTATGTATAAATTTACACCTTAAATATTTGTGAATGTTATGCAATCTGAAAACATACCATTACATTTATCAGCAATGCTCTTCACTTCTGCATATTCACAACAACTTGAATCAACCACAGCTTCGTTCACTTGAATCAACCACAGCTTCGTTCACTTGAATCAACCACAGCTTCGTTCACTTGAATCAACCACAGCTTCGTTCACTTGAATCAACCACAGCTTCGTTCACTTTCACATCGATGTCGCCATCATCCAAAAAGAACAATGTCACCTAACTGAAGCTCCGCAAATGTGTGTCGCTTTTGATGACGAACTTGCTGGACTGTCTAATATATTCATGTACACACATTGATATGAATGACTTGCTCACCATAATTGTTATGACGTTATACCCAAAACAAAGCAGTCTTGCGTTGGACCCCCGAAGGAAAGTGAAAGCGAGGACTACCAAAAACAACATGGCAAGTGCATCTAACCTGGGGCCAGGCTGCTTAGCAAGCTGCAGACAGAAGTGGAAATGTTTTGTTTCTGTCAGTAGGCAGGAGGAGGGTTAAGCAAGTAATTCTACTGGGGGTGCCCCAGAAGAAAGAAAGAAGACTTAATTGTTACCCCTATTTAAGGGCCACCCTAATATAATTTATCTTGTTGTAATTGTAGACATACACATTTGACACCGGGAGGATCAATATGGCGGATATTAACTGTGCCTCGCCCACCAACTCTGCCCTGGGATAACAATTCACAGATGCCTGTACCTGTAGCTAGCCAATGTGTTCATACATGAGTAATTATTGTAATCTCGGTGTACCTAATGAACTCACTTGCTTAACGAGATAGTCAGCTCCAAGGCCGTCGGCTACTACTACACTGATGTGCCCCCTGCTACCAACAGCATCAAGAAGTCGTCTGTCCCAGTTGCTAGAGTGGCGTCACTGACCATAGGCGACTTCAAACAATAGACTGAGGAAGAATACCTGTGGCTAGACCATGCAAAGCGGGTCCTGGAAGACAACACTGGGACTGAGGATAACACATCTTGGGCCGCATTTCATACTAGCCGCCAGCACCAGAAGCTCGAGTCATCTGCTCCACCGCCTTGTTTGCGCTGTTCCTGGATAGTGCCCACACAGTGGCCATCATCCGGCACTCACTGGATGTCGCCGGGCGGGCGTATTGGTGTGCGTGCGTGCGTGCGTGCGTACGTATAAATGACGCAGTCTTAATTTGTTTCTCAGCATTAGCAATGGCTATACGCGCGTGTGTGTAAACAACCCAGTCATAATTTATTTCTCAGCATTAGCAATGGCTATATGACGATTTATCGAAAGAACATATTTTTAACATGTGTTCAACAAAGACTCACAATAACTGTGTCAAATGTCTAATTGGCTCAGCACACGAAGAGCTCCACCAATCGGCGTACTGCGGAACTATTTGCGGGAAAGACTTTTCTTTGACGTTGTTTAGCAGCTTCGGTGTATTAAAAACGTCAGGCGTAGTTATACATGTTCTGTACATGAGTAACACAGAATGCATTTTATCTATCGTTTATCTATAAAAAAATGTTTCAATGTATAAACATTAATTTTATTAAAAGTTCGTGTGTGCTTTATACACGTTTCTATTGTCTTTCGTGTTACCTTCAATCATTCAGTGAATTCCTAAATGAGGCAATCAATCCACCAGACAAACTGGCTCATGCAAGTTTAACAATATCAATCCTTTCGTCAACTACACAGTTGGGTTGTAGTGCTTTCAACTACACATTAAAAAAAACAATTAAAACAATTAATAATTGATCAATTCCAAACAGTATTTACCGGTATGGTAAATACAACTATAGGTGTGCAACCTTTCCCCATTTTTTTTAGTTATTTTTCAAATAATGTTATTAAAATTAAAATAAAAAATGATCTGGCTATATATCCTCAAATATCACGATTATTTCTATTCGCATGTATTAGTTTCCATATAATCCGCCTATTCGTGCCACTTGTCACGTCAGAGTTCGGTCGTCAAGTGCTGCTTGTTGAAGATCTTCCAGCGTCTGCAGACAACGCGTAGAGTTACTTAACGAGTCGCGTGCGTGGACGTTTGACGTCACCATGTTCGTCACACGTCTGTCGTTGTTTCTGTTGGTCGGCCCAGAAGGGAGCATTGATGAACTCGCCACACGTCACACAACGGTTTCCTGGAGGAAAGAACAACTGTCAATTAATCTCCATCAGTCTCTTTCTATACCATCATCATTATCCCAGAGATGACTAATCTCGATAGTTGTTTCTCGAGGATACACTTCACGTGAAATTTGGGAAATCTATACATGGTGATTAATATGCGCAACCCAATTTCACACATGGCATCATCGCGTACGCCGTATGCAGCACAAAGTAGACCCCTTTCTCTGAGTAATTCTGGTCTGAGACGTTTGGACAATGATTCGGCAAACTGTGTAAGCAGCATATCGTATTCTTTTAATACAGAAAGTGTTTAATTTGGTTAAAACTGCTCCTTTGTTTAATTATGCATGTAAACTTTCTAGTTTAGGAACAAATATACAGTCGTTCAACGCAAATATTATTTTAGCCTCAGGACTAAAATGAAATCGTTGATAAAAGCACCGAATTGCATATATTGCGACCCTCTCTCCAAGCACGAGAAACCACCTCGTCTCGAGCCGTTTCACCACCAACAACAGACAACTGTTTATCAGAAAGATCAATATATAATTCACAAAATTATTATGGAATCGTAATGCACATTGCATTGCTGCTGGCAGATACTACTGGCTGTACACAGTGATATACACATTGTACACAGTGATATACACATTGTACACAGTTACGATTGATTGGCCAAGCGACGAGATTGGCGTGATATCGAAAGCAGAGCACCTACCGTTCGTGTCAGCTTCCACGAACATGTGCCGTGCCACTAAGGCGTTGCCACGAACTCTTGACACGAACTCTCTCCGAGTGATCACTTTGTCGACGTTCGTGTCAAACTTGACGAAGTCGGCGGGCAATCGAACTGTTGAGTTCCTCACCAAACTCTGGAGAGAATATAATATGTTTAGATATTGTGGACATATATAACACCGCATTTCACAAAGAGCCGTGGCGAAACGTGAAACATTTCACAAAGAGCCGTGGCGAAACGTGAAACATTTCACAAAGAGCCGTGGCGAAACGTGAAACATTTCACAAAGAGCCGTGGCGAAACGTGAAACATTTCACAAAGAGCCGTGGCGAAACGTGAAACATTTGCCGACGTCCGCTAATAATAGAGAAGTACTTTTTTTGCAACGGTTTGATCAACTTTTGTTTGGCTCATGTCTGATGTCAAGATAGCTATACTTGTAAGTAACTCAACTGTACACATACCAGCGTGTAAACCATCTAGAAGGCTTATTCCAATGTCACATCTACATATCAAGGCATGGATGCGACCTACATTTTGTAATGTAAAACACATTTGATTCCGAAAACTGGTAGCCGTGTACCATATTGTGACCGAGATAAACCAACGTTCGTCATTAGCTTATCACATACGTTTTAACCGCAACCCCTAATTCATATGAATTGTTTTCTGAGATCACATGTTTAATTAATTTTCTTTCCATTATTCAGACGAATGGAACAGTTAATAACAGTAGCCATCGGTTGAGCCCTAGACATACGTATGTGTGAGGCGAGGTGGTACGGAACTAGGACGAGGTGTTACGGAACTAGGACGGGGTGGTACGGAACTAAGACGAGGTGGTACGGAACTAGGACGGGGTGGTACGGAACTAGGACGGGGTGGTACGGAACTAAGACGAGGTGGTACGGAACTAAGACGAGGTGGTACGGAACTAGGACGGGTGGTACGGAACTAGGACGAGGTGGTACGGAACTAGGACGAGGTGGTACGGAACTAGGACGGGGTGGTACGGAACTAGGACGAGGTGGTACGGAACTAGGACGAGGTGGTATGGAACTAGGATTAATCAAAGGGAAACTATCCGCAACATGGAGAGACTATTTTTACACTTAATGTTGCAATTATTTAAAAACCAGTTTTGATACAGCTACTTGCTGCAGAAGTTTATCAGCAAAACGAAGACATGCAGACAACAACAAGGCGATGTGATAGCATCGGGTGTTTCAATGCCACGTGACGCGCCTCGCCCCCAGTTACTATCTGCATTACGAAACGTTAAAATGTTCGTATGTTCTGTCAGTTACTGGTAAGAAAACCGGATCAAGTGTGGTAACGCAGAACATGAGAAAACAGTTAGTTAACTATCTAGCAACACCTCAAGGCAAGTTATATGCTGACAGTTACATACAATTCAATAAACAAATATCAAAGAAGCAGACAGAAAATATGAATAAGACAAGAGATACAGTGCAGTGATACAAGGATGAACTGCAGTAAACCAAGTCCACGCGAATTATAAACGTGTCGAAACGATGCATCGATTTGGCGGTGAAGCAAACATTGAATACTAATTGACATTCAAGTTCGAACCACATGAACGCACACAAAAACACACTCACACGCACGCACGCACGCACTCACACAAGCACACACTGTTCCAGTGATTCAATTGTGGCGCAGATAAGCGCTAAGCTGGAAATAGTGCATCATACAACACGGATTATTGGTTTTATGTAAACAACCTAGACTTACGATTTAATTACTTATGCAAAGACGTGCTTCAAACCGTCGGCTTAGCAAACAGAAGAATTTGACGGAAGATGCGTGATTCGGTGACCGATTAATTTGGTGACTGGGTGAAAAATGTTAAAATTAGCGGATGTGCGATAAAGACACAACAACGACTGACCTTAGTGAAGGCGACTGCTTGCATGTAGTCGTCGCTATTGTCGTATTCATGGCATATGGTCACATGTTTGCACTTCTTCGTCACGAAGTCACATATGTGTTCCAAGGAGCACTCGAAGTCTCCAGCGGCCACTGCGCACGGCACGACTCCCGCAACGGCGACGCACAACAGTAGCACGGAGAATGGCGACATTCTGAGAAGACAAGAGATGTCAATGTTGAAACAAAACGGTGACCACACAGTAAAGTTGTAGAGGAAACTGACACGGGGGCTGGCTGGAGGTACGCACACACGCACGCACGCACGCACGCACGCAAGCAAGCAAGCACGCACGCACGCAAGCACACACACACACACACACACACACACACACACACACACACACACACACACACACACACAGTCTCTTTCACTTTTCCTGCTATCCTTTCTTTGACCTGACCTGTTTGTCGAAGTTTTAGTTGCGAGTAGACAAATGACACGAGAAGAGACTCTGCTGTCGTCTGTCGCGTATTTCTCTCTCCCGGTGGAACGAAGAAGTGACTATCTGTACAACCCAATGTCAAGAGTGCAATCCGACGGTCAAGTGATATGTATACGTAAGTCGTTGAGGCTGTTGTAATCATTGTTTAGCAAGACACGATTTGACACTTGACAACCCCTTAAATAACACCACCTGTCAAACTGACCAAAACACTCCAACAACACACTTCAACAACACACTCCACCGTGTCACAAAGAGTCTAGTATGTAAACGGGGTCAGACACACGCGTGAACACAATGGTCAAACAACCATGATACATCGACACACCGCCAGTTGCTGTCGACAAATCTTGTCGTGCTACACAACGACGCGAGGCCACCGAGACACTCAAAGACACTCCATGACACTCTAAGACACTCCATGTAGGCCTACGTAGAATGTCGCAACACCTCGTCACGTTAGTGCATTGTCAAGTCACGTCACGTCACGTCACGTCACTCACTCACTCACTCACTCACTCACTCACTCACTCAACCGTTGACCGAGATGATCGTTAGGGTGCACGTCGATACACAGACGAAATATAATACTCTGTCTAGACTTGCTTATTTTGTCATGTTTGCTTCCTCTGTTTGTGATATCTAAGGGCTTAGTGTAGGAAGGGGCAAGTAGTCCCTGTGGGGTAAGTAGTCCCTGTGGGGCAAGTAGTCCCTGTGGGGTAAGTGCTCGCTCGTATTTCCAACATTATACGTGCTTGCTGTCTGTCTCTGGTGGATGAATGCAATACTGCATTCTTTCTATTATATATATATATATATATATATATATATATATATATATATATATATATATATATATATATATATATATATATATATATATATATATATATATATATATATATATATATATGTAATGACCGGGAGTACCAAATATAGGGGTACTTATTAGATGTGACACCGGCAGCCAATGATTGTTTATCACACTTTATACATATATGTGTAGGACTACAATGTGTGTATGTGTGTACGCGTGCGTGCGTGCGTGTGTGCGTGCGTGCGTGCGTGCGTGCGTGCGTGCGTGCGTGCTTGAGTCCAGTCCTGTCACATATTCCATAAGCCACCATATAAGGACATAGTTGATGTGCTAGGTTGCATACGGCAGACACAGGGCAACGTATTTCACAATACATTTATTACGTGAACGTATCACTTACGACATGTGCGACGGCGTATCGAGAGCAGAGGAGTGAGCCGCTGCGTGTAACAGCCGTGAGGCAAGTTAGTGTCGCGTAAATGTGTGTCCCAGCATATAACGTCCATTCATTAATTTACATAATACGAAACGTTTCCACATATCGTTTTAAAATCAGTGACTCCAATGTTGTTTGTCTGGTGTTTCCTTCACAATGACAAAAGTACGTTGTCTCTAGCTGTTACTAATGTTACTAATGTTACTAATGTTACTAATGTTTGTCTGGTGTTTCCTTCACAATGACAAAAGTACGTTGTCTCTAGCTGTTACTAATGTTACTAATGTTACTAATGTTACTAATGTTTGTCTGGTGTTTCCTTCACAATGACAAAAGTACGTTGTCTCTAGCTGTTACTAATGTGGACGCAACATCTGCAGCATGGCTTCGAGTTTTCTTTCTCTAGAGTTGATGAGTCCGCGACAGGTTACACATTTACCCCTGTGTGGAATATTTTCCTTCCCCTTATATAAACACCAGATAGAACGGGCCATACGTTTTGTTGTGCCTTTTCTGAACGACACAGGAAAATTGAGGTGAACGAAATTTGCCGTGTTTCGAAACGGCAACTGTATAATACTAATATCATATGATCATAATAATAATAACAATGTTCGTCAATGTCTACTGCAGCACCCGGGTGGGTTTCTGTAGATCGAGACCACTGCCTATATGAATCCATGACAGGTGCTTTTTTCTGAAAGAGTGGTGTCTCTTCTGAAAGACACAGACAGTGTGAGGTTAACGAAATTGCCAAAGTTTCGAGACAACACCCAGTGGATTCGAAGCTCTCGATTGATGGTCCGGTGCTTACACAACTGGACCACAGCAATTAGACAACATTTAATAATACAACGTGGTCATGGATAACCAAAGTGTCCGGGACTGCCAAGTTGTGTCGATAAATATTCGTGAAATCATGGGCGGATCCAAGCTCTGAAAAGGGGCGACCAATTTTCCAACATGACACCAGGTGGCAGCACTTCTGGTAATTAAAATTTCTACCGGGAACAGCGTTTTATACACTGGACAGCATTTATAAATTGACACATATTTCATTATACATGCGGAAGCGGTTTACTTAGATACGGAAAGAAATATGTACAATTGTTCTAAAATAGTTAACAGCATATTGATATCTCGTAAGAACCAATCTGTAACACGCATCAAGTGGGACCCCATAAAATACACATAACCATGACTGGACAAAGAACGCATCAAGCGGACTGGTGTTAACATAAACTCACAATATGTTATATCATAACAACCCCATCCGGACTGGTGTTAACATAAACTCCCAATATGTTATATCATAACAACCCCATCCGGACTGGTGTTAACATAAACTCCCAATATGTTATATCATAATAACCCCATCCGGACTGGTGTTAACATAAACTCCCAATATGTTATATCATAACAACCCCATCCGGACTGGTGTTAACATAAACTCCCAATATGTGATATCATAACAACCCCATCCGGACTGGTGTTAACATAAACTCCCAATATGTGATATCATAACAACCCCATCCGGACTGGTGTTAACATAAACTCCCAATATGTCATATCATAACAACCCCATCCGGACTGGTGTTAACATAAACTCCCAATATGTGATAACATAACAACCCCATCCGGACTGGTGTTAACATAAACTCCCAATATGTTATATCATAAAAACCCATCCGGACTGGTGTTAACATAAACTCCCAATATGTTATATCATAACATCCCCATCCGGACTGGTGTTAACATAAACTCCCAATATGTGATAACATAACAACCCCATCCGGACTGGTGTTAACATAAACTCCCAATATGTTATATCATAAAAACCCTATCCGGACTGGCGTTAATGTAAACTCCCAATATATTATATCATAAAAAACCCATCCGGACTGGTGTTAATGTAAACTCCCAATATATTATATCATAAAAACCCAATCCGGACTGGTGTTAATGTAAACTCCCAATATGTGATATCATAAAAACCCAATCCGGACTGGTGTTAACATAAACTCCCAATATTATATCATAAAAACCCCATCCGGATTGGTGTTAACATAAACTCCCAATATGTGATATCATAAAAACCCCATCCGGACTGGTGTTAACATAAACTCCCAATATTATATCATAAAAACCCCATCCGGATTGGTGTTAACATAAACTCCCAATATGTTATATCATAAAAACCCCATCCGGACTGGTGTTAATGTAAACTCCCAATATGTGATATCATAACAACCCCATCCGGACTGGTGTTAACATAAACTCCCAATATGTTATATCATAAAAACCCTATCCGGACTGGTGTTAATGTAAACTCCCAATATATTATATCATAAAAACCCATCCGGACTGGTGTTAATGTAAACTCCCAATATATTATATCATAAAAACCCAATCCGGACTGGTGTTAATGTAAACTCCCAATATGTGATATCATAAAAACCCAATCCGGACTGGTGTTAACATAAACTCCCAATATTATATCATAAAAACCCCATCCGGATTGGTGTTAACATAAACTCCCAATATGTGATATCATAAAAACCCCATCCGGACTGGTGTTAACATAAACTCCCAATATTATATCATAAAAACCCCATCCGGATTGGTGTTAACCTAAACTCCCAATATGTTATATCATAAAAACCCCATCCGGACTGGTGTTAATGTAAACTCCCAATATGTGATATCATAACAACCTCATCCGGACTGGTGTTAATATAGACTGGGTGCATGATCGGTACAAGTCAACAACCCTGCCTTTGCATAGAAAAATTGAAGCTGTGTGTTATCATGCGCGACGTCACCGACATCTGGATGTTCTGCACTATCAGCGCGTGTATGAATAATACCTTGTTTGTGTTAATTATTTATTGAAACGTCCAATGTGCGATTGAGATCTACAGATAGCTTCGACAGACCTTGAGACGGAAGCCAAATGCGTGAGTTTTATGCCAAATGCTTGAGACTTGAAGCTCCGAAGTGACGCGAATGAAATGGTCTCCAAAGATCCGATGGACAAATTGGCTCGAAGACTATGCCAAATATTAGAATGTAATGGATCAACAAAATATCACCAAGTAATCACAGGTATGTAGCATGTATTTCAATAAAGAGCACATTAACCACCTGGGATTTACTACACAAAAACCTTAATATTTGTCCAACTGTCCCGATTGAGTACTTGTTCTTAATCCGCTAGATGTCACTGACGTATTTGCAATAAGCGAGAATTATTGATAATTTGATAGACGACGAATTAATCGTTTGAAGCACAGAGTCCGGTAAATCGTTCAAAGTGTTGTCAAACACCAATTTAAGCTTTATAATATGACATAATGACGTAAACCAATAGCGTCCCTGTCCACGTGCTAGTTGGAGCTGGTTTATTTTGATGGCCATATTTAACAAATATCAAATCTATGCCCGAGCTAAGACAAACAGTGGCGCCACTTCATGGAGTTTATTAGCTAACCTAGACTACAAGAGCGGCAGGCCCATCGCGCGTTCTTGAGAAGAGAGTGTGCTGCCACCTGTTGTGGTAATGTAAAGACAATTAATTCATTAAACTGCGCATGTATACGACATTATGAGCGCGTGTCTATGCAAGTCGACAACCGTCAGTCGCTGTTTACGTGTGAAGACGAGTGTTAGGCGCTGATATTCGTGAATATGCAAATGCAGTATCTTTTCCAATTACACGGACTGACAGTTAGCTGTATAATGTTACACTAACGGGTCATTACCAATTACAAACTATTGATAAAGGAACACGATTGGCAAGAAGTATCAATTATCTCAGTCAAGACCTTACTCGAGCTTACGGTTTGCAAGGCCGTCATTGAGTAATGTTCATAGGGTGTGGGTGGATCTCCGTGAGGCCCGTTCACAGGGTGTGGGTGGATCTCCGTGAGGCCCGTTCACAGGGTGTGGGTGGATCTCCGTGAGGCCCGTTCACAGGGTGTGGGTGGATCTCCATGAGGCCCGTTCACAGTGTGTGGGTGGGTCTCCGTGAGGCCGTTCCCAACAAAAACACGACAGAACTTCTTAGACTAAAGAAGGTGTTCAACAGAGCCTTCGACCAAACAACACTGCACAATTTTCAGATATGGTCAGGGCAGCAGGGCTATTAACCTACCCAGGAGCATAACGTTCTAGAGCGTAATGTTATCTGCTTTGTAAGATGCCGATCCGTGGTCTTGTGCACTAACTAAGGAACGAAGAGGATAAGTTAGTAAGTAGCACACGATCCACCGACAGTTTGTCAAGGATTACGTTGACCGGTGGGATCGAAATCTATTGGAAGTTTTTTTAAATGTGTGTACCATTTAGGGAATTAATTGACACACAACATTGAATGACCTTAAATAGGCGCACAAACTCTGGCATGCACTTGAAGAACTGGAATTATGTCATTTTTGGACGAGTGTGCGTAAATGGACGCGTACGTGGGCCGTACTCAGTTAAGCGAGAGTACCTAGCGAGCCTATGTTCACGCAAACACCATTAGCGTGGTAAACCATAACAGTTTATTGAACCAAGAATCGCCAACACCGCAAACAGTCGATTGGATCGCCGATAATTATTAATAGAAGTTGACAAATGCGAGCTGACACACTAGACGCAATGGAGCGCCTCCCGCGCCTGTCGTAACAAAGGTGTGTGCTCGGGCGCGGTTTACATTCACTGCAATCGATCGCTTGTCTTTGAATCGTTCGGCGGATTTCGCATTGTGGCCTTAGCTCGGTGCAGGAAAGTTCGCCGGGTGAATGGGTTGAGCCGTCAGTGGGCCGTCAGTGGGCCGTCAGTGGGTCGTCAATGGGTCGGTTGAGCCGTCAGTGTGTACACGTATATGTGTCGAAACACGACCACAGCACAAATAGCAACGCGGACTGGCGCAAGTAAACAGGTCGTTGATCGTCTCCTTCGTGTGACACGACGTCGTCACAGAATAACCCGCACTGACGATGGATAGACACGACCTCGAGTAGTTTATTTAACCGAAGACTTTACCAGAAACATTTCCCTGTTCCAGTTGCAGTGGGATGACGTCACTGATCCCGTAGCCTGGTGCTGTAAGGTCATTAATGAGCATGGCTTCAGCCAGTCAGACATGTTTCGTCGTGGGCCGGAAGTGATCACTTCGATGAGACACCAACAATTGAAGGCAAACGAAGACAAGCGAACACAGGTGAGTGGTGCATACAGAGGTTGTCTCACTTGTGTTTGTTTACCAACTGCATGCCCCTTTGTATATTCTAAACGCAGTCGCTCGTATGTATTCTAGCTATATCGTCCCTGAAGTGACTATGTATGGCTACGTGGCGCTATATCGTCCCTGAAGTGACTCTGTATGGCTACGTGGCGCTATATCGTCCCTGAAGTGACTCTGTATGGCTACGTGGCGTTATATCGTCCCTGAAGTGAACTCTGTATGGCTACGTGGCGCTATATCGTCCCTGAAGTGACTCTGTGTGGCTACGTGGCGCTATATCGCCCCTGAAGTGACTCTGTGTGGCTACGTGGCGCTATATCGTCCCTGAAGTGACTCTGTGTGGCTACGTGGCGCTATATCGTCCCTGAAGTGACTATGTGTGGCTACGTGGCGCTATATCGTCCCTGAAGTGACTCTGTATGGCTACGTGGCGCTATATCGTCCCTGAAGTGACTCTGTACGGCTACGTGGCGCTATATCGTCCCTGAAGTGACTCTGTATGGCTACGTGGCGCTATATCGTCCCTGAAGTGACTCTGTATGGTTACGTGGCGCTATATCAGTGTTCGTCTTCTCATTATTACTCAACAATTACTTATTTCTCTCAACGTGTCGATATTCTTGCACTTCCTGTCATTCTTCTATGTTACTTATCTTCTAAGTCTACAAACAACGCGTCGATTCTTGCACTTCCTGTCATTCTTCTATGTTACTTATCTTCTAAGTCTACAAACAACGCGTCGATTCTTGCACTTCCTGTCATTCGTCTATGTTACTTATCTTCTAAGTCTACAAACAACGCGTCGATTCTTGCACTTCCTGTCATTCTTCTATGTTACTTATCTTCTAAGTCTACAAACAACGCGTCGATTCTTGCACTTCCTGTCATTCTTCTATTTAACAAGATTTAACAAGATTTGCCATCCAAGCCAAAGGCCCAGATGGCAAGTGGACAAGGAAGCCATTGGCTTATCGAGAGTCCAACAATGTTAATCTACTTATAACCCGCCCTCCTGAGATATGTGTCAACCTTGTTTTTAAACATATTCACGCTGCTAGCAGTTACACAATCTGTAGACAATTTGTTCCATTCATTTATCGTCCTCTGTGAGAACGAGTGCTTCCTGATGTCCAATCTACATTGATCCTTTACTAATTTTACCTCATGTCCTCTAGTTCTGCTATCCTTCTTGAGTGAGAAAAACATATTTCTATCAATATTTTCATACCCATTCAATATCTTAAAAACTTCAATCTGATCTCCTCTTAACCTCCTTGTCTCTACAGTTGTTAAACCACATTCTTTCAGGCGTTCTTCATAACTAAGGTCTCTCAGTTCTGGAATCATTTTAGTTGCTCTCCTTTGTATGCGTTCAAGCGTATCTATATCCTTCTTACGATATGGTCTCCATGCTAGTATACAGTATTCTAAATGAGGTCTAACTATTGCTTTATAAAGAGGTATAATTAACTTTTTTCCCTTGTATGTTATGTTTCTTCTAATCAATCCAAGAATTTGATTACCCTTTGAAGCTGCAATACAACACTGCTCTGAAACTTTCATATCAGCGCTTATTGTAACTCCTAAGTCCTTTTCTTTTACAGTAGTACCCAGAACAGTATCTCCCATTTTATAGTTTACATTCAAGTTCCTATGTCCTGTATGTAGGCATTTACATTTCCCAAAATTGAACAACATCTGCCATTTCTCAGACCATTTCACTAATCTGTCTAGATCGTTTTGTAAATGTTGTTTATCACCATCAGTATTAACCTTTCTAAACAGTTTTGTGTCATCCGCAAATTTCAGTACGTTACTTGTTATACTGTCGTCCAAGTCATTGATATAAATTAAGAATAATATAGGTCCTAATACTGATCCTTGAGGTACCCCACTCAAAACCGATTTCCAATTTGAAACTTCTCCATCTACTACAACTCGGTGTCTTCTGTCAGTCAGCCATTGTTCTATCCAGTCAGTTATGCTATCCCCGATACCATGGGCTTTTAATTTAAGTAGTAATCTTTGATGTGGCACTTTGTCAAAAGCTTTCTGAAAATCAAAGTAGATAATATCTACTGGCGATCCCTCGTCTATCCACTTAGTGATTTCTTCTAAAAAACATAACATATTTGTTAAGCATGACCTCGCTTTAAGGAATCCATGTTGAGATGAATTTAATAATTTATGTTTAACGAGGAATTCCACCATATGGTCTTTAATTAACCTTTCTAATAATTTACAAATCACTGACGTTAAACTCACTGGTCTATAAATCGCTGAATTATTTCTCGAACCCTTTTTAAATAATGGTATGATGTTTGCTTCTTTCCATTCAAACGGAACAACTCCCTCTTTTAATGACAAGTTGAATACTCTTGCAAGTGGTATACTGATTTGTTCTACTGTTTCCATTAGTAATTTTGGAGGAATCCCATCCACTCCCGGTGATTTGTTATCCTTCATTGCCTTTATTTTCTTAGCTACCAATTCTGGAGTTACAACTAACGGACCTAAATAGTCAGATTTAGCCCCCTGAAATTTAGCATCAGCAACTGGTAATGAACTAATATCTTCTTTGGTAAACACTGAACTGAAGTAACCATTTAGGTCTTCCGCCATTAAAATCCCCTGTGATATTATATTTCCAGCACTGTCTTCTAGAGGTCCAACCTTGTCTTGTACGTTTTGTTTACTCCTGACATATGCATAAAACTCTTGCTGTCATTTTTTATGTTACATGCTAGTTTTTGCTCATAGCTTCTTTTAGATTGTCTGATTTCAGTTGTAGCTGCATTAAGTGCCTCTTTGTATTTTGCATAGTCTTCGTCCTTTCTGGTACGCCTATAAACCGTCCACATAGTTTGTTTTAGCATTATTTTTCTAATAGCCTCTTTTGACAAGTGTTTCTTTCTACACCGTTTTCCTTGTTTTTGGAAGGGAACAAATTTATCGATGATACTCTCAATTTCATATTTTAGAATATTCCAACGTTCAATTGCGGTCTTATTCATCAGCATGTTATTCCAATCTAGCTTTGCTAAGTATTTTCGCATATCTTTGTAGTTACCTTTGTGGAAGTTTCTCTTGTACGTTTTCTTATTTTTACTTTCTGATTTTACATTGATGTCAAAATGTATTTGATTATGGTCACTATTACCCAATGGTTCAAATATTTTTACATTGTCCACTAATTCTTTTTGTGATGACAAAACTATATCTAATACATTTTCTCCCCTGGTTGGTTCTAGTACGTGCTGAGTAAGAAAGCTATCCTGGATTAAAAATAGAAATTGTTGGTCCTCAATCCCTGTGCTCTCTAGAGAATTCCATTGTATGTGTCCATGGTTAAAATCTCCCATTATGATACATTCCCCTTTACTAACTTCCTTTATAGCGTTTTTTATTTTTGTGTTGTCCTCTTCGTTTATGTTTGGACTTCGGTAAACTAATCCAATAGTTAATTTTGAATTTCCTGAAACAATTTTGCACCAAACAGCTTCATCGCAATCTGCTTCCCTTTCTAGTTTTATTTCATAAGCCTGAATAGATTCTTTAACATATAAAATAACTCCCCCGCCCCTTCTTCCTATTCGATCTTTCCTAAACATTACATATCCTGTCAGTCCTAATTCAGCATCTGTTATATCTATGTTGGCCCATGATTCAGTTATACCAATTATGTGAGGGTCAATATCTTCTACCATAATGTTTAATTCGTTTTTCTTATTTACTATGCTCCTTGCATTTAAACATACGCATCTATAACCTTTTTCAGAGATGTTTTTCGGATGATTTGATATTGGTTTATCTGTGCTAGTGGCCTCTTGTTCTGCTTGAGACACCTCTAGGTAACCCCCCTGCACTTCTAGTTTAAAGAAAGACTTAGAAGATAAATGAAACAAACCATCAAAATATGTTACTTATCTTCTAAGTCTACAAACAACGTGTCGATTCTTGCACTTCCTGTCATTCTTCTATGTTACTTATCTTCTAAGTCTACAAACAACGCGTCGATTCTTGCACTTCCTGTCATTCTTCTATGTTACTTATCTTCTAAGTCTACAAACAACGCGTCGATTCTTGCACTTCCTGTCATTCTTCTATGTTACTTATCTTCTAAGTCTACAAACAACGTGTCGATTCTTGCACTTCCTGTCATTCTTCTATGTTACTTATCTTCTAAGTCTACAAACAACGTGTCGATTCTTGCACTTCCTGTCATTCTTCTATGTTAATTATCTTCATGACAACTAAGTCTACAAACAACGAAAACCGTCAACCCTTTGAATAAGTGGTGTCATGTTGGACCAATTACACCACTATCACTGTACTTGGTGTCCGTCCTCGTGTTGGATCAATCACACCACTATCACTGTACGTGGGGTCCGACCTCGTGTTGGACCAATCACACCACTATCACTGTACGTGGTGTCCGACCTCGTGTTGGACCAAGCACACCACTATCACTGTACGTGGTGTCCGACCTCGTGTTGGACCAATCACACCACTATTACTGTACGTGGTGTCCGACCTCGTGTTGGACCAATCACACCACTATCACTGTACGTGGTGTCCGACCTCGTGTTGGACCAATCACACCACTATTACTGTACGTAATGTCGCTCTTTTCGCTTGATGAGATGTCAAAGTTTGAAACATTTGATGGTTCAATTATTTAATAATTGATATTAATAATTTTGTGGAACCTCGCTAGTTGTGTGATTTTTTATAACGACAGTTTATTTACGGACGGTTTACAGAAATAAAGTAACAATAGGAAAACCCAGAACAAACGAACTACTGACGATGTAAATGCAAGACGTGTGAACGCGCTTATAACAGTAATAGTAGGCAACTACGTCCTCCGTATCACACGACCACAGGTGCCTCTCAACAGGTCTGTTGTGTTCTTCCCAAGCCAGGCTGCTAGACCGTCAATTGTGTTCTTCCCTAGCCAGGCTGCTAGACCGTCAATTGTGTTCTTCCCTAGCCAGGCTGCTAGACCGTCAATTGTGTTCTTCCCTAGCCAGGCTGCTAGACCGTCAATTGTGTTCTTCCCTAGCCAGGCTGCTAGACCGTCAATTGTGTTCTTCCCTAGCCAGGCTGCTAGACCGTCAATTGTGTTCTTCCCTAGCCAGGCTGCTAGACCGTCAATTGTGTTCTTCTCTAGCCAGGCTGCTAGACCGTCAATTGTGTTCTTCCCTAGCCAGGCTGCTAGACCGTCAATTGTGTTCTTCTCTAGCCAGGCTGCTAGACCGTCAATTGTGTTCTTCCCTAGCCAGGCTGTTAGACCGTCAATTGTGTTCTTCTCTAGCCAGGCTGCTAGACCGTCAATTGTGTTCTTCCCTAGCCAGGCTGCTAGACCGTCAATTGTGTTCTTCTCTAGCCAGGCTGCTAGACCGTCAATTGTGTTCTTCCCTAGCCAGGCTGCTAGACCGTCAATTGTGTTCTTCCCTAGCCAGGCTGCTAGACCGTCAATTGTGTTCTTCTCTAGCCAGGCTGCTAGACCGTCAATTGTGTTCTTCCCTAGCCAGGCTGTTAGACCGTCAATTGTGTTCTTCTCTAGCCAGGCTGCTAGACCGTCAATTGTGTTCTTCCCTAGCCAGGCTGCTAGACCGTCAATTGTGTTCTTCCCTAGCCAGGCTGCTAGACCGTCAATTGTGTTCTTCTCTAGCCAGGCTGCTAGACCGTCAATTGTGTTCTTCCCTAGCCAGGCTGCTAGACCGTCAATTGTGTTCTTCCCTAGCCAGGCTGCTAGACCGTCAATTGTGTTCTTCCCTAACCATGCTGCTAGACCGTCAATTTTGTTCTTCCCTAGCCAGGCTGCTAGACCGTCAATTTTGTTCTTCCCTAGCCAGGCTGCTAGACCGTCAATTGTGCTCTTCCCTAGCCAGGCTGCTAGACCGTCAATTGTGTTCTTCCCTAGCCAGGCTGCTATACCGTCAATTGTGTTCTTCCCTAGCCAGGCTGCTAGACCGTCAATTGTGTTCTTCCCTAGCCAGGCTGCTAGACCGTCAATTGTGTTCTTCCCTAGCCAGGCTGCTAGACCGTCAATTGTGCTCTTCCCTAGCCAGGCTGCTAGACCGTCAATTGTGTTCTTCCCTAGCCAGGCTGCTAGACCGTCAATTGTGTTCTTCCCTAGCCAGGCTGCTAGACCGTCAATTGTGTTCTTCCCTAGCCATGCTGCTAGACCGTCAATTGTGTTCTTCCCTAGCCATGCTGCTAGACCGTCAATTGTGTTCTTCCCTAGCCATGCTGCTAGACCGTCAATTGTGTTCTTCCCTAGCCAGGCTGCTAGACCGTCAATTGTGTTCTTCCCTAGCCATACTGCTAGACCGTCAATTGTGTTCTTCCCTAGCCAGGCTGCTAGACCGTCAATTGTGTTCTTCCCAAGCCAGGCTGCTAGACCGTCAATTGTGTTCTTCCCTAGCCAGGCTGCTAGACCGTCAATTGTGTTCTTCCCTAGCCAGGCTGCTAGACCGTCAATTGTGTTCTTCCCTAGCCAGGCTGCTAGACCGTCAATTGTGTTCTTCCCTAGCCAGGCTGCTAGACCGTCAATTGTGTTCTTCCCAAGCCAGGCTGCTAGACCGTCAATTGTGTTCTTCCCTAGCCAGGCTGCTAGACCGTCAATTGTGTTCTTCCCTAGCCAGGCTGCTAGACCGTCAATTGTGTTCTTCCCTAGCCATACTGCTAGACCGTCAATTGTGTTCTTCCCTAGCCAGGCTGCTAGACCGTCAATTGTGTTCTTCCCAAGCCAGGCTGCTAGACCGTCAATTGTGTTCTTCCCTAGCCATGCTGCTAGACCGTCAATTGTTTTCTTCCCAAGCCAGGCTGTTAGACCGTCAATTGTGTTCTTCCCTAGCCAGGCTGCTAGACCGTCAATTGTGTGCTGACCTCTGCTTTGTCTCCCCCAATCTTACCCGTTGTCACTTCTTCATGGGAAATATGAAATGTACTGTATAGGATAATAAATAATAATAGACACGTATATCTTCTGTAATATGAACGGTGGAACGTGTCTACTGTAACATGTTTACTTTCTGTTTGTTTATTACAGTAGACGTTTTGAATAAACGATATGAGTGAGTATCCATCGAAGTATATGAGTGAGTATCCATCGAAGGATGTGAGTGCGAATCCATCGAAGGATATGAAGGCAAGCGGCGTTTCCTCGTCATCCGCGTCGTACCGTCTCTTCGTGTCAACGCCCACAGGGCAGACGTTCTCGTTGCGAAATCTCGCGAGAACGGTACTCGCATGGGAATTGCGCGCGCAGCTAGAGCTGGTGGCGGGAATACCGAGCGTCACCTATACACTGCACTACGGCTGTCAGACGATCGAGTCCGACACCGAGCTGGAGTTTGACGAGGACGTACAGAACGGCGCCCTATTATCGCTCAAGTTCGTCGACGACTGGGGCCGACTGTACGAGGCTGTGAGCGCAGGCGACTCGCAGGCGACGACACAACTGTGCCTTCTGTCGCCGAATGTAAGCGACAAGTTGACGACGTCATCATGTGATCCGGATGTGACTGGATCCGAGCTGCGGACTGAGTCCCCAGAGAAGTCGGACTCGGCAGTCGGACTCGCGCGGTTTGTGGCGCTGTTCCTGAGCTGCCAGCGAGGAGACTATAACTTGACGAGGTGGCTTGTCCGCACAGGTGAGTGACTGGACGAACTGAACGATTAGTCAGACTTGACCGCTGACGAAAGCAAGGCGTTGTGTTATTGTATGTCACTACGAATCGAGATAATTGTGTTTGTGCGTGTTTAGAAAGTATGACGTCAGAGCGTAGCTAGGTGAATGTTAAACCCGCCAGACACGTGGCGACTTTTAGTCGCCAACAGTTGGTCTGCCGACACATATTTGGCAACTACCCATCGGCCGAGCGATTTTATCAACTGGAAAAGTAGCCGCCAACAACTGAAGCATCGGTGTGTGTATGGCGGGCTGTAGTGGATCGCATGAATGGTCTACTGAGAGGTGTTGACAGTTAGGCAGTCGCGGCTCCAACAGGAATCCAGTCATTATTGTGATGACCTCCCAATATCAGACCCTAAATGTTTAACTGTGGAGACGACCGTGCGATAACAGCAGTTCACCTTCACAGTTTACTGGTGTAAACTTCACTTGGTAGTTGACCGCTTGATCTTAAAGAGATTCTCTCTAGAAATGACCACATTTAATAGGCTAATGGTCTTAAGAAAGTTACACCACATTTCATGACACTTGCCTTCATTAAGATGAAGACATGTCAAATTATACTACTTTGAATTAGTTAATAGTGTCCAGAACGCGTTTGTCTTTGTAATTTTTACTCGGAAGACTTTCGTGTTTGATACCCAATCGCCATAAATATTATTTTGTTGGAATCGCATGACATGGAATACAATTTCCTCTCCGAGTAGAATTCATTGTATCCGGTTTCAGCAACAACAGGAAACACAGTCCGACATGAAATACAATTTACTGTTAAATCAATTGTCAGTGTAATTGCTTTAAGTAACAGTAGAAAATACTAAAGGAAAGCAATTTCCTGCCAGGTACCTAAATCCAATTGCAATTTCCACCTCGCTAACCAGCATCGTAATTAGTTTTAATATTTGTAGGATACAAAAATAGTGCTTATCCAATTAGATTATCTTCAATGGCGCATCAGGTTAAACATAAATTGAGATGCCATGTTCTGTCCTTTTCACCGAATCGTTTCGTTTGTCGTGCCCAGATGCCCGACTTCTAGAGCGGACAACCCAGTTTGGCCGCGCAGCCTTGCACGCGGCGTCCGCCGCTGACCAGCCCAAGGTGCTGCAACTACTCCTCTCGTCCGGCGCGAGAATCTACGAGGCTGACGTTTTTGGCAAGAGGCCGCTAGACGTCGCCGCTGAAATGTCGTGTTTCTTGGCCGAACGCCTCATTAAGTACTGGGTGCTGTGTCGGCGGACGGCGTGGGGCGGAGACGATCGGTACGGGGCACAAACCGGACGTGACGTCAAATGTTCAGACCGCCACGGCGCTGAACATTCGCGCGTCGTCCGCCGAGCCGCGTCGGCGCAGCCGAGTAAGTCACGGACACAGAAGATAAACACTTCGAGGTTATCGCCAGATGACCACCAAGTGACCAAGTGGGCTGATCGACACATCCACGATGGTCACTCGTATGATAACCGAATGAATACCTGGGCGGAGACAGGTATGTGGGCACGGTCCGTCCATCCGGGCGACCCTAATGGTCCTTGCACGGACCTTGTGTACGAGACGGTCCGTAATGCACGGTCCGCCAAGAGTGTGCACAACGATCGGGTCTCGAGACCGACCTCCTTCAGCGCTCAGTCGGCCAAGTACTACCGGGGCCGCTTCCACCGGACAGACGACGGCGTCGACGGACTCTCGGGCAGGTAGGTTATGGTTAGGCTGATAGAGACACACGGGCAGGTAGGTTGGGCTGATAGAGACACACGGGTAGGTAGGTTGGGCTGATAGAGACACACGGGTAGGTAGGTTGGGCTGATAGAGACACACGGGTAGGTAGGTTGGGCTGATAGAGACACACGGGTAGGTAGGTTGGGCTGATAGAGACACACGGGTAGGTAGGTTGGGCTGATAGAGACACACGGGTAGATAGGTTGGGCTGTTAGAGACACACGGGCAGGTAGGTTGGGCTGATAGAGACACACGGGCAGGTAGGTTAGGCTGATAGAGACACACGGGCAGGTAGGTTGGGCTGATAGAGACACACGGGCAGGTAGGTTGGGCTGATAGAGACACACGGGCAGGTAGGTTGGGCTGATAGAGACACACGGGAAGGTAGGTTGGGCTGATAGAGGAACATTTCATCATTTCACACAATCATTGTTTTCATCGTCCTACAGCACATACACTCTCTCCCACGGGCTGGTATCAGCGAGTGAACATTTACTCGCAAATGCAATGTTACTGATGTGAAAGCAGATGGAAGAAAAGAGATGGGAAGATCCACTTAAAAGCAACAACTCTGAACTCCCCGTTCTGTCCTACACAGTGTTATGTACCCTTGGATATAAGGAACATTGGAAATACGGAAGAGTTTGACTGAGTCCCAATGTGTTCCTTATAGCGAGGGTCCCAACGTGTTCCTTATAACGAGGGTCCCATCGTGTTCCTTATAGCGAGGGTCCCAGCGTGTTCCTTATAGCGAGGGTCCCAACGCGTTCCTTATAGCGAGGGTCCCATCGCGTTCCTTATAGCGAGGGTCCCAACGCGTTCCTTATAGCGAGGGTCCCAGCGTGTTCCTTATAGCGAGGGTCCCAACGCGTTCCTTATAGCGAGGGTCCCAACGCGTTCCTTATAGCTAGGGTCCCATCGCGTTCCTTATAGCGAGGGTCCCAACGTGTTCCTTATAGCGAGGGTCCCAATACGTTCCTTATAGCGAGGGTCCCATCGTGTTCCTTATAGCGAGGGTCCCAACGCGTTCCTTATAGCGAGGGTGTGTGTGCTCTTCCTCCTTGTTCCCTGCTGTACAGGGGTGAAAGTCAGGTAAAATATTGTCGAGCCACTCTTTCTGTTCTTTCTTTCCATAGTGTTCTATCGGCCGCTCGCTCTCTCCATCTTTCATCCTCCCCCGATCTTCTCATGTCCCTTCTCACGCAGTCCTCCCACCTCAGCTGTGGCCTTCCCCTTTTCCTGCGTCCTTGATGTTTTTCCACCTCTGCTCTCTTTGCTAGTTTGCTTGCATCCATTCTTACCAAGTGGCCTGCCCATCTCATCCTGCTTCTCACCAATCTTCCTGTTAGACTGCATTACATCCCAACCTCTTTTCTTAGGTCGTTCATCCTTCTTCTCTCCACCCTCTTTGTTCTTGTTATTCGCCGAACCCAGTTATTCTCACACACTTGCAGCTTCTGTTGTTGTTGTTCTGTCAACGCCACTGTCTCCAGACCATACAGGCATGCTGGTGTAACACATGTTCTCGGGACTTTCCCTTTCAGCTTTTTTGAAATTTTTCTGTCCAACATGACTCCCTCTACCTTTCTCCAAGCATTCGCTCCCGCTTGTGTCCGACGTTGCACTTCTGCCGCTGAATGCCCATCCTCCGTAACCATTCCTCCAAGGTACACAAAGCCATCCACTTGCTTGATCTCCTTACCATTGAACCTGATGTTCAACTCCTCTCTCTGGTGTCCAACCCACATCACTTCTGTCTTCTCCAGGCTCATTCTCAGTCTGTACTTCTCGAACACCCACTTCCATTCCTCCAACACTTCCTGTAGGTCTTGTTTGCTTTCTGCTATTATGGCCAGATCACCTGCATACATCATCTTCCTGAGAATATTCTTCGTGCTGATCTTTCTGCTGATTATTTCCATCACCATGATAAACAGTAAAGGGCTAAGGGCACTTCCTTGCCTCAAACCGATGTTAACTGGAAATTCTTCTGACAACCCAGATCCAACCACTACTCTACCTTTTGTTCTCTCATACATTGCTTCCACCATCCTGGCTTCTGCTTCTGGCACTCCCATCCATCTCACTGTTGCCATCACCATCTCTCTTGGGACTGTCATAGGCCTTCTCCAGGTCCACAAATCCCACTACCATTCTCCCTTGCATCTCCCCATCTCTCTTCTCTACCATTTATCTTAATGCAAACATCCCATCAGACGTCCCTCTGCCCTTTCTGAATCCTTGTTGTTCTTCACCCAATTCTTGCTCTACTTTCTTTCGGATCCTAACATCCAGGATCCTCTCTAGCAGCTTCACGATGTGACTTAGGAGTTTGATTCCTCGGTATTTCCCTGGGTCTTGCACATCTCCCTTCTTCTTCCATATTGGGACTATTAGCCCTGTCCGCCATTCCTCTGGTACTTTACGATGTCTCATACATGTATTCAGCAGCATCTTTGTCCAGTTGATTCCACTCTCCCCCGCTGCCATTACCATCTCCACATGCGTCTCATCGATACCAGGTGCTCTTCCCTTCTTCATCCCTTTCATCCCGGTTTGCATCTTTATATCCGTAATATCAGTTAATTCCACTTTCCCCTCTACATACGGTGGTAATTCCAGGTCGTTGTTATTTCTTTCCTGGTTCAGTAGCTCCTTGGAATAGCTTTCCCAGACCTTCAGCACTGCCTCTTGTTCTGTCACTAACTTCCCATTTCTATCCTTCATCACCGTCCCACCCTTCACGTCTGGGTCCCAACGTGTTCCTTATAGCGAGGGTCCCAACGTATTCCTTGTAGCGAGGGTCCCAACGTGTTCCTTATAGCGAGGGTCCCAACGTGTTCCTTATAGCGAGGGTCCACTGTCTATGGAGAAATTCATTATGCCTTGTCTTGTCTTGTGGGACAGCAAACAGTAAATAAAAATGCCCTGTATTTGAAGCCCCACTTGTTTACAACTTTGCAACTGTTTTCTTTATTGCTACGATGTAATTAACGTTGTAAATTGCCTTGAAGGATGTGTTTGAAACAAATAAAGTAGTTGATAATTGGTAATTATTTGACAATGTCGAAAACAAAGTCACTCGAGAAATCTTAAAATACATATAATCAATTATTTTGTCAGCTGTTTTTATTGAGCAAACTTGTCATTGCTGTATAAGTTTGTGATTAAACAAAATAATTTGAGCAATTTAGCTGGCTTGTCTGACGTATTACTTAAAGGGCGTAAATGTTCCCGATAAAAAAATAATATCGTATTATATATAATATATTCTTAAAATATTGTTGACTTAAATACCCAAGAATAATAAGATTTATATAGAAGAATCTTATTCAATGTTCTTTGTGTCGTCGTTTTTAGACCCGCCACTGCCAATTCACGGTTTCGTGCGTGGAAAAAGTGGCTTGTGGAACTCGACGAGCGGGAGGCGGAGAAGCGGCTGAAGGAAGAGCAGAACTTGGAACGACGGGAACGGAACGAACGCGCATACCGGCGGTGGCTTGCCAAGAAGGCGCGCGACGGCGACAACGACGACGAACCGGAAGAAGACCGCAACGCCGCCGGAACTACCGCAGTGTCACGTGACGTCAACTCGGCGGCTTTCGAGAAGTGGTTGGACGACAAGAAGCTCACGCTGGCGGAGAGCGACCGACGTCGACGAGAGAGTCTGCGGCGGACGGCGAGGGATGGCGCGGAGAGGAAGGTCGTCTACGACCGGCGGGTGACGGTGTTTGAGTTCTGCGACACAGACCCGGTGTCGGCTCCCCCGCCGCCAGCCAGCGACTACATCGGCGCCTACCGCAACTGGCTGCTGAAGAAACGACGTCACGAGGCGTGGAGGGAGGACGACAACGACGATCTACTGACCCGGCGACAGGTCGACTCCATGCGCCAGGTGCTCATGCTCGACGGCATGTCGCACGACGAGTGGCTGGGGCAGAAGGAACGCGAGAGACTACTCGGTGGCAAGCCGCACGTACTGGCGCCCAAGAGACGGAGTCGTCCGCTGGTCAGTCAGACCGTGTGTATAGCCGTCGTCGCTGATTAGACAACCACACTCGTCGATATAGTATCGATATACATCGATATATTCAGTCCTCAGTGTGAATGCTCCTACTAGTTGTTATACGTTGCCTGAATGCTCCTACTAGTTGTTATACGTTGCCTGAATGCAGCGGACACACGCGACTCAAGAATTGACTATCGACAATACGGTTCCCCCATGTCCAGGGTGTTCCTGTTATTCAGATCAATCAGAGAATTTTGAATACGCATTTGTTATCATTAAATGTAGTTGGAGACAATGGTATTGAGGAAAGTATGTCGGTCGTGACTGTGTGTCATGTACTAAGAATTAACGCGCGATAATAAGATTCGTCGCATACAGCCATAAAGAAGACAGGACACACATCTAATAATTAATCTTTAGTTACAACGGTATCTCAAACAGCACAGTATACGCACGCGCGCACACACGCTACACACGCGCGCACACACGCTACACACGCGCGCACACACGCTACACACGCGCGCGCACACGCTACACACGCGCGCACACACGCTACACACGCGCGCACACACGCTACACACGCGCGCACACACGCTACACACGCGCGCACACACGCGCGCACACAATCAAAGCGACTGACATATTCTTCCTAAGACACGACGCATAATACACGTTGATATGTGTGCACAGAACATAGGAACCTTTAGTGGAAATCGTTAGCAACAACAATAACAACAACAACAACTACAGTTTCGAGGGGCTGAAAATGCGTCGTATGCAATGGCCACCCACTAGCAATGGACACCCACTAACAATGGACACCCACTAACAATGGACACCCACTAACAATGGACACCCACTAACCTCAGTTGCAATGGACACCCACTAACCGCAGTTGCAATGACGCAGGAGCGAACCGACCAACGCCACTGTTAGAGACACCTGTTCGACGCCTCTACGCGTCATGTGACTGGGGAAGCAAGATATTACAATCCGTTCATGTACACCTGTATGGCTTCATACGGCAGGCAACACACTCAGACAACCCAACACCGCCTCCCAGTAGAGCAGACGCACAAACGCACGCAACTATATACACAACCATGATCAACACGATAGTTGAATGCTGAAACATAAAATAACAAAAAAACATATTTAAAGAATTACCCAAACTATACTCGATTGCTGCTGTTTCGTGGCGCCCCCTTTGCAGGCGACCAAAGACTGGTAAAAATAAGAACCCACCAAATGTTGAATGTACTGTTAACTTGCCGACATATTCTGACCTTCAATTTACCAGAAACTATGTATGAGTAACATACACCATGATTCATCTTGCCATCGCGTTTCTGCCCGCTCAAGCTGCGTATATAAATACACTTGATAGTGTGCCCCAATAACGTAGCCCCAGCCCCGCGACTTAGCGCCCCATCCTCGTGTCACCCTGTCACCAACTGTCCCATTAATTGCCCCACTACTTGCCTACTTGTGTATCGAAGTACGTTTGAATGAGTAGCGAGTAACGTAACACGTAGCACGTAGCACGTAACACGTAGCCGTCACGTGGAATTACTATGAACACAACAAGAGCCAACCACGTTCAACAACCGCCATCAAAGACGATATCGCAACGGCCGTGTGTGGAATGTCGCCAGTGATCAACACAACACGCCCATTTGTATTGCCGTAGAATTAAGGCAGTGCTATCTATCACGTGACTTACAGCCGCCAACCCAAACAATACACACATTTACAATCCACTTTTTACCCGCTAATCTTTATCGTCGACGTTCGACATTCTGTCTGGGTCTGTTTGTCAAAAAGTATTTGTCAAGAGGGAATTAAAAACAGTGAATTGCTTCGCAACGCTGAAATTAAACTTCGTGTTACGGGTTGGGAGAATGTGTGACATTTCATTCGTCAAAGTTCAACGGTGAATTAACATATATCGTCATTATCGTCCAGATGGGTGTAACGAAATCAACTCGCACATCCACCAATAAAGCAACATGGCCGCCTGACGTGTTTCCCGATGAGCATGCGCAATGGAGCTGATAAAGATTCTTCTATCCATTCGCCAAGTCACTTCCGTTGGCCTCCGTCACACATTCGCAACTAGTGGAAGTATTTTTCATAAATGTGAATCTGATTCAACAGAAAATAACCTCACCGACATCACACCGACGTCACACCGACGTCACACCGACATCACACCGACGTCACACAAATATCACACTGACGTCACACCGACGTCACACCGACATCACACTGACGTCACACCGACATCACATCGACATCACACTGCAATTGCAATTGCGTAGAAACAATTTAACGTAGTTGACTGCACACTGCTTCTATCTACGACTAGAATGTGGTGACTGCTACCTAATAGTATGTGGTGACTGCTACCTAATAGCATGTGGTGTTTGCTACCCAATAGTATGTGGTGACTGCTACCCAATAGTATGTGGTATTTGCTACCTAATAGCATGTGGTGACTGCTATCAAATAGCATGTGGTGACTGCTACTCAATAGCATGTGGTGACTGCTACCCAATAGTATTCGGTGACTGCTACCCAATAGTATTCGGTGATTGCTACCCAATAGTATGTGGTGTTTGCTACCCAATAGTATGTGGTGACTGCCACCCAACAGTATGTGGTGACTGCCACCCAATAGTATATGGTGACTGCTACCCAATAGTATGTGGTGACTGCTACCCAATAGTATGTGGTGACTGCTACCCAACAGTATGCGGTGACTGCCACCCAATAGATTAATTAGTCCTAACGCCAAGTCTAAATTGTAATAATGGTTTTTCAACTCAGCACATTCAATTAAAATAAACTGTTCTTTCAATTTCAACAGGAATCAAGTACGATTGGTCATTTGTAACAATATTTCCTTGTTTCCAATTTCACTGCGAAATCGTTTCACGACCTCTGCTCAATGTCAGCTTAGACAATGAAGACACGTTTACTTAGTGGCTTCAAGAAGTAACAACTGCAAAATAAAACATCATCGCGGACACGATGTACCCTGCGAGCAACACAAACACCTCGCCAGCTCGCACGACGTATCATAACTTGTCCTAGTCTCCATCAAAGCGTCAATACACGGTGCCCAGTCGCCGACGGCCCGTAGTTGCACGTCATCGTGAGATGTGCGTGGACATTGAATTGCCCGGGCGAACAGGTTGACGAGTAGAGCATTATCTGTCACATCGCCGAACTGTCCCGTGACAGCAGCCAGAACGTCGGTTCGTGCGACACTAGGACACGGGCTGAGTGTTCCTCGTCGTGCGCGTGTCCTCCCACACGTTCATCCATATGGGCGCCGTCCACACGCACCAGACGAAGGCGAAGAGCAGGAAGACGTACAACAGTCCGCGCACGCCGTGCTTCGATGAGCTCGGCGCCCGGAAGAGAAAGAAGGCGGTGATGCGACTGCGAGACGTGTCCTGCAGCACGGACAGCAGCGTGAGGCAGCAGATGGACACGACGATGACCAGTGGCACGAGATACATGGCGTTCATATCGACGACGTACACCTTCTGCAAGCAACACAGTCTAGTTTAACCTACGCACGTGCATGAAATGGATCACACCAGCAGATTATGCACATTAACATTTTGTAGTTCTATCATTGTCAAGAAATCGATACGTTTCAAATGCATACAATTGTGGATAGTATTTGTAATTAAATTAGCCTACAAACACAATAACATTGCCTAGCCAACCAATCGTTTATTATCGAGATTCTACAGTACAATGTTGTTGCCTGTTTTCAGTCTGACAGCTGTGTCAATATAATAAAAGTTTAAAGTTAATTCGAATTGCATCGTATCAACTAATAAAAGTTTTTATTTTATGAATTAGCTAAATGCCCGGATTACATCGTAACTAGCTAATTATGTATGCATACAGGGTTTGGGTACATACAGGGTCTGGGTACATACAGGGTACGGGTACATACAGGGTCTGGGTACATACAGGGTTTGGGTACATACAGGGTCTGGGTACATACAGGGTACGGGTACATACAGGGTCTGGGTACATACAGGGTCTGGGTACATACAGGGTCTGGGTACATACATGGTCTGGGTACATACAGGGTCTGGGTACATACATAATTTTCGTCACAATGAAAAGTAGACTTTGCATTCAAGCGATGTGTGCGACAAACAGTGGCGCCACAGCGCGGAGCCTGGATAAGTGCCACTGGGAACCAGCGAAGTACATTATCAGCAGCACTTACGTTCTTCAGGTGTCCGTACGAGGGCGTCTCGTAGTTGCGTTGTCCCAACTTCCAGAGGCGACCGAAGTAAGACCAGTTTTGCGCCGACGTTGCGGTGTGGCGGATATGATTGCAGAAGCCGGGACCGGAGAGTACGCCAACATTGAGACCTCGTCTGCAACGACAAACACGTCGTGTAGACGGCGGGTCGTCATTCCGCACTCACGGTTACTTAACAAGTCATGTGGACGTCGATTCGTCATTCCGCACTCACGGTTACTTAACAAGTCATGTGGAGGTCGATTCGTCATTCCGCATTCACGGTTACTTAACAAGTCATGTGGAGGTCGATTCGTCATTCCGCACTCACGGTTACTTAACAAGTCATGTGGAGGTCGATTCGTTATTCCGCACTCACGGTTACTTAACAAGTCATGTGGAGGTCGATTCGTCATTCCGCAGTAACAGTTACTTAGGAAGTCGATTCGGCATTCAGCAGTCAGTTACTTAACCCGTCACGTAGAGGTCGGTTCGTCATTCTGCAGTCACAGTTACTTAACAAGTCATGTGGAGGTCGATTCGTCATTCCGCACTCACGGTTACTTAACAAGTCATGTGGAGGTCGATTCGTCATTCCGCACTCACGGTTACTTAACAAGTCATGTGGAGGTCGATTCGTCATTCCGCACTCACGGTTACTTAACAAGTCATGTGGAGGTCGATTCGTCATTCCGCAGTAACAGTTACTTAGGAGGTCTATTCGTCATTCAGCAGTCAGTTACTTAACACGTCACGTAGAGGTCGGTTCTTCATTCCGCAGTCACAGTTACTTAACAAGCCATGTGGAGGTCGATTCGTCAATCCGCAGTAACAGTTACTTAGGAGGTCGATTCGGCATTCAGCAGTCAGTTACTTAACACGTCACGTAGAGGTCGGTTCGTCATTCTGCAGTCACAGTTACTTAACAAGTCATGTGGAGGTCGATTCGTCATTCCGCAGTCACAGTTACTTAACATGTAGTTTATGTAGTTACGGTTACTGAACAAGTCATGTGGAGGTCGATTCGTCATTCTGCACTCACGGTTATTTAACAAGTCTTGTGGAGGTCGATTCGTCATTCTGCACTCACGGTTACTGAACAAGTCATGTGGCGGTCGATTCGTCATTCCGCACTCACGGTTACTGAACAAGTCATGTGGAGGTCGATTCGTCATTCCGCACTCACGGTTACTTAACAAGTCATGTGGAGGTCGATTCGTCATTCCGCAGTCACAGTTACTCAACAAGGTCGGGAAACAAATTACATAGACCAGAAGGCGGCCGCAGGTTTGGGATCAATATTGCGCCTTATTACGGAAGGACTGTTCCTCTCATGGTCAGACAGCGACCTTCCACCACGCAACACTAACAATACTGGACGCAAGGCTGACCAAATCTAATAATGAAACAGGAACATAAAATAAATAATATATTGTCAGTGTTTGGGACTTGCTCAACATGTCAGTGAATATCTTATGAATGAACGCGATTGATATAACAAACAATTTGACAGAATAAGAGGTTGTTTTGCCCAATCATCAGTTTTAGCTGGCGTGCCTCAGTGTGGATCCATAACTAATCAATTCCACCCAATAAACGCACGCTTCTACAAAAAAAAAATACGACCAGATAATGACAGCTAGATGCATCAAAATGGATTAAACGGCAAATGATTAATGCGTTGTTATTGTTCGGCAAGCCCCACACTTCAATTCTACTATGCAGTGTAATGTATCAACAGTCAGTGACAACCAGACAACGGCGCGGCTAGCACAGTGTGGTGGCAGAGAAGTCGATTACTTTAGGTATCGCCCTTACCTGTGCATCCGACAGCGCTGTTCCTCGATGCGGGGGGCCGCCAGCACCATGTCTTTGACGCTTTCGCTGCTCCATAGGCGTTCGGCAATGGCGGTCGCTCGCGGCCTGCAGCAGACATGAGAGTACAGACATGAGAGTACAGACATGAGAGTACAGACATGAGAGTACAGACATGAGAGTACAGACATGAGAGTACAGACATGAGAGAACAGACATGAGAGTACAGACATGAGAGTACAGACATGAGAGAACAGACGAGAGTACAGACATGAGAGTACAGACATGAGAGAACAGACATGAGAGTACAGACATGAGAGTACAGACATGAGAGTACATACATGAGAGAACAGACGAGAGTACAGACATGAGAGTACAGACATGAGAGTACAGACATGAGAGTACAGACATGAGAGAACAGACATGAGAGAACAGACATGAGAGTACAGACATGAGAGTACAGACATGAGAGTACAGACATGAGAGTACAGACATGAGAGTACAGACATGAGAGAACAGACGAGAGTACAGACATGAGAGTACAGACATGAGAGAACAGACATGAGAGTACAGACATGAGAGTACAGACATGAGAGTACAGACATGAGAGTACAGACATGAGAGAACATACGAGAGAACAGACATGAGAGTACAGACATGAGAGTACAGACATGAGAGTACAGACATGAGAGTACAGACATGAGAGTACAGACATGAGAGTACAGACATGAGAGTACAGACATGAGAGAACAGGCGAGAGTACAGACATGAGAGTACAGACATGAGAGTACAGACATGAGAGTACAGACATGAGAGTACAGACATGAGAGAACAGACGAGATTACAGACATGAGAGTACAGACATGAGAGTACAGACATGGGATAACAGACATGAGAGTACAGACATGAGAGTACAGACATGAGAGTACAAACCATTTGTAAACAAACGCTAATTTATGCATCCTAGCCATTGTGAGAGCTTCATTATGGGTCAGAATAAAAGGCAATGAAACACAGAAGCAATGTATAAAAAATATTACAGATTCTGAAACATATTGTGCATTTACAAACAAAACTTTACAAAGCAATAAAAACAATGCTGTTGTGCGGTGCATATAGCATTAATTGAATAATTACCCGTTAGATAACGTCATCAACCGTACAATACAATCAACGAACGCACTGCGACCACAAAACAATGAATACCGTAAACCCATTAATGAATGTTTGGATGTGTACCGGTAGTTACCAGAGCCGCGGCATGGGGTTGGATGTGTAACGGTAGTTACTAAAGCCGCGGCATAGGGTTGGATGTGTAACGGTAAATACCAAAGCCGCGGCATAGGGTTGGATGTGTAATGGTAGTTACCAAAGCCACGGCATAGGATTGGATGTGTAATGGTAGTTACCAGAGCTGCAGTATGGGGTTGGGAGTGTAAAGGTAGTTACCAGAGCCGTGTCATGGGGTTGGATATGTAACGGTAATTACCATAGCCGCGGCATGGGGTTGGATGTGTAACGGTAGTTACCAGAACCGCGGCATGGAGTTGGATGTGTAACAGTAGTTACCAGAGCCGCAGCATGGGGTTGGATGTGTAACGGTAGTTAACAGAACTGCGGCATGGGGTTGGATGTGTAATGGTAATTACCAGAGCCGAGGAATGGGGTTGGATGTGTAACGGTAGTTAACAGAACTGCGGCATGGGGTTGGATGTGTAATGGTAGTTACCAGAGCCGCGACATGGGGTTGGATGTGTAACGGTAGTTAACAGAACTGCGGCATGGGGTTGGATGTGTAATGGTAGTTACCAGAGCCGCGGCATGGGGTTGGATGTGTAATGGTAGTTACCAGAGCCGCAGCATCGGGTTGGATGTGTAATGGTAGTTACCAGAGCCGCGGCATGGGGTTGGATGTGTAATGGTAGTTACCAGAGCCACGGCATGGGGTTGGATGTGTAATGGTAGTTACCAGAGCCGAGGCATGGGGTTGGATGTGTAACGGTAGTTAACAGAACTGCGGCATGGGGTTGGATGTGTAATGGTAGTTACCAGAGCCGCGGCATGGGGTTGGATGTGTAATGGTAGTTACCAGAGCCGCGGCATGGGTTTGGATGTGTAATGGTAGTTAACAGAACTGCGGCATGGGGTTGGATGTGTAATGGTAGTTACCAGAGCTGCGGCATGGGGTTGGATGTGTAATGGTAGTTACCAGAGCCGCGGCATGGAGTTGGATGTGTAATGGTAGTTACCAGAGCCGCGGCATGGGGTTGGATGTGTAATGGTAGTTACCAGAGCCGCGGCATGGGGTTGGATGTGTAATAGTAATTACCAGAGCCGCGGCATGAGGTTGGATGTGTAATGGTAGTTACCAGAGCCGAGGCATGGGGTTGGATGTGTAATGGTAGTTACCAGAGCCGCTGCATGTGATTGGATGTGTAATGGTAGTTACCAGAGCCGCGGCATGGGGTTGGATGTGTAATGGTAGTTACCAGAGCCACGGCATGGGGTTGGATGTGTAATGGTAGTTACCAGAGCCACGGCATGGGGTTGGATGTGTAATGGTAGTTACCAGAGCCGCGGCATGGGGTTGGATGTGTAATGGTAGTTACCAGAGCCGCGGCATGAGGTTGGATGTGTAATGGTAGTTACCAGAGCCGCAGCATGGGGTTGGATGTGTAATGGTAGTTACCAGAGCCGCGGCATGAGGTTGGATGTGTAATGGTAGTTACCAGAGCCGAGGCATGAGGTTGGATGTGTAATGGTAGTTACCAGAGCCGAGGCATGAGGTTGGCGTCGTCGACGTATTCTGTCCACATGCACGCCTCGCCGCCGATCAGATTGGATGTGTTCCTTGACCCCGACTCCTCGAAGGTGGCTGTCAACGGGACACAGAGGATGGGAATATTTGTAAATGCATTTACTACTTTGTATTACACGCACGCACGCACGCACGCACGCACGCACGCACGCACGCACGCACGCACGCACGCACGCACGCACGCACGCACCCACGCACGCACGCACGCACGCACGCACGCACACAAGTAAAATTACATTTTATGCTTATGATTACTTCAATGCAGCTATTATCATTAGTTGTCGTCAGTACGATTGCTGTACTGCAATTAGAAACAATTAGAAACAAGAACTTACACAGAGAAAGCAACCTTTAAAGGAGATACAATTAGAAACTAGAACATACACAGAGAAAGCAAACTTTAAAGGAAACACAATTAGAAACAAGAACATACACAGAGAAAGCAACCTTTAAAGCAGACACAATTAGAAACAAGAACATACACAGAGAAAGCAACCTTTAAAGGAGACACAATTAAAAACAAGAACATACACAGAGAAAGCAACCTTTAAAGGAGACACAATTAGAAACTATAACATACACAGAGAAAGCAACATTTAAAGGAGACACAATTAGAAACAAGAACATACACAGAGAAAGCAACCTTTAAATGAGACACAATTAGAAACAAGAACATACACAGAGAAAGCAACCTTTAAAGAAGACACAATTAGAAACAAGAACATACACAGAGAAAGCAACCTTTAAAGGAGACACAATTAGAAACAAGAACATACACAGAGAAAGCAACCTTTAAAGGAGATACAATTAGAAACAAGAACATACACAGAGAAAGCAACCTTTAAAGGAGACACAATTAGAAACAAGAACATACACACAGAAAGCGACCTTTAAAGGAGATACAATTAGAAACAAGAACATACACAGAGAAAGCAACCTTTAAAGGAGACACAATTAGAAACAAGAACATACACAGAGAAAGCAACCTTTATAGGAGATACAATTAGAAACAAGAACATACACAGAGAAAGCAACCTTTAAAGGAGACACAATTAGAAACAAGAACATACACAGAGAAAGCAACCTTTAAAGGAGACACAATTAGAAACAAGAACATACACAGAGAAAGCAACCTTTAAAGGAGATACAATTAGAAACAAGAACATACACAGAGAAAGCAACCTTTAAAGGAGACACAATTAGAAACAAGAACATACACAGAGAAAGCAACCTTTAAAGGAGACACAATTAGAAACAAGAACATACACAGAGAAAGCGACCTTTAAAGGAGATACAATTAGAAACAAGAACATACACAGAGAAAGCAACCTTTAAAGGAGACACAATTAGAAACAAGAACATACACAGAGAAAGCAACCTTTATAGGAGATACAATTAGAAACAAGAACATACACAGAGAAAGCAACCTTTAAAGGAGACACAATTAGAAACAAGAACATACACAGAGAAAGCAACCTTTAAAGGAGACACAATTAGAAACAAGAACATACACAGAGAAAGCAACCTTTAAAGGAGACACAATTAGAAACAAGAACATACACAGAGAAAGCAACCTTTATAGGAGATACAATTAGAAACAAGAACATACACAGAGAAAGCAACCTTTATAGGAGATACAATTAGAAACAAGAACATACACAGAGTAAGCAACCTTTAAAGGAGACACAATTAGAAACAAGAACATACACAGAGAAAGCAACCTTTAAAGGAGACACAATTAGAAACAAGAACATACACAGAGAAAGCAACCTTTATAGGAGATACAATTAGAAACAAGAACATACACAGAGAAAGCAACCTTTATAGGAGATACAATTAGAAACAAGAACATACACAGAGAAAGCAACCTTTAAAGGAGACACAATTAGAAACAAGAACATACACAGAGAAAGCAACCTTTATAGGAGATACAATTAGAAACAAGAACATACACAGAGAAAGCAACCTTTAAAGGAGACACAATTAGAAACAAGAACATACACAGAGAAAGCAACCTTTAAAGGAGACACAATTAGAAACAAGAACATACACAGAGAAAGCAACCTTTATAGGAGATACAATTAGAAACAAGAACATACACAGAGAAAGCAACCTTTATAGGAGATACAATTAGAAACAAGAACATACACAGAGAAAGCAACCTTTAAAGGAGACACAATTAGAAACAAGAACATACACTGAGAAAGCAACCTTTAAAGGAGACACAATTAGAAACAAGAACATACACAGAGAAAGCAACCTTTATAGGAGATACAATTAGAAACAAGAACATACACAGAGAAAGCAACCTTTAAAGGAGACACAATTAGAAACAAGAACATACACAGAGAAAGCAACCTTTATAGGAGATACAATTAGAAACAAGAACATACACAGAGAAAGCAACCTTTATAGGAGATACAATTAGAAACAAGAACATACACAGAGAAAGCAACCTTTAAAGGAGACACAATTAGAAACAAGAACATACACAGAGAAAGCAACCTTTATAGGAGATACAATTAGAAACAAGAACATACACAGAGAAAGCAACCTTTATAGGAGATACAATTAGAAACAAGAACATACACAGAGAAAGCAACCTTTAAAGGAGACACAATTAGAAACAAGAACATACACAGAGAAAGCAACCTTTATAGGAGATACAATTAGAAACAAGAACATACACAGAGAAAGCAACCTTTAAAGAAGACACAATTAGAAACAAGAACATATACACAGAAAGCGACCTTTAAAGGAGATACAATTAGAAACAAGAACATACACAGAGAAAGCGACCTTTAAAGGAGATACAATTAGAAACAAGAACATACACAGAGAAAGCAACCTTTAAAGAAGACACAATTAGAAACAAGAACATATACACAGAAAGCGACCTTTAAAGGAGATACAATTAGAAACAAGAACATACACAGAGAAAGCGACCTTTAAAGGAGATACAATTAGAAACAAGAACATACACAGAGAAAGCAACCTTTAAAGGAGACACAATTAGAAACAAGAACATACACACAGAAAGCGACCTTTAAAGGAGATACAATTAGAAACAAGAACATACACAGAGAAAGCAACCTTTAAAGAAGACACAATTAGAAACAAGAACATACACAGAGAAAGCGACATTTAAAGGAGATACAATTAGAAACAAGAACATACACAGAGAAAGCAACCTTTAAAGCAGACACAATTAGAAACAAGAACATACACACAGAAAGCGACCTTTAAAGGAGACACAATTAGAAACAAGAACATACACAGAGAAAGCAAACTTTAAAGGAGACACAATTAGAAACAAGAACATACACAGAGAAAGCAACCTTTATAGGAGATACAATTAGAAACAAGAACATACACAGAGAAAGCAAACTTTAAAGGAGACACAATTAGAAACAAGAACATACACAGAGAAAGCGACCTTTAAAGGAGATACAATTAGAAACAAGAACATACACAGAGAAAGCAACCTTTAAAGCAGACACAATTAGAAACAAGAACATACACACAGAAAGCGACCTTTAAAGGAGATACAATTAGAAACAAGAACATACACAGAGAAAGCAACCTTTAAAGAAGACACAATTAGAAACAAGAACATACACAGAGAAAGCGACCTTTAAAGGAGATACAATTAGAAACAAGAACATACACAGAGAAAGCAAACTTTAAAGGAGACACAATTAGAAACAAGAACATACACACAGAAAGCGACCTTTAAAGGAGACACAATTAGAAACAAGAACATACACAGAGAAAGCAAACTTTAAAGGAGACACAATTAGAAACAAGAACATACACAGAGAAAGCAACCTTTAAAGGAGACACAATTAGAAACAAGAACATACACAGAGAAAGCAACCTTTAAAGGAGACACAATTAGAAACAAGAACATACACAGAGAAAGCAACCTTTAAATGAGACACAATTAGAAACAAGAACATACACAGAGAAAGCAACCTTTAAAGGAGACACAATTAGAAACAAGAACATACACAGAGAAAGCAAACTTTAAAGGAGATACAATTAGAAACAAGAACATAAACAGAGAAAGCAACATTTAAAGGAGACACAATTATAAACAAGAACATACACAGAGAAATCAACCTTTAAAGGAGACACAATTAGAAACAAGAACATACACAGAGAAAGCAACCTTTAAAGGAGACACAATTAGAAACAAGAACATACACAGAGAAAGCAACCTTTAAAGGAGACACAATTAGAAACAAGAACATACACAGAGAAAGCAACCTTTAAAGGAGATACAATTAGAAACAAGAACATACACAGAGAAAGCAACATTTAAAGGAGACACAATTAGAAACAAGAACATACACAGAGAAAGCAACCTTTAAAGGAGACACAATTAGAAACAAGAACATACACAGAGAAAGCAACCTTTAAAGGAGACACAATTAGAAACAAGAACATACACAGAGAAAGCAACCTTTAAAGGAGACACAATTAGAAACAAGAACATACACAGAGAAAGCAACCTTTAAAGGAGACACAATTAGAAACAAGAACATACACAGAGAAAGCAACCTTTAAATGAGACACAATTAAAAACAAGAACATACACAGAGAAAGCAACATTTAAAGGAGACACAATTAGAAACAAGAACATACACAGAGAAAGCAACCTTTAAAGGAGACACAATTAGAAACAAGAACATACACAGAGAAAGCAACCTTTAAAGGAGACACAATTAGAAACAAGAACATACACAGAGAAAGCAACCTTTAAAGGAGACACAATTAGAAACAAGAACATATACAGAGAAAGCAACCTTTAAATGAGACACAATTAAAAACAAGAACATACACAGAGAAAGCAACATTTAAAGGAGACACAATTAGAAACAAGAACATACACAGAGAAAGCAACCTTTAAATGAGACACAATTAAAAACAAGAACATACACAGAGAAAGCAACCTTTAAATGAGACACAATTAGAAACAAGAACATACACAGAGAAAGCAACCTTTAAAGGAGACACAATTAGAAACAAGAACATACACACAGAAAGCGACCTTTAAAGGAGACACAATTAGAAACAAGAACATACACACAGAAAGCAACATTTAAAGGAGACACAATTAGAAACAAGAACATACACAGAGAAAGTAACCTTTAAATGAGACACAATTAAAAACAAGAACATACACAGAGAAAGCAACCTTTAAATGAGACACAATTAAAAACAAGAACATACACAGAGAAAGCAACCTTTAAAGGAGATACAATTAGAAACAAGAACATACACACAGAAAGTAACCTTTAAATGAGACACAATTAAAAACAAGAACATACACAGAGAAAGCAACCTTTAAATGAGATACAATTAGAAACAAGAACATACACAGAGAAAGCAACCTTTAAAGGAGACACAATTAGAAACAAGAACATACACAGAGAAAGCAAGCTTTAAAGGAGACACAATTAGAAACAAGAACATACACAGAGAAAGCAACCTTTAAATGAGACACAATTAAAAACAAGAACATACACAGAGAAAGCAACCTTTAAAGGAGACACAATTAGAAACAAGAACATACACAGAGAAAGCAACCTTTAAAGGAGACACAATTAGAAACAAGAACATACACAGAGAAAGCAACCTTTAAATGAGACACAATTAAAAACAAGAACATACACAGAGAAAGCAACCTTTAAAGGAGACACAATTAGAAACAAGAACATACACAGAGAAAGCAACCTTTAAAGGAGACACAATTAGAAACAAGAACATACACAGAGAAAGTAACCTTTAAATGAGACACAATTAAAAACAAGAACATACACAGAGAAAGCAACCTTTAAAGGAGACACAATTAGAAACAAGAACATACACACAGAAAGCAACCTTTAAAGGAGACACAATTAGAAACAAGAACATACACAGAGAAAGCAACCTTTAAATGAGACACAATTAAAAACAAGAACATACACAGAGAAAGCAACCTTTAAAGGAGACACAATTAGAAACAAGAACATACACAGAGAAAGCAACCTTTAAATGAGACACAATTAAAAACAAGAACATACACAGAGAAAGCAACCTTTAAAGGAGATACAATTAGAAACAAGAACATACACAGAGAAAGCAACCTTTAAATGAGACACAATTAAAAACAAGAACATACACAGAGAAAGCAACCTTTAAAGGAGACACAATTAGAAACAAGAACATACACAGAGAAAGCAACCTTTAAATGAGACACAATTAAAAACAAGAACATACACAGAGAAAGCAACCTTTAAAGCAGACACAATTAGAAACAAGAACATACACACAGAAAGCAACCTTTAAAGGAGACACAATTAGAAACAAGAACATACACAGAGAAAGCAACCTTTAAAGGAGATATAATTAGAAACAAGAACATACACAGAGAAAGCAACCTTTAAATGAGACACAATTAAAAACAAGAACATACACAGAGAAAGTAACCTTTAAAGGAGACACAATTAGAAACTATAACATACACAGAGAAAGCAACATTTAAAGGAGACACAATTAGAAACAAGAACATACACAGAGAAAGTAACCTTTAAATGAGATATAATTAGAAACAAGAACATACACAGAGAAAGTAACCTTTAAATGAGACACAATTAAAAACAAGAACATACACAGAGAAAGCAACCTTTAAAGGAGATATAATTAGAAACAAGAACATACACAGAGAAAGTAACCTTTAAATGAGACACAATTAAAAACAAGAACATACACAGAGAAAGCAACCTTTAAATGAGACACAATTAAAAACAAGAACATACACAGAGAAAGCAACCTTTAAAGGAGACACAATTAGAAACAAGAACATACACAGAGAAAGCAACCTTTAAAGGAGACACAATTAGAAACAAGAACATACACAGAGAAAGCAACCTTTAAATGAGACACAATTAAAAACAAGAACATACACAGAGAAAGCAACCTTTAAAGGAGACACAATTAGAAACAAGAACATACACAGAGAAAGCAACCTTTAAAGGAGACACAATTAGAAACAAGAACATACACAGAGAAAGTAACCTTTAAATGAGACACAATTAAAAACAAGAACATACACAGAGAAAGCAACCTTTAAAGGAGACACAATTAGAAACAAGAAGATACACACAGAAAGCAACCTTTAAAGGAGACACAATTAGAAACAAGAACATACACAGAGAAAGCAACCTTTAAATGAGACACAATTAAAAACAAGAACATACACAGAGAAAGCAACCTTTAAAGGAGACACAATTAGAAACAAGAACATACACAGAGAAAGCAACCTTTAAATGAGACACAATTAAAAACAAGAACATACACAGAGAAAGCAACCTTTAAAGGAGATACAATTAGAAACAAGAACATACACAGAGAAAGCAACCTTTAAATGAGACACAATTAAAAACAAGAACATACACAGAGAAAGCAACCTTTAAAGGAGACACAATTAGAAACAAGAACATACACAGAGAAAGCAACCTTTAAATGAGACACAATTAAAAACAAGAACATACACAGAGAAAGCAACCTTTAAAGCAGACACAATTAGAAACAAGAACATACACACAGAAAGCAACCTTTAAAGGAGACACAATTAGAAACAAGAACATACACAGAGAAAGCAACCTTTAAATGAGACACAATTAAAAACAAGAACATACACAGAGAAAGCAACCTTTAAAGGAGATACAATTAGAAACTATAACATACACAGAGAAAGCAACATTTAAAGGAGACACAATTAGAAACAAGAACATACACAGAGAAAGTAACCTTTAAATGAGACACAATTAAAAACAAGAACATACACAGAGAAAGCAACCTTTAAAGGAGATATAATTAGAAACAAGAACATACACAGAGAAAGTAACCTTTAAATGAGACACAATTAAAAACAAGAACATACACAGAGAAAGCAACCTTTAAAGGAGATATAATTAGAAACAAGAACATACACAGAGAAAGTAACCTTTAAATGAGACACAATTAAAAACAAGAACATACACAGAGAAAGCAACCTTTAAATGAGACACAATTAAAAACAAGAACATACACAGAGAAAGCAACCTTTAAAGGAGACACAATTAGAAACAAGAACATACACAGAGAAAGCAACCTTTAAATGAGACACAATTAAAAACAAGAACATACACAGAGAAAGCAACCTTTAAAGGAGACACAATTAGAAACAAGAACATACACAGAGAAAGCAACCTTTAAATGAGACACAATTAAAAACAAGAACATACACAGAGAAAGCAACCTTTAAAGGAGACACAATTAGAAACAAGAACATACACAGAGAAAGCAACCTTTAAATGAGACACAATTAAAAACAAAAACATACACAGAGAAAGCAACCTTTAAAGGAGATACAATTAGAAACAAGAACATACACAGAGAAAGCAACCTTTAAATGAGACACAATTAGAAACAAGAACATACACAGAGAAAGCAAGCTTTAAAGGAGACACAATTAGAAACAAGAACATACACAGAGAAAGCAACATTTAAAGTAGACACAATTAGAAACAAGAACATACACACAGAAAGCAACCTTTAAAGGAGATACAATTAGAAACAAGAACATACACAGAGAAAGCGACCTTTAAAGGAGACACAATTAGAAACAAGAACATACACAGAGAAAGCAACATTTAAAGGAGACACAATTAGAAACAAGAACATACACAGAGAAAGCAAACTTTAAAGGAGACACAATTAGAAACAAGAACATACACAGAGAAAGCAACCGTTAAAGGAGACACAATTAGAAACAAGAACATACACAGAGAAAGCAACCTTTAAAGGAGACACAATTAGAAACAAGAACATACACAGAGAAAGCAACCTTTAAAGGAGACACAATTAGAAACAAGAACATACACAGAGAAAGCAACCTTTAAAGGAGACACAATTAGAAACAAGAACATACACAGAGAAAGCAACATTTAAAGGAAACACAATTAGAAACAAGAACATACACAGAGAAAGCAAGCTTTAAAGGAGACACAATTAGAAACAAGAACATACACAGAGAAAGGAACCTTTAAAGGAGACACAATTAGAAACAAGAACATACACAGAGAAAGCAACATTTAAAGGAGACACAATTAGAAACAAGAACATACACAGAGAAAGCAACATTTAAAGGAAACACAATTAGAAACAAGAACATACACAGAGAAAGCAACCTTTAAAGGAGACACAATTAGAAACAAGAACATACACAGAGAAAGCAACATTTAAAGGAAACACAATTAGAAACAAGAACATACACAGAGAAAGCAATCTTTAAAGGAGACACAATTAGAAACAAGAACATACACAGAGAAAGCAACCTTTAAAGGAGACACAATTAGAAACAAGAACATACACAGAGAAAGCAACCTTTAAAGGAAACACAATTAAAAACAAGAACATACACAGAGAAAGCAACATTTAAAGGAGACACAATTAGAAACAAGAACATACACAGAGAAAGCAACTGTTAAAGGAGACACAATTAGAAACAAGAACATACACAGAGAAAGCAACCTTTAAAGCAGACACAATTAGAAACAAGAACATACACAGAGAAAGCAACATTTAAAGGAGACACAATTAGAAACAAGAACATACACAGAGAAAGCAACATTTAAAGGAGACACAATTAGAAACAAGAACATACACAGAGAAAGCAACCTTTAAAGGAAACACAATTAGAAACAAGAACATACACAGAGAAAGCAACCTTTAAAGGAGACACAATTAGAAACAAGAACATACACAGAGAAAGCAACCTTTAAAGGAGATATAAGTTTGCCAAGTGAGAAACTGAGACAAAGAACGTACCTTTTGTACCTTTCCAAGACGTCGACGACACTGACTAACAATAACTGGATTAGTATTTTGAAAAACATGTGAAAGTAAAAATGCAAAAGTGAAAAAATATTGAAAGTGAAAGCATACTGAGTCCCTCGCAGTTGTAGTACTTCTGCCAGTCCTGACCGTAGGTGATGTAGTCGAGGTACCAACAGGTCGAGTAGATGACTTTTTGGCCTGCCTCGACCATAGCCTGAAGGTCATAGCCACTGCCCTTCCACATCTGCACGATTGTGTCTGGTCCAACCTATGAGAATGAAACATGGAATGATGAACCGAAACTGAAACTATACATTCACATACAGAACAATATAGCTGGTTGGTTTTCTTGTTCACTTATTTTCTTTACAATTACATATGTTTAGTAGTTCATGTTTAGTAGTGCATGTTTAGTAGTGCATGCAGTTTTTGCTATTTATGGCAGTTGATTAGCCTTGCATTGTTGCTCGATCTCGCCGTTAGAGACGTTATTAGTCGGATATAATTATAGTCACTGCCTGTGGCCATATATGGCTTATTATATGCCCCAACCAGGGTGCGAACAGGATAAGTAAGTAACCGGTCACTGGGAGTATAAACGCCCAACAAAATAATTTTTTTCAAAGAAAATTATGAATTTAAACAGGTTTTTTTAGATATGTTAATATACTGGTCGCTAGATGGAAGTACTATCGCGACACAGGTGACGCGTTTTGTAAATACGTCATGCTTCACTTTATCAGACGTAAATGTACACAAACTTTGAAATATAAAAACCATACTGCCTGGCAGGGTACGTACTGGGACACTATCGTCATAAACCTCCTGCCACACTATCGGCCGAACGTGTTTCTTCTGACGTTTCCCGATCTCGCCGACTATGTTCAGCAGCCTGGAAAAACAAACAATGCAAACGAAAACGGCTGGTAAAAGCTGTGGCAAAGTACGTAACGAGGTCATCCATCATCGATCGCCTTTAATCAGAGCAAATAAAATCGGTGAGGATTATACATGTACAATATGGGCAAACACCGCTTTGGCGTTACACATATAGCGAAGTACCACAAACAAATTCCGTTCCGTGGTAGAACAGCAGAACGTTGGCAAACGCAAACCATTCATATCCGATCAACGGAAATTCAGTTGATTAACAGCTAACACAACAGTAATGCCGACTATCAGTCCACGCAGTTATGGCGGTTTTCTGACATTGAAGATTCAAAGAAAAATAGACTATTCCTGTACCATAATACCATCTGCTTTTCATTTCTTAGCCCGACCAAAATTTTACTACGTGATGAAACCTTAATTGCCACACCTGAAACTCGCGTTGGAACAGATCTCTGTTTAACAAATGTCAGAACAAACTCGAGAGAAGAGCAGGTGTGAAATGTGGTACATATAATGTCCCTAAAAATATCATCTGAATTATCCATACCTTTTCTCGTAGAGATTGAGTAACTCCTTGATATCTTCCATATTATTCCGTCGCATGAATTTCTTGATAAACGGATTGGTCGTCCTGGAAAGTGAAACATCTCGTGACTTGCCGCATAAACACTTCTCGAAATGTTTTAACACGCCTGATTAAAACGCCGTATTCGTGAAAATGTGACATGTATAATGAACATATTTTATATGCAACATATAAAAGGTACGTAAAAGACAAGTTCTATCTTTTGAACTTAACTCGATGGAAGTTTCCATAATTTCCAGATCTAATCGATAACACGGAAGGATAAAGATTAATTTATACCTAAGACAAAATTATCAAAGATTATAATTATGTTAAAACGTAAATACACTTTAGGAATTGAGAAAAAACTTACGAAGCGTTCGTAAGGCACCGCGTCTCCGTCGAGACCTAGTCCACTCACCAGCATTCGTAAGGCACCTCGTGTCGGTCGAGACCTAGTCCACTCACCAGCATTCGTAAGGCACCTCGTGTCTGCCGAGACCTAGTCCACTCACCAGCATTCGTAAGGCACCTCGTGTCCGTCGAGACCTAGTCCACTCATCAACATTCGTAAGGCACCTCGTGTCCGCCGAGACCTAGTCCACTCACCAGCATTCGTAAGGCACCTCGTGTCGGCCGAGACCTAGTCCACTCACCAGCATTCGTAAGGCACCTCGTGTCGGTCGAGACCTAGTCCACTCACCAGCATTCGTAAGGCACCTCGTGTCCGTCGAGACCTAGTCCACTCACCAGCATTCGTAAGGCACCTCGTGTCCGCCGAGACCTAGTCCACTCACCACATTCGTAAGGCACCTCGTGTCCGTCGAGACCTAGTCCACTCACCAGCATTCGTAAGGCACCTCGTGTCCGCCGAGACCTAGTCCACTCACCAGCATTCGTAAGGCACCTCGTGTCTGCCGAGACCTAGTCCACTCACCAGCATTCGTAAGGCACCTCGTGTCGGCCGAGACCTAGTCCACTCACCAGCATTCGTAAGGCACCTCGTGTCTGCCGAGACCTAGTCCACTCACCAGCATTCGTAAGGCACCTCGTGTCGGCCGAGACCTAGTCCACTCACCAGCATTCGTAAGGCACCTCGTGTCGGCCGAGACCTAGTCCACTCACCAGCATTCGTAAGGCACCTCGTCGCCGCCGAGATGGATGGACATGTCAGGGAAGAGCTCCATCACCTCGGCAAACAGCCGCTGCATGACGGTGTAGGTCCACTTGAGGATGGGGTTGACCGGGCCGTAGAACCCGTTCGGCTTCTCATTGTAGTCATAACACGACGTTAGTAGGTGGTCTGTGCCATAACCCCACGACAGTGTATGACCTGTAACACGACAGTGTATAACCTGTAAGACGACAGTGTATGACCTGTAACACAGTAGTGCGTGACCTGTAACACGACAGTGTATGACCTGTAACACGACAGTGTATAACCTGTAAGACGACAGTGTATGACCTGTAACACAGTAGTGCGTGACCTGTAACACGACAGTGTATGACCTATAACACGATAGTGTATGACCTGTAACACGATAGTGTATGACCTGTAACACGACAGTGTATTACCTGTAACACGACAGTGTATGACCTATAACACAACAGTGTATGACATGTAAAACGACAGTGTATGACCTATAACACGACAGTGTATGACCTGTAACACGACAGTGTATGACCTATAACATGACAGTGTATGACCTATAACACGACAGTGTATGACCTGTAACGCGACAGTGTATCACCTATAACGCAACAGTGTATGACCTGTAACACGATAGTGTATTACCTGTAACACGACAGTGTATGACCTATAAAACGACAGTATATGACCTGTAACACGAGAGTGTATGATCTATAACACGACAGTGTATTACCTATAACACGACAGTGCATGACCTGTAACACGACAGTGTATGACCTATAAAACGACAGTATATGACCTGTAACACGAGAGTGTATGATCTATAACGCGACAGTGTATGACCTATAACACGACAGTGTATGACCTGTAAAACGACAGTGTATGACCTATAACATGACAGTGCATGACCTGTAACACGACAGTGTATGACCTATAAAACGACAGTATATGACCTGTAACACGAGAGTGTATGATCTATAACGCGACAGTGTATGACCTATAACACGACAGTGCATGACCTGTAACACGACAGTGTATGACCTATAAAACGACAGTGTATTACATATAACACGACAGTATATGACCTGTACCACGAGAGTGTATGACCTATAAAACGACAGTGTATTACCTATAACACGACAGTGCATGACCTGTAACACGACAGTGCATGACCTGTAACACGACAGTGCATGACGTTAGTAGGTGGTCGGCGCCAGAGCCTCCCAACGGGGTATGACAGGTCATAGCAATTGGGGAATGTCAATCGGAGTATTCCAACGCACTATCCTAAACTAAGCGTCAGCACGAGGTGTTGGTGTCAGTGTCCGTGGACTGTGGGTAACGTGTTGCTGCGGATAGCGATCTTGTTATAATATATCAACGTCCTGTATATAATGTGCTTCACCACGGCACAGCAGTTTCATGTTTACCCGTTTCTTGGTCATTGTGAAATAAAGTTACACGACATACTAGAACGAGCCAGTCAGTTTGATCTCGATTAAAATTTCCGCCTAGTAGACACCAGTGTGAACTGTTAAACTCGAGCATGCATTATTTAGTTACGTGTAATAACAGATTGTCTGCTCTGGCTAAGCAACCGGTTTCATTACATTCGTTGAAGCAGCAGCACGGAACATGCTCATTCGACTAATGTAGGTGTTGCAACGTGAACTTCTTTATCTCACAACATCCCCCGTGCCCAGGTTCCAGTATTTTCACTGTGTACTGTCATATTATTTTATATTTTCTAACTCAGTTTAACGAAGCATCAAACAAATGTCAAACTGTTTCGAAATATCATAACAGATTTGACTTTGCACAGTTTGGACAACTAGCAGCGCCTCTGTTGAGTGAATATTCAGCGACACATTTCACCGACGTTCAAGGACATTTGTCCCGTTGTCCTGTTGGACCGAGTCGCCAAACTTATCGTCTGGACAGTACTTATGTCAACATTTGTTCAATGGGACCAAGTGTATATATACACAACGATATCTCAACTCACAACTGACAAACAACTGATTATCTGAAGAACAATCTGACACGTCGATGTGACTCCCGTTAACGGCAGATGAGTAGCATTGTTTGCGTTTCACACGAAATCATACGAGCAGTACACGGAGCGCGACGACTGGCTGGTCTACACGGAGCGTGACGACTGGCTGGTCTACACGGAGCGCGACGACTGGCTGGTCTACACGGAGCGTGGCGACTGGCTGGTCTACACGGAGCGTGGCGACTGGCTGGTCTACACGGAGTGTGACGACTGGCTGGTCTACACGGAGTGTGACGACTGGCTGGTCTACACGGAGCGTGGCGACTGGCTGGTCTACACGGAGCGTGACGACTGGCTGGTCTACACGGAGTGTGGCGACTGGCTGGTCTACACGGAGCGTGACGACTGGCTGGTCTACACGGAGCGTGGCGACTGGCTGGTCTACACGGAGCGTGGCGACTGGCTGGTCTACACGGAGCGTGGCGACTGGCTGGTCTACACGGAGCGTGGCGACTGGCTGGTCTACACGGAGCGTGGCGACTGGCTGGTCTACACGGAGCGTGACGACTGGATGGTCTACACGGAGCGTGACGACTGGCTGGTCTACACGGAACGTGGCGACTGGCTGGTCTACACGGAGCGTGACGACTGGCTGGTCTACACGGAGTGTGGCGACTGGCTGGTCTACACGGAGCGTGGCGACTGGCTGGTCTACACGGAGCGTGGCGACTGGTTGGTCTACACGGAGCGTGGCGACTGGCTGGTCTACACGGAGCGTGGCGACTGGCTGGTCTACACGGAGCGTGACGACTGGATGGTCTACACGGAGCGTGACGACTGGCTGGTCTACACGGAGCGTGGCGACTGGCTGGTCTACACGGAGCGTGACGACTGGCTGGTCTACATGGAGTGTGGCGACTGGCTGGTCTACACGGAGCGTGACGACTGGCTGGTCTACACGGAGCGTGGCGACTGGCTGGTCTACACGGAGTGTGGCGACTGGCTGGTCTACACGGAGCGTGGCGACTGGCTGGTCTACACGGAGCGTGACGACTGGCTGGTCTACACGGAGCGTGACGACTGGCTGGTCTACACGGAGTGTGGCGACTGGCTGGTCTACACGGAGCGTGACGACTGGCTGGTCTACACGGAGCGTGGCGACTGGCTGGTCTACACGGAGCGTGGCGACTGGTTGGTCTACACGGAGCGTGGCGACTGGCTGGTCTACACGGAGTGTGGCGACTGGCTGGTCTACACGGAGCGTGACGACTGGCTGGTCTACACGGAGCGTGGCGACTGGCTGGTCTACACGGAGCGTGGCGACTGGTTGGTCTACACGGAGCGTGGCGACTGGCTGGTCTACACAGACTTCTTACCTGGACTGTCGAATTCGGGAATGACTCTGATGCCCCGTAGTCGCGCCTCGTTGACGATCTCCGCGATGTCCTCGTGCGTATAGATGTGGGTCTGACGGTTGAAGGCTCCCTGCACAACAACAATATAACAGTGATGACGACGGCGGCTGCAGTGGTAATGTCTGTAATTATGATGGTGATAAACCATATAAACCAACTTTCTTACAACTGTTTCTTTGGCAATTAAGTTCGAATCTGTAAAGTCAGACGGAAATATAATAACCCTAAATAATTACGTAACGGCGTGGATTCAATAGATGTCAGATTTATTGTATCAACAGGTGGCGCAACATGTGCTAACGCTACACTGTGTCACGTGTTCGCGTACGGGTGCCTGTTAGATCTAACAATGTACCACGCAATCGAGTTCCGTATTTTTCTAACAAATATTATATTTAATTTCGACCTACAATGCTCATATAATTTCGACACTAGCTAAAACAATGGATTTGAAAACATTGTTTGCAATGCTAAGTCAATGAAGCGCAGTCTTCCGTGTGTTCAACATGGACCAGTTGCAAAAAAAATATTTATTTAGTCTGTTCCCGATCGCTCAGACGGTAAACAATTATAATTCCACTCATGAAGGTATACTGCGATGTGTCGTTTCACACGCGATGTCTAACTGGCGTGTGATAGTGCAACGTCTAACTGGCGTGTGATGGTGCAACGTCTAACTGGCGTGTGATGGTGCAACGTCTAACTGGCGTGTGATGGTGCAACGTCTAACTGGCGTTTGATAGTGCAACGTCTAACTGGCGTGTGATGGTGCAATGTCTAACTGGCGTGTGATAGTGCAACGTCTAACTGGCGTGTGATAGTGCAACGTCTAACTGGCGTGTGATAGTGCAACGTCTAACTGGCGTGTGATGGTGCAATGTCTAACTGGCGTGTGATAGTGCAACGTCTAACTGGCGTGTGATGGTGCAATGTCTAACTGGCGTTTGATAGTGCAACGTCTAACTGGCGTGTGATGGTGCAATGTCTAACTGGCGTGTGATAGTGCAACGTCTAACTGGCGTGTGATGGTGCAATGTCTAACTGGCGTGTGATGGTGCAACGTCTAACTGGCGTGTGATGGTGCAATGTCTAACTGGCATGTGATAGTGCAACGTCTAACTGGCGTGTGATGGTGCAATGTCAAACTGGCGTGTGATAGTGCAACGTCTAACTGGCGTGCGATGGTGCAATGTCTAAATGGCGTGTGATGGTGCAATGTCTAACTGGCGTTTGATAGTGCAACGTCTAACTGGCGTGTGATGGTGCAATGTCTAACTGGCGTGTGATGGTGCAATGTCAAACTGGCGTGTGATGGTGCAATGTCTAACTGGCGTGTGATGGTGCAACGTCTAACTGGCGTGTGATGGTGCAATGTCTAAATGGCGTGTGATGGTGCAATGTCTAACTGGCGTTTGATAGTGCAACGTCTAACTGGCGTGTGATGGTGCAATGTCTAACTGGCGTGTGATGGTGCAATGTCAAACTGGCGTGTGATGGTGCAACGTCTAACTGGCGTGTGATGGTGCAACGTCTAACTGGCGTGTGATGGTGCAATGTCTAACTGGCGTTTGATAGTGCAACGTCTAACTGGCGTGTGATGGTGCAATGTCTAACTGGCGTTTGATAGTGCAACGTCTAACTGGCGTGTGATGGTGCAATGTCTAACTGGCGTGTGATGGTGCAATGTCAAACTGGCGTGTGATGGTGCAATGTCTAGCTGGCGTGTGATGGTGCAACGTCTAACTGGCGTGTGATGGTGCAATGTCTAACTGGCGTGTGATAGTGCAACGTCTAACTGGCGTGTGATGGTGCAATGTCTAACTGGCGTGTGATGGTGCAACGTCTAACTGGCGTGTGATGGTGCAACGTCTAACTGGCGTGTGATGGTGCAATGTCAAACTGGCGTGTGATGGTGCAATGTCTAACTGGCGTGTGATGGTGCAATGTCTAACTGGCGTGTGATGGTGCAATGTCTAACTGGCGTGTGATGGTGCAATGTCTAACTGGCGTGTGATGGTGCAATGTCTAACTGGCGTGTGATGGTGCAACGTCTAACTGGCGTGTGATGGTGCAATGTCTAACTGGCGTGTGATGGTGCAATGTCTAACTGGCGTGTGATGGTGCAACGTCTAACTGGCGTGTGATGGTGCAACGTCTAACTGGCGTGTGATGGTGCAACGTCTAACTGGCGTGTGATGGTGCAATGTCAAACTGGCGTGTGATGGTGCAATGTCAAACTGGCGTGTGATGGTGCAATGTCTAACTGGCGTGTGATGGTGCAACGTCTAACTGGCGTGTGATGGTGCAATGTCTAACTGGCGTGTGATGGTGCAATGTCTAACTGGCGTGTGATAGTGCAACGTCTAACTGGCGTGTGATGGTGCAATGTCTAACTGGCGTGTGATGGTGCAACGTCTAACTGGCGTGTGATGGTGCAATGTCTACGCACTGCATAGAGTAACATCAATGACAACCACGTACTGCATAGAGTAACATCAATGACAACCACGTACTGCATAGAGTAACACCAAGGACAACCACGTACTGCATAGAGTAACATCAATGACAACCACGTACTGCATAGAGTAACATCAAGGACAACCACGTACTGCATAGAGTAACACCAAGGACAACCACGTACTGCATAGAGTAACACCAACGATAACCACGCACTGCATAGAGTAACACCAAGGACAACCACGCACTGCATAGAGTAACACCAAGGACAACCACGCACTGCATAGAGTAACATCAAGGACAACCACGCACTGCATAGAGTAACATCAATGACAACCACGTACTGCATAGAGTAACACCAAGGACAACCACGTACTGCATAGAGTAACACCAAGGACAACCACGTACTGCATAGAGTAACACCAAGGACAACCACGTACTGCATAGAGTAACACCAAGGACAACCACGTACTGCATAGAGTAACACCAAGGACAACCACGTACTGCATAGAGTAACATCAATGACAACCACGTACTGCATAGAGTAACATCAATGACAAACACGTACTGCATAGAGTAACATCAATGACAACCACGTACTGCATAGAGTAACACCAAGGACAACCACGCACTGCATAGAGTAACACCAAGGACAACCACGCACTGCATAGAGTAACACAAATGACAACCACGTACTGCATAGAGTAACATCAATGACAACCACGTACTGCATAGAGTAACACCAAGGACAACCACGTACTGCATAGAGTAACATCAGTGACAACCACGTACTGCATAGAGTAACATCAATGACAACCACGTACTGCATAGAGTAACATCAATGACAAACACGTACTGCATAGAGTAACATCAATGACAACCACGTACTGCATAGAGTAACACCAAGGACAACCACGCACTGCATAGAGTAACACCAAGGACAACCACGCACTGCATAGAGTAACACCAATGACAACCACGTACTGCATAGAGTAACACCAATGACAACCACGCACTGCATAGAGTAACATCAATGACAACCACGTACTGCATAGAGTAACATCAATGACAACCACGCACTTCATAGAGTAACATCAATGACAACCACGTACTGCATAGAGTAACACCAAGGACAACCACGTACTGCATAGAGTAACATCAATGACTACCACGTACTGCATAGAGTAACATCAATGACAACCACGTACTGCATAGAGTAACATCAATGACAACCACGCACTGCATAGAGTAACATCAAGGACAACCACGTACTGCATAGAGTAACATCAAGGACAACCACGTACTGCATAGAGTAACATCAATGACAACCACGCACTGCATAGAGTAACATCAATGACAACCACGCACTGCATATAGTAACATCAATGACAACCACGCACTGCATAGAGTAACATCAATGACAACCACGTACTGCATAGAGTAACATCAATGACAAATACGTCCTGTATAGAGTAACACCAAGGACAACCACGCACTGCATAGAGTAACATCAATGACAAACACGTACTGTATAGAGTAACATCAATGACAACCACGTACTGCATAGAGTAACATCAATGACAACCACGTACTGCATAGAGTAACATCAATGGCAACCACGTACTGCATAGAGTAACATCAATGGCAACCACGTACTGCATAGAGTAACATCAATGACAACCACGTACTGCATAGAGTAACATCAATGACAACCACGTACTGCATAGAGTAACATCAATGACAACCACGTACTGCATAGAGTAACATCAATGACAACCACGTACTGCATAGAGTAACATCAATGACAACCACGTACTGCATAGAGTAACATCAATGACAACCACGTACTGCATAGAGTAACATCAATGACAACCACGTACTGCATAGAGTAACATCAATGACAACCACGTACTGCATAGAGTAACATCAATGACAACCACGTACTGCTTAGAATAACACCAATGACAACCACGTACTGCATAGAGTAACACCAATGACAACCAAGCACTGCATAGAGTAACACCAAGGACAACCACGTACTGCATAGAGTAACACCAAGGACAACATCGCACTGCATAGCGTAACACCAAGGACAACCACGTACTGCATAGAGTAACATCAATGACAACCACGTACTGCATAGAGTAACACCAAGGACAACCACGTACTGCATAGAGTAACACCAAGGACAACCACGTACTGCATAGAGTAACACCAAGGACAACCACATACTGCATAGAGTAACATCAATGACAACCACGTACTGCATAGAGTAACACCAAGGACAACCACGTACTGCATAGAGTAACACCAAGGACAACCACGTACAGCATAGAGTAACACAAAGGACAACCACGTACTGCATAGAGTAACATCAATGACAACCACGTACTGCATAGAGTAACATCAATGACAACCACGTACTGCATAGAGTAACATCAATGACAACCACGTAGTGCATAGAGTAACATCAATGACAACCACGCACTGCATAGAGTAACACCAATGACAACCACGCACTGCATAGAGTAACATCAATGACAACCACGCACTGCATAGAGTAACATCAATGACAACCACGCACTGCATAGAGTAACATCAATGACAACCACGCACTGCATAGAGTAACATCAATGACAACCACGTACTGCATAGAGTAACACCAAGAACAACCACGCACTGCATAGAGTAACATCAATGACAACCACGTACTGCATAGAGTAACATCAATGACAAACACGTACTGCATAGAGTAACATCAATGGCAACCACGTACTGCATAGAGTAACATCAATGACAAACTCGTACTGTATAGAGTAACACCAAGGACAACCACGCACTGCATAGAGTAACATCAATGACAACCAAGCACTGCATAGAGTAACATCAATGACAACCACGTACTGCATAGAGTAACACCAAGGACAACCACGCACTGCATAGAGTAACATCAATGACAAACACGTACTGTATAGAGTAACATCAATGACAACCACGTACTGCATAGAGTAACATCAATGACAACCACGTACTGCATAGAGTAACATCAATGGCAACCACGTACTGCATAGAGTAACATCAATGAAAACCACGTACTGCATAGAGTAACATCAATGACAACCACGTACTGCATAGAGTAACATCAATGACAACCACGTACTACATAGAGTAACATCAATGACAACCACGTATTGCATAGAGTAACATCAATGACAACCACGCACTGCATAGAGTAACATCAATGACAACCACGTACTGCATAAAGTAACATCAATGACAAACACGTACTGCATAGAGTAACATCAATGACAACCACGTACTGCATAGATAGAGTAACATCAATGACAACCACGTACTGCATAGAGTAACATCAATGACAACCACGTACTGCATAGAGTAACATCAATGACAAACATGTACTGCATAGAGTAACATCAAGTGCAATATTTACCACAGTATCCGTTTAAGTTCGGCGTCGCATAACTTATAGTCGACGTGGGGTTGTCTGTACCAAAGTACAGCTAAGTATTAGTCAGTAATGATGGAGTACAACTACTGTAAACCATTCGCCGAACACAACCGCATAAGATATACACAGCTGTTTGGGTGTCCGCCCGTCACCGGGATGTGTGCGCCGGGAGGTCTAGCCACACGCTCTAGCCACGCGCTCTAGCCACGCGCTCTTGCCACGCGCTCTAGTTACGCCCTCTAGCCACGCGCTCCAGCCACACGCTCTAGTTACGCCCTCTAGCCACGCGCTCCAGCCACGCGCTCTAGTTACGCCCTCTAGCCACGCGCTCCAGCCACACGCTCTAGTTACGCCCTCTTGCCACGCGCTCCAGCCACGCGCTCTAGTTACGCCCTCTAGCCACGCGTTCGTCGATCTTAACGGCGTCCGTACCTGCGGCGACTTGCATGAGTCGACAATGATGGTGTCATTACGGCCGCAATTAGACCAGACAACGGACATTAATTGACACACAGCTGCATTTAAATTCATTGCTCATTTACGTCACACAGATGATATATCGGGGAAGTGTGTCGCCGCGTGCTTGAATGGCTCTCTATAATAACAGCCCAGAGTAACACTGCGTTGGAATTGGCCATATAAATTGATGCGTTGTGTCCGCGGGGCAATGTACGTATATGAAGCGAGGCAGTGGTTAAACAACAACCAATGTCATCTTGATTTAGTTGCATCAACACTCAGCTTTCGGACAAGGCAGCGTCGTATGTTGGCTGCACAGATTCAACAAGATCACTACGGTCGGCCACTCCGATAGTGGCGCCGTTTTCGCGGAACTGGAGCGAGCTGCGACACGATCGAGACCTGCCAGGGCTAGTCGTAAACACAGAGAATCATTGTGGCATGCGATTCTTTAAGAGATCGTACAAGTGAGAGCGTATAACTGATGATAAGACGTTTGTCTACCTACAAACCAACTCGATGTCGAAGCAGTGAAAGCTGGAACACAATGAAGTGTTTGACAATGGCTGTTTGGCTTCACTGGTGTGTCACGGTCGGTTTGCGGGACAGAACTGTATTTAATTACGAAGACTGCCTCTGTCCTTAGCTGTCGTCCCTGTGTATCCCAATCCCGTCGAACGAACGTTTCGGAGAGAATCTGATTACAATTATTATTGTCGCTATATTCTGAAGTTGATTAAAAATAGTCAGTCTTGGACCTGATGTCATGCTATTTCCTGTTGTCATGCTATTTCCTGATGTCATGCTATTTCCTGATGTCATGCTGTGTCCAGATGTCATGCTGTGTCCTGACGTTATATTGTGTCCTGATGTCATGCTGTGTCTTGATGTCATGCTGTGTCCTCACGTCAGTGTCTTGATGTCATGCCGTGTCCTCACGTCAAGGTGTGTCCTGATATGTCCTGATGTCTATATCATCCTTACGTCCAAGTGAGTAATCAGCTAATAAAGCTTAATTGCTCGGATTATAGAAATATTCATATAAACAGTATTTTAATAAAATAAAACAAACCGTTTTTAATTATTTCATACGTTTATCTAAATAAAATGAATAATAATATATTTTATTTAGTATAGCGCCAAATCCGAAATAGTAAAATAGCATAGAACTGCAAAATCAACAAATAAATATATTAAAATACTACCAGTTCCTTGTGGACTGTTACCTTGTCGTGGTACGGAGGCTTGTGTACCCCTATGACCCTCTGAGCTATACCGGTGGGAGGCAACTCCTGGCAGGTCCAACCATACCGGGCAGGTCTGGGGCGAGTGGTCAGACAAAGTCCAGTCCACAGTCCAGCCACATCTCTTGATCATGGAGCCCGGGAGGAAAATGGTCTACGACCACTGCGGAAAACTTGTGGGCACAGCGGCTTGGGCTAATCACCCACTCAGTTGTTATTGAAATCGATTACAGAAACCGAAACCATGAATACTCAACCACACCTCGATCTGAGCAAAGCAGGCTGTCCTGGAAGGGTGCGTATGAATCCCTTGGGTGAAAGCCGACAGGAAGCCGAAGGGAGGAAGAGTCTACTACAGCTCAAGTCAAAAATTAGAATTGGATGTTGGAATGTCAGGACACTGTACCAGGCAGGAAAACTGGTACAGCTCGCCAAAGAAATGAGAAGATACAAGCTGAGCATCATTGGAGTCTGTGAAAGCAGATGGAACACCTTTGGGAAGGTTACAACTAGCTCTGGAGAAACTTACTTGTACTCTGGGAATGAGAGAGAAGAAGATGTGCACACACATGGAGTAGGGCTGCTCCTATCAAAGGATGCAGCAAAAAGTCTCATCGAATGGGAACCAGTCTCGGAGAGAATCATCACAGCCAGGTTTACATCAAAAGGTCGGAACATCACCATTATACATTGCTATGCACCAACCAACTCTGCTGAATTTGAAGAGAAAGAGACCTTCTACCAACATCTACAAACAGTCACCCAAAAACTACCGAAGAGGGACATCCAAGTTGTTATGGGGGATATGAATGCCAAGATTGGAAAGGATAATGACAATTGGAAAGGCACAATGGGGAAAGAAGGTCTGGGACAGATGAATGAGAACGGTCTCCTGTTTGCAGATTTCTATACTCTCAATGAACTGATAATCGGAGGAACTCTCTTTCCACACAAGCCTACACACAAAGCCACACGGATATCCCCAGATCTACAGACGGAAAACCAAATTGACCACATAACAATCACCAATAAATGGAGGAGAGTGCTTCTAGACGTCAGAGTGAAAAGAGGAGCTGACATTAACTCTGACCACCACCTCCTTGTGGGTGAATTTAGGATGAAGCTAGCAGCAAAGAAGAAGACATACATATAACAAGGTACAAAGAAGGTTTGAGATAAGAAAACTTCAAAATACTAAAATACGACAGGAACTGGGAATCACACTACGGAACAGGTTCCAAGCATTGGAAGAGGGAAAAACATTGATGAAAAGTGGACAAGATGCAAGAATGCAATTACAGACACCTATGAACAAGTCCTAGGCTGCTGGGAAGCTAGGAGGAAGGACTGGATTACAGACGACACCTGGGAAGCTATTGAGGCAAGGAGGGAGACTAAAATGAAACTCAACAAGGAAGCATATGACAAGGAAAAAAAACTGCAGCAGGAATACCAGGAAAGAAACAAAACAGTTAAAAAGAAGACAAAGAGGGACAAGAAAACATGTCGAAAAACTAGCAAACGAGGCTGAGATCGCAGCTAGGCAAAACAACTCCAGAGAGTTATACAAGATCACCAGACAGCTAGCCGGGAAGAACAAGAGCACTAGTCGCCCCATCAGGGACAAACAGGGAAACCTTCTCACTAAGGAATCTTTACAGTTACAACGCTGGAAAGAATATTTCCAAGATATCTTGAATGGTAGAATATCCAAACAGGAGATCAAGAGAGCCATCAAAAAGCTGAAGCTAGGCAAAGCACCTGGAATTGACAATATACCATCATCTGATGTCTTAAAAGCTGATATTGGGGCCACCACAGACGTTTTATACAGCGTGCTAAATGAGATCTGGGATAAAGAGGAAATATCAACTGAATGGAAGACAGGTATGCTAGTTACAATCCCCAAGAAAGGCAACCTCAGTGAATGTAAGAACTGGAGAGGGATCATGCTTCTATCAGTGCCCAGTAAAATTCTCTGCCGTATCATCCTCGATAGGATAAAAGAAACGGTTGACAAGAAGCTAAGAAAGGAACAAGCTGGCTTTAGAAAGGATAAATCATGCACAGATCACATTGCTACACTCAGGATTACCGTTGAACAATGCATTGAATGGCAGAGCTCCCTTTACATAAACTTTGTGGACTTCGAAAAAGCATTCGATAGTATAGATAGGACAGTTCTATGGAAGCTCCTGAGGCACTGTGGTTTACCTACAAAATGTGTAACCCTAATAAAGAACATGTACGAAGGTTTCACTGGTCATGTCATCTTTAATGGACAAGTTTCAGAAGGCTTCCAGATTGGAAATGGAGTACGACAGGGCTGCTTGCTATCTCCACTGCTCTTTCTGATAGCCATAGACTGGACAATGAAAAGATCCACAGAACACCATCGTACTGGGATCCAGTGGAACTTGTTCTCACAACTAGAAGACTTGGATTTTGCAGATGATCTAACACTACTCTCAGAAACCCATAAACACATGCAACAAAAAAACAGAAAGGCTTCAAGAAAAAAGCAGCCAACTGGGTCTTAAGATTAATGTGGGAAAGACAAAGGTGATGAAAGTCAATAGCAGATCCTCCGAACCCATCTCACTAGAAAGTGGTACTGTTGAGGAAGTACAAGACTTCATCTACCTCGGGAGCAACATCAGTACAAATGGTGGAGATGACAAAGATGTGGAGCTACGCATCAATAAAGCTCGCCATGCCTTCAGAACCCTACGCCCTGTATGGCTCTCATCCCAACTATCCATAAACACTAAGATCCGCATTTTCAACACCAACGTTAAACCAGTTCTTCTCTATGGCTGTGAAACGTGGAAAACTACTCAGTCTCTCAACAACAAACTCCAAGTCTTCATCAACAGTCGCCTCCGATACATCCTTAAGGTATGGTGGCCTAACAAAATATCAAATAAAGAGCTTTGGAAGAAAACCAAACAGGAAGAAATAAGCACTACAATCAAGAGGAGAAAATGGAGCTGGATTGGCCACACACTCAGAAAAGATCCAACAAATACAACCAAATAAGCACTGGACTATAACCCACAAGGAAAGAGAAGACAAGGAAGGCCAAAAATAAACTGGAGACGCTCCACACTACAAGATCTTGATAAAGTGGGGGTCACCTGGCAAGAGGCCAAAGCTCTAGCCCAGAAGAGAGTGAGGTGGAGAAACATGGTTGACGCCCTATGCTCCTGAAGGGGCCAAGAGGATTAAGTAAGTACTACCAGTAATAAGAATTATTTAAAATAAATATAGCACAATAAAGTTGTGTAGAATTGCTAAATAAAGAAATAACTAAATAAATATAGCACAATAATTATATAGCAATTCAATGCTACTAATAAATAAATACATGTATATATCTTATTAATAATAATAAATAATTTAGTAAAATATTTATATAATATTTTTTATGAAAAGTTTATTGGTAAAATAATGTTAACTATCATGAATAAGATTACTGGAATAGTCATAATTAAATTGCAATGAGTAGAGGACAATGTTCATGTGGAATATACGCTATACGTGCGTGTAAACCGCAGGTCTTTGGTCAACAATTGGAGCTGATTACAGTGCGATGTCTGCTCCTGTCACGCGACATAGGGTAAACATTTGTATGTATACCCCGAGTAAGGCCGAACTCTGGCCTGACGCCTCTCAAGGCTGGAGTATATCGGCCACTAAGTATACACATTCACCACTCGACATTGATGACGACTGAGTGTGTGTGTGTACACTCTCAAAGTTCGCAACTCGTGCCACTGTTCCGCGGTGTTCAGTAGAGGACACTGTCACACAACTCGTGCCACTGTTCCGCGGTGTTCAGTAGAGGACACTGTCACACAACTCGTGCCACTGTTCCGCGGTGTTCAGTAGAGGACACTGTCACACAACTCGTGCCACTGTTCCGCGGTGTTCAGTAGAGGACACTGTCACACAATCAGCACTCAAATGAAAAACCAAGTCGTCAACCCTATCTTAAAGACACACTTCATTAAGCGTGTTTACATCCAGCAACGAGAGCGGACCTTGACACGATTTACGCGGCAACCTGACGACCGGGAGATGGGTATCGGTGTGGTCAACCAAGCCGGGGTCTGGTCTGGTCTGGTCTGGTCAGAACAAAAGCTACGACGGTGCTCTTTTCGAAACACCCGATCGATACGGTAGCATTTTGACACACCACATTAAAGGAAACAAAAGTCATGATTTTGGGCCTATGTCCCTATAATATTTACTAAAACATAACCATTTGCAACTATAATTAAGAATATCACACCAGTGGTTTACTAGGAAAACCTTATTGAACACATGATCTCAATTTCATGGGCCGCGCCATAGTGTTAGATAACCATACGTCACGAGTGTCAAAGTCTAGCAAAATTCGTTCGTCAAATGAAAAAATATTTGCATACACCTATTCCTATATTTACCAATACAATATGGCTATGTGCGTCCACACTCAACTTATATGTAACAAATGTTGGCCTTTGTTTACTAAACTAGTCCTCTTTCTGGCAAAATAACGTTTGTTTGAGACTGCGTTGGTTCTGTGGCTGTTGACCTCCCTTGATTCGTCACAATAGTCTAGGTTACCCGGTTTTCATAGAACTGCGCATGCGCTTATCGGTCTCGCTGGTTAACATGTCAGTGCTAAGTCAACGGGAGAAATTACCGGAATTTCCCACTTTTAGAACACATTCTGAGTAAACCAATGGCGTGGTATTCTTGATTTTAGTTGCACATGGTCTGTTTCGCTTTAACATAAAATATATTTAAAAATGCTAAACTGAGGATTTAACCAAGAATATTGAAAAATTAGTATTGATAAAATAAGTAATACAATTATAATTGAGCTACGATTGTTCGGTAAATTGTCATACAACTTGTCTGAGCGGGGTAAACTTGAGGTGTAATCCATGTAACACTTCGTCCTACAAGACAATGCGAACCATCTGGCCCTACAATTTGTGGGGCGCGATAGCATACCGGTTAGAAGGCCGGACTCTCAATCGAGAGAACCCGGTTTCAAATCCCACTGCGGTCGCTTCGAACCTTTGGCAAGTTTGATCACCCCACATTGCCACAGTTCACTCAGCTGTATAAATGAGTACCTGGCAATACAGACAGTGGTGGATATGTGAACGAATAGCCTTCGCGCAGCAATTGCAGCGTGGCTGAATACTTCCCAGAGAAGTTGAGATGACCTTGGAATGAACAGGTCTGCCAGGGGGTGAAGTGTAAAGCGCTTTGAGCAGTCTTATGGACCGGATACCGCGCTATATAAGAACTGACCTTTACTTTTACTTTTTACAATGCAACACAGCGGCTCTGATGGATGGTCACATTCCATTGTTCATTTCAGGGCACTGTTATGCAACTATTGCACTGGTGGTATTTTAAACAGACCAGCCAGACCAGACAGACCAGCCAGACCAGCCAGACCAGGCAGACCAGCCAGACCAGACAGACCAGCCAGACCAGACAGACCAACCAGACAAGCCAGACCAGACAGACCAGGCAGACCAGCCAGACCAGACAGACCAGCCAGACCAGACAGACCAGCCCCTCGTCGCTGCATCCGCCGGATACTGGTTCGAATATGGATTCTTATTAGGGTATAATTGCTTCCATAGGTTCCATCGACTGGTTATGGCAGCCGTGTGGAAAGACCGATTCTTCACGGCGTAAAGTACCTTCTGACTGTTTAACGGCTAAAGTGGGTCAGAGTTGACGTACGTGTTCTGTCTTATAGATGCTCCATCGGTGGTCAATCTGTGGCCAGATACTCGTCCGTTATTCCAGACGGGTCTGTTTGATACGAGAACTAAATAAAACATAATCAGCATGCTCGATGCATGATCGTAGGATCTCTATACAGCTGATCCCTGCAGCATGATTGGTGCATGATCGTAGGATCTCTATACAGCTGATCCCAGCAGCATGCTTGATGCATGATCGTAGGATCTCTATACAGCTGATCCCAGCAGCATGCTTGATGCATGATCGTAGGATCTCTATACAGCTGATCCCTGCAGCATGATTGATGCATGATCGTAGGATCTCTATACAGCTGATCCCAGCAGCATGCTTGATGCATGATCGTAGGATCTCTATACAGCTGGTCCCTGCAGCATGATTGATGCATGATCATAGGATCTCTATACAGCTGATCCCAGCAGCATGCTTGATGCATAATCGTAGGATCTCTATACAGCTGATCCCAGCAGCATGCTTGATGCATGATCGTAGGATCTCTATACAGCTGATCCCAGCAGCATGCTTGATGCATGATCGTAGGATCTCTATACAGCTGATCCCAGCAGCATGCTTGATGCATGATCGTAGGATCTCTATACAGCTGATCCCAGCAGCATGCTTGATGCATGATCGTAGGATCTCTATACAGCTGATCCCAGCAGCATGCTTGATGCATGATCGTAGGATCTCTATACAGCTGATCCCAGCAGCATGCTTGATGCATGATCGTAGGATCTCTATACAGCTGATGCCAGCTAAACTGGGACTGGTTCGGCGAATGACGTCAACAGCCAGTCAAAAATAAAACAAGTGTAGACAGGTGATCCAAAACGAGGACCACAAAAAGAAGCGAATAGAAAACAAGGGTGTTCTATATACAGGATGTGCGAAGTGAGGTGATTTATTTCCATAGCGCAGTAGTCGCAGCATTGCGTGTTATGACGAGAAAATAGACTCACAAACTCGGTGAGGTTGGGCAGGACTTTGCTCTGGTAGGGGAATGACTGGTCGTCGACGATGTGCCAGTGAAATACGTTGAACTTGTTCTGCGCCATGGCCTCCTGCAAAACACGCAACATGAAATACGTTGAACTTGTTCTGCGCCATGGCCTCCTGCAAAACACGCAACATGAAATACGTTGAACTTGTTCTGCGCCATGGCCTCCTGCAAAAACACGCAACATGAAATGTAATGTGCCGTGGTTTCTTACAAGATCTGAGATCGACAATCTAAGCGGGGGAGTAATCTATTGATCGATCTAACTGCGTGCAGTATAATCAAACCATGTTTCATACTGTAAAGTATATGCCAGTTTGATTTAATTAGTTTTTAATAAATAATGTTATTAAGCCATTAGGAGGTGTTTAATCGGTATATTAAGCCTATATTGGCAACAGCAAAGCAGGTTTTGAAAAGCTTGTAGATAAACCACCCAAGTGGATATTGACAAAATCAATATGGTACCAAAGATCAATATGGTACAAAATCAATATGGTACCAAAGATCAATATGGTACAAAATCAATATGGTACCAAAGATCAATATGGTACAAAATCAATATGGTACCAAAGATTTGTGGTAATATTTAGACCCTTCAGTCGCCAATTGATGGAAAACAACCACTGCCCTTTAATCCTGACAGTTGATCAATTGTTGTGACCTCGGAGGTCAACGTAATTAAGGTACTGAAAGAACCAACCCTAGATTGGCACAGCTCCAAAAGCTTAATTGACAAACTGGGCAATGAAACTGATGGGAGAAGTCACTGTCCATCGGTGGTTTAACAAGTTGACCAATGGTAAAGCGTATTGGGTATTTTAAGCAATCACAGCGCCTCTAGTGACGGCGTCTGACTGTGGTAAGCTGAGAGTATAAATACCCCGGAGGAGCGTTTCCAAAGGGCGGCAGGACTATTTAAAATTCACACTGAGGTGTGTAGTCATGCTGAATTTTAGTTATCCAAATTGTCGGCAAGGGTGGTCCTGGCGGGCCATGCCTGCTTTTGCATTATATTTCAAAATTTCCGGTCAGAATTTACTTGTCAAATCTTCTAGATTTTAAGAGTCTATATACATTTGAAGTGATGTTTACAATCACTGCTTTTCTTTACGGTTTACAGTGATATTTATCTTCACTGTTCTTTTCATTGTCATCGTGCGTGATTATATTGCTACTATGTATGTGGCCGTCTGATACACACGATTAACATCGCTTCAAACCTGGAGAACGATGCGTTGATTACACTCCTGTGGTACTCTGTGTACTCATTGGTCGAGTGAGTACAAAATCAGTTATAAATCACGATCTGGCGAGCGCAAAGAAGACGGACAATTAAAGCACATCTACATCTGTGTGAAATGCCTCCCGGACCATTGCGTGCGGCCCCGAAGAAGACGAGAGGGAGGCATAGATCTTACAATATGATTCGCATATGACAAAATGGTAAACTTGGACATGCATGTTCTTGAGCTAAATTCAGGTGAGACATGACACAACAAGATGGGATGCACACAAGCGAAACTAAAACGAGCGTGCTACCGGGTGAAGGCCGCGCACATTCTATAACTAGCTCCATTATCTTATAGCATTTCAGTAATTAAGTAGTGCTTATCGATGGCACCAGGCACCAGGCATCATAAACGAAACGAGAGCTGGTCATCCGAGACGGCGTCTCTAATCTGCGGGCTCTCGGGGAATGGTGTAGCCGGGGGAATGGTGTAGCCGGGGGAATGGTTAATAACGACCGACGTGAGTGATACTGTTCAACCTCCACACGACAACGACGTAAAGCCGGTCTGGGTAACTACCAACCCCATCACCATCGGGTGCCGTGTCTGTTGCTGATCTAGGCGATCATGAACCTCCATTTCCCTCAGTCGCAGGTGTCTCGTAACAGTGGTCTTTCCCACTCCTTCCCGCTGTCACTAAGGTCTTTCCCAACCAGGCTGCTAGACCATCCAGAGTTTTTATTCTTTGCTGACCTCTGGTTCTTTCTCTCTTTCCCATTCCTTCCCGCTGTCACTAAGGTTCTTTCCCATTCCTTCCCGCTGTCACTAAGGTTCTTTCCCATTCCTTCCCGCTGTCACTAAGGTTCTTTCCCATTCCTTCCCGCTGTCACTAGGGTTCTTTCCCATTCCTTCCCGCTGTCACTAGGGTAGCTGTAGTTTTCTCTTTTTCATTACGTTTCCTTTCTTACCCTACTACTCTAAGCCGGTGGACTCATAACACTATACGTCTGCTTTTGGCACCTCGCAGAATAACAGAATAACAGGTTGTGTCCCCACTAAGCATACGTCTTCCCAGCTTTCGTTGAGGTTTTACCGGAACAGATTAATAAATAATAACATGAATAATTGCAAGAAGTGGGACAAAAAACATCCCATATTATTAATCAGCTCTCGAACCAACCAACTATGACGCATATTAAATGCCCGCTGCACCCATTTGCAGCCTATAGGAGCGGCCGGAAGTGAGCGGTCCCTGAGGCTCGGATGCCACGTACCAGGTTGTTGATGATGACTTCCTTGGAGATGTAATGTCTGGCTGTATCAATCAAGACGCCGCGATGTGCGAACCTCGGGTAGTCGCTAATGAAAGTCTTGTTGATGAGAAACTGCAACAAATGACGGGTATAAGTCTAATACGTGTTATGTTGCCAGTGTTCCAACGTATGTGTGATTACCAATAATGTAGCTTAAGTTGGGACTATGTATGTTTCGTTGCGTGCAACCAGATTAAACTAGTTAAAACTGGGTCCAATTCGTACTTTCCTTCGAAAGAAACGGAATAATTATTTAAATTAGAACGAAGGCGAATCCAGCGGAAATACGTCATTTAATACTTTGTTTATGCAGAGGTGTAAAGAACACACATTGCACACCTCGTTGCCTTAGGGACAGAGGTGTAAAGAACACACATTACACACCTCGTTGCCTTAGGGACAGAGGTGTAAAGAACACACATTACACACCCCGTCGCCTTAGGGACAGAGGTGTAAAGAACACACATTACACACCCCGTCACCTTAGGGACAGAGATGTAAAGAACACACATTACACACCCCGTCGCCTTAGGGACAGAGGTGAAAAGAACACACATTGCACACCCGTCACCTTAGGGACAGAGATGTAAAGAACACACATTGCACACCTCGTCGCCTTAGGGACAGAGATGTAAAGAACACACATTACACACCCCGTCGCCTTAGGGACAGAGATGTAAAGAACACACATTACACACCCCGTCGCCTTAGGGACAGAGATGTAAAGAACACACATTACACACCCCGTCGCCTTAGGGACAGAGATGTAAAGAACACACATTACACACCCCGTCGCCTTAGGGACAGAGATGTAAAGAACACACATTGCACACCTCGTTGCCTTAGGGACAGAGATGTAAAGAACACACATTACACACCCCGTCGCCTTAGGGACAGAGATGTAAAGAACACACATTACACACCCCGTCGCCTTAGGGACAGAGATGTAAAGAACACACATTACACACCCCGTCGCCTTAGGGACAGAGATGTAAAGAACACACATTGCACACCTCGTTGCCTTAGGGACAGAGATGTAAAGAACACACATTGCACACCTCGTTGCCTTAGGGACAGAGATGTAAAGAACACACATTGCACACCTCGTTGCCTTAGGGACAGAGATGTAAAGAACACACATTGCACACCTCGTTGCCTTAGGGACAGAGATGTAAAGAACACACATTGCACACCTCGTTGCCTTAGGGACAGAGATGTAAAGAACACACATTGCACACCTCGTTGCCTTAGGGACAGAGATGTAAAGAACACACATTGCACACCTCGTTGCCTTAGGGACAGAGATGTAAAGAACACACATTGCACACCTCGTTGCCTTAGGGACAGAGATGTAAAGAACACACATTGCACACCTCGTTGCCTTAGGGACAGAGATGTAAAGAACACACATTGCACACCTCGTTGCCTTAGGGACAGAGATGTAAAGAACACACATTGCACACCTCGTTGCCTTAGGGACAGAGATGTAAAGAACACACATTGCACACCTCGTTGCCTTAGGGACAGAGATGTAAAGAACACACATTGCACACCCCGTCGCCTTAGGGACAGAGATGTAAAGAACACACATTGCACACCTCGTTGCCTTAGGGACAGAGATGTAAAGAACACACATTGCACACCTCGTTGCCTTAGGGACAGAGATGTAAAGAACACACATTACACACCCCGTCGCCTTAGGGACAGAGATGTAAAGAACACACATTACACACCCCGTCGCCTTAGGGACAGAGATGTAAAGAACACACATTACACACCCCGTCGCCTTAGGGACAGAGGTGTAAAGAACACACATTACACACCCCGTCGCCTTAGAGACAGAGATGTAAAGAACACACATTGCACACCCCGTCGCCTTAGGGACAGAGATGTAAAGAACACACATTACACACCCCGTCGCCTTAGGGACAGAGGTGTAAAGAACACACATTGCACACCCCGTCGCCTTAGGGACAGAGATGTAAAGAACACACATTGCACACCCCGTCGCCTTAGGGACAGAGGTGTAAAGAACACACATTACACACCCCGTCGCCTTAGGGACAGAGGTGTAAAGAACACACATTACACACCCCGTCGCCTTAGAGACAGAGATGTAAAGAACACACATTGCACACCCGTCGCCTTAGGGACAGAGGTGTAAAGAACACACATTACACACCCCGTCGCCTTAGGGACAGAGATGTAAAGAACACACATTGCACACCCCGTCGCCTTAGGGACAGAGATGTAAAGAACACACATTGCACACCCCGTCGCCTTAGGGACAGAGATGTAAAGAACACACATTGCACACCCCGTCGCCTTAGGGACAGAGATGTAAAGAACACACATTGCACACCCGTCGCCTTAGGGACAGAGGTGAAAAGAACACACATTGCACACCCGTCGCCTTAGGGACAGAGGTGTAAAGAACACACATTGCACACCCCGTCGCCTTAGGGACAGAGGTGAAAAGAACACACATTGCACACCCGTCGCCTTAGGGACAGAGGTGTAAAGAACACACATTGCACACCCCGTCGCCTTAGGGACAGAGGTGTAAAGAACACACATTACACACCCCGTCGCCTTAGGGACAGAGATGTAAAGAACACACATTGCACACCCCGTCGCCTTAGGGACAGAGATGTAAAGAACACACATTACACACCCCGTCGCCTTAGGGACAGAGATGTAAAGAACACACATTGCACACCCCGTCGCCTTAGGGACAGAGATGTAAAGAACACACATTACACACCCCGTCGCCTTAGGGACAGAGATGTAAAGAACACACATTACACACCCCGTCGCCTTAGGGACAGAGATGTAAAGAACACACATTACACACCCCGTCGCCTTAGGGACAGAGATGTAAAGAACACACATTACACACCCCGTCGCCTTAGGGACAGAGGTGTAAAGAATACACATTGCACACCCCGTCGCCTTAGGGACAGAGATGTAAAGAACACACATTGCACACCCCGCCACCTTAGGGACAGCTGTGTTAACGTTAGGCGCGACACAAACCAGATTTGGAGAAGTGGACACATTTTTATTACAATATTATTCGGAACATTCCCGCCTGGCAGAAAATGATAAACCATTTCGCCGATTATTGCTCTTAAAAGCATAACAGTGCTTTTACGAGCAATAATCCGTATCGAAATACTAAAACGACGGTCACGTAGATAGCTAGCCGTACAATGGCCGACTGTAGTGAATAACACGAACAATAAAACGCGCGTGTCTGATGTTATCTTAGCGTGTCTGATGTTATCTTAGCGTGTCTGATGTTATCTTCGCGTGTCGAGGCGGAGAGTACGACTACTCACTTGGCAAAACGTATAGTGATATTTCATTAACTGCAATACACTAACTGTGCGTAGCCGTCACAGTGAGATAGACTGCATACAGCAGACAACTAACAACTGGACTTGCCACACGCAGACACAGGACGACGGTCAAGAGTTCAGACTTACGTGGCCGGCTTCGTCCTGGTAGACGAGTTGACTAAACGTCTCGAGCCCTCGCAACGCACCCCACACCTCGCGGGCATAGATCGTCACCCCAGACCGCTTCACCTCCAGGTCGTCTACAAGGACAATCACGACACCTGACGACAAGTCTGGTTTACGTTATGTTGTTCTGTGTATGAACCACTGAGATGTACCCCAGGTGACATGTTAATGCACTGCGAGCAGACAGCGTTTGTTTGTAGAATTAAAAGAGTTGTTTGCACTTTAATCAAAACTAGATACGTGTCCCGATCAAACATGACCGACATACGTGTCCCGGTCAAACATGACCAACATACGTGTCCCGGTCAAACATGACCGACATACGTGTCCCGATCAAACATGACCGACATACGTGTCCCGGTCAAACATGACCGTCATACGTGTCCCGGTCAAACATGACCGACATACGTGTCCCGATCAAACATGACCGACATACGTGTCCCGATCAAACATGACCGACATACGTGTCCCGATCAAACATGACCAACATACGTGTCCCGATCAAACATGACCGACATACGTGTCCCGATCAAACATGACCGACATACGTGTCCCGGTCAAACATGACCGACATACGTGTCCCGATCACACATGACCGACATACGTGTCCCGATCACACATGACCGACATACGTGTCCCGGTCAAACATGACCGACATACGTGTCCCGATCAAACATGACCGACATACGTGTCCCGATCAAACATGATCGACATACGTGTCCCGATCAAACATGACCGACATACGTGTCCCGATCAAACATGACCAACATACGTGTCCCGATCAAACATGACCGACATACGTGTCTCGATCAAACATGACCGACATACGTGTCCCGATCAAACATGACCGACATACGTGCCTCCCGGTCAAACATGACCGACATACGTGCCTCCCGGTCAAACATGACCGACATACGTGTCCCGATCAAACATGACCGACATACGTGTCCCGATCAAACATGACCGACATACGTGTCCCGATCAAACATGACCGACATACGTGTCCCGGTCAAACATGACCGACATACGTGTCCCGGTCAAACATGACCGACATACGTGTCTCGATCAAACATGACCGACATACGTGTCTCGATCAAACATGACCGACATACGTGTCCCGGTCAAACATGACCGACATACGTGTCCCGATCAAACATGACCGACATACGTGTCTCGATCAAACATGACCGTCATACGTGTCCCGATCAAACATGACCGACATACGTGTCCCGATTAAACATGACCGACATACGTGTCTCGATCAAACATGACCGACATACGTGTCCCGATCAAACATGACCGACATACGTGTCCCGGTCAAACATGACCGACATACGTGTCCCGATCAAACATGACCGACATACGTGTCCCGATCAAACATGACCGACATACGTGTCCCGGTCAAACATGACCGACATACGTGTCCCGATCAAACATGACCGACATACGTGTCCCGATCAAACATGACCGACATACGTGTCCCGATCAAACATGACCGACATACGTGTCCCGATCAAACATGACCGACATACGTGTCCCGGTCAAACATGACCGACATACGTGTCTCGATCAAACATGACCGACATACGTGTCCCGATCAAACATGACCGACATACGTGTCCCGATCAAACATGACCGACATACGTGTCCCGATCAAACATGACCGACATACGTGTCCCGATCAAACATGACCGACATACGTGTCCCGATCAAACATGACCGTCATACGTGTCCCGATCAAACATGACCGACATACGTGTCCCGATCAAACATGACCGACATACGTGTCCCGATCAAACATGACCGACATACGTGTCCCGATCAAACATGACCGACATACGTGTCCCGATCAAACATGACCGACATACGTGTCCCGATCAAACATGACCGACATACGTGTCCCGATCAAACATGACCGACATACGTGTCCCGATCAAACATGACCGACATACGTGTCCCGATCAAACATGACCGACATACGTGTCCCGATCAAACATGACCGACATACGTGTCCCGGTCAAACATGACCGACATACGTGTCCCGGTCAAACATGACCGACATACGTGTCCCGGTCAAACATGACCGACATACGTGTCTCGATTAAACATGACCGACATACGTGTCTCGATTAAACATGACCGACATACGTGTCCCGATCAAACATGACCGACATACGTGTCCCTATCAAACATGACCGTCATACGTGTCTCGATCAAACATGACCGTCATACGTGTGGTAACTTTCACTGAGCGGCCATAAAAAAGAAAACTTTAAGGAAGAATACCTAGTTAAATACCTAGTTAAATACCTAGTTAAATACCTAGTTAAATACCTAGTTAAATACCTAGTTAAATACCTAGTTAAATACCTAGTTAAATAATCCCATTAACACAATTGTTTTCGCAAAGCTAATTACGCTTCCAGCTGCGTCCTGCCACATCGACACGAACGTAGCGCACGGGTGAGAACTGATACGTCTGTGGAACTCGGTCGATGTTCCAAAGGCCCAGTTAATGATTAAATTACGCCGTCAGGTTCCCTCGGTGCTACTGCGATAAGCGCACGTTTGAGAACGACAAGAGTGGGACGACAACAAGAGTAAACGGGATGTAGTCATATGACGACAAGAACGGGACGACAAGTGTAGGACGACAACAAGAGTAAACAGGATGTAGTCATATGACGACAAGAGTGGGACGACAACAAGAGTAAACGGGATGTAGTCATATGACGACAAGAGTGGGACGACAAGTGTAGGACGACAACAAGAGTAAACAGGATGTAGTCATATGACGACAAGAGTGGGACGACGACAAGTGTGGGACGACGACAAGAGTAAACGGGATGTAGTCATATGACGACAAGAGTGGGACGACAAGTGTAGGACGACAACAAGAGTAAACAGGATGTAGTCATATGACGATAAGAGTGGGACGACAAGTGTAGGACGACAACAAGAATAAACAAGATGTAGTCATATGACGACAAGAGTGGGACGACAAGTGTAGGACGACAACAAGAGTAAACAGGATGTAGTCATATGACGACAAGAGTGGGACGACGACAAGTGTAGGACGACAACAAGAGTAAACGGGATGTAGTCATATGACGACAAGAGTGGGACGACAAGTGTAGGACGACAACAAGGGTAAACAGGATGTAGTCATATGACGACAAGAGTGGGACGACAAGTGTAGGACGACAACAAGAATATACAAGATGTAGTCATATGACGACAAGAGTGGGACAACAAGTGTTGGACGACAACAAGAGTAAACAGGATGTAGTCATATGTCGACAAGAGTGGGACGACAAGTGTAGGACGACAACAAGGGTAAACAAGATGTAGTCATATGACGACAAGAGTGGGACGACGACAAGTGTGGGACGACGACAAGAGTAAACGGGATGTAGTCACTAGGAAGAAGGAGACAAGACTGAGATAGAGAAATATGAAAGAGCAAAGTGGGACAGGCTGAGAAAGACACGACAATGCGGGCACTCACACGACTCAACCATGTTGAGATGGGGGTACTTGTCACAGCGCTTGACGATGGTCACGTTGAGGTAGTAGATGACGGGTACGGTGGTCCGGCCGTCCGAGTAGAACACCTCGTCCGAGTTGGCGGGCGCGCTGCCGATGAAGGCGTTCTTGTGCGCGCGCTCGAACGCAGTCTCGAGCACGTCACACGTGGCGCCGAGCGCGTGCAGGTGGAACTCGCCCGCCTTGATCTGGTAGACGAGCGGCATCGGGCGATGGATGCGAGGCATGGGCCATGGGCTGCCGGCGGCTGGCGATGGGCCCATGCGGATCTTGAGCGTCTGGTCATCGGCCGCGCGCAGCCCGAACACGTTGTCGTCCATGAGCCACACAACATCCTTGCGGAAGCTGGTGTTGGGCCGTGGGGGCGCGGTCGGGATGACGAACCGAGGACGGCGGATTCGCTTCGGGTGCACCCGGTCCTGGGCACTCTTCACGTTAGCGCCCCTGGACGCCGCCTCATCGTACGACTGGACATTGCTCTCCTTCGCGGCCACCCTCCTCTGGTCGACCACTAGCCGCTTGTACTCACTGACGTTGAGTCGCTGCCAGCCGTCCACCCCGTGGTCTACGCGAGCTACAACACGCACGACCGTCTCAGCTCACAGACAACCAGCGCAGTCCAGCCTATACTGGTCACTCAGTCCAGCCTATACTGGTCACTCAGTCCAGCCTATACTGGTCACTCAGCAAACTCAGACAAAACGAAATGTGAACATTACAAATATCCAACTAGTTCTGAAAATTGCATAACATAACTCTTTATTAACAGAACCACATAAGTCGTTACAAGGCCAATAAAATAAAGCATAACAATTGAACATCACAAACTAACAATCAAACAAACGGTGGGTAATTATAACAACCGCGTGATTCCTTAATCAAACCGTGTCTAACCCGAAATCGAAAACCCTTAATAATTAACATGCTAGTATTTATATTATATACAATCTTTGTCAAGTTCAAACTAAACATAACGGACAACTCTCTTGATTATCTACATTTACATTGTTTTTCGACAAATATCGACTGAATGTCCGCGGCCAATGATTGCGGAATGCAACGGCTATTCTTATCACAGAAGGACAGGGAGCGGTGCTATCTCTGCATTGCGAAATGGTGTCGGTTGTCGACCCCGAGCGAGATACCAGGGATCTAGACCATGGTTTGGCTGGCGAGACCTGGGCGAGTTACTATCGAATCGTGCCTCCCGCTTGTCGTTGGCCTGACGCCAACACCGATCACTCGCCGAGACCGAGACCGTGCCTCACACGCTGGCTCACGACTACGACACTATTACACATGTAACTAAACATTATAGTTCCACTTAATGTATGTCTTAAATTGCATTTCAACGCATTTCAAAAAGTTACAGTTTAATAAGAACGGAAAAACAAAGTGTGGACATTACAAACAAAATGTAGGTATGTTGAGACGATAACTGCCTCGATAACTGCGACATATATTTTAATAAACACTTAGTTATGTATTTTAGTGCATGCGTGCGTGCGTGCGTGCGTGCGTGCGTGCGTGCGTGCGTGCGTGCATGCGTGCGTGCGGTGTCGGCTGGGAGTCAAGTGACTAACCACAAGGCGCGCCGTAATGGTAGCTCATACGTGACGTACTATTATTGTGTGAACGAACTATTATTGTGTGAACGTACATTTGAACGTATTTTTGAACGTACCTACTAGTCGGCGTGCATCATCGCTTGTAGCACAACTATGCAGAACACACAGCAGAAGCAGCACCACTCCACACTTCCTCAAACTACGCATATTTCATACGTCACTTTCTGGAGAGAAAAAAAACGAAATATAGATATATACAATGATGTATCCACGACAACAGTAACGCTTGTGACTTTAAAAAGAAATCGCAAAAAAAATCAACCCCGATATGACGTATGAATAATTTTTAAGGGCAATCGAGCACGCGTTGTCATTTAAACGTAACTGTTTCGGCAACACAATAGCGGGAGTTAAGTAGTCTAATTGTCAGATCCAGAGTTTGACGTCACAGTCCTAATTATGAGCAAGACCTCCGTCAAGACCTCCGTCAAGACCTCCGTCAAGCTTCGCCTTAGCAACCATGTTTACATATATACATTACATTACTATGGCGACTTACAACCATGTTTACATATATACATTACATTACTATGGCGACTTACAACCATGTTTACATATATACATTACATTACTAGGGCGACTTACAACCATGTTTACATATATACATTACATTACTAGGGCGACATACAACCATGTTTACATATATACATTACATTACTAGGGCGACTTACAACCATGTTTACATATATACATTACATTACTAGGGCGACATACAACCACGTTTACATATATACATTACATTACTAGGGCGACATACAACCATGTTTACATATATACATTACATTACTAGGGCGACATACAACCACGTTTACATATATACATTACATTACTAGGGCGACTTACAACCATGTTTACATATATACATTACATTACTAGGGCGACATACAACCACGTTTACATATATACATTACATTACTAGGGCGACATACAACCATGTTTACATATATACATTACATTACTAGGGCGACATACAACCACGTTTACATATATACATTACATTACTAGGGCGACATACAACCATGTTTACATATATACATTACATTACTAGGGCGACATACAACCATATTTACACATATACATTACATTACTAGGGCGACATACAACCATGTTTACATATATACATTACATTACTAGGGCGACATACAACCACGTTTACATATATACATTACATTACTAGGGCAACATACAACCATGTTTACATATATACATTACATTACTAGGGCGACATACAACCACGTTTACATATATACATTACATTACTAGGGCGACATACAACCATATTTACACATATACATTACATTACTAGGGCGACATACAACCATGTTTACACATATACATTACATTACTAGGGCGACATACAACGAACAATAAATGCAACGAAAAATACGGAATGTCCGACAGCAGCGGCCATGTTTGTTAGCTCGACGGACTTTATTGCTAGGTACTTTATTGCTAGGTACTTTATTGCTAGGTACTTTATTGCTAGGTACTTTATTGCTAGGTACTTTATTGCTAGGTAACCCGTCACGTAAGAGGTCTGACAATTCTCTATTTTAGTCAAATTATGTCAGTCACTCGTGGGTACAGATGTACCACGGCACACATCATAACCGACGAACAGGGTGCTACAACAGGGTGCTACAACAGGGTGCTACAACAGGGTGCTACAACAGGGTGCTACAACAGGGTGCTACAACAGGGTGCTACAACAGGGTGCTACAACTGGGTGCTACAACAGGGTGCTACAACAGGGTGCTACAACAGGGTGCTACAACAGGGTGAAAACTCGTACTGTCGTAGTTTCGAAAACATAAGGTTGATTCAGTTGTACCGATACAAGTAGTTTCAAGTTTCATTCATGGTTTGATTAAATTACAACTGAGGTGGCCCGTAGAAAACCCGCAAGGCATATAGCATGAAAGAAAGCAACATGAAATGAAAGATAAACCGCGTACATATTTAACGAGCATCTTGTGGACATTCGACGTATTCGCCCTCTGGCGATTAATAATGCACTATTTGGGTAGTACCTATTTCATTAACTCGTTGCAGTGACCGGGAAACACTTTGAGTGGCTCATGCGTTAAGCCGTGTTGTAATACCACGTAAGAATGTATTAAGCCGTGTTGTAATACTACGTAAGAATGTATTAAACCGTGTTGTAATACCACGTAAGAATGTATTAAGCCGTGTTGTAATACCACGTAAGAATGTATTAAACCGTGTTGTTATACCACGTAAGAATGTATTAAGCCGTGTTGTAATACTACGTAAGAATGTATTAAACCGTGTTGTAATACTACGTAAGAATGTATTAAGCCGTGTTGTAATACCACGTAAGAATGTATTAAGCCGTGTTGTAATACTACGTAAGAATGTATTAAGCCGTGTTGTAATACTACGTAAGAATGTATTAAACCGTGTTGTAATACTACGTAAGAATGTATTAAGCCGTGTTGTAATACCACGTAAGAATGTATTAAGCCGTGTTGTAATACCACGTAAGAATGTATTAAACCGTGTTGTTATACCACGTAAGAATGTATTAAGCCGTGTTGTAATACTACGTAAGAATGTATTAAACCGTGTTGTAATACTACGTAAGAATGTATTAAGCCGTGTTGTAATACCACGTAAGAATGTATTAAGCCGTGTTGTAATACCACGTAAGAATGTATTAAACCGTGTTGTTATACCACGTAAGAATGTATTAAGCCGTGTTGTAATACCACATAAGAATGTATTAAGCCGTGTTGTTATACCACGTAAGAATCACATAACAGCATCGCAACCTGAAAACCACTAAGTATTTTCAGGGCTCAGGACATCGAGAACAAGTGCCCTGTTTACGAAGAACGTCGAAATGGACGATAATATAAAGTATCCCAGTACAATGTTTATTAATTCTTCGTCGTTTCAGTTCACCCATTCAGAAGAATTAACACCCGCGTATTTTGATCGGGTTCTCGTCTCCCGCCCATCATCTTAGAAACGACAAAAACAGCGGCAGCTAATATAGAGACTGTATCTGATGTAGTCCCGGAAAAATGCTTAAAAATCCTCAAACCTCAATAAAATGCAGCTATTCTTGAATTAGATAAGGGACTCGCCCATACATCCTATAGTATCGGGACAACTTTCTCGTGGAACCTTTTGAAAATGCGATAAACATAACAATAAACACGAAACATCGCCCACTAGTCACAATAAATGTGTTCATAATCAATTATTTGGAACATATTCATTCTGCTTCTTGACGCCAATGTACAGATGGTCACGGAATACACGTGTAAAAACGGTTCGTGCGTGTCAGTTTTAAATCGTAAGTTATATAGTTCCAATTCCGGATCGGTTCAGAAGTGCGAATGCACGCTAACGTTTTTCAGCCGCTGGAACTGGGCTCCTACTGGGACGGTTGATTTTGCCTATTCTGTAATCATCTCCATCTCGTAATGAGAAAGAACACACGAAGATACGAAGTCCGCCAGCATGTCACGTCACCAGTAGGCCAATTGCGGGTTTCAGCGAAGATTTGCTTCTTCTTCCAATCGTTCTGCTATACAGGCATTATTTATACACTTCATTATGTTTACACTTTATTATTTATACACTTCATTATGTTTACACTTCATTATTTATACACTTCATTATTTTTACACTTCATTATTTATACACTTCAATCATCGAATCCCCGCGATATAACAAGTCACGCTAATTCCTCCTTAGACTGGGACAACCACTGATATGAAGCATTGCCGCCCGCTACACACGCGTCGACTCCTCCTCACACCGCCGCGCGTTCGCCAGTTCGCCATTACCTCCTGGTAATTAACCCATCAATCTCATTAGGCGGTCCATTTACGGCACCTCCGAGTCAATTTGCGCCAATCCGGTCTCGTGCGAAGATTCGGCCGAGTAGCCGGCCAGTCGGTAACCACTGCACGCGAGTTAAATACAGCAGAGTAACTGATGTGATTTATTCGGCGCTACAAGATACGTCAGACGACTATAAATATTACGCAGCGACCAGACAACAAACACTCGAATGTATGTATGTATGTATGTATGTATGTATGTATGTATGTATGTATGTATGTACGTACGTACGTACGTACGTACGTACGTATGTATGTACGTATGTATGTACGTGTGTAGATATATATATATATATATATATATATATATATATATATATATATATATATATATATATATATATATATATATATATATATATATATATATATATGTATATATATATATACATATGTATGTATGTATGTATGTATGTATATATATATATATATATATATATATATATATATTGCTAATGATATGAGTCGGTAGTGGGCGTCTTCATCTACAGATGCAACCAGCCACACCGTAAACACGTGTGGTTATACAACAGACCCTAGTTCTGCACTAATTAGACTAAGAGCTTCGTCACTCAAAACGCAAAACCTGCTCATTCCATGGGCATGACGTCATGTGAAGTATTTAGTAGTAAAAAAATCGGATTTTTTTAATTTAAATAGGATTTTTTCTATTTTTCTTATTTATTTATTATTATTATTTTTTTTTAATCTGGTATATAGACATTTATATAGATGTTTATATTTATAAACGCTTTCAAACGTGTTCTATTCAAATCGATTTGGGTACTTGTCTTAACAGAGGGTACATGATTTTTGCTTATATAAAGACATTAGACAATGTCCACAAGGCCTCACCCCCTGTAGTCGCATACTCTGTCTTGGAAAGGAAAGCATGCTGTGTGTCTGTGGCTGTAGCAGTGATCATTATTGTTTGCTGAGAGGGTGGATTAGCACCTGTCCAGGGCTCTGTGTACTCTAGGGTTCTCCAACCAGACTGCAAACTGGTACAGTATTAAACAATGGTAGCCCAGACTGTAGCACAAGCTCTAAGTGGACTTTAACTCGGGGCTTCTGACTTGAAAAGATACTTCCTCTGGAAGACATGTTTGTGTGACTTCACTGCATTCAGAAAGGGAATAGCTCAAACATACACAATGTCATAAATATTTGACTGTCAGGCTATCTGGTGTCAATACAGCTACACAAGGGTTAGCACTTTGTGCTTTTGTATTAAAAAACATACAAAACTTTGTTGATCTCGATGCTTGTAAACAACTATTTGAGTTGAATTCATATAAATCAGCGAGTAAAAAAATCGGAAGTAAAAAAATCATAAATCAATTCTTTTTTTTGGAGTGATTTAAATCATGATTTAAATCAAACAACCCTGCCGAACAATACCGGGAACACGCATCGTTCTCTACCGAATGGTAACCGGAATACATCTCGTTCTCTACCTAACGGTAACCGGAAGACGTCTCGTTCTCTACCGAACAATAACGGGAACACGTATCGTTCTCTACCGAATGGTAACCGGAAGACATCTCGTTCTCTACCTAAAGGTAACCGGAAGATGTCTCGTTCTCTACCGAACAATAACGGGAACACGCATCGGTCTCTACCGAATGGTAACCCGAATACATCTCGTTCTCTACCTAACGGTAACCGGAAGACGTCTCGTTCTCTACCGAACAATAACGGGAACACGTATCGTTCTCTACCGAATGGTAACCGGAAGACATCTCGTTCTCTACCTAACGGTAACCGGAAGACGTCTCGTTCTCTACCGAACAATAACGGGAACACGTATCGTTCTCTACCGAATGGTAACCGGAAGACATCTCGTTCTCTGCCTAACGGTAACCGGAAGACGTCTCGTTCTCTACCGAACAATAACGGGAACACGTATGGTTCTCTACCGAATGGTAACCGGAAGACATCTCGTTCTCTACCTAACGGTAACCAGAAGACGTCTCGTTCTCTACCGAACGGTAACCGAACGGTAACCGAAACGAGCCGTCAGCAGGCTGCTGCTGCTGCTGCTGCTGCTGCTGCTGCTGCTGCGACGCGTGTTTAAGTTGGACAATCAGTGCGGGTCTGGGCCAGCTTTATGAAGTGCTAGGGTGACACGTATGTGCTAGGGTGACATGTATGTGTTAGGGTGACATAACGGGAGTTAGACTTCGACATGGTCTGTGGCTCGGACACGGAGTGGGCGATGGCCGCGAGTCACGTACGCACACGTGCTGCATGTGTATAATTAATGTAGTCGCCGCAATGCGCTCAAACAGCTGCATTAATTAGTGTAATGTGTACGACTTCCTTCTAAGTGGATGTATCTTTTGAACGCTGAGCTGCACGCAACTGTTTGACATGGAACACGGCAAACTGCGCGCGGTTAAATTAACACGGCTGGGCTACTGCACGAAATAGCTATTTCATCGACACAGATAAACCGTCAGCAGGACACAGAACGGTCCCTATGAGCTGGCAGACTGCGACCTCCAGTAGCAACAAACAGCGGCGGAAACGAAGCGATAACGGTACCCCGACGTAATGGGATATCGCAATTCATGCTTGAGACGATGAATATGATAAGCGGGGCGGCGGTCCACCAGTCGCCTTTCCGTGGATCGGCCGTAAACAAACCCGTCGCCCAACTGCCTAGTACCGACGGCACTTCCTTCGTTTTTATGTCGAGATGGCGTAGAACGGGCCGCAACGCGAGACGCTCCGCGAACATTACGGTCTATTACGCGGCTTAGGCGGGCAACTAAACTGCGACGTTTACAGTCATAGATGCGGTTCCCTGGCGTCGCCAACTCCATCGGGTGGCAGCGCTACATTGTCTATGTAGTGAATAATATTAATAACGCAAAAGGTAATCTGGACATCCGCACAGACCACTACGTGATTTATTGCTCCCGTTACGTTGCATCTGCTACATTAGCCATGTTGTGCATTTGACAACAATTATACGGGCGTATTGCGGCCACACACCGCCAGTGGTCAGCAATCACACCGCTCATGGTCAGCCACCACACCGCCCGTGGTCACCCAAGTTGGCACCCACAACACCGCCCGTGGTCAGCCATCAAACCGCCCGTGGTCACCCACCACACCGCCCGTGGTCGGCCATCACACCGGCCGTGGTCACCCACCACACCGCCCGTGGTCGGCCATCACACCGGCCGTGGTCACCCACCACACCGCCCATGGTCGGCCATCATACCGCCCGTGTTTGCCGCCAGGTCGCCCGTGGTCGCCGCTAGGTCGCCCGTGGTCGCCGCCAGGTACTGTTCCTGGCCATGTCACCAGGGCTGGGGTCAATTCCAAAGGAATTGGAATTAATCAATTCAATTCCAAGTCCAATTCCGGAATTGGAGCGGAATTGGAATTGAAAGATTTTGACCGAGAGGAATTGGAATTGGAATTGAAAAATTTGAACAAAAGGAATTGGAATTGGAATTGAATGGAAAGGAATTGAGCATCTGATTTTTTTGTGACATCAACCAATATTTTTCTAGCCTGTTGTAGGCGGCTATGTGTATAATACTGCTATCAACTCGTGCATTGAGGATCTGAAAACTGAAATCCTGTCATTCATGCCAGTATCTTATGATTTCTCTATGTTGCCACTTGCCAGCGGGTTAATGAAAGGTTCCAGATTGGCTTTAATAGAAACATCAAAGATATTTTCAACTGTTTACAGACCTGGGAAGTTAGCCCTTTTACACCCATGAAAAGACACTTATTGGCAGGCTACAGCCATGCGGTTGATCAATCAGTAATCACTGATTACTAATCAGAGATCAATGACCACTGACCAACACTACAAAGCATAGGCAAGCTAGCTGTAGCCAAATGTGTGAAAATGGTTTCCCACTTGCCAGTATAAATATGTGTTGCCTAACATGCATCATCAGAACAGTGTGCAACAGTCATAGTGTACAGGCCGGTCAATATGCCCCCTTTTTGTGGATTGCTCATTTCTATGTAACTTAATTACCATGTATGAATGTACGTTACTAATGTATGATAGTCATAATGATAATGCAAAGAATAATGACATGCTACATGCACATTAATCTTTCATTGTTGACTTTTGTCGTTATGTGGAATTGGAGCGGGAGCGGGAGCGGGAATTGGAATTGAACGATTTTGAAAGGAATTGGAATTGGAATTACTAAAAAAGAACTGAAAAAAAAAGAAAAAAGGAATTGGAATTGAATAAAAAGGAATTGCAAGGAATTGGAGCGGAATTGGAATTGATTGAAAGGAATTGACCCCAGCCCTACATGTCACACATGATGACATTCACATTCGAAGTGTAAACACATATATAGATATATCCATACTATTACTACATTATTTGTATGTACTGTATTTCCATAGATATACATAGATTCTGGTCACACGAGGACTGGACATATCTACCAGTCAGTTACCGAGTACCGTTGTAACGCGCCCTTCCACCCGAGATCTTCGATCCTCGTCTGATGACAGCTAAACCCAAACCCAGCCAGAAAGTATCCAGTCAACGTCTTGGCATCATCACATGCACATGTTGTAACGGGTTCCTGGCACCAACTATTCCCGGGAGACTTCCTCCCTGACGAAAGCTTTCGACTGGCGCTAACAGCTGAGGACGAAAGCCTTCCTTCCGTAAGCCGCTTATCGCTACACATGAAACGCTTAATTCATAAGATGGCGGCCGACAGTGGCAAATGTAACCCAAGACGCCACCCGACGGTAGAAGCTACGGTGACGTGTCTCCGGGAGCCTGGGTGGCTAATTGGAAGAAACCACAAATTGTACCAGCGACCCGCGAACGCTTGATATATGTTGTAGTTGCGGTGACACACGGGTAGTTGCGGTGACACACGGGTAGTTGCGATGACACACGGGTAGCGTGCACTTGGTGGTCGCTACCTGGTCTACAACCTTGTCTCCCGTGTCACGCCTACAGCGCCGCAGTGTCAACCCAGTGGACCGCAGTGTCAACCCAGTGGACCGCAGTGTCAACCCAGAGCCCACCGGCTGCTGTTTGAAACTCCCCACTCATGTGTCTTTCGGAAAAGACACGAAAAGCTTTTGATCCAGTCTACCTGTTGATAGGGGAATAAAAGATCCGACACGGGGGGAGGGGGAGGGGGCGGGGGGGGGGTAAACGTGTAACATGTCGTGGATTCGGCAACACTAAATAAACCATGTTGAGGGAGTTGATTGCGCAATAATTATAGCAACAGAATATGATGGTGGCGAATCACAATGGAGGCCATTGCGAGGAAACCCACTTGACATATCATCGTCGTTGTAAATTCTAGCAAATTAGAGAAGAGGCCGGGGGGAGGGGGGAGGGGGGTCGTTCGCTAAGAACTTGACTCTGTCTGTTTTACTAACGAGTGTTCTATTTATGTCTGAGGATGTGCCGCAGAAATTCCGCGAGTCGTAGATATGTGTATAACTGTAATGTGATGACAGCGCTGATTTAACCTGCATGTCAGTTACAACACTGTCCTCTAGTTGTGTTACACCACAACACCGGCCTCTAGTTGTGTTACACCACAACACCGGCCTCTGTGTTACACCACAACACCGGCCTCTGTGTTACACCACAACACCGGCCTCTGTGTTACACAACAAAACCGGCCTCTGTGTTACATCACAACACCGGCCTCTGTTTTACGCCACAACACCGGCCTCTAGCTGTGCTAACCACAACACCGGCCTCTAGTTGTGTTACACCAGAACACCGGCCTCTAGTTGTGTTACACCACAACACCGGCCTCTGTGTTACGCCACAACATCGGCCTCTAGCTGTGTTACACCACAACACTGGCCTCTGTGTTACATCAAAACACCGGCCTCTGTGTTACACCACAACACCGGCCTCTAGTTGTGTTACACCACAACACCGGCCTCTAGCTGTGTTACACCACAACACCGGCCTCTAGTTGTGTTACACCACAACACCGGCCTCTAGTTGTGTTACACCACAACACCGGCCTCTGTGTTACACCAAAACACCGGCCTCTGTGTTACGCCACAACACCGGCCGCTGTGTTACACCAACACATCGGCCTCTGTGTTACTCCACAACACCGGCCTCTGTGTTACGCCACAACACCGGCTTCTATCTGTGTTACGGCGCCAGCTACTGTCTGTGCTTCCGGGTGACCGACATTCACGTTCTAGTTGCAGTCCGGCGTTATTAGATAAATCGCCAATTGGGCCGTAATGAATGGCGGCGTCGAGATAAGGTCGGAACAGTCGGTCTAATCTGAAATTCGTCTCATCGATTGTGAGAAGACTTTCACGACCATGTGACTAGATCGCCTCCTCCTAACCCCCCTCCTCCTCCTCCTTCGTGGCTGCTGCTGTGTACCTTGATGTAAACACACAGGATGCTTCTGTATTCCCGGGCCGGGAAGTGCTCCGGGAGCATCGTTTAGGTTGTACTGTTCCGATAGGGCATCGGGGAGCATTGGTTATGCTCTACTGCTTCGAGAGGGCATCCGTTATGCTCTACTGCTTCGAGAAGGCATCCGTTATGCTCTACTGCTTCGAGAAGGCATCCGTTATGCTCTACTGCTTCGAGAAGGCATCCGTTATGCTCTACTGCTTCGAGAAGGCATCTGTTGGGCAGGATATGCCGCGTTCACGTTGGCGATGTTTACATGTTGGCTAAGCGAATCGTGCCAGCCCAAGGGACGATGTACTGCCTCGAATGCGCTGGCTGAATCACACCAGAATCTACACACAGTGCCCACACACACGGGCGGCCGCCGCGTCCCCGTGGCTGGGCAAGGCCAGTAGAGCCTGTCCGCGACGAGGCAGACTGTAGACACACACGCACGGGGTCACAGTCGCAATGCCAACTTACCATAATCGCCTAGGTCATCGCGCCCACTCGGTAGCTTCGTAAATCCACTGTTTCGTTCACGATTCGAACAACGAAAATGCCGACTGGAGGCCGTAACCTCGGTCCGATGTAGCGATGTCGTAACCTCGGTCCGATGTAGCGATGTCGCAACACCCTGTCCGTGTGCAGCCTGTACGTCCGTGTGTACGTTATACGTCCGAGAGCCTGTACGACGCCAACTAACGATGCCAGGCGTAATGCAATGATCGCCGGTCGGTGTTGATGTCGACGGACAGCGAGCGAGTGCGCGCGTGCGCGGGCAGCGATGCCGAGGTTGGCCGCGGCTCACGCCGCAGAAAGAGGCGCCGTAATTTGAGTGCAGCCCGCGGCGGCCTCTACGCCGTCTCAAGTGCTTGTGAAGCTCGCTCGCTCGCTCGCCCGTCCAACCTCCGGGGAGCAGGCGTGGGCCCTTGCCGTCCGCCTACCAGTACACAGCCCCCGCCAACGTGAATTATTAAACGCCATGCGGCAACTTACCGCAATGCCAAATATCAACCATTCAATGCCAGACATCAACACGAGGGTCGAAAACGTCTACAAAGCATGGTATATGGCATTGTACTTTTAACATGTGTGCCGATAGTGGACTGTGATGGTCGTGTACATTTGTCATTGCACATCCACCGTGACAACTACTTTTCTGGGTGTATTGTTTGACAATCCCTCCCGAATCCCTCCCCTGCCCAGAATCTCCTCCCCCGATCCCCTCCCCAAGGACGGCACCCCATGGCTAACATCCCACAATAATATTTATATCGTTGGTACTAAACATGCAGTGTCTGTAGGCAATATGTTGTTTACTCATTCACCACTATTTCAAAAGTAAATAAGAAACTGCTCAAGTAGTGTTGTCATATTATGTAACATAAATATAGGTATTCACAGGATACGAACAACATTGTTATTCAACCGGGGTATCCGGACATTTAGCCAATGGACATTTAGCCAACAGACACTTAGCCAATGGACATTTCGCCAATGGACACTTAGCCAACGGCCATTTAGCCATCATTTGCAGGGGGGGACATTTCGCCAACATTAAAAAAATTATATCTTACATTTTGGATATCTTTATTGTTTTTGATAATGTCCAAGATAAGCAAATCTTGATGAATGATTAAACTTGCATTTTCACTCACCTTTTTATTCATTATTTTCCCAAAAGGAAAAAAGTTTATTTGGTAAATCACATAATGGAAAATATGAAGTTTAAGATTGATATAGTTTAATTATTTATAAAGTGTTATATTTTCCTTTGAAAATGACCTTTCAATAATTACCATCATGATTTAATGCCGAGACCAACTGCTATTCATTATTTCCCCACCCTTTGGCTTAATTGGAGACAATCCCAGATATATGTGGCTTCATGTCAAGCTAGAATGAGCTCTTTGTAAGTGATCAGCTTATCCATCTGGGCTTCAATCTTGATTAGAATAGGCGATCCTCCATCACAATTGGCCCAATTTAATTTCATTCACCTGGAACACATGGCTTCCATGGGCTAATGGGATAAAAGGACTACCCAATATCAGAAATTAAATCTTACACAAGTTCAACCATGGAGATTATAATTACTAGCCGAGGGAAGCAGAAAGTTTGTCTGGAAGGTTTTATGTATACCAAGCAGATAACTTCCAAAAACCAGATTAGATGGCAGTGTGTTAAACGCAACAATCACTGCAAGGGTGTCATATCTACAACTCTTGACCTTAGTCAGGTACTCAATACCAAACCTCACAACCATGATGCAAATCCAATGGAAGTTGCAGTTGCCAAGACCAAAGTCGATATGAAACATGCAGTTAGCTAGTGAGGAAGATGCCATAAACTTACAATTGAAGGCGAATGGACCCAAACATCAGGCCCTACACCAGAACCATTCCTGATCTACGACAACGGCCAAAACTCAGATTCCAGGATAGTTGTTTTTGCATCCCCACCTGCCCTGCGTACGCTCTCTACAGCTGACACATGGTTCATGGATGGCAACTTCGCTATGGCACCACCTGGATTCCTTCAACTATATGTTATCCGGGTCCCCCTTGGATCCACGACTGTTGGTATAGCATATGCCCTGCTACAACGCAAGACCCAGGACACATATGAGGAACTCCTCCGTGCCTTGTTGGATAAGTGCAGCTCTATGGAACTGTATCCGGATCCCAGAACCATTATGGTTGATTTTGAGCAGGCTGTTATCAGTGCCATTGGAGCAACCCTGGACAATGATGTCCAAGTCAGGGGCTGCTTCTACCATCTGACCCAGGCAACCTGGCGAAAGATACAAGAGCTGGAGCTAGTGCCTCAATACAGGGATGACGAGGACTTCAAGTTGTTCTGCGGACAATTAGATGCCCTAGCCTTCCTGCCCACCGAAGATATCCCTGAGGGAATCATGTACCTCCGTGGTAATACCCCTCCTGATGCAGAACCTCTGGTGGATTACTTCGACCAGACTTACGTCACTGGCACTTACCGTCGTGCTGGAGTTCCACGAGATGGTCCATATGGAGCAGCCATTGTTCGTATGAGGAGAGTTCCTCCTCGGTACCCACCTGCCTTGTGGAATGTTCACCAGGCCACTCTGGATGATGAACCAAGAACTAACAACCAGTGTGAAGGCTGGAACAATCGCTTCACTCATTTGGTTGGCTACCAGCATCCCTCCGTGTGGACCATGATAGATGCCTTGAAGAAAGAAGATGCAGTGGCTTGCACTCACATCGCCAAAGATCTAAACGGTCAACCTCCCAAGAAGAGGGTTAGGCGTGAATACAAGGACATGCAGATCCGTCTGCGTACACTGTGTGAAGATCGTGCAGCAGGCAGGAAGACCATCCCTGAACTACTACGTGGAGTGGGTCATAACATACGCTGGAAGCCTGTCAACCGTGAGAATGAAGATTGATTATAAACAGCTGTGGACTCAATATATGCAATGTTCGTGTTTGCAAGTTTTAGACTATGAGACATTACTTTGTGATCGTTACATTCGTACAATGAATTAAATAAAATACAATTACTTACATTTGTATTGCATTTATTGAAACAACTATATTTATGGTGAAAGCACACAGAAACATAATATAATTTTTTTAATGTTGGCGAAATGTCCCCCCTGCAAATGATGGCTAAATGGCCGTTGGCTAAGTGTTCATTGGTGAAATGTCCATTGGCTAAGTGTCTGTTGGCTAAATGTCCCGGATTCTTCATAACCAGGTGGTGAAGCCAGCCGACTGTAGCGCCGACTGGCGATTGATGTGGTTTCTACTGCCGACATAAAGCCCGAACATAAGTATTCTACTTGTGTTGATGTGTTTCTTTCCATTACGACAAACGACTTGAAAGACGTCGACATTCACACGGAACATGCGTCACGAGTAAAACGATACGTTTGATGAATATACTAAGTAGATTGTTTCTATGCAGCCGGAACATGTTTATGCATCAACCGCGGCTACACCAGGAATCCTGCTTCGACAAACACTATTCTTGTCACGTTATGTGTACTAAGTGCTGTTTGCATAAACGATAAACACGAATTTTATACGTCAAGCACTGTTTCTTTTGTTTGGTTTTGCGTAGGGCGTTCTCACAACAGGACGGCATTTCTATCACCCAATTATTCCAACTACGCTTCAACAATGGAATCACGTAGTATTAGAAGCCAGCCCATGTCATCATCTGCCACATAACCACGTAGTATTAGATGCCAGCCCATGTCATCATCTGCCACATAACCACGCAGTATTAGAAGCCAGCCCATGTTATCATCTGCCACAGAACCATTAGAAGGTAGCCCATGTCATCATCTGCCACAGAACCACGTAGTATTAGAAGGTAGCCCATCATCTGCCACAGAACCACGTAGCATTAGAAGCCAGCCCATGTCATCATCTGCCACAGAACCACGTAGTATTAGAAGGTAGCCCATGTCATCATCTGCCACAGAACCACGTAGTATTAGAAGGTAGCCCATGTCATCACCTGCCACACAAAAGAAAGAAAAGTATGACCCGAACTATCCGCCAGTATCACTGCTCAGCATCACCAGCAAGCCGATAAAAACACGACTAAATTCAACCATCTGGAAATAATTTATGCATATGGACATAAAGTGATATCAGACAAGCAGCTTGGTTTGATAGTTGGCCATTCTACACGCGACGCTTTAACATGCATCATATACGACTGCGCGGTGCCGTTGACCAAAAACAACAAGCCACATTGGTCTGCCTTGACATCAGCAGATCATATGAGTGTGGCATAGATGCCTAACGTCGACGTCTCTCAAGTCGTCTGTCAACAGGGATACAAGGAAAGCTGCTATCCTGGCTAAATGACTACCTGGTGGACAGTGAGAGTTCTCAAAGTGGTTGTCAGTGGAATATGCTCCGGCACTAAGCCCATCAATGCAGAGATTCCCCAAGGATAGTCAACGTCTTTCTTGGTACATGGTACACCATCTACCCCCAGAACCCACCGCCAGAATCCACCCCCAGAATCGAGATGGAAAACTGCTGATCGGACGCAAAGAAATGTTGTGAAACCACTCAACAAACAGCAAAGAAGGTGCTCAACAAATGATAGAAAGTGTTTAACAAACGATATAACTAGAAAGTGTTCACGTGTTTATACTTAGCATGTGTTCGTGTTAAATATAAAAACTTATAGTATGTATTTACACTCAGCCATGTGAATCGTTTGCAGATATCGCGTTCAGTTGCAAATATACCTACCGTTTCCTTCTTTTGGAAGAGTGGCTTCGTTATATTTCCTTGTGTCCACCATTTTATTACGTGATTTGAACAAAATATTGCCTTGTGTACTATAACACTCGGCACGACCCTAGGTCGTCTCCAGACAAACCAATGTCACGTGTCCTTGTCCGTGCGCCCTCGTCGCTGTAGCACTGGATGTCTGGCAAGTCTTGTTAGTGAAGCCAGGAAATTGACGCTGACGTTGTCTGTCGCAGTACCGGCTCAGCACTAAACCTGACGTCGAGAATCGGCAGACGACGACTTCAGTTGTGTTGCTTTCAGTGCCTGTACACCTCCGTGCAAGCTCGAGGGTCCACGGCCGACTACTGCTGCCTAAATGGTTCATACCATCCCCGTAATCCAGTACGGCGTTTACCAGGACGAGCGGCTGCCTACGATGGCCTAGCTAAACCCGCTCCGAGTGAGTTCAAAGTCGTCACCGCCGTCGTCACCGCCGTCGTCACCACCGTCTTCACCACCGTCGTCACCACAGTCGTCACCTCTGTCGTCACCACAGTCGTCACCAACGTCGTCTCCACCGTCGTCTCCGCCGTCGTCACCACCGCGTCGTTACCGCCGTCGTCACCACAGCGCCGTTACGTGGTGGCTCGCAATCAATAACTGACGACAGTTTGGGAAGACGGAGACGACAGGGCAGGAAACGTCGTCTTCCCTGTCAGAGGGTTTATGATTAACCCCGCCGGATCAACTAAAACTTTAATGGAACTGAACATTGACCTAGTTATTACTTGTGTACTATAGGAGGATACAGAAGGAATTTAAGGTGAAGCTAGCAACAGAAGCTAAGACAAACCGAAAAGCAGTATGGAAATATATGAACTCCAAAACCAAGAATCGGGTGTTTCAAGACCTGAACACTGACCCTAAAGATCATAAGTCTAGACTCGCAGATTCTGGTAGGGAAAAGGCTGATGTCTTAGGAAATTTTTTTTCAAGTGTTTTTTACTATAGAGCCAGATGGTGATATCCCTCATATTCCACCAGTAAAATTAAGGCACACCATGGAAGAATTGACTATTGATGAGGAAATGATAAAAAAATGGATAATCTTAATGTGTGTAAATAGGTAGGACCAGATGGTGTTCATCTTAGTTTGTTGAAAGAGCTATCTAATCATCTATGTAAACCACTAGCCAGGCTATTTAATAATTCACTGGCTGTGGGTGAACTTCCAAAGGAAAGGAAACGGAAGGATCTCAGCCATATTTAAGAAGGGTAATCAAAAATAGGCAGGAAATTATAGACCAGTCAGCCTAACAAGTATAATAATTATGGTATGGAACAATGTGTCAAAGACCATTATTGTCAATCATATGATGAGAAATAAATTATTCAGTACGCAACAATTTTTATTAAAGGTCGTTCTACGGTACTAAAACTGTTAAATGTTATTGACTCATGGACCAAAGCTTTAGATAGAGGAGAATATATAGACGTAGTATATTTAGACTTCATGAAAGCATTCGATACCGTCCCTCATAACAGATTTATAAGCAAACTTAAATCGTATGGCATAGAGTATTACACACTAAGATGGATCCAGGCGTTCTTGTCTGACCGTGTACAGCAGGTCTGTGTAAATGGTATAAACTCTGAGTGGGCAAATATAACAAGTGTAATTCCACAGGGCAGTATCTTAGGACCGATCCTATTTGTTTTATGCATAAATGATCTTCATGATAATATAGTTTCGAATGTATATATGTTTGCGGATGATACAATTGCTTTCAAAACGATTAATAGTCCAATGACCAGCATACACTACAGAACAATTTAGATTATTTAACATCTTGGTCAAGTAAATGGTTATTAAGGTTCCACCCAGATAAATGTAATTTAATGCACGTAGGGAAAACAATACAGCAAGAGTATGCATACAACCTGAATATAGATAATACTGCCCATGAATTAGGAGGAATAGAAGAACAAAAAGACATTGGGGTTATAATTGATTAAAACCTAGAATTTTATAAACACATCACCTAAAAAATAAACAAAGCAAATAGTATCATGGCAGTTATTAGAAGGTCCTTTACAACCCTAAATCAACATAATGTTGTGCCATTACATAAAGCTTTAGTTAGGAGTTATCTAGATTATGCAATATCAATATGGTCCCCTTATAAACAGAAATACAAAGATGCCATCGAAAATGTGCAGAGACGCGCAACAAAACAGCTTCCTGGACCTGGTATGAAGAATATTCCTTACGAGGAAAGACTTGAGAGTTTGAATCTTCCCACACTTGCATATAGACGAACTCGTGGTGATATGGTTGAGGTATATAAACTGCTACAAGGGAAATATGACAGTGATGTATCTAACATTGTCAAGCTGCACAAAGACAGTGATACAAGGGAAGGAACAAGGGGTCACAGTTTGAAATTGTTTATAGAAAGTGCTAGTACAAATGTTAGAAAAGAAAGCTTCTCACTTAGAGTTACCAGATTATGAAATGATCTACCGGAAGTAGTTGTAACTGCCCCAAGTGTCAACTCATTTAAAAACCGTCTATATATACATTGGAGTACTGAGGAGTTTCTCTACAACTACAAAGCTGCCTTGCCAGGAAGTCGTAGAGCATTCCAAGGGAAAGTTGAAGATCTCACCACGGGGGCCACCGCCTACGGTCAGGAAGAACCTAAGTAAACCTAAGTAAGTATTACGTAGGTCAACGAACAGTGTCTTTGCATTTCTATTCTAGTGCGGCAAAATTCTACATCTGGTCTACGTTAATGCTACGTTAATGCTACGTTAATGCTAAGTGCGGAGACGCGGACAATCTCCACGAGAAGTGAAGAGACTGGAAGCGTGCGAGGTGTCTGATGATAATATTACGCATAAACATGACTTAGCCTGTCACGAATATAGAAGTTCTGAGGCGGGCTGGAATAAAAGGCAACGCTTTGATAAAACACAGAAACACAAACTATAATGAGTTGGTTACACCATCAGACAAGAAAGAATTCAAGGGGAAATGTTGGAGTGAACGGTCGACAGTAAAAGACATACAGACAACTGCAATACATGGACGGGGGTCGTGAAATATGCTGATCTGGTCAGAACTGCACAAGACAGATAGGAGTGGCGATCCAAGGAAGCTGGCATAGAGAGGAGATGACGCGACACAATTCGCATATCGCATCTATTTTTTTTAACCCAAAATGCTTGAATTTTCTGTCTTTAGTTTTAAAATAAAATATTCCATATATCAGAAAGACACACAAGCAGCTACTCGTGTCTGCCTGCAAGACTGTTTTGACGATAAGGTTTGATTGAGCTCCTGTCGCTCAATTTAGATTCCCAAGATAACAAACCAACATCATCCACTGTAAAAGTGACTGTTTTCTTCGTTCAAGTCAAAGGCGAATTATCTTCGCGGCATAGACGCCATAATCTACTTTACTTGCTTTTTATTTTGCTAAATTTGATTGCATACTTCCGACTTCCCAGGCATAGCGCCGTTTTTTTTATAGATTCTACTCCCGTCTTGACAGATTACTACAATCTTAGGATCCCCGCACGGTTTGAATTGACTCTTGGTAACAATGTTGTGAACGCCTTTGGGAAAGAAACACAGAACTGTTATGTTGTTGTTGTTGTTGTTGCTGTCACATATGAACTGTTATGTTGTTGCTGTCACATATGAACTGTTTTGGAGTCAGCCTAAATATCACACTACGTCCAATCCTGTTGTTTGTCAGCCCATTTACGAAGCCACACGCCACAGTCTCCCAAGTGTAGGCCACTACTAATATGGGTTTTGAGTCTTCAAATTGCCGGCGTTTATATTTCCCTTACCCGCTAATAATTGTAGCGCGGAGTAGCGACTGATTGGTTTTGCACGGATTACGCGGAGACTAAACGATGGCGCCACGCTAATCGACAGTCACTAAGCCATTATCTAAAACAACATTACTGACGTCGATGGTCCTGCATAATGCACCGCTAAGCAGGACCCGCGGGCTACTAAACGACTACGATGAATTAATTACACGCACACGTCTTAGTTCACTGAGTAACCCAACTGAGTTCAATGTGGTCATCAAGTCGCTAGTCAGATCCGTTCGTTTACCTGGTTAATCCACAAAGTGGATCGATTTTTTGAGACTGATGATAAGACATCCCCATGGTCACAGCTGTCACGTTAATGAATACCTGGTTAAAGACAGCGACTACACGGTGGCTGACATCTTTCTAATGCAGTCGTGTTGTGTATTCGAAAAGATCCGCCAGGGGTGAAGAAAGAGATTAAATGTTGCTGTCACATATGAATTGTTTGGTAATTAACAAATGTATATTCTTATGTACGTGGAAACATGGTGAATATCTTAGTAAACGTTTATATAAACAGTGTAGCAATATTCGATGACGTGTCTAAGGTCATCCTTCTGATTACATTGCCAGTCGTGCGTGCAACAACTACGCCCATTAACCGTCATGTTTGTCGTGCGTGCAACAACTACGCCCATTAACCGTCATGTTTGTCGTGCGTGCAACAACTACGCCCATTAACCGTCATGTTTGTCGTGCGTGCAACAACTACGTCCATTAACCGTCATGTTTGTCGTGCGTGCAACAACTACGTCCATTAACCGTCATGTTTGTCGTGCGTGCAACAACTACGCCCATTAACCGTCATGTTTGTCGTGCGTGCAACAACTACGCCCATTAACCGTCATGTTTGTCGTGCGTGCAACAACTACGCCCATTAACCGTCATGTTTGTCGTGCGTGCAACAACTACGCCCATTAACCGTCATGTTTGTCGTGCGTGCAACAACTACGCCCATTAACCGTCACGTTTGTCGTGCGTGCAACAACTACGCCCATTAACCGTCATGTTTGTCGTGCGTGCAACAACTACGCCCATTAACCGTCACGTTTGCCCGCATGGAAATGTCTTTGCAACACAAGACAGCGACCCTGTCGTTTGTGGTTCGGATTAAACGTTTAGAGTAACGACCTCGCCCTAGCGACAACTGTTGATTCTGTTGTCGCGCCAGACCGAACCAACACGTGGGACATTCGAGTGAATAACTAAATACATGCGAGCGACTGGAATATCACTCATCAGATAGTATACACACTCCTGGAACAGAACTATTTGTTATTCAAGAGTAGGTGCCTTGTTCATTGACGGAGGACTGTAGAATGTGGCGCCTTAAACTTCAGCAATGAGCTGAGAGCGTCACACCAACAAGGACACCGTCTACAGCGCGCGCCGGACGACAATGTACGATATAACAACCAAGAACGCGCGATCAAATGCGATATCCGAATCTAAGAAGCATGTCTTTCATCCCATGGGGAGACACCACCTCGCTCCAGACATCCGCAGCCTCGGAACCGGCGTCTCGACAAGAGTACAGATTCCACTGAAGTGTCCCGTCCACTTGTGGGACATTAGCGAAAGGAGATTCGTGTCGCTCGTCCGTGTAACTCACATTACGATTTCCAATAGTTCAAGTCTCCAAACCAACGAGGAAGCTCCGCTGGTCACCACTGACCGGTCGTCGACCACTGCACGCATGCCTGTCCCGCCTCACATATCTAACTCTGGCTCCCGGTCAACCTCCTATCACAGGCGCCTTCACTTTACCATCACACCCACGTATAGTTACCCACGTATGTATGTGTTCAAAGTATCACTGATAAGTAAAAACAATGCTATTAATAAGCGACATATACTTTATGCATTTCCTATTTGAAAAATCGAAGCGACCTGTTCATTTGCAAAATGCAACTGTCCCGGATGTAACCAAGATCATTCTTCGCAACGCATCTCATTGGTTGATGTGGCTACTGGGACAAAGTACACGTCCATGTTTGTTAACTAACAGAGGATCTCCAGGATCCACTCCGGGATCATGCCTTAGTTAGACTTCGTGGTGTGTTACACTCCGGGATCATGCCTTAGTTAGACTTCGTGGTGTGTTACACACGAATGTAGGGCACAGTAATTTTAGATGTGTAATTTAAAAAAAAAATTATATCATCTGACATGCCCGCATTTGAGCAGACACATTGGCAAGTTTGCTGGTAGAACATGTTAGCAGTGTAACCGTGGATTTTTAGATGATTTCAATAGGCGGAAGGATTTTTGGCAATTTGTTTCGCCACAAGGCACGTGTGCGTAGTAATTTCTGCAGAAATAGGTAAACATTGACGGCAATGGCAAGTACAGCCATTTTAAAAGAGTTAGAAATATGTGATTTTGACAAAACTCGACCAGCATGTCAATGGATGATGACAACGGCAGGAAAGAAGTTTCAGAATTTTTGATGGTCCCGTTTTCTTATAATCGTGCAAAACGTTAACATGGTCGCCTATGGGAAACGTAACATTGGCTGAACCCCTCCAGGTCACAGCATGAATAGAAGAACCCTTCGTAAGGCTATTTAGGTCGTCCGCCACTGACTTTAGTCGGGGCGCCCGCATTCCCCAGTGAACAGCGTATTCCGCGCTACACACTGGTCCGGTACTTATTCAGGCGTGCAGGACTTTGTTCATGTCAACGAACTTCAGAGAATTGCCCCGGGACAGATGCTCCGTTGACAACATAACCCACTGTCGACCTAGTTAGGCATCAAGGCGCACGTGTTGTCGCAGCACTGAACCTTGTCAAATCTCGGTCATACGCGATGACGAATGTCACAATAGACGTCACACATGCTGTGCATTGTTGTTATATAAAATGACTTGTTACTGCCGACAATAGTAACACTGATTGGCTTCGCCAAGAATCATAGTCCCGAGGCACTGGCGTCATCAAAGCACATTAGCCAATTTCTGAACATATCTTCAGTCGACGCCAATGATTTCACCCATTCAAATATTCCTGCCAGATTTAGTATTCCTGGCATTTTCTGTTCCAAACGACATTACATCGTTGTACTCATTGATAGCCGAGCGAAATCCATTTTCTATCGTGGACTATAATCCGGGACCACAATAACGTTGACCAGGCCTCGGCCGGGGCGGCCTGTGACGGGGGGCGGGACGGTCTGTGACCGGGGGCGGGACGGTCTGTGACCGGGGACGGGACGGTCTGTGACCGGGGGCGGGACGGTCTGTGACCGGGGGCGGGACGGTCTGTCACCTGGACGACCTGGCGTTTGGCGCTGATCGGAAAGTAGACCGTTTAGCGGCAGAGTGTGCGATGGTATTTAACAGCCACAGAAGTTATTATTTGCAAAGGGCATAGGCCAGAACGTCACAAGAGAGTTTTATCATCTCGTTGTATGCTTATTTTCACTGTTTGCCGAAAGTTGAGAGTGTTTCGCTGCATTCCGATTGATGTGCATTGTGCTAAAGTGCATTTCGTTGTATAAAATACTCAATTTAAACAATCCAATTTATAACGCCATCACGGAAATAGTGAAGCATAAGCTTGGGACGTTGTGTGATTACTGGTAGAGCGTTGAAAACCTGACAAGGTCTCGCACTGCTGCCAACGTCTACCTCTCATTAGGACTTCGTTAGCTTGACATTATTGCTTTTGCTGTAAATAGAAAGTGTGTTTTATGCCGCCTGTCTGGTGACAGTGTCTGGTGACAGTGTCTGGTGACAGTGTCTGGTGACAGTGTTCTTCTTCTCACGCGTATTAAACTTATGATGATAACAAAATGTAGCAATGCGTTTATTACATACAAGACCAGCGGAGATTCCATTTCCATAGCTTCGTCGTGTCGGGTTCCACGAGGAATGGCAAAAGTCAAACCAGTCCTCGCTGCAGATGTCCGTTTACTATGGTGACAATAAATAAATAACATAACTCACATAATATGATGATAAATAAATAACATAACTCATATAATAATATGATAAATAAATAACATAACTCATATAATATGATGATAAATAAATAACATAACTCATATAATAATATGATGATAAATAAATAAAATAACTCACATAATAATAATAATAAATAATTAGCACAACTAACAATGATCCCGCAACGCAATCATCGTGTCA